>JBBGZY010000785.1:1115000-1715000 GCA_037952925.1 Lithobates clamitans
GTGTATGTGTGGGGGGGTGTAGGTGAAATCCACTTTTGTAATATGAGTTTTCGCGCTAAATATAAAAAGGACCTTGACCACACAGTGTGCATTTCCTTTGGGAGTAAATCCTCTGGAACCAACCCCAGAAGTGCAAATTTGGGATCAATATCATCCCCATTAAACATAGGGAGTGTAAAGTTGTAAACACCTTTTCCCAGTAGCGGTGAAGTTTGGGACACTGCCATAGCATGTGAATAAGAGACCCATTGGCTGAAGTACACCGGGGACACAGTGGCGATATGGACTTTCCCCATGTATAAAGTTTCTGAGGGGTGTAGTGGGCTCTGTGAACAATAGAAAAAACAGAGTCAGACACTGGGTGTGTGAGGGAAACCTTCGGCAGTATCTAGGGGTTGCCCAATATATTGGCAGATTTTTGGCATTTTTTAATTAATCGGCATCAGCCGATTGTGCTACAAATTAGGCCCATTAATTTATGCACTAGCTGGTTCACACAGGGGCGATCCGACTTGCACCGGGGCGACTCAGCGTGACCCTGCACAGTGCGACTTGCAAATGACTTCTGTAATAGAAGTCAATGCTAGTCGGTTGAAGTCTCCCTGTCAGAGCAACTTAAGTCTCGCTGATAAAAGAAGCAAAGCCATACAATGCTTCTACTTATCAAAGGAATGAACTCCGGTGTGCAGAAGATCTCAGTTTAACCATTTAAGGACTAAATGACATTTGTTGCTTACAAGTAAAAATCCACTAATTTCTGCTAGAAAATCACTTAGAACCCCCAAACATGTATGTATGTATGTATGTATGTATGTATGCATGTATGCATGTATATATTTTCTTTTAGCAGAGACCCTAGATAATAAAATGGCGGTTGTTGCAATATTTTATGTCACACGGTATTTGCACAGCAGTCTTTCAAAAGCATTTTTTTTGGAAAAAATACACTAATGAATTAAAAAACACGAAACAGTAAAGTTAGCCCATTTTTTTTTTTTTGTCCAAAAGTTTTGATTAGCTGGATTTGTGTATTTAATATACATTGATTTTTTTTTTTAAATCATGATACAAACAAGTGCAATGATTGGAGGCTTGTTGTGTTTAATACATGTTTAATTTAAGAAATTTTTTGTATCACTCATTACTTAACTGTTATGCCCTGTACACACGATCGGACTTTGATCGGACATTCCGACACCAAAATCCATCGGATTTGTTCCGACGGATTTTGGGCCAAACTTGTCTTGCATAAACACGGCCGCACAAAGTTGTCGGAAAATCCGATCGTTCTCTGGCGTAAAACACATACGTTGGGACTATAAACGGGGCAGTAGCTAATAGCTTTCATGTCTTAATTTATTCTGCTCAGTGGGGATCGGCGGAGCGATCCCCGCTGAGCAAGCGGGTGTTCACTGATCCGCCCCGTGTGAAAGAGCCCTAAGCGTGAATAGACCAACTTAGCAATTTAAGAGGTCAAAAGAAATTGGTGAGTTGATCCCCAATAGGGACTGGGTGTTTGGGTGAAGGTTATCAGACGGGATCTTCAAAGGAAGCATAAGGGATATAGAGATCTCTCTCTCATAATTATTTATATTTATATATATAGTTATAGTGAACTATGTAAATTCAGGACACAATATGGTTGGAAGCGTTGTATACTTTGGATCATTATATTTGCTTGATAAACGTACATGCAGTGCTTCCTCCTTCTGCACAGTAATTGTCCAGTTAACATTGACACATTTTAGTTACGTTGTGGGTACAATGCCTTAGCACAACCCTCAAATTTTCCACTTGCCTACCCACATTTTGCGAGTGGAAAATGAGGGCTGGCAAACATGGGCAGCCTGGGAGCGCGTGGGGGGGGGGGGGGAGGTGAGCACCGCCGGCAGGCGGGGTTGAATGGGAGCTCTTCTCCCAGTGATCACCCAGAGGAAGAGAGAGCCAGCTGGATCAGACTGCATAACAGGTTTCATTTCAATTACCGTGAGTTCCCTCGCTGTCACATACAGCCCCGCCTCCTGGCACGGGTACTTTGATAGGCAGAACACCTATCCAAACCCGGGACATGTGACATATATAAAAATGACCTGGGCTAGGAGGCGGGGCTGTATGTGATGGCAGGCATGTGGAAAACGCAACAATTGAAATGATAGCCGTTACAACGATGTTCCTCGACGCTCTGATGATCCGATGATCCGGCCGGCAATCCTCTTCCTCTCCTCCCCTGCACAGGTAGGCTGCAATGATGGACACAGGTGAAGCAGCATTGATGGACACAGGTGAGGCTGCACTGATGGGCACTGGTAAAGTTTTTGTTAATATTTACTTTTATAACTTAATTCTGCATAAAACATTTAAGTGTCATTTCATGAGATAATTTATGAGGGTGTGTTTAGGGGCAGAATTAGGGGTGGGTAGGGTAGGGGTTGGATGCGGCAACTGGTGGAGAGTAACCCTTGAGGCCTGGCTAGTAGCTCAGGAAATTTTGAGCCCTGCCTTAGCAAATGTCCTTTTTTGCTGCTTCTGATTCAGTTTTCAGAAAAATTCAATTATTACATAGCAGTGAACAGTAACATATGAAAAATGTGACTAAAACACAAACCATTTTGCACCTAAACCCTGCAGATGTGCACAGGGCCTTACGGAGTCTATTCTCTCTAAGTCCATGGGTCATACTAAACATGTAAAAATACTCTAAGGCAAACATTACAATAAATATTAAAATATTCCTCTCTGAAACAGAGAACAACCTTGGGATTTTTCTAGAAGATCTATATGCAGGCCTGGCAAAATCACATTTTTTGGGGCTGCTTGTGGTCCTGTCGTCTCACCTCTGCATCATCAATGTGGACATCTCTTGTGTTTCTTGTTCAATCTGTTTTAGGCTGGGTTCACATATATGCAGGGTCGGGTTCTGTGCAGTTTAGGTTTTTTGGAGAGTGTTCTTGATCTGGCCAACTGTTGTGAAGGGTGTTTTCTTCACCAGGGAAAGAATTCATCGGTCATCCACTACAGTTGTTTTCCGTGGTCTTCCGGGTCTTTTGGTGTTGCTGAGCTCACCGGTGCGTTCTCTTTTTAAGGATGTTCCAAACAGTTGATTTGGCCACACCTAATGTTTTTGCTGTCTCTCTGATGGGTTTGTTTTGTTTTTTCAGCCTAATGACAGCTCTTTGGATCTCATATTGAGAGTTGACCGTAACAGATTCCAAATGCAAATAGCACACTTGAAATGAACTCTGGACCTTTTATCTGCTCCTTGTAAATGGGATAATGAGGGAATAACACACACCTGGCCATGGAGCAGCTGAGCAGCCAATTGTCCCATTACTTTTGGTCCCTTAAAAGTGGGAGGCACATATACAAACTGTTGTAATTCCTACACCGTTCATCTGATTTGGATGTAATTACACTCAGATAAAAGCTGAAAGTCTGCAGTTAAAGCACATCTTGTTCGTTTCACATCCATTGTGGTGGTGTATAGAGCTAAAAAGATTAGAATTGTGTCGATGTCCCAATATTTATGGACCTGACTGTATATGTGAACCGGCTTCATTGAAAGCCAGTCTGGTTCACATGTTATGCGAATTGGATGAGGTTCAAAATGCATCCGATTCGCATATACGTGAACCGAACCTTATAGTACAAGAATACATTTCTTTGAGACAGGCAAAACCATCCAAGTAAGGCCTCACACACACACACACAGGATGTTTTCTTAACTCTCCTAGACTCCTTTTCTCCTGGCAGCAGCATTTTGTCAAAATAAAACCCCACATGTAACGCATTTAGGTGCGTCAAGCGCTTAGGCATTTATTTCATTAGGCAGAACAACAATTTATTCTAGCAATTAAAATGAATTAACGCTCAAGCGCTAAACGTGCGTTCAGGCGCATCAAGCATTTTTGCTGCCTTAACGCCTCTGTTCCTAGGCGCACTGGCTGTCTTTTTTTTTTTCCTACCTCTAAATGCCCCGATCTCTAAAAACCTGTGTGTGAATGGACACATGCTAGGCTAACATGCAGGGGGGGCATTCAGAAGGAACAGTTGTCAAATTTCTCTTCAAAGTGGTTTTATATAACAAGTAAATTGCCAATACATCAATGTTTTATTCCATCTCCAAAGTTTGCCCACTGAAAAAGAAATGATCAGTCTATAAGTTTAAATGGTAAGTTTATTATACAGTGAGAGAGACAGAATAACAACAAAAATATCCAGAAAAACACATTTCAAAAAGTTATAAATTGATTTGCATTTTAATGAAATAAGTATTTGATCCCCTATCAATCAGCAAGATTCCTGGCTCCCAGGTGTCTTCTATACAGACAACGAGCTGAGATTAGGAGCACTCTCTTAAAGGGAGTGCTCCTAATCTCAGCTTGTTACCTGTATAAAAGACACCTGTTAAACAGAAGCAATCAGATTCCAATCTCTCCACCATACCCAAGACCAAAGAGCTGTCCAAGGATGTCATAGACAAGATTGTAGCCCATTCCAGCCAAGTGTAGGTCTACAAGACCATCGCCAAGCAGCTTGGTGAGAGGGTGACAACAGTGGGTGCGATTATTCGCAAATGTAAGAAACACAAAATAACTGTAAATCTTCCTCGGTCTGGGGCTCCGTGCAAGATTTCACCTTGTGGAGTTTCAATGATCATGCGAAGGGCGAGGAATCAGCCCAGAACTATACGGTAGAATCTTGTCAATGATCTCAAGGCAGCTGGGACCATAGTCCCCAAGAAAACAATTGGTAACACACCACGCCGTGAAGGACTAAAATCCTGCAGCGCCAGCAAGGTCCCCCTGCTGAAGAAAGCACATGTACAGGCCCGTCTGAAGTTTGCTAATGAACATCTGAATGATTCAGAGGAGAACTGGGTGAAAGTGTTGTGGTCAGATGAGACCAAAATCGAGCCCTTTGGCATCAACCCGCCATGTTTGGAGGAGGAGGAATGCTGCCTATGACCCCAAGAACACCATCCCCACCGTCAAACATGGTGGTGAAAACATTATGCTTTGGAGGTTTTTCTGCTAAGGGGACATGACAACTTCACTGCGTCAAAGGGACGAAGGACGGAGCCACGTACTGTCAAATCTTGGGCGAGAACCTCCTTCCTTCAGCCAAGGCATTAAAAAACGTGTCATGGATGGGTATTCCAGCATGATAATGACCCAAAACACACAGCCAAGGCAACAAAGGAGTGGCTCAAGAAGGAGCACATTAAGGTCCTGGAGTAGCCTAGCCAGTCACCAGACCTTAATCCCATAGAAAATATGTGGAGGGAGCTGGAGGTTCGAGTTACCAAATGTCAGCCTCGAAAACCCTTAAAGACTTGGAGAGGATCTGCAAAGAGGAGTGGGACAAAACCCCTCCTGAGATGTGTGCAAACCTGGTAGCCAACTACAAGAAACATCTGACCTCCTGTGATTGCCAACAAGGGTTTTGCCACCAAGTACTAAGTCATGTTTTGCGAAGGGGTCAAATAATAAATTTCACTCGTTAAAATGCAAATCAATTTATAACTTTTTTTTAATGCATGTTTCTGGATATTTTTGTTGTTATTCTGCCTCTCACTGGTAAAATAAACCTGCCATTAAAATTATAGACTGACCATTTCTTTGTCAGTGGGCAAATGTACAAAATCAGCAGGGGATCAAATACTTCCCCCCCCCCCCCCCTCACTGTATATATATATCAGTCACAAGGCAGTTCAAGAATTTAGGGCTCATATACAAGAGTCTGCTCAAGGTGTGCTTCCTGAAGAGAGTGTACCCATTAAGATTTTTCCTGAAACGGTGCAGTCCTAGCTAGTGCGGTGAGCAAAACTGCACCAGACAAGAAGACTGGAAACATGCCAAGTGTGCTGTCCTAGATGCCAGACCGACTCCGTAGACGCCCAAACCTGTCCCAAATGCTAGGTCTACCTCTCCTTCACAAGCAGGTCCCTCTCCCTGCCTAAAACATTTCACACTGCGGGTGCTCCAAAACAAGCTGGAGCTATATTTATTCCCTCTGCCTCAATGATGGCTGCGTAAACCTCATGAGAACGCTGTTTAATCGGGCACAGGCTCTCCCAAGATGGTGCCCAGAGTCCATGGTAGAGGGTCCACTAGTGTCATGCACTAAGGATAGGTGGCGGCATCTAGTGGTGGAAAGAAAGATCTACACTCCAAAATCACATTATAGGGACACTTCGTTACGTGTACAGTGAGAATGGCAATGCAGAAGATGAAATAACGTTGCCACTATGAATAAGGAAGGAGGTGGCATACCAGCCTCACTGGTGTGCTTACAGTATTGCACAAATGTGTTGTGCACACAGCAAAAGCTAATAATTTGAGAGCTAATGTTTGGGTTTACTGCCACTTTGAACTTAAGTGTCCGTTTATGAAGCAGTGGAACAATTTCCACTGCTCAGTTCTCCGGCATTCAGTGGAGATCTCTCTCCTCTGAGTGGCAGTTTATGAAGCGGTGTAGATCGATTTTCCTTTTGAGAAGTAAAGCGATCTACAAAATGTTTCAAACAGTGGAGAACGCCCCCTGATACTGAAATCTCATGAGACATAGCGAGATTACAGTACCAGAAAGTCACGGAAACACCGAGGTGTCCGATTATTAAGCAGTGATAAAATATCACTGCTCAGTACACGGGCATTCTCCAAGGAGACCGCCCACCTCATGTTATTAAAATTTTTAGTCCCCCTACATGTATATATGTAGCACCCTGATGTTTAGGCAGGGTTCCTATCAAATTTATTTGGCAAGTGATCATTGCCTTGGTCAATTGATAGGAGGTCAATTGATTTCACCCCAATTCTGGAATTGCTGCACTTCTCTCTTCTGTCACTAGATGGCCGGGTATCTGGTGGCTTTAGATAAGACAAGGGCAATGCAAGGACAGATTAATAATGAATGGGGTGTCCCAGTCAATGGGCAGGGATTTTCTTGGGTCCCTTGGCCCGCTGGGAGAGCCCATTTATTTGGGTGGAGTCAGGTGACCGGGGTTCGGCAACAATAAATCTCTTTGCATTCAAGAAGTGTCTGGCGCCCATCAATCTACCTCGCATTACACCCACCATGCCTTGTAACCCACTCTACACAGAAGGATGTCAGCTGTCCCTAAGTCTGGAGGTCACCATTAGGCCTCAGGGGCTCCTGGACTTTGCTACACTCAACAAAAAAGGAAGTCAATAATCTTCCTTCTTCCTCCTCAGTTCCCCCGGGATTCTCTCTTCTCTCCTTGATTCTCCACCTCTGAGCTGGTGAATCGGGGAGTGCGAATTCTGACACAGATCGCCAGTGAAGTGCTCAGATCACACCTTCATAAACTGGCTGTTTCTGTGTCAGTCAGTTACAGCTTCTCAGTGTGTGGAGATGATCTCCCCCAAACATTTCTGTTTCATAAACTGTTAATGAACCGAGATCAGCTGGGATCATCAGGATCGCCACTGTTCACAGTTTCATAAACGGACACCTTAGTATGAATTCAGCATACCAGAGCGTTAAAGAGTAACTGCACATTTGTTGAGTGGAGTAAAAAAAAAAAAAAAAAAAAACACACACATCATTCCCCTTTAACAAACGTTGTTGCAGATTCCTACCTTTTGTTATTCTGAAGAAATCCCTGTGTGTCTGTTTTCACCTGGTAAGTGAATCTAATGGGAGGGGTTTCTTAATTATCAATCAGCTGCTGCACCTGCAGGGCTCTAATGAGGAAAGTGGCAGGGTCTGCATCCCTTTAGGTGTGCTTTCCTATTGGGAGTATTTCACCAAAAGAGACATTTTTGCTGCAGGGGATGCCTGATATCTGACTTTTATCTTAGTGCAGACTTCTGGGAAAATCAGTGAGCCAATCACACAAGCAGGAAACTGAGTTTCTGGGGGGCGTTCTGTACACAGAACACCTCCAGGTTGCCATATTGCATTTCACAGAAATTTACCAAGCTGCAGATTGAAAAGGAAAAGGGTGTGTGTGTGTGTATACAGACACACACATACAATATAAAATTATATTATATATATATATATATATATATATATATATATATATATGCTATGTTTTTTAGCACGAAAGTGGAGTTACCTTTAAAGGTTTTAAAGGTTTCCTTTTTTACACAAAAAGGAAATTAAATATTGAATGGTTCACTTACCTGGTTATAGACACTCACCTGCTTTAGCCTCAGGAGGTGCCTCATCAGAGGTACTTTAGAAACACAATGATCACAGTGACAAAAGGGCAAACTATCACTGGAGAAGAACCCTGGTAAACAGAAAACCTTAATCAGAACCACTGAATGTACACACGTCACCCTTTGAACACTTGTTATTTTATAATGTCAGAATGGGGAAGGAAGCGATAAAATAAAAAATTACAGGTCAAACATAAAATATGTTAAATCTTAGGCTATATTCATTTCTTCTCATTGTGAGCTGTACTACTAGCTACACTAAAGCCGGGCATAAATGGATCAAGGTTCAATCCATCTATGGGCAGGCCGGTTATACTGAAGTCAATCCATCAATCGATCAATCAATCGACTTCAGTACAACCAGCCTGTTGGATTGTGTGCATGAGATGACCTCCGGTGGCTATAATAGCCAGCAGTGACCATTGTGTCCTGCTGGCAGGGAAGGCTCTCCGTCGCCAGAACACAATTAGAGCTGAGGGAGTGACTCCCCCCATCAACACTGACTGCGTTGATGGGCCAATCAACCCGTGGTTGCAGGAAAGAAAACTGCATCATTTATACTTTGCTCACTGGTTACAAATGACTTCCCTACACGAGAACTACAGTAAACAGAAAAGCTGGCCTTTTTTATTGCGGAAAAGCGGCCCGGCTGCACGAAACAACGTATCTGTAATTTGCGTCTTCTTACGGATCAGGGGCGCGAACCGCCCGCATACCGCTCCCGCGGGAGCCAATCAGCAGGTCCGGGAGACGCGATGTCCGCCAGGACATCCCGATCATTGACAGGAGAGGAAGACCACCGTTCTGTGAGAGAGGAAGATGGAGATCTTGTGTTTCTGCTAATCAGGAACACGAATCTCTGTCTTCCTTCAGTTAAGTCATCCCCCAAATAGTTAGGAAGTGATTACTAGGAGCACACTTAACCCTTTGATCGCCCCGATGTTAACCCCTTCCCTGCCAGTGTCATTAATACAGTGATAGTGTACATTTCTTAGCACTGATCACTGTATTAGCGTCACTGGTCCCCAAAAAAGTGTCGGTTAGTGTCCGATTTGTCCACCGCAATGTCGCAGTCCCGCTAAAAATTGCTGATCGACGCCCATTGCTAGTAAAAATAAAATTGACATAAAAATATCCCAAAGTTTGTTACTTTTGCGCAAACCAATCAAGATACGCTTATTAGGATTTTTTTTTCAATATGTAGCAAAATACAAATTGACCTAAACTGATGGAAGAAATTAGATTTTATTTTATTGGATATGTTTTATAGTAGAAAGTAAAAAATATTGTCCTTTTTTTTGTTTATAGCGCAAAAAATAAAAATTGCGGAGGTGATCCAAAAGAGAGCTCTATTTGTGGGGGAAAAGGACATACATTTTGTTTGGGTACAGCCAGGGCTTTTTTTCCCTCAAACAATAGGTGCTGGAACTCAACCACAACCCCCCAAAAACCCCTCCACCCACACACCCTCCAAATCACATAAAATAGTGGGTGTGGTCAGTCACATTTCACGAACAGTAGGAGGGTCTTAAAAGGGCATTAAATACCAGGATTGCATTACAGAGTGCAGAGTTCAGGGGGGTTACACACAGAGTGCAGAGCTGTCACTTGTAAACACAGAAACCAGACTTCTGTGTTTACAAGCGATTGTGCTGAGCAGCCCCCCCCCCCCAAGGGTCTGAGCCAGAGGTGGTGGAACCTGAAAAAAAGCCCTGGGTACAGCGTTGCACGACCGCGCAATTGTCAGGTAAAATAACGCAGTGCCATATCGCAAAAAAACGGCCTGGTCATGAAGGCATGAAACCTTCCGGGGCTGAAGTGGTTAACCGCTTCAATACCGGGCCAATTCTGACACTTTGCTCCTACATGTAAAAATCATCATTTTTTTCTAGAAAATTACATAGAACCCTCAAACATTATATATGTTTTTTTTAGCAAAGACCCTAGAGAATACAATGGCGGTTGTTGCAACTTTTTATCTCACACAGTATTTGCGCAGGAATTTTTCGAACGTGTTTTTTTTTTGGGAAAAAAACTGTTTTGTGTTTTAAAAAAAACCAAAACAGTAAAGTTAGCCCAATGTTTTTGCATTTTGTGAAAGATGAAGTTACGCCGAGTAAATAGATACCTAACATGTCACGCTTCAAAATTGCACACGCTCGTGGAATGGCGCCAATGTTCGGTACTTAAAAATCCCCATAGGCGACGCTTGAAATTTTTTTTAATGGTTACATGTTTTGAGTTACAGAGGGGGTCTAGGGCCAAAATTATTGCTCTCGCTCCAACGTTCGCGGCGATACCTCACATGTATGGTTTGAATACCGTTTTCATATGTGGGTGGGACTTACGTATGCGTTCGCTTCTGCGTGCGAGCACACGGGGACAGCGGCGCTTTAAAAAAAATTATTATTTTTTTTTTATTGTTAATTATATATTTTTTTTTATTTTGACACTTTTTTGAAAAAAAAAAAAAAAAAAATTGATCACTTTTATTCCTATTACAAGGAATGTAAACATCCCTTGTAATAGCAATATGACATGTCAGGTGCTGTCAATAGTGAGATATGGGGTCAATAAGACCCCATATCTCACCACTAGGCTGGGAAGCCTGAAATAAAAAAAAAAAAAATAAAACGATCGCCGCTTCCAAGCCGAAGCGGAGCCGTTTTTTTGAATGGAGAGGCCGGGTGTGACGTCATAACATCGCGCCCGGCCTCCGACGATCATAGAGACTCCGGGGACCATCTGGTCCGCTGGAAATCTCTATGATCTACATCCGGCGCCGGCGGATCCTCTCTCCACCTCAACGATCGTAACGGTGAGTCGGAGCAGGCACCGGAGGGCGGCGGGAGACGTCCCCTCTCGCCTCCCATAGGAACGATCAAGCGGCGGAACGGCCGCTATGAGCGTTCCTATGGTGTAGAGATTCGCCGGCTGAAACCGGCAATATCTGAATGATGTTTGTAACTACAGGCATCATTCAGATATACCTGCGCAAAGCCAAGGACGTCATATGACGTCCTTGGTATTGAAGTGGTTTTTAAAATAATCCTTGGTGATCTTGCCTTAAAAGGGATTTGTTCAGAAACTTCCTGTTATATGCTGACAACGCCCTATCCCCATCTTCAAATTATGCTCTAGTTTTGTCACCCTATCACATTGGCTTTCGATGGAGACATCAAGAGGCATTTTCAAGACATATTACAAAGGCATAGGTGACTGATGTCACCATCAGGAAACCCACCTTGAGAAATGCCATGCAGCCATTGCTGCAGTGCATGTACAAAGGAAGTGACTGCAAAAGACCGCAGGGGATCAGCAGCACGGAGATATACCAAAGGATGAGAAAAGGTGAAAACAAGGATTTTATGTGGAAAAAAAAATCAATAGTTTATATTGTAGCCAGCACTGCACATTTTTTTTTACCTATATATCACCTGGTAAAATGTAGCACTGACCTCATCACTATGCTGTACCTAGTACATGTACAGAAAGTAGTGCTGTGGGAGGGGCCTAGCAGGCTTCGCCCACTACAATCTTCAGAAAATTACAACAAGGGGCGGAGACAGGACCAGTCACCCTGCACAAGGAGAGAGAGCAGCAGTGATCGGTCTTTATTACAGGAAGCTCTGCACAGAGGGAAAGTCTTACACTGGATTACTGCGCAGATCTGGTAGAAATACATATAGCGATGTAGTTGCCGCTAGTAAATAATCCACCAATTCATCCCGCTGCCAGACTTCATGCATCAGCAGTCTTTTGCTGGTTTTGTTTTTTTTATTGTTTTATCGGGGGGGGGGGGGGGGGGTACAACTTGGATGGGGGAAAGGGGATATGGGATGCCCATAGAACCTTTAATTTCCATCATATTTGACGATTAAGCACAAAAGCACATAGTTAGAGCAAGACGATTTGATATGCATTATGCATTTTTACTGAGTATGAATCTCCTCCTGCATCTCTATGCAGACTGTTGCTCCTCCTCTGCCTAACTCCCGCAGACTATTCCTTCCAAGGATTCCCTATTCATCACTGTGTGACAGATGAAGACATCACCTTTGACCATGTAAAAATGATGGTCTCAGAACCTCTTCTCCTCCTGCACAAACTTGTTTCCTCCTGCATAAACTTATAGTTACTGAGGTAAAGTAATGTCACATCTTCTTCTTTTGAGCAATAAGGACCCACTCTGAATAAGCCCCTAAGCAGGCTCTGGTTGCTCGCTGCTACTGGGCCTGAGGCCTGCAGTACCTCTCCCTGGAGGCCCAGTAGCTTAAAAACTCTCAGATGGTGGACTACTGTTCCCAGCCAGCCCAACTTGTAAATCCTGTGCCCTCGGGCCACATCGATTTGACACAGATCCACACAGTCTCTCCTCTGATCCAGGACTCCCCATCAGTAAATAAAAAACGCACAGAAATTAAAAAAAAAAAAAAAATTACCTCTTCACTATCACCATTGGTGCTTTCAGCCCTTCTATCTTTATACTGTTGGGGCAATCTAGGGGGAAAAAAAAAAAAAAAAAAAGACCAGTTACACTTACCAGTAACTGTGTTTCTGGGAAGTCTTCCAGGACGGCACCCTGAGAGATGACTGGTTCATCTGACAGGAAACACAATCAAAGAGGTTAGAAGCCCCCGCCCATCCCCGTGCTCCTCAGTTGTGACAAAGTATTGACCCACACCAGTGCACGAGAGTGAAGAAAAAACTAACACCACCACACTCTATACATTAGATCGTACCTAAAAAGAACAGGTGGGAAGTAGGCCTGCCGTCCTGGAAGACTTTCCAGAAACACAGTTACCGGTAAGTGTAACTGGTCATTTTCTCAAGTCGTCTTCCAGAACGGCACCTTGAGAGAGGAGCAAGTAGCTCTGGCCTACTTTAGGGCGGGACAACCGCTTGCAGGACCTTCCTCCCACCCTGTATTGCTTCAGGAAGGTGTTCTGGCTTGTCCAAGTAGCGGCTCTACATATCTGCTCCACCGAAGCTCCGGCCCTTTCCACCCAAGGGGTTGCCAGAGATCACGTGGAATGTGCCTTAAGGTTCCTAGGGGCTGCCTTACCGGAATGCTCGAGGCTAAAGAAATAGTGTGCTTAATCCATCTAGCTATGGATGCTTTACTTGCTTGTCCGGAGAAATTCTTTTTGTCCGGAAAAATTAACAAAAAGATGGCTGGACTTTCTAAACGCCTTAACCTTTTCTAAGTAGGATAATAAACAACGTCTCACGTTCAGACAGTGAAAAGAAACTTCCCTCTCATTTTTGGGATCGTTACAAAAGGAAGACAGCACTACTTCCTGAGTTCTGTGGAACTTGGATGCTACCTTAGGGGGGGTACAGGGGGTCCTGCCTAAGTATAACCCTGTCCTCAAATAAACGAAAAAATGGCTCCTTAAATCGAGAAGGCCTGAATCTCACCTAGTCTCCTGGCAGTTGTGATCTCTAGTAGAAAGGCCAACTTAAGGGTGAGGATCCTAAGAGGGATCTGCTCTATTGGTTCAAATGGAGCCCTTGTTAAACCTAACACCAAGGTAAGGTCCCATGGTGGAAACCTAGACACCTGGACAGGGGACAACCTCTCTCAGGCCAAAAGGATTCTCTATCTGGGGGTCCAATGCCAAGCGTCTTTCCAAAAAACAGGACAGGGCTGCGACCTGTGCCTTAAGTGTCTTGGTTGCTAATCCCTGATCTGCTCCATCCTGCAGAAATTCCAGAATGGCGGGGATCTCTTGTTGGGAAGTTCCTCTCGCTTGACACCAGGGAGAAAAAATCCCCCAGGTCTTAGCGTAAATACGCCTTGTGACCGGTTTTCTGCTAAGAAGGAGAGTATCCACTACTCTGTCCGACAGGCCCTTCTCCCGCAGGTTCTGCCTTTCAAGAGCCAGGCCATCAGCCTGAAGAAGCTGGGGTCTGGATGGCAGACTGGACCCTGAAAGAGACGGTAGCGCCGAACAGGAAGATGTAGAGGTGGGGCTTTGGACCAACCCTGTAGGGTTGGAAACCAAGCTCTCTTGGGCCACCAGAATCAAGTTGCCTTCCGAGAGAAACAACTTTTGAAGAACTCCCGGAAAAAGGCCTAGGAGGGGGAAAGGCATAGGCCAATCGGAATTTCCGAACCTGGGCCAATGTATCTATTCCCTCCAAGCCCCGTTATCGGGCAAGGGAAAATAATCTCTTCACCCTTCTGTTGTTCCTGCGGGCGAAGAGATCTATCTCTGGAAGGCCGTATTGCCGACATACCAGGGAGAAAACCTCTGGATTCAGCTCCCATTCTCCCTGCAGAATTGGCTGGCGACTGAGATAGTCCGCCTCTATATTCAAAGCTCCCTTTATGTGAACTGCAGAAATAGAGGGAATCCTGTGCTCCGCCCAACCCAGGATCTCTAGTGACAGGGCCAGGCGAGTTGTGGATCTGGTGCCCCCCTGACGATTCAGGAATGCCACAATTGTGGCATTGTCTGATAGGACCTGAACTTCCTGGTCCTTGATTCTCCCTTCAAAAGCTTTTAAACGCTTCTCCGATAGCCAAAAGCTCTGGAAAGTTGGAAGAGGACTTTCTCTGCCTCGAGTCCCAGGACCCCTGGGCTCTTAGATCCTCCAGGTGTGCCCCCCACCCCCAGGAACTTGCGTCTGCAGTGATCCTCAGAGGCTGAAGCTGACTCCAAAGAAGGCCCCCCTAAAGCTTCTGAGGGAGAAGCCACCAGTGAAGAGATTTCTTTACTTCAACTGGAATGACGACCTTTAAGTCCAGCGAGCCTCTTTTCCTGTCCCAGGAGGACAGGAGGAAGTGCTGGAGGGTCCCGGAATGTAGCTGTGCCCAAGGAACTGCAAGAATAGATGCAGTCATCAGGCCCAGAACTCTCATAATACTTCTGTAAGAGATCGTCCTTTTCTCTAACAGAAATGTGGCGGCTGAAATGAGACCCTCTACCTTGCTCTGGGGAAGAACTAATCACCAGGAATCCTAGGTACATTTTCGTTTTGGCCGGAACCAGCGAGGATTTTTCCTTGCTGATGATCCATCCCAGAGATCCTAAGGTCTCCATTGCCCTGGTTAGATTGAGCATCAGCTGGTCCCGACTCTGATTGTAAATCAAAATGTCGTCTAAATAAGGGATCAGCGTAATTTCTTGGAGATGTAGGAAGGCCACTACTTCTGCCAGCACCTTCGTAAAGACCCTTGCACTGGATGTCAGTCCAAAGGGGAGGGCCGCAAAATGCCAGTGTTGAATCCCTGTGGAGAATCGCGAATCTCAGGAAATCCAAGGTTACCATGAACACATCCTTGAGGAGGTGTCTTCTGAGTACACACTCTCCAAGCAGAACTTCTTGTACCGCAAGAAGACATTGAGGTTCCTTAAATTTATGAGACAATACTTCCATGAGGGCTTGGGTACCACAAATATGTGGGAGTAAAACCCCTGACCCTGTTGGTCCTCTGGGACCGGCACAATGACCTCCTGACTGGCCAGCTCTTCTATGTTCTGTAGGATTCCTGCTGCCTTGCAGGGGTCCTTGGGAAGGTGGGTCAAAAGAAACTCTAATTTGTAACCCTCTCTTATGATCTGAAGAATATGGGGGCTCTGTGTGTCTCTTTCCCACTGAGGGATAAAGTGGGAAAGCCTTCCCCCCCACCGGAAAGTCATTTGGTGGTCTTGTCGCCCAACTTTGGCTGGAAAACAGAATGCCTGATTTTTGCTTGTCTTTTCCAGCTCCCCAACGTCTATTAGGGGAGACCTTTTTCTCTGAGAAGCGGTTCTTTGCTTGGGGGCCACAAAAAAAAAACCTCATTCTATCCCTCCTCGGTTTAAACGGGAATTTCTTCCCCTTCTCAGTAGACCTAGCAAGGGCTTGATCTAAACCAGTACCAAAAAGGAGGGAACCCTCAAAAGGGGAGGCCACAAAGCCGGGTTTTGGATGAACTATTCCCATCCCAGGTTTTAACCCAGAGGGCTCGCCTGGCTGAGTTCAGTAAGGCACCAGCTTTGGCAGTAGCACGCACCGTCTCAACCGCAGCATCCGCTAAGTATGCAACCGCACTCCCTATGACTTCCAATGGATCTAAGACTTCCTTAGATTTGGAGGTTCGGGACACATGGTCCATCAGCTTACAGACCCACATGTTCGCATTTCTTGCAATACAAGCTGAGGCCAATGTGGGGCTCAAAGCCGCAGCTTTAGCCTCCCAGGCCCTGTGTAAATTGGTTTCTGCTTTCCGATCCATTTGGTCCTTTATCTTGCCCATGTCTTCAAAGGAAAGATCAGACTGCTTAGACACTTGAGCTAAGGAGGCATCTAGTCTAGGGGTCTTAAAAAATGTTTTCCTCATTCTCTTCCGTAAAGGGGCATCTACGCTTCCACGTTTTGTATTCCAGGAGCCTCTTCTCTGGTTCCTGCCACTCCCTTAAAATAACATCTTTAAGGGCGGAATGTACAGGAATAACCCTGGCTTGGGGCTTAATTAAGCCTCTATACATCTTATCTTGGGCAGAGACCTGTTCGGTGGGCTCCTGAATCTCTTCGGAAGCATAAATGGCCCTCAGAAGGCCCTCCATGTCGTCAGCTGAAAAAATATGCCTACTAGACCTGAAGTCCTCCCCCTCCTCCTCCTGGCTGTCCACTACTCCTTCATCTGAAGATCTCTGCTCAAGAGATTCGGACTCAACTTCCTCCTCTGAATTTTGAGAAAGGGCGTACTTTGGGATATCCCGACGTTTAGACCCCCTAGAGGAAGCGGAGCCCTCCCGGGAGGAGGCGTCCTTACTGGTATGAGCCTCTGACTCCCTAGACTTAAGGGAGGATTGAAAATCCTTTAGAGTGGACAGCATCTCAGTTTGAACCGTGAGAAAATCCTTCATAATCTGAGATGTCTCCTTCCCTGTTAGCTTTTGTATACACTTAAAGCAGAAAGGCTTAGGATGATTTGGGGGTAACCTATCATTACAGTTCCCGCATCGCTTAGAGCGGGTAGAAGATTTTACGGGACGGCTGGCAACCTCACGGGCAGTGGCATCGTCCCCTGCAACAAAATAATACAGGCATCAATATGGCACTGTAACACCCAGAGGAGAAAAGTTGGGGTACCCTCCCCATCCAAACCTTTAGCGGCCGGTCAGACTCACCCCCTGTGGTCTCCTCCATGGCTGTGGACCCTGCCGGTCCCTCCTCATAATCCATGCTGTAGGTGTCAGCGCTTCTTCTGATAGCCCCTGACACAAATAGCTGATCTGAAGGAGAAATGGGCGCCTGCTCCAGCTGGATTTATATCCCCCTTCTTGATGAGTGAGGCTGTGGCTTCCTCCCCTCCATCGCGCCGCTGCCATTTTGCCGTAGACTGGAAATGACGCGGGGCACGCTGAGCAAACTTCCTGTCCTAGTGGAGGAATTGATGTAGTAAAATACACTTCTCAGAATGGGTTATGTGTAAAATGCGCAATATTGTCGTTCCATTCTCTCTATGTTACAAGATATACAGGAAGTTAGTAAATATGTATATGTGACATCCTGCACTGTTTCCTTAAAGGGATGCTTTACCATAATGATGTAATGAAGGAATACTAACTGTCGCACACTGATGATTTTGTAATGCTGATTTGTTAAATAAAAACCTTTACTGTTAAAAAAAAAATACACTTCTCCACCATCTTCAACAAGATGGCGCCAAGCGCCCACAAGACGATGAGCAGTGCAGGCTCACTCCCTCAGCCCAAACCCCTCACTGTAGAGGGGAAAAAAAAAAAATTGCGCGAGGGGGGGGGGGGGGGGGGGGGTGACGATAATGCACCCATCCCACTGCTGATCAAGAGAAGTATCCTGACCTGCACCTCTGCACTAGGGGATCCTGAAAAGGCAAGGAAAGCAACTCACTGCTGTAGGGAGGAGAACCAGTCTCTTTTTCTGCACGGCCAAAGCACAGATAAGGAGAGGAGGCAGGAAAATAGGCCCCTGAAGTTCTGGGTACATCACTGTACCCAGGGACCTTCAGTACTCAGGGGGGTTCTTCAGTTTGCGCTGCCCCCCTGAGGAAAAGATAGGGAAACCCCACCTGGGAAGGATAGTATATCCTGCCGGACCTAGAGGCTTCCCAGGCATTTGGTCCGGCTCCCAGGGGGAGACCACCAGCCCCAGGCTTCGGGTCTACAAATAAAATGGGAAACGGTTAGGAGCACGGGGAGGGGCGGGGGCTTTTAACCTCTTTGATTGATTGTGTTTTCTGTCAGGTGGACCAGTCATCTCTCAGGCAGCCGTCCTGGAGGCCGACTTGAGAAAATAGAATTTCTATTAGTACTCTAAAGACCTCTTGCACACGATATTCCTGCCTGAGCATTTACCTTTCAGACATTCTTTTTTCCCCCGGCATTTATGCAAATTTTCGCGCAAAATTATTTGCGCAATATGTAAATGAGCACATTTGCGCGCATGAGGCGTAATATTACGGACCAAGAAAACTTATTTATTTTTTTCTTTTTACTGAAAAATTCACAGCGCTGGTTTACGCACCTGTGTGCATTGTATAGGCACATTACAATTAATGGGCTGCAATTTAGCTCATTAAAAAAAAAAAAATAAAAAAAAAAACACAAGCTGTACTGAGCTAGGCTGCAGTGTGCAAGAGGCCTAAAAAAAATAACACAAACAGATAATGAGGGGTAGAATATGCTCGTTCCTTCCCAGCAAAAGATGCAAAGGCCGCACATATCTTTACAGATGGTACAAAAAGTTTGGAAGTGATACAACGGTTGGATAATTGGAGAAAGCAGGAAGTCCTGGAAGGACAAAGGGGGCTCTCCGGTCATTTGAAAAGCCGGGTTGGCTCATTAGAGGCATCCATAAATGACAGAGGTCCTATAGAATAATTTACACTCGCTTTCTATCCCTTAAGGACCTCGCAAGTATTTCATCAGTTGGCAACGGTACAAAGATTCTGATTCATCTTTTTTAATTACTCGGTACAAGGAAAGCCAAACTTAATTGCTGCTATAAAGAACTTTATGGCAATCTGTGCAACATCTTGGGGCAAAAACAGAGCTGGAATCCAGATGTAGAGGCTGACACCAGGTTACACAGCCGGTACCTGCCGCTGGCGCTCTGGAGCTTTCTGGAGGTTCTGTTTTGAATCGGGCCGCAGATCTGGGCGGACAGTCATTAAAACTGGGGAGTTCTACTTTAACAAGCTCGGCCCCTATTGGACACGTCTAGTACATTCAGACTCTGAACAGACTGAAACAAGCCCGTGCCTGCAGTAGCAGCCTTGACTTTGTTTCTGAATTGCGCAGCTGCCCTCCCGTCACTTATGTAAAAGAGATATAGGCAGATATAGACCTGTCCAGTAACTTTTTGAGCCCATTTACAAGGTCGTCCATGGGTGGTAAAAATAGGTGCCCATGCCAAGATTTTACCATCCCTTGACCGACTCCCCTTAATAGCGCCGGGATTGGGATGTACATGTGACGCTGCTGCAATGCTTTGCAACAACAGCAAAAATGATATCCCCCCGTCAATTCAAGCGAACGGGGCTGTGCCACAATTGCCTTCCAACCATGTGTGCTGCGGTGGTGTTGGCTTTTCAGGGCTCCCAGCCACCTTTCACCCACCTTTTTTTTTTGGGGGGGAGGGGGGCGGGGTGGAAAGGGCTGCCACAAGTGTGCACATTACCTTGCAATGCTCGTAGGTGCCACTCCCCCCACCCCCCTCGCTAAAAATAGCGCCTGCAAAGCGCCCTGAAAGAGCCGCTGCTGTCTCTCCAATGTGAAAGCTCCAAGGGCTTTCACACTGGAGCGGTGCGCTGGCAGGACGGTAAAAAAAAAGCCCCGCTAGCAGCATCTTTGGAGCGGTGTATACACCGCTCCTGCCCACTGAAATCAATGGGACAGCGCGGCTATACCGCCGGCATAGCGCTGGCTTTGCAGTGTTTTTAACCCCCTTCTCTGCCGCTAGCAGGGGGGGGGTAAAACCGTCCCGCTAGCGGCCGAATACCGCGGCTAAAAACGATGATAAAGCGGAGCTAAAAATAGCGCCATTTTTACCGCCGACTCCGCCTCCACCCCAGTGTGAAAGGGGCCTAAAGGAGAGATGTGACCCCAGATCTCTCCATAAAGAGGACCTGTCATGCACTATTCCTATTACAAAGAACGTTTACATTCCTTGTAAGGCTCCATGCGCACTGAAGCTCATAAACTATCGTTTATGGGAGTTTGGGCGTTTTTTTTTTTTTTTTTCAACAGCCCAAAAACTCCCCTCTATGCTATCCTATGTATCCATGCAGTTTATGGGCGGTTGCCTGAACGCCCTAAAAATTGCGTTCAGGAGCTGTTTTTCTAACCACAAAAAAAAATAAAAATAAATGAAAAACGCTTAAAAACATTAGAGCGTAAACGTCGATAAACGCGGCTCAACAGTGTTTAACGTTTTTAATCCATTGAAAAAAATTAAAATGTTTTTTTTCTCCTTAAAAACAAAACAAAAAAAAACGCTAACACGGAAAAACGCAAATAAACGCTATTGCAAAAACGTTTAAAGACTCACTGCAAAGCTACTGGCGTTTTTATAACGTTTTTTTTTTTTTAATGTCCAGTGTGCATGGAGCCTAATGGGAATAAAAGTGATCAAGAAAAAATTAAGGGTTGTGTTACATCAAAATAAAAAAAAAAAAAAAAAGAAGGGACTCCAGATCCACTCCGGATGCGTTTCTGCATTTACGTTTTAACGCATTTTTGATGCGTGAACTATGCCATTGGAAACCATATAACCTACTTTCCATGCGTTTTTGATGCAGAAATAAAACGCACCGGACTGCATGTGGTATGAACTGGCTCTTAAAGGAAAAGTATATAAAATATATATATATATATATATATATATATATATTTTATTTTTTTTCAATAAATTAATAAAAAAAAAATAAATAAAAAATGAAAAGCCGCCCCTCGTGCTCGCATGCAGAAGCGAACACATACTTAGGTCAGGCCTGCATATGTAAATGGCGTTTAAACCACACATCAGTTATCGCCACGATCGTTAGCACGAGAGCAATAATTCTAGCGATAGACCTCCTCTGTAACTCTAAACATGCAACCTGTAAATATGTTTTAAGTGTCACCTATGAAGATTTTTAAGCGCCAAAGTCTGGCGCCATTCCACAAGAATTTTAAAGCGTGACATGTTGGGTATCTATTTACTTGGCGTAACATCATATTTCACAAAATAGAAATGAGAAAAAAAAAAATAATAATTTATATATACCGGTATATATATATATATATAGCTAGCTTTACTGTTTTTTTTTAATTCATGAAGGACATATAATCACACAGATAGGTTGGACTTGATGGACTTTTTTTAACCTCTCCTACTATGAAATGTTTTTTAATCCCAAAAAAAAAAAAAAAAGAGTTAGAAAAATTGCTGCACAAACACCGTGAGACATAATAAGTTGCAACAACCGCCATTTTATTCTCTAGAGTCTCTTCTTAAAAAAAAAAAAAAAAAAAACATATATAATGTTTGGGAGTTCTGAGTAATTTTCAAGCAAAACAAAGGATGATTTTTACATGTAGGAGAGACGTGTCGGAATCGGCTCGGGTTGGAAGTGGTTAAAACAACGCAGTGCCGTATGGCAAAAAGTGGCCTTGTCATGAAGTGGCTTGGTCGTCATCCGGAGGGCACGTGGTAAAGCGTCCCCTACTGATAACTTTGGGTGTCGCCAATTAGCGCGGTTTCGAGGCCGGACGCGTTTGCGGTCCATTTACTTGTCGTGACCTCGTCTTTTATATTGAAATTTTAAAAAAATAAATAAAAACTGGGGAGGGATTGGACGGGGTTTGTGTGCAATACGATCATTTTGGTGTATTCCCCCCCCCCCCCCCACCCAGAAATAAATAAATAAATAAATAATAATGAAAAAAGTTGCACAAATATATCATGTGACAAAAAATAAAAAATTGCATTGCAGCTACCACCATTTTATTCTCCGGGGACTGAACATTCAGAAGACATGAAATGTTGGGGGGGGGGGGGTTTAATGTAAAGCCAAAAAAAAAAATATGAGGTGAATGAAGAATGATAAAGATGTTTAGTCATTAAATGGAGCTTCTGCTAGAATACTCACCTCCTCCAGTGCAGACAGGGACCCTCACTGAGAGGTAATGGGGCCCCCCACTGAGGGATATCGGGGCCCCTCTTCACTTCCTCCTCTCACCTCATTGGCTGCTCCTGTGCGCTCCTCAGATTATTTAAGCTCCTCCCCCAGTTCTTCCCGCGCACTAGAATGCCCCGCCCTCCAATTCTACTGGCTGCTCCTCCCATTTACCTCAGAATATGCTCCGCCTCCTCCAGCTTCCCCAGATCCCGCTCGCTGTGAGTGGAATCGCCCTCATAGGATGAATCTCCGGTCAGTCAGTGTGACCCCGCCCACACTCCCTTCCCTGAGGTGACTGATTGGGTGCCGGTACCGGTCAGAAGCTGTGACTTCTCTTCCTCCCATTCCTTGAATCCGATCGGAGTCTTAGTGTCAGGTGAATAGCGCCTCCCCCTGTGTACTACAACTCCCAGCATCCCCTCACTGGTCCAACTACAACAACTCCCAGCATCACCAACCCAACTACAACTGCCAGCATCCCCCTCACCAACCCAACTACTACAGCTCTCAGCAGCCCCTCACCTGTCCAACTACTACAACTCCCAGCATCACCAACCCAACTACTACAACTCTCAGCAGCCCCTCACCTGTCCAACTCCCAGCATCCCCCTCACCTGTCCAACTCCCAGCATCCCCATCACCTGTCCAAATACTACAACTCCCAGCATCCCCCTCACCTGTCCAACTCCCAGCATCCCCCTCACCTGTCCAACTCCCAGCATCCCCCTCACCTGTCCAACTCCCAGCAGCCCCTCACCTGTCCAACTACTACAACTCCCAGCATCACCAACCCAACTACTACAACTCTCAGCAGCCCCTCACCTGTCCAACTCCCAGCAACCCCCTCACCTGTCCAACTCCCAGCATCCCCATCACCTGTCCAAATACTACAACTCCCAGCATCCCCCTCACCTGTCCAACTCCCAGCATCCCCCTCACCTGTCCAACTCCCAGCATCCCCATCACCTGTCCAACTACTACAACTCCCAGCATCCCCCTCACCTGTCCAACTCCCAGCATCCCCATCACCTGTCCAAATACTACAACTCCCAGCATCCCCCTCACCTGTCCAACTCCCAGCATCCCCCTCACCTGTCCAACTCCCAGCATCCCCATCACCTGTCCAACTACTACAACTCCCAGCATCCCCCTCACCTGTCCAACTCCCAGCATCCCCATCACCTGTCCAACTACTACAACTCCCAGCATCCCCCTCACCTGTCCAACTCCCAGCAACCCCCTCACCTGTCCAACTCCCAGCATCCCCATCACCTGTCCAAATACTACAACTCCCAGCATCCCCCTCACCTGTCCAACTCCCAGCATCCCCCTCACCTGTCCAACTCCCAGCATCCCCATCACCTGTCCAACTCCCAGCATCCCCATCACCTGTCCAACTACTACAACTCCCAGCATCCCCCTCACCTGTCCAACTCCCAGCAACCCCCTCACCTGTCCAACTCCCAGCATCCCCATCACCTGTCCAAATACTACAACTCCCAGCATCCCCCTCACCTGTCCAACTCCCAGCATCCCCCTCACCTGTCCAACTCCCAGCATCCCCATCACCTGTCCAAATACTACAACTCCCAGCATCCCCCTCACCTGTCCAACTCCCAGCATCCCCCTCACCTGTCCAACTCCCAGCATCCCCATCACCTGTCCAAATACTACAACTCCCAGCATCCCCCTCACCTGTCCAACTCCCAGCATCCCCCTCACCTGTCCAACTCCCAGCATCCCCCTCACCTGTCCAACTCCCAGCATCCCCATCACCTGTCCAACTACTACAACTCCCAGCATCCCCCTCACCTGTCCAACTACTACAACTCCTAGCATCCCCCTCACCTGTCCAACTACTACAACTCCCAGCATCCCCCTCACCTGTCCAACTACTACAACTCCCAGCATCACCAACCCAACTACAACTCCCAGCATCCCCTCACTTGTCCAACTCCCAGCACCCCTCACTGGTCCAACTACTACAACTCCCAGCATCCCATCACTTGTCCAACTCCCAGCATCCCCTCACCTACCCAACTACAACTCCCAGCATCCCCCTCACCTGCCCAACTACTACAACTCCCAGCATCCCCCTCACCTACCCAACTACAACTCCCAGCACCCCCTCACCTGTCCAACTACTACAACTCCCAGCATCACCAACCCAACTACAACTCCCAGCATCCCCTCACCTGTCCAACTCCCAGCACCCCTCACTGGTCCAACTACTACAACTCCCAGCATCCCATCACTTGTCCAACTCCCAGCATCCCCCTCACCTACCCAACTACAACTCCCAGCATCCCCCTCACCTGCCCAACTACTACAACTCTCAGCATCCCCTCACCTACCCAACTACAACTCCCAGCATCCCTCTCACCTGCCCAACTACTACAACTCCCAGCATCCCCTCACCTGCTACTACTCCCAGCATTCGGGTACACACGGGCTGAAAACGGTGTATTATCAGCAGCTCTTCATCTGTGGGCCCCCCTCCCAGGTCCATACCAGGCCCTTGGGTCTAGTATAAATTCGGAGTGGACCCCCCACGCCAATTTTTTTTTTTTTTGGTGTGAGGTCCCCCCAAAAATCCATACCAGACCCTTATCCAAGCATGCCGCCTGGCAGCGCCCCCCCTCCTGAACCATACCAGGCCGCATGCCCTCAACATGGGGGGGGGGGGGGAGGAGACAAGGGCCTCTTCCCGACAACCCTTGCCCGGTGGTTGTTGGGGTCTGCGGGCAGGGGGCTTATCGCAATCTGGAAGCCCCCTTTAACAAGGAGGCCCCCAGATCCCAGCCTCCCCCCCATGTGAATGAATATAGGGTACATTGTACCCCTACCTATTCACCAAAAAAAGTAGTGTAGTGTGAAAAAAAATACAGTAGACAGTTTTTAACAAGTCTTTTATTAAAAATATCTTCTCCCTCCATCGGGCTTCCCCCCCCCCCCCCCCCCAATCCTCACAAGCTTTAATGTGGACATGCGCCTATATTGAGCCAGTGACAGTTACTAAAACTGAGCATATAGCAACACCGACTTCACCAGCATCCCTCCGCCTTTGTTTACTTGCGGAGAATGACACAGCCTGCAGCTGATTGGACTTAACCTCTTGCCAACCGCGCAACACGTTTAACACCCGCGCATACATATGCATCCACGGCAGCATAAGGTCGTGCGCTTAGAGCGCGCTCACTGCACATTCCCAACACATGGACCTTGTGGTCACCAACAGCATTCAGTCAAGGCTTCTGATCAGGATCCATTTGGAAGGGCACCTAATCATGTGACCACTTTGTGAGCCAATCACAGCCATCAAATAACATAGAAGCCACAGTGTCTCCCTCGCATTAACTGCTTATGGATAGCCCCATAGCACATTTAATGCTAGGGAGGCCCTTGTGTGTGTGTGTGTGTGTATATATATATATATATATATATATATATATATATATATACACACACACACACATATACACACACACACACACACACAGTTCTGCACTTCCAACCTAGGGGGCACGCTCACCGCCGATGCCCAGCTTTTGCTGTGATTACTCACAAAAGTAGGCAATTTTCAGCTGCCAGGCACTAGATGTCCGCCGGCACCCGCCGATCGCCAAGCAGAGACACAGAACGGAGCTCTGTCTATGTAACCAAGGCAGATCTTCATTCTGACGGGGGGGGGGGGGGGGGGATGGATTTTGTGTCCCTGCAAAGCAGAGGATAAAACTTCCCTGAGTAAAAGCAGCGCTCATAGTATGGTAAAACACCGGCTAGGCACACGTTTAACCCTTTGATCACCCTCGATGTTTAACCCCCTTCCCAGCCAGTGTCATTAGTACAGTGACAGTGCATATTTTTTAGCACTGATCACTCTATTATTGTCTCAGGTCCCCCAAAAAAAGTGTCGGAATGTCCATCGCAATATCACGGTCCCACTATAAGTCGCTGATCGCCGCAATTACTAGTATCAAAACAAAAACAAAAAAAGGAAATTAAAATTCCAGTATATATCCCATAGTTTGTAGACGCTATAACTTTTACACAAACCAAACAATATACACTTATTGGGGCGTTTTTACAAAAAAAAAAAAAAAAATATGTAGCAGAATACATATTGACCTAAATTTATGAAGGCTTATTTTTTTTTTTTTATTGCATATCTTTTATAGTAGAAAGTAAAAAAAAATTTTTTTTTCTTTTCAAAATTGTTGGTCTTTTTTTATAACGTAAAAGAATAAAAATTGCAGGAGGTGATTAAATACCACCAAAAGAAATCTCTATTTGTTGTTGGGGGGGGGGATTTGCATACGTTTCTTTTGGGTACAGCGTTGCACGACTGCGCAATTAGTTAAAGTAATGCTGTGCCGTATCGCAAAAAATGGCCTGGTCACGAAGGGGGTAAAACCTTCCAGAGGTCAAGTGGTTAAAGCCCACCTAAAGAGTCACAGGAAGCAGCGATAAGTGGTTAAAAAGACCGCAAACTGGAAGTTCAGAGGACACCTGAGCCTCCTCGCAAAAAAAATGCTTCCACTACTGATTGCTGAGGTCTGCAAAGGGCCACATGTTGGTCAACGGGAAATTATAATAAAGCACAGCATTGTGTACACGATAAGCGGGTTCCCTGATTCATGCCTCCAGATACACAACCACCACCAACCTACCTGCACGCCGCACTTTGTTGTAGAGTATAGCAGATCTTGTCAAAGCAGTAGAAAAGTTTTTGGGAAAACTTCAGTCAGGAGTCATCAGTGCGAAGCCATATTCTGAGCAGCATGTTTTCCACCCCTGCAGGCCCGATCACAGCTGTACTCATTACTAATGGTGAGAACTAATTATTATTTCACCTGTGAGCCTGCCAGGAGAACATGGGCCATCAGCAACGCTTCAGGATGGACCTAAGGAACCTTTCTTTGAAGCGTAGGTCATTTTCTGACATTCCGTCATCTGCTGTACAACTACAAATCCCAGGGTGGGTACATTTGTGTCCTGTATCTGCTGGAAAGTCCTGAAGCTAGGACAACATATTGCAACTTTGGGGGATCGTTCTGTGGAAGCCGTTTTATGAAACCACAAGGTAAAGTAAAACTAAAGGCAAAACTTTCTTTTTTTTTCAGTTTGGGATAGAGTAGAGGGGGTTACGTATTGTTTTTATTGCCGTCTGTGCCCCCATTAAGGAGATTAACCCTCTCTATTTATCCTGTTTACCATTCTCATTGAAAGTGATAAGAGAAAACCCCAAATTTTGGGTTGTCTCCAGAAAAGTAATAGAGAGGAAATCGTCCAATGCGGACACTAGTTCTGGTGACCTGGGTGTCCCCAAGCAATTCCCTTAATTTGCAGGGGTTTCCTCTCATTTCCTGTTTGGCTATGGGATATGAAGTGAGGGTAAATCTCCACCATGGGATACAGATGGGGGGGTAAAAATAAAAATTGACAGGGGTTAAACCTTCCTTACTCTATGCAAAATGGAAGGAAAAAGTTTTTGCCTATAGTTTTCTTTAAATAATAAGTTCACTTTTTAGAAAAAATAAATGCTCATTTCTTGCAGGGCAAAAAATGTTTATTGTTGAGCATTGCACCAGTAAACAGGAGATCACTGGTACCATGCAGGTCTCCAGCACACTGTACGGGCAAGCAGATACAATCTGACAGGAAGAATCAATTAACTTTATTGAGAACTACAAGCCGACGGTCACAAAGGATGTTGGGGCTTGTAATTAAATAAAAGTGACTGCTAGCGTGGGGAACTTCTCCCCAGTACTACTGTCCTTGAGTCGGTGAGGAATGGGTTTAGCAGCTATAGGGGGTTGCTAAGTCAGTGCAGCAAGAGCAGAGCACAAGCTTGTGGAACCACAGGTGCCAGCAGACCTACAGCAGCAGCAGAAGGCAACCCCTGGACTGTTTACTGAACCCAAACAGTGAATATTGCTGTGTGCCGGGCTGCCATTGCACCTCCTTAGGAGAAGGAAAAAAAAAAAGGTAAACAATAAAAAGCCACTATACGTGTAGCGGAGGAGGGGTGGGCAGGAGGCATTCTCATTTCATGGCTCAAGATCCGCTTTAACATGTTTCTAATAAATGCCATTTTATAGCTTTGTGTGTGTGTGTATAAGAAGAATGCCTGAAAAGTCCCATCTATACATAGTAAGGTACATTTTAAAGTGTTACTAGACCCAGGAGCCTGCATTCACTATATCTGGCCCCCCACAGTACACAGATGCACATTGAAATGCAATTTATTTTAATAAATATAAACTGCTAAATTCCTTTTCCCATTAGCAGTATATAGCAGTCTTGTATCAGTGTCTTACTAAAGCTTGTTTCATTCTACTCTGACTGTCCTATGAGGCTGTATGACCTCTGACCTTCTGTCTGGACAGTGCTAATTGGCCCTGTGCTGATCACATGCACCCTGCCAAGAAAAAAAAAAACCTAGCAATACACACCAAACTGAGCATGTGCGGAGTGCCCCCAAGTCTCTGTACTATCAGCAGATGCATTGTGGACATTGGAAGAAGTGGAGGATCACAGAAGACCGGATCACACAGCCTTTATACACAATGCAGAGGGTTAACCCCTTAGGTTTCACAGTGAATATAACAAGCATGCTTTACTGCATACACAGACTTCTTTTACTGTTTTGGGCTAAGTAACACTTTAAAGATTTAGACTCCATTAACACCTGGAGCGTTTTTAGGATCCCGCCTGCGATTTCAAAACGCACTACAATGGCAAAAACGCAGATTCAGGTGTCATTATTTTCAATGGCACCTAAAACGCAATGCGGTATTGTCGCAGCAAATTGCATCTTGTGTGAATCTTGCCGCCCAATAATGGAGCAGGAGCTTCTTTTGGGGGACAAGCTTCACGCAGTGCGTTTTGCCGCGTGTTAAATCACGGCAAAATCGCAACGCATTTTAGGTTCCATTGAAAGTAATGGCACCAGGACCTTCCTTTTTACCATTATAGTGTGTTTTGAGATTGCGGGCAGAATCGCAGCAGTTCTGCCGCAGTCCCAAAATGACCCAGGTGTGAATGGAGCCTTGGGGATGTTGGCATTCAAAATTAAAGGCGTTATCACTTGGTTATTGTTTTGGAATTGCCTTTTTTAACTTTTCATTAAAAAAAATAAAAAATAAGTGCACTTACCTTTTACGCACTCTAAAAAAATATATTCATTGGTTAAAAATAGTGTTGTGCAAAACTTAATTACTAATTTATATTTGAAACGGCTGTAAACCCCCAGAATAGCTCCAGAGCCTCCCCAGATGTACATTGGCCCGAGGTGAGCTGAGAGCCTTATTTCATCATTTGCACAAGTTTGCAGCAGGTGGGGGCAGAGATAATTATAGATCACTTTTTTTTTATATATTATTATAGTTGGAAATGTTTGGCGATGATCTGGTCCCTGAGCAACCTTCTAGAAATGTCCGGACTTGTAGACCTGGAATTGTGAATTCCTGTGCAAGATGTTTATCTGACATCATAAAGTAGACCCGTCACTCGCTCGTCTTTGCAGACTCGCCTCCGGTGTTGCTCTGCGCATATCTGGAGACGAGCAAATTAATCTACGAATGGCAGGATCACTGGCCGATGGATGGGTCTCCCCATATTTATTTGTAGCTCCGGTGTGACCCTGCACTTGCAGAATTTTTTTCTATTCTCTCTGGTCTCCAAAAAAAAACAGGCAACAGACAACTCCTCCACGTTCTATTGTCACAACATGCCCAGAAAAGCACCCAGCCTTGGGCCTTGTTTACATGTGCAGCCAAGGGGCAGTAAAAACAGCTGGTCCGTATTTTTACCGCTCCCCATCTGCCGAACTGCACGTTAAGATGGCAAGGGGCCTGTTGGTACACATTGACCGCAGGCACGGCTTGGTAAAATATTTACATGCGACATTTGGCAGGCGGTAACTGCTGCAAAACATGATCTTTTCAAGTGATTTGGGACCAACGCCAACAGACATACAGGAGAAACTCCTGTTTTCTCAGAAGGCTCTTTAAATGAAAGTCCCGCGTCCTATGATGGACAGAACAGTCGTCCAATGGCAGCGCAGGAGACAGGACTTCCTTTTACAGAGGCCGCCATGTAAACAGGAAATTCTCACTGTATGTACAGCACTCGTCCTGTCCCCTCCCAAGTCAGCCAGCATATATATCTTTTGTTGCCCCTGGCACTCGGGGATTAGTTGGGGGCCACAAAAGATATACATGTCAAAATTACCAGGCGGGCCGCCCGGAACGCGGGCCGGACTTTGCACATGCCTGATCTAGAGATTGCTTCACCTTTTCTCAATAAAATGTTGATAAGAGAATAGTACAGAGCGACAGAGATGAGCATTGCTTCTCCTTTCGCTGTCCAGTCATAGGTTGGGGCTGTGTCTAGGGTGACCTGGGCCTAGAGCAGGGATATGCAATTAGCGGACCTCCAGCTGTTGCACAACTACAAGTCCCATGAGGCATAGCAAGACTCTGACAGCCACAAGCATGACACCCAGAGGCATAGGCATGATGGGACTTTTGTTAGTTTTAGTAGTAACAGCTGGAGGTCCACTAATTGCATATCCCTGGCCTAGAGAAAAGAGGGATGAAGGATGCAGAACATCAGGCTGAGGACATCTAGCGTCAGAAAAAAGTACTGCAGGGGACAGACACCTTTTTTTTTTTTTTTAGAGATTGATTTGTGTTTTCTCAATGGATACTGATAGGAGGAGAGTACAGAGCGACAGAGATGAGCATTGCTTCTCTTTTCGCTGTCCAGTCATAGGTTGGGGCTGTGTCTAGGGCAGTGATGGCGAACCTTGGCACCCCAGATGTTTTGGAACTACATTTCCCATGATGCTCATGCACTCTGCAGTGTAGTCGCGCATCATGGGAAATGTAGTTCCAAAACATCTGGGGTGCCAAGGTTCGCCATCACTGGTCTAGGGTGATCTGGGCCTAGAGAAAGAGGGATGAAGGATGCAGAACATCAGGCTGAGGACATCTAGTCCAAGAAAGAAGTACTGCAGGGGACAGGCACCATTTAGACCAGCTTCACACTGGCAGCACTGTTCGTTCGCGTCAAAGCGCCACTCGCTTTCGCTGCGCTTTTCGGACGCTAGCGGGGCGCTTTTTACCCAGTAAACAGTCCTGTTTTAAGGCACTTTGGAAGCACTGCCCATTCATTGCAATGGGCAGGGCATTTTGGAAGCACTAAATACAGCGCTCCCAAACTGCCCCAAAGTTGCTGCTTGCAGGACGTTTCGTAATGTCCCGCAAGCGCAGCGCCCCAGTGTGAAAAGACACACTGCAGTGAATAGGAGGTGGTTTTCAGTCCCTTGGGGAGGGGACAGGACAATGTAGGCCAAGACAGCAGCATTAGGACAACCAGCTGTGATAATCAAACTGACCTATCGCTTCCACTGGATTACAAACTATTCTGCTGGATGTAGATTGGTGCGCTACAAGCGCCTTAAATGTGTGGGTACCCTGGATTGGGATTTTTTAATAAATTGTGTTTTTAAACGATAAAACCCCATCTAGTTGTCTTCTCCTATATGCACCGAGGGCGTATTCTTAGAGCAGTCCAGGAACCTGAAAGGTCCACACTACACAGAGCCCAAGGGTGGTTCAACTGCGTGTATCAACCAAACTTGATTGTGCGGTCACACGCCCTGAGGTGTGAGGATAACTACAAAGGGCGGAGCACCAGAGTGTTTGGAGCACCATCACATGGATTTACTCTTATTCACTCCATTTGGAATATTTTAAGGAACGTTAATTATGGACGTTATAAATTTAGCACGTATTAGGCACGTGGGACATTACCATTATTGTTTTTCTCATTCCCACAATAGCACTTCATTGCATGTATGTCACGTGAAATGATTTACCATCATTGATTTAATCACAATAGACATATTGATTGTTTTATTAGCACATCAGCATTTTTTTTGCATGTATGCCACACGCACCTTTGTAACACGTATTTGCACACCAAGTTATGTTTAATTTGCATGTGTCTCAGTATTTAGCACGGCATGGGACTGTGAACAGTGTCAGCAGCTAAAAATTATATATATATTTATCAATTTTGATTTTTATTCAGCTTAGCAGAGGCTATTTCTAGCGCTAAAGTGCCTGAAAACCACCCCAGTGTGTGAAAGTAGCCTTATGCCATGTACACACGGGCAGACTTTCCGACTGACTTTTATTACTAACAGACTTGCCTACACACGACCGGACTACGGACGGACTTGCCTACACACGACCGGACTACGGACGGACTTGCCTACACACGACCGGACTACGGACGGACTTGCCTACACACGACCGGACTATGGACGGACTTGCCTACACACGACCGGACTACGGACGGACTTGCCTACACACGACCGGACTTGCCTACACACGACCGGACTACGGACGGACTTGCCTACACACGACCGGACTTTCCGGCAGACTATGTCCGCCGGTCTTCCCGACGGAGTTACGACGGACTTCCCAAATGAATGGACTTGCCCACACACGAACAAGTCTGTACATTTTGAATGTGACCCGGGTATGACGGGACTAGAAAAGGAAGTCAATCTCGCCGCTTTTATCGGTGAGATTGACACCTTGCGAGCCCGGTCGCAGGGCATACCAGGCCCTTAGGTCTGGTATGGATTTTAACGGGAACCCCCTACGCCGAAAAAACCGCATGGGGTCTCCCCAAAATCCATACCAGACCCTATCCGAGCACGCAGCCCGGCCAGTCAGGAAAGGGGGTGGAGACAAGCGAGCCCCCCCCTCCTGAACCGTACCAGGCCACATGCCCTCTACATGGGGGGGTGGGTGCTTTGGGGGAGGGGGGCGCCCTGCGGCCCCCCTCCTCCAAAGCGCCTTGCCCCCATGTTAATGAGGACAAGGGCCTCTTCCCGCCAACCCTGGCCATTGGCTGTCGGGGTCTGCGGGCGGGGGGGCTTATCGGAATCCGGAAGCCCCCTTTAATAAGGGGGCCCCAGATCCCGGCCCCCCACCCTATGTGAATGAGTATGGGGTACATGGTACCCCTACCCATTCACCTAGGGAAAAAGTGTCTAAAAAAAAAACACACTACACAGGTTTTTAAAGTAATTTATTAGACAGCTCCGGGGGTCTTCTTCCGACTTCGGGGGGTCTTCTTCCGACTTCGCCGCTCTCTCCGGCCTCTTCTCCCGGTGTCCGGTTCTTCTGCCGGCTTCTCCGCTATCTTCTGCCGCCCTTTTGCTAGCGGTGGCCCGGACTTCTGCGTCCTCTTCTTCCGATGTTGACACGACACTCTCTCCCACTGTAATGCCGTGTAAGCGCTCTGCAATGACTTATATAGGGGGTGACCCTGCCCCCTTATGACATCACAGTCCCGGGGCATGCTGGGACTGTGACGTCACGAGGGGGCGTGGTCAACATCACCCGGTGACGTCCTCATCAACATGGGGACAAGGTGCTTTGGGGGAGGGTGGGCTGCAGGGCTCGTCCCTACCCCCTTTCCTGACCGGCCAGGCTGCGTGCTTGGATAGGGGTCTGGTATGGATTTTGGGGGAACCCCATGCCGTTTTTTCGGCATAGGAGGTTCCCCTTAAAATCCATACCAGACCTAAGGGACATCGTCGCCTCGCACTCGCTGCAATAGGAAAATTTGTTTTTCCTATTGCAGAGAGCGTGAGATGTAGTACCCTGCCCTTGCGTCGTATCTGGTTCGTTGGACCAGCATACAGACAAACGGGCTTTCCGTTAGGAACTGAGTCCGGCGGAGCTACGACGTAAAGATTTGAAGCAGGTTTCAAATCTAAAGTCCGTCGGATTTTCGACCGGAACGGTCCATTGGAAGTCCGATGCAGCCCACACATGGTCGGATTGTCCGCCGGATTCGGTCCGTCGGACCAGTCCGATCGGAAAGTCCACTCGTGTGTACGCTGCATTACAGATTGCTGATAGGAAGAGAGAGCAGAGCGACGGAGATGAGCGTATGATGCTGCTTCTCCTTCACTGCCCTGTCCCACGTTGGGGCCTGGGCTCAGAGGAAGTAGAATGAATGATGCAGGCCATCATCCTGAGGACATCTAGCAGCATCTAGAAAGAAGTATTACAGGGGAAATCTTTGCATTGAAGTTAATAAATTGCATTGTAAGCTAGTTTTGTTATTTTATAATTTAATGGGCTGTTGAATTTTAACAAACTTTTTGCTTGGGGTCTTCTTTAAATGGTTTTAATAGAGAGATTTCCTGTGGAAATAGAATTAAAGCTATCTTTTGTATATGAAAATAATTGTTATGGTATACTTTATTTCCTTGATTGCCCTTGGGGGGGGGGGGGATTTATATGCTGTAGAATTTTATGTGTCAGAGTTGATATCCATCAAGGGGTAGGAGGGGTAGACAAGCTTATCATTATACATTGAGGCCCCAACACTTCTTATTTCCTCCTTTTTCTTTTTTTCTAATTTTATTTATTTTTTATCCAGAACACAGAGGCAGACAGGAAAAGGTCTAGGTGGCATGGCTGGGAAATCTCACCACTGGGGCTCTCAAAAGATTTAAAAAGTAAACAATTGGCTCAGCCCACCAGACTCCACTTGTATCTAATATATCACTTGTGTGTAATGAAAATTCCGGGGGAGGTTTTGCTGATAGCAACCAGTCCATCCTTGATCGTTTTTCTAGAGCTGCTTTAAAAATGAAAATCGGAATCCAAAGTTGGCGGCTGCAAGCTTGATATAGACATCTTCCATTGCACGTCATAAATCAGCAGCATCGCTCTTCTGCCATTTGCAGGTGCAGCTCATAGCGCAGTATTTAGGGCGATCCCGCTTTTATCATCCGGCACCATTTTTTTTGGTATTCTGCTTTGTCCTCACGTTCCCAGGCGGAGGTCGTATTTTGTTTGGTGACTGAAATGCGGATCTTTTTTTTTTTTTTCCCTGTATTTAAGATAATACTGAGCAGCCATAACTCTTTACCCCCCTGCTCCACCTGACACACATGTAATGAAGGTGTCCGGGTGATTTAAGCATCTTCCCAAATACCAAACGACCTCATCGCACACTGCGCCTTGTTGTGTTTGTGCTGGTGTGGGCTCAGGTAAATAGATAAGGAAAAGCCATTACTAAGCTCGTTTGGTCCGGGTCATTACCCACAATGCTTGCTGCTGGTATTTGATCATGCTCGCTCTATTAAAGTGTCATTATGTTGCATTCAGCACTCGGTGATGTGTGAGCGGTAAATTAGGACTCCTGGCAGCCTGATAGAAACTTCTCATGTCAACACTTCCAGCACATTGGTACTTTCACCCGTTCCTTGCCAGGCCCCGCTGTGCACCCAGTATGCTATCACACATCGCTCTTTTCACCCGTTCTTAGCTAGGGCCCCGTCATAGGCCCACTACTCTTTTACACATCACTCATTTCACCCATTCCTTACCAAGCCCATTCGTATGCCCATAATGCTTTCACACATCACTCTTTTCACCCATTCCTTACCAGGCCCAGTCATATGCCCACCACATTTTCACACATTACTCTGTTCACCAGACGCACTGTATAACCACTTTGCTTTCAAACATCAGTTCTTTAACCTGTTCCTTGCCAGGCCCCGCTGCACGCCTTCTACCTTTTTCACACATCACTCCTTCCACCCGTTCTGTGCCAGGCCCTTATCCTGCACTTGCTACTTTTTGTACATCGATCCTTTCACCCATTCCCCGCCAGGCCCTTACTGTACACCCGCAATGCTTTCACACGTTCCTCACCAGGTCCTTATCTTAAACTTGCTACGTTTTATACATTCTTTCACCCATTCCTCGCCAGGCCTTTACTGTACACCCGCAATGCTTTCATACATAACTCCTTTCACCCGTTCCTTGCCAGATCTCACTGTGAGCCCACTAAACTTTCACCTGTTCCTCGCTAGGCCCTACTCGCTATACTTTTGCACATCATCCTTTCATCCATTCCTTATCGGGCCCAAACTGTACAACCGCTAACCTTTCACTCATTGCCCCTTTCACCCATTCCTTGACAGGCCCTGCCATACCTTCACAACACTTTCACACATTTTACTCTTTTTCACCCTTCCTCCCCAGGTCCCGCTGTATGCCTACTATACTTTCACACATCATTCCTTTCACCCATTCCTCACCAGGTCCTACTATATGCTCACTGTGCTTTGACACATCATTCCTTTACCTGCTCCTTACCAGGTTCTAATACATTTTATGCATTAGGGTGAAAAACCTATTGTGCTGCAGCTACACCCCAGACCCCCCTTTTTTCTTACCTGAGCCCAAACCAATCCAGCGATTTGCACAAGCTCAGCGGCTCAAGCCGCTGTTTCTCTCCTCACTGGACAGATTGATAGCAGCAGGAGCCATTGACTCCCACTGCTGTCAATCAAATCCAGTGACGCAGGGGCGGGTCCCTCTGTCCCGCTGTCTGCGTCAATGGACGCAGCAGCGGAATTCGGGAGCGAGCCCCTACTGGTGCCCCTAAGGAAAGCGGATTTCCGCGGGGGTACCCGATGAAGAGGAGGGGCCTGGAGCGCTGGCGTGGGACCCCAGAAGAGGAGGATTGGGACTATTCTGTGCAAAATGATTGCACAGAGCAGGCAAGTATAGACATTATTATACAGGATTTACCAGTATGTAACGCCAACAGTTTGTTTTTGTTTTTTTGTTTTGTTTTTTTAAATAAAAATTACTTTAAGAATGCTCTCTCAGATGCAGTGTAATTCCACTTTAAGACCTAATAACTTGGATAGGGAGTTGTGGGATGCTCTGTGAATGCTAACTAATAGATGAAGTACACACTTCACTGTAATACTACTTCTAATACTACTACTAATACTACTTCTCTGTAGGCCTAGCAAATGGTTGGCACCGAGACTCCTTTAAAAATGTCCTGGGCCAGGCAAGCACTAGTATTGAGATGCCAGGAATAGCAGTAGCAACAGTCACTAGAATCCCTTCACTCGGCTCTGTACTAACAATGTCCCTGGGTACACGGATGCTTCCATCCGATACCAGACAGAAATTCCTCTGTATATTTTCCAGACTGGATCCTCCAGTGAAATCCCTTGCTTAGCTTCAGAGATTTTTAATGTTGTAGAAACAGGTCCCCCAGCTCTGCCACAGATGGGACCTCAATGAGTACAGCTGGGTTGCCCAGAAGGGCAGCAGCCCTTCAGGCTGGAAACTGAGTTTCTCCTCCTGGACAAAAACAGGGCTGCCTCGGGCCCAGACTATTTAAGCACTCTCTAGCCACCTACTGGGAATCCTTCCCTAGGGATTGGCTGGGGCGACATAAATAGTCAGGCTGCTCATTTGACTCTCATAAACCCACTAGATTCTGGAATCAAGCCTGCAGAGCCCAAAACAGGCCAAAGCAAACACCAGCTGATTTATAGTGGTGCCAAACAACGCTACATTTTGCTGGCTTCCCTTGCAGCCCTATTCAAAAGAGGATAACAAAACCTCACTTAAACGGTACATATAGCTGACTCACCCTGATATTAGGTGGGGTTTCTGGAGTTACAATGGGATACAGAGAAAAGCAAAAGGAACTCCAAGTAGAAATTCACCTACATTTATGCTGCAGTGAGTTTCTATTTGGAGTTCTTTTTGCTTTTCTCTGTATTTCCTTGCAGCCCCATCTAGGATTTTGCTACACACTTCCTCCCTGGGACTTGTAGTCTCACACAGTCGCTCTTACTTTAGGTGCTGCCCACAGGGTTCTAAACCTCCCAAGAAGTCCTTCCTCCAGCTTTCCTCTCTTTTCTTCCTCTCTCCAGGGTGCTCTGCAGCCAATCGCGTCCCTCTACTACTATGTTACAGGGGGACTCCGAAAAGAACTGCAGTGTTAATGCAACTGACATGCTGCAGCCAAAATACATTTTAGTTTTTTTTTTTTTTTCCAAGAGTTCCACTTTTTAGGTCTGTGACAGTTTTTTTTTTAAAAATGTACAATCGTGGCGATGTGGAGCTGGCGGCCAGCAGTACATTTCTTCCAACTACAAAGGCAATAATATGTCTTTAATAATTTAATTGACAATATGTGGCATAAATGTAACACATACGCGTGCTTTTTCTTTCACAGCCCCAAAGTATGTGGCCCGGCGGGAGCCATGTGTGATTCCTCATCTCCGCTGCGTCACTTCTTCCTGTCTGCAGAATCTTCTGGAAACCGTAAGCCCTGTGTTTTGTTTTGTTTGTTTTTTTTTTTAATTTTTTTTTCTCCAGCTCCTTTGCAATGAGCATTGACCGCTAAAAGTTATTTAATTGAATAAACTTGTAAAGATGTGTTTGATATTTCACCACCAGCCCACCTCGGCTATCTTCTGGCTAACCGCAGATGCTGCTATATGTATTCATGGGTCGCTCCCTTTGCATATATATGGAGCTCGCTATATTTAGCTCACCATATGCACATGATTAAAAAAAAAAAAAGAGGCAACTTGTTGCAGATTTTCATGGCTGGTTGGGATCACTTAAAGTTTATGTAAATAAATCATTGTTTCAGAGGTTTGTTAGAATATCTGCCACCATGTGCGTTTATTTTTATCACCACAACCGAGTAACATTGCTGTTTCCAGTACACCTAAGGCCTGATGTACACGGGGCGTTTTTACAACCTCTCCTGAATGATTTAACTTGACAGATAGTAACACATGTTTAAAACGTCCGTTTTGGCGCATTTACATGCCACGTTTGAAAAAGCCTTTTTTTTTTTTGTTTTGTTTTGTTTTGTTTTTTTTTTAAAAATAGCCAAGAATGAAAAACGCCTGTAAGCGAAATGCGAGTTACCGCGTTTAGAAGCGTTTGGCGCTTGAAATGCCTCTAAACTCAGCGTCTGAACTCATTTCTTTGCTTTCCAAAAAAGGCCTCTAAACTCGACTGCCTAAAAAAAACGCCATTAAACAAACCTGTGTACATGTACTCCATAAGATAACATTGGGTGAGTTCAGGGGCAGCTGAAAAAAGCATCCAACTGCCTCTGAACGTCCGTTTTACCAGCCGCAGTGTACATGAGGCCTAATGCCGTGTACACACGAGCAGACTTGGTCCGGCGGACCGGACTCCGTCGGACAATTCGATCGTGTGTGGGCTCCAGTGGACTTTTTTTTTTTTTTTTTTTTTTTTCCCCAAAAGTCCGACAGAACTAGAAATAAAACATGTTTAAAATCTTTCTGACGGACTCTAGTCTGGTCGAAAAATCCGCTCGTCTGTATGCTAGTCCGACGGACTAAAATCGACGCTAGGGCAGCTATTGGGTACTGGCTATCAATTTCCTTATTTTAGTCCAGTTGTACGTCATCACGTACAAATCCGTCGGACTTTGGTGTGATCATGTGTAGCCAAGTCCCTTCCTTCGAAGGTCTATCAGAAGTCCGTCAAAAGTCCATCGGAAAGACCGTCGGACCTTTGATGCCGAAAAGTCCGTCCGTGTGTACACGGCATAAGAGTATATATATATATTTTTTAAACATTCACAGAGCTATTTGTCCTGTGAAACTGCAGATTGAGTCTTCATTCAGAATGGAGTGTGTCAGGAAAGTACCACATTATTGCAACTAGATCAGTGTTTCTCAACCTTTTTCCAGTAAGGCACCCTTTAAAGTGATGCATAATCTCGAAGCACCCCATTCTAAAATGTAAAAAAAATGAATAATTTTTTCATAACGCAAGCAACATCACACACATAGGTAAACCGTGATTTATTCTTCCAAAAAAACCTTTGCACGCTGGTACTGACTAGTATTTCAATGTTTCTCTCCCTCGTTCGGCTAATGTGACCCCAGTGCTGATGGAAAGGGGCCAACCTGCTGTGTAGGGGTCTGACATCCTCCTAATCAAGCGATGATGTCATTGGTTGTTAGGACACCAGTGGCTATAAAGTTGTAATGGTGCACAATGAAAACCTGTGGCTTTGTGTAACTAAAAGGCAGGCTTGATCCACCTGCTGACTTATATACAATTTTTGGGTCATATTTTTTTTTGGCATTTTGCCAAAGCCCCCCCAAGGGAGACCTGAAAACACCCCAGGATGCCTGGGCATCGTGGTTGAAAAAGGCTGCACTAGCTCATAGTACATATTTATTTCCTGTGATCATCAGATCCATCTAGTGGCACAAGTGTGGTATTTTCCTGATTCGCTCTATAAGCCTGACACTTTTTTTATTCCTCGGTTCACTTTAGCAGACAGCTCTATAGTCCCATATGTTGGCCATTGCCTGTCATGTCTTCTTCTGGACTCCAATCACGAAGTCCTTCTCTACAGTCTTCGGGAAAACCTTTTTGTTGGCTCCCCTTAGTCCTGCACAAAAAAATCAGTGTGCCAAATAATTAAATTCATATAATCCCAACTATTGGTAATGTGAGTGCTAATGCCTCCCTTCTGACTCACTTACCACCACTGCGCCTCAGATTGAAAATGAATATTACCTAATCCAAAGCTGCCACTTTAAAGAATCAGATTACTGTACATGGTGCTTCTCTGTGTGCAAAACGGATGCAACTATGTGACACAAAAAAACACAGTGGCGCTAGCACTATGAATATATTAAAAACAATATATCCAAACTATTCCTTATAACAAGTGAACACATATACCGGTATATAAATAAGTGCCCACCCAGTGACAAGTGATTAAACGTATATATGAAACATAAATCTTTCAAAAAAAAACAGCTAAAATCCAAAACAGTCCTTTAAGCGTTGACTTTTTCCTTCTTCAACTTCCACCACACCCAAGTGTTTGGTGATCCCACTCCCTATGGAAATCCACTCACCAACTTCTAATGCCCACAGTCTCGTGTTAGGGCTTAAAAGCTTGTTGACCGCATCACACGGGTCACACCGGCAGATCAAAATATCAGAATCGTGTGCAGGGATCGTTCCACATGTGAAATACAAAGAATACTCCAATAGTGCAAAAACATATATAAATTTATTTAAAAGCACTCAAAATCTTCCGTATAAAACTCACATGTTACAAATCTCAAACAAGCAGAGAAACACTTTCACAGCAAATCGATCTTCACAGCACAGCAAAAAGGCATATAAATCAGCCACTAATGAGTGGGAGGAATGGTGCCCCACCATTGGTGTCAGTGGGAGGAATACTGCCCCACCATTGGTATCAGTGGGAGGAATAGTGCCCCACCATTGGTATCAGTGAATGGAATGGTGCCTCATCAGTGGGAGGAGTAGTGCCCCATCATTGGTATTAGAGGAAGGAATAGTGCCCCATCATGGGTAATAGTGGGAGGAATAGTGCCCCATCATTGATATTAGTGAAAGGAATAGTGCCCTATCATTGGTATTAGTGGGAGGAATGGTGCCCCATCATTGGTATCAGTGGGAGGAATGGTGCCCCATCATTGGTATTAGTGGGAGGAATGGTGCCCCATCATTGGTATTAGTGGGAGGAATGGTGCCCCATCATTGGTATCAGTGGGAGGAATGGTTCCCCATCATTGGTATTAGTGGGAGGAATAGTACCCCATCATTGGTATCAGTGGGAGGAATAGTGCCCCATCAATGGTATTGGTGAAAAGAATAGTGCCCCATCATTGTTGTCAGTGGAAGGTATAGTGCCCCATTAATGGTATCAGTGGGAGGAATAGTGCCTCATCAATGGTATTAGTGGAAAGAATAGTGCCTCATCGTTGGTGTCAGTGAAAGGAATAGTGCCCCTTTATTGGTATTAGTGGAAAGAATAGTGCCTTGTATCAGTGGGAGAAATAGTGTCCCAAGGGGCGCAGTTTGGAGACCTCTGATATATATACTAAAGAAACTAAATGTTTGAAACCTTAAATGTACACAAATATCTGTATTTTAAAGTCAAATCATTTATTTGTACATTTAGTTTAAAATTTATCCAAAAAACAACATATTTTATCAGACTGGTAATGTTTTTATAACATTTTAACCTTCGTAAATTACACTCCACAGTTGTTCTTTCTTATGTCTTTAACCCAGAGCTGCGTATGTTTGAAATCTTTCTTGGAGATAGATATATATATATATATATATATATATATATATATATATATATATATATATATCATCTCTATGCATTTCATGAACACCATTTACTAGTTTAGACTAGTATGAATAGAAAGTAGGTATTTGTTAACATGGCCATCCTAAATATACAAAGTTTATATTCAACAAAGGCATAAAAGGGTTCAAACTCCTAGTGCATTACTTCCCAACATTATCAAAGGATAAAAAAAATGACATGTTCTATCCACAAACCAAAGTGCCAAAGTTCGCTCCCTACCTGCATAGGATGTTGAGGATGACAACAGCTGATGTATTTCGGGGGACGGGCTCCCTTACCCAGAGACTGTGTGTGTGTGTGTTTTGTTTTTTTTGTTTTTTTTTGTTTTTTATGCTCCGCAACATCTCCACAATACACCCCTTTTTAACCAATGACACCACTAAGCTTCTAATTCATTCCCTGGTCATCTCTCGCCTCATTGGCTTACCTTTTACATAGGCTTTCCCCCCTCGGTCCATCATGAATGCTGCTGCCAGGCTCATCCATCCACCTTAACAACCGTTCAGTGTCTGCTACCCCTCTCTGTCAATCCCTCCATTGGCTTCCGCTCACCCAAGGAATAAAATTGAAAGTACTAACAACTTACAAAGCCATCCACAACTCTGCCCCCCAGCTACATCACTAACCTGGTCTCAAAATACCAACCAAACCGCTCTTCTCGGTCCTCGCAAGACCTCCTGCTCTCTAGCTCCTTTGTCACCTCCTCCCATGCTCGCCTCCAGGACTTCTCCAGAGCTTCTCCCATCCTTTTGACCTCCCTAGCCCAGTCTGCCCCACTAGCTCCTAATCTATCCATCTTTAGATGATCCCTGAACACCCATCTTTTTAAAGAAGCATATTCTGCTCCTAACTAACACACTGTTTTACTTTTCTCCATCAGCTCATCCCCCACAGTTATTATCTTTTGGTATTACTTGACCCTCCCTCTTAGATTGTAGGCTGTAATGAGCAGCGCCCTCTGATTCCTTTTTGTACCAAATTGCATTGTAACCCTTTTGTCCCAAATTGTATTGTAACTGTACTGTCTGCCTTCATTTTGTAAAGCACTGTGCAAACTGTTGGCGCTATATAAATCCTGTGTAATAATAATATTTATATGCCACTTTTCCAGATGGTTTGTGAGTATGACATGTAATTTATTTATCCTTTTAATAACCACTTAATGAGCGTCCCATAGCAGATTTACTGCTACAGGGCGGTCATTCTGTGCAGAAGCACGTGTATATATACACACGTGATTCTGTACTTCCTGGTAGGAGGTGCGCTGTTTCTGCTGTGATTAGTCGCATCAGAAGCTAATCAGTGTGTGCCTGCCAATGGATGTCCCCCGGCACTCGCTGATCGTCGAAAAGAGACACAGGATGCAGCTCTACATATGTAAGCAATGCAGAGCTTGGTCATGACAAGGGGATGTGATGGCTTTTGTTTGCCTGCAAAGCAGGGAGTAAAATCCATCACATACCTTAGTAAAAGCACCACACATAGTACACAAAAACACTGGTTAGGCACACATTTAACCCTTTTGTATCACTACTGTGACAGTGCATATTTTTGGCACTCGTTACTACAATGCCCCGTACACACGGTCGGATTTTCCGACGGAAAATGTGTGATAGGACCTTGTTGTCGGACATTCCGACCGTGTGTAGGCTCCATCACACATTTTCCATCGGATTTTCCGACACACAAAGTTTGAGAGCAGGCTATAAAATTTTCCGACAACAAAATCCGGAATGTCGGAATTTCCGATCGTGTGTACACAAATCGGGCGCACAAAGTGCCACACATGCTCAGAATAAATAAAGAGATGAAAGTTATTGGCTACTGCTACGTTTATAGTCCCGACGTACGTGTTTTACGTCACCGCGTTCAGAATGATCGGATTTTCCGACAACTTTGTGTGACCGTGTGTATGCAAGACCAGTTTGAGCCAACATCTATCGGAAAAAATCCATGGATTTTATTGTCGGAATGACCGACCGTGTGTAGTGTCACTGGTTCCCACAAACTCAGATTGTCTGCCGAAAAATGTCCCGCTATAAGTCGCTGATCGCCGCCATTACTAGTATGAAAAAAAAAATCAGTATTTTATCGTTTGTAGACACTATTACTTTTGCAGAAATCAATCAATATAAGCTTATTGGGATTTTTTACCAAAAATATATAGCAGAATACATATTGGCTTAAATGTATGAAGATACAGTAATACCTTGAATTGCGAGCATAATTCGTTCCAGAAACGTGCTTGTAATCCAAAGCAAATTTCCCCATTAGAAATAATGGAAACTTGGATGATTTGTTTCACAACCATTTACTCATATAGAAATGATTGCAGCAATACAAAATACAGTATAAAGTGTACTCTAAAAAAAAAAAACCAAAAACAAAAAAATACAAAATACAGTACTGTAGCTCATATCGGTGGTAGGAATACTGTACAGTACCGATGTGGTGAGAGAAAAAAACAGTTTTAATGTGAAAAAAAAAAAAATTACACTTACAATGTTCAGGAGTCTGGTGTTGATTCATGTAAAGCCGCTGGTGTATATGTACAGTATTGCGGCCAGAGGTTCCGCGCTGGTGGCTCCCAGCGCTTCCGGGAGAATTTGGAGACACTCGGGAATTGTTGACACTTCCGGGTGCTCCGAACGCGCATTATGCCCGCTAGACGCAGCTGGAAGTGTCTCCGAGTTCTCCAGGAAGCGCTGGGAGCCACCAGTGCCCTCAGACCTCTGGCCACATACACTACTGTACACCAGTGGCTTTACTGTACATATACACCAGCGGCTTTACATGGATTAACACCAGACACCTAAACATTGTGAGTGTAATTCTTTTTTTTTTTTTTTTTTTTTTTTTACATTAAAACTACTGCTTGTATATCAAGACAGTGCATATCAAGTCAAAAGGTAAAAAAATTAATTTGCTCATCTTGCAAAATGCTTGTATACCACGTTACTCGAAAACCAAGGTATTACTGTTGTGTTTTTTTTTTGTTTTTTTTTCTCTTATAGTGCAAAAAAGAAAAAAAAACAGTGGTGATCAAAAGAGAGCTCAATTTTAGGGATGGGCCGAACGGACCCCTGTTCGGTTTGCACCAGAACTTCCGAACTCCACAAAAGTTCAGACCCGAATAATGAACCCCGTTAAAGTCAATGAGACCCGAACGTCAAAAATCAAAAGTGCCCATTTTGAAGGTTTATTTGCAAGTAAATGGGCATACAATGGTTATAGGGGTCCGGGTCCTGCCCTGGGGGACATGTATCAATTAAAAAAAAAGTTTGTGAAAAATGTCATTTTTAAATGAGCAGTGATTTATTTTTATTTTAAAGTGAAAGCCTAAAAATGAAAAATTCCTTCCAATATAGTGCCTGGGGTTTCCCCTTAGTCTACCTGTAAAGTGGCAGATCTGTACCATGTCTAGAATCTGCTGCAGCAATAATTGCATTTATAGAGCCCCAAAAAAATTACATTTTCCCTTCAAGCTGCCTTTATTTTGCTCAGCAACAGCTGGGGAGCCCGTGTGTATGATGAGGCCACAATGTAGTGCACTGGGAACAAGATTAGAGATTTTTTTGGATAAATTCTGGTCACTTTGGATAAATTCTGGTGTTACTTTGTATAAAAGTAAGGGTGCAGAAAAATTGGTCTTTTGGGTGTCGGTGGCGCCTTCCCAGCGTAACCCTATAGAGGTGCATAGTCTTCATCACTGCCTCCTTGATGAAGGCAAAAACAATTGCAATAATATGCACCTGTCAAACAGGTGCTAAAAAATTGGTCTTTGGGTGTAAATTTTGCCCATGAAACCTATACCAAAAATATTCTTCCAGATGAAATGCTTGAACACCCTCAAAGCTAGGCAGCCTCGAAGTTCTGCAGAGATTCCACATCACAAAAAAACGTAATCAGTGACATCGGCATTGGGCTTCATAGCTGGTAATACAGGGCTGATTAATTTTTATAAAAGTCAATCGGTCCACAGAGTCTGTGGACAGACGTGTTCTATGATCAGTAACAAAACCTCCTGCAGCACTGAATGGCCGTTCTGAAAGCATGCTGGATGCAAGGCAGCCCAACAACTAAATAGCATACTGGGCAAGTTCTGACCAATGGTCTATTCTCATGACTCAGTAAGTCAGTGGATCGTCAGCTGGAAAGCTCTTCATCTCTGTTTTGGCCCCGAGGTAATCATCCACCATGTGATGCAGACGCTGCTGATGGGATGTGGAAGCTAACAGCCCTGGGTGGCAAGGGTTAAAAAAATTCCGACACGCCTCACTTAGGAGGACACCTTCTCCAACGCTACTCTCTTGACCAACAGGAGACTCAAAATGATGTTTTCCACGACACTGTAACCTACTGGAGTCAGGAAAAATGTTCAATAAAATCCTCTTTAACATGTCCTCAAGAGATTTTAATCTTCTACACTCTGTGGGGAAGGGATGAGTTCTGAGACCTTCCCCTTATAACGGTCGTCAAGGAGGGTTGCCAACCAGTAATCATCCTTCTCCTTTTATTCCACGTATTCTTGGGTCCTTTTGCAGGCTTTGAAGCATGAGGTTGCCCATGTGCCTCAAATTTGCTGAGGCTTGAGAAGCAGACTCCTCTGGGTCACTTAGGATGACAGCATCTGGAACTTCCTCCTCCAAGCCACATACTACTCCCAAAGGTCCTGGGGTTGGAAAGCCATCGCTTACAGATTGACGCATGTCTTCCTCTTCTTCAAAGCCTATGAAAGTGCCAGAATCCTCCTCCTCCTCCCCTCTCTCCTCCTGTGTGTTCTGTGACATAGGAATGATGGTGTCTGGATAAAATGGGCCTTGAGAGGAAAGGAAGTCCTCCTCTTCCTCCTGCTGCTCTGCCTCCAGTGCCCTGTCCATAATGCCATGCAGAGTCTGCTCCAGCAGGGACACAACAGGGGTTGTGTCACTGATGCATGCATTGTCACGGCTCACCATCCTTGTGGCCTCCTCAAATGGTGACAATACAGTGCATGCATCCTTAATGATCAGCCATTGGCGTGGGGGAAACAAAGGCAGCCAGAGCCTTTCATCGTGTCGTATTCACACAGGTACTCGTTGACAGCCCTCTGCTGCATGTATAGCCGCTGCAGCATTGACAAAGTCGAGTTCCACTTGGTGGGCATATCACAAATCAGGCGGTTTACAGGCAGGTGGATTTCCTGCTGAATTTCCGCCAACTGAGCACTGGCTGTGCCTGACTGCCAGAAATGGCTACAGACTCTCTTCTGGCCAGCTTTAGCACATCTTGCAACCCTGGGTACGTATTTAGGAAATGCTGCATCACTAAATTGAGGACATGTGCCAGGCATGGCAAATGTGTCAACTTTTCCTGTCTAAGGGCGGGCAGGAGGTTTGAGCCATTATCGCACACCACCATTCCTGGCTCCAGCTGGCGTGGTGTGAACCACCTCTGGGCCTGTCTAGGTTGAAGTACTGCATGGCACCTTTTAGCCTGACTCTGGTAATAGCCCTTTGAACGCTCGGGGGTACCTGATGTTCATAGGACAATTCTGCAGAGGAGACATGGAGGTAGAGGAGGAGGTGGAGGGGGTACAGCTCACAGGTCAGGCATCTTTACCACCAGCTGAATGGAGATGTGGGGGTACATAGTTACATAGTAGGTGAGGTTGAAAAAAGACACAAGTCCATCAAGTCCAACCTATGTGTGTGATTATGTGTCAGTATTACATTATATATCCCTGTATGTTGCGGTCATTCAGGTCCTTATCTAATAGTTTCTTGAAGCTATCGATGCTCCCCGCTGAGACCACTGCCTGTGGAAGGGAATTCCACATCCTTACCGCTCTTATAGTAAAGAACCCTCTACGTAGTTTAGGGTTTCTTCTAATTTTAATGAGTGGCTGCGAGTCTTGTTAAACTCTCTTCTGCGAAAAAGTTTTATTTCTATTGTAGGGTCACCAGTATGGTATTTGCATTTTGAAATCATATCCCCTCTCAAGCGTCTCTTCTCCAGAGAGAATAAGTTCAGTGCTCGCAACCTTTCCTCATAACTAAGATCCTCCAGACCCTTTTATTAGCTTTGTTGCCCTTCTTTGTACTCGCTCAATTTCCAGTACATCCTTCCTGAGGACTGATGCCCAGAACTGGACAGCATACTCCAGGTGCGGCCGGACCAGAGTCTTGTAGAGTGGGAGAATTATAGTTTTATCTCTGGAGTTGATCCCCTTTTTAATGCATGCCAATATTCTGTTTGCTTTGTTAGCAGCAGCTTGGCATTGCTTGCCATTGCTGAGCCTATCATCTACTAGGACCCCCAGGTCCTTTTCCATCCTAGATTCCCCCAGAGGTTCTCCCCCCAGTGTATAGATTGCATTCATATGTACAACAAGTTGCAGCACCAAGCCCTGCCCTGCATCCTTTCGAGTTGCAAGCAGTGTTGCCCAGTGTGCTGTGAACAAAATATATCGTCCCTGTTCCTGAACTACGTGTCAGCAGTAAGGTGGATTTTTTGTCTGACTGCCTTGCACAACAATGCCAGAACATTTCCTTCCACGGTAGAGAGATGGAACGGCTCTGCGTGAAAAATAGTAGCAACTGGGAACCTGCCATTGTGGTACAGCACATTGTGCAAATTCACGGAAGGGGGCAGAATCCACCAGGCTGAAAGGCAGAAGTTGAAGAGCCAACAGCTTTTGACAAGCTTGCATTTAGACGCTGAGCATGTGGGTGGCAGGGACTGTATTTTTTTTTCTGCTGCAGCAGATGGGGCAGAGAAATTTACCGGCTATAGTCTACAGCTGGTGGTGTGCTGCTAGGACCTGGGACACCCTGTGCTATATACCATCATCCCTGTCAGTGGAGGCTGCTGAGAGGTAATGACTCGGTATAGCGGGGGCAGACTGAAGTGGGTAAGGAGGAGGCGGGACAGATTTGTGCCCCTTTTGTGTGGCTTTTAGGTGCTCTTGCCTATGGGCTAAGTGGTTGGACGTTAAATGTCTTGTTAAGCATGTGGTACCCAAATAGTTGGTGTATTTGCCACATTTGATGTGCCTGAGACACAGTTTGCTGATAGCAACAGTGTGATCTGCTGCAGATGTGCTGAAAAAGGGCCAGGCAGCTGAGCTTTGGGGAGTGGGCCAGGAGATATCAGCTGCCGAATGTGATGAAATAGGTTGGCTGCTCTCTACTCTTTCTTGATGTCGGCCTACTTGGGGTTGTGCCGCCTCACCTTCAGTTTCCTCCTCTGCTCTATCTGGCACCCAAGTCGCATCAGTGACATAATCTCCATCTGCATCAGAGACAACTTGGCAATACGCTGTTGCTTGGGGAACATGAATGCCAATTTGGCTACCAGTGTTCCTCTCTCTCTCTAGGCTCATGTTCCTGTCATCCTCAACCTCAGAACCAACATCTGAATCCAGTAATGGCTGGGCATCATCAAGGAGCAAGTGACTGACTCTGTGGTCAAATAACTCTGCTGACTCCTCAATGGCTGATGTTGGGGCTATGGCAGGAATAGATGTGGACAAGGAGGCAGGTTTATCCACTCTGGCAACTGCAGGAGACTGCACACTTGTCTCTGCTTGTTTGACAGAGGATGAGGAAGGTTTAGTAAGCCAGTCCACCACGTCCTCTGCATGCTGTGGCTGGATAGCACGGGCAAACTCGCTAAACAGAGGAATTTATGCCCCCGCTGAGGACTGACCACCACGTCTACCTTTTGCCTGTGGACACATTTGTTGCTGGCCCCCTTACAGTGCCAAGGGAACGTCTGCCTCTCCTTGTTGTCCTCCCAGACATTGTTGGGAGGGAGGAGGCAGTGCTTATAAGCAAATGTAAAGAAGTTAAAATCTGTACGTAGATGCACGTTAATCAATGTAAAGAGATGTTTGGTGCACTTTAATTTGAGTACTCGCACTACACAAACACACTTAACGGATACACTATAATATACTGAAATATAATGCTCCAAACGTACAGTGACGCACAGAACTATACTGCTTCAGCCAATCAGGGCTTGCAATGCACTGTTCAGTGCATTGTGATCGGTTCGCCGAATGTCTGAACAGCGAAAGTTCGGCCCGACTTATGCTCGGGCTGAACTGTTCGCCCATCCCTACTCAATTTGTGGGGAAAAAATTACAGAAATATCATTTATGTACAGCGTTGCATGACCACACATGTTTCATGAGCATCATTTACTTTTTCAGGATAGTATAACGAAAAAGTAGGTATTTGTAAAAATGATCAGCCTGGGGCTATTGCCCACAGTTGTTTACGGATACCTTATTTTGCTGTACTGGAACCTTGCCTGTTATCTCGTTGATATCCATTGATTATTTGACATGATTGCATTACTGTCTATTAATAGATTTCTAAAAGAGGGGGGGAAATGGGGATAATGGGACTTTGTATGAAACACATCACTGAGGTAGAATAAATCAAATCAATATTGGTAAATAAAATATTTATTAATACAAATGAGCATAATAAAGGTAATAAAGTACCAACTCAATAGATGACATACAGAGTTATAATGAACATGATTGGTAAATCACATAATATTGAAAAAAATTGCCTAATATAACATTATTCCACGTAATTAATAATAAAATAGCAATATACCCAAATCTGTACAAACATGATTTGTAATATGTAATTGATTGAAACAAGTAAAAAAAAAAATGGAATACGCATGATTGCTGTGAAATAACATTGCTAAAAGCTCAACGCATTTCGTGGATAATTTCCACTTATCAGGAGCAGCTGTACACTGGATATGTCTGTAATAAAGTATAAATTAACCATAAAAGGTAGTAATATACCGGGGCCCCCGGGAGCTGAGGTAATGGCACTGCGGCGTCAGAACGGCAAAAAACACCGGTGATTGAACATCTCGTAGGAAGGGATCCCCCATCACAAGCTATGGTTGTGAAGGATATTGGTTATGAGCCCGTAGGCTTCTGTGAAAAAATAATAGGTAAGAGTGTTGGGACTATAGGTTTTTTGTTCCCTCTCTTCCTGGTATATTACTACCATTTCCGGTTAATTTATACTATATTGCAGACATATCTGGTGTACAGCTGCTCCTAATGAGTGTAAATTATCCACGAAACGCGTCAAACTTTTACCAATTTTTACCAATCATGTTCATTATAACTCTGTATATTATCTTTTGAGTTGGTACTTTATTACCTTGCATTATGCTTATTTTGTATTAATAAATATTTTATTTACTAATATTGATTCATTCTACCGCAGTGATTTGTTTCATACAAAGGCCCTTTTTCCCATTTCCCCCTCTTTTACAAGTGTCAGGGATGGAGACATCTGTACTTTAATAGTCATTGCCTCATATAAAGCCCCAACATTCTCTTTTTTCTTTATAAATATTAATGGATTTCATTCACTATGGTTTGCCATGCCATACTATTATGTTCAACCTCATACATAAATAAATACAAAATAAATGATCATTCTAACTAACTATACAAGAAATATATGCTTTGCTCTACAAGCACCAACCCCAGATTGTTGCAACAAAGCTGCACTCCACTCTGACCCACCCAATGTGAGGGGAGGACTCAGCATTAGAATTAAAGGTACACACATTTCTGTGTTGTATATCCTGTTAAAATCATCCAAAGAAAACAAAACATATTTAATAAGATTGGACATTTTTTTTGTTATAGTATTTTAACCTTAGTAGATTACACTGCACAGATGTTCGTGTTTTTTATTTTTTTTTATTTTTATGTCAATAACCCAGATCTGCATATGTTGCAAATCTTTCTTATATATAGCAACTCTACGCGTTTCATGAACACCATTTACTTCTTCAGGAAACTATAAATAGAAAGGATTTGTAAAAATGACAAGCCTAAATATACAAAGTCTATATGCTTTACTCCACAATCACCAACCCCAGAATGCTGCAACAAAGTCATACTCTACTCTAACCCACCCCACGTGAGGGGAAGACCCGTCATCTGCATTAAAGGTACACAAATATCTGTATTGTAGTTTCAAACCATTTACTTGTACATCCAGTTAAAACCATCCAAAAAAACACTACACATTTCATGAACACATTTACTTCTTCAGGAGAGTATAACTAGATGGTAGGTATTTGTAAAAATGACCAACCTTCATATATATATATTTAACAAAAGCCTAAAAGGGTTTGAACGCCTAGTACGATACCAGTTTAATATAGGATAAAAATGACATGTTATACCCACAAAGCTAAGTGCAGAAGTTCGCTCTCTACCTGCATGGAATGTTGCCGATGATGACTGCGTTTCAGGGGACAGGCCAATACAAAGTATATATGCTTTGCTCCACAAACACCAACCCCAAAATGCCACAGCCAAGCTGCATTCCACTCTAACCCACCCCATGTAAGGGGAGGACTCGGCATCCGCTGCAAGCCCATGATCGCCCAACCTCTCCACCTCGTCCGAACAAGGAATGCTTTGCATTTTCTGAACGTTCTCTGAATGGAGCCTGTGCTGAGCGGCCGACCTCCTGTGTTCAGAATGTATCGGGCTGGTCGCTCAGCACAGGACTCAGAAGCAAGTGGAGACCACTGGACTAGTGTCTACTGCATTGATTTCCAGGGGCATTGGCCAGGTATGGCATATACCTAGTTACATTGGGCTAGGGCTGCAACTAACGATTATTTTCATAATCGATTAGTTGGTCGATTATTGTTTCGAATAATCGGTTAATAACCTTAAAAAAAAAGTGTGGTGTATAATTTAGTTAATATGTAAAGTTTAAAAAAAAAGCAATTATTCTTAAATATTTATATGCAGTGGTAAATATAAACAACCAACTATATGGTTAGGGAGCAAAATATTGAATCCACTCTGAGAATTGCAGACAGAAGAGATATACTGTATACACTATTAGAAGAGAAATACAGTTTTTTGGCCAATTTATTGTTGGGCAGATTAAAAAATACAAATTGCTGCAAAAAACGCATTACATGCTTTTCTGCAGCTTCTCCATTGAAGTATATTGAACCAAAAAAGCACCGTTTTGCGTTTAAAAAAAAAAAAGTCCCTGACCCTTTCCAAATACGCAGCGGCTGAAAAAAAGCATAGATGTGAACGTGTCCCATAGAAAACCATGTTAAATGAACTGTAGTGTGTTTCTGCAAAAGGCACCAAAAAACACAAAGATGTGAACCAGGTCCAAAACGTTTAGTAACATAATGGGGTTAAAAAAAACTAAAATGAGCCCTTTATAGTACAAAAAAAGCAAATAATCGCTACTGTAAGGGGTTCATTTTTTTACTGTAGAACTGTGAAAGTAATATTTACAGTAGCGATTTGCTCTTTTTGTACTATAAAGGGCTAATTTTATTTTTTTTAACCCTATTATGTTACTGGCCGATTAATCGATTATGAAAATAATCGATTACTATTTTCATAATTGATTAGTTGTCGATTAATCGATTAGTTGTTTCAGCCCTACATTGGGCTAAGCTGGACCAGTGTAACTATGTAAAAATATGCCATGCCTGGAATTAATCTTCAAGGACCCAGGGAATGGGCTCCCTACCACAACACCTAAAAACAAAAAACAAACTTGCATTAACACGTATGGAAAAGTGTGAAATTAAGCTAAGTCAGAATAATGGGACGTTTCTGATTTTTTTTTTTTTTTTTTTTTTGTGTTGTTTTATGATTTACTGCACACTGTAAATTGCAATAAATAGCAACCCCATGTTCTCTTCGACTTTGGAGCAGTCTTCATAGGGGCAGTGGGTTGCCGTGGATTATTACACATTGGCCATCACTTTTCCCTTAAGCAAGAAGGGTTTTTTTTTTCTTTCATAGCTGATAAAATCAGGTATGTGACTGTCATTGCTGTTGCTGTATTTCTGGTTTCTCTCACAAGTTGTGCGCTGTGTGCCGCGGCGGTATACCTCGCAACGTCCTCTAGTCCCAGCGCAGAGGACTTCCAGCTGTCCTGCTGATAATTCACATTGTACATGGCAGATACATCCACCTGTGCATCTGTCTTCGGGAAATATAGTCCTGCAGTCCCTGAGCGGCATCCGACTATGACAAACCTCTACTTCATCCGCACGTTATAAATCATATGTAATTAAATATGCCCTCCCTATTCCCAATAAATCTGGAGGCCTGGCTCCCTGCCCAAAAAACATTGGCCTAAGCACAAGGAAAGGTTATAAAATGATGTGTATTAACCCTTGCCTCCCTGCTGATCTATGTACAGATTATGGCAGCGGGATGGATGCAGTGTGGGTGGGGAGGCCTGCAGAGTGTCAGCTGCCGGTGTGTAGGATGGAAGCAAATGGTAGAGAAGGTTAAGGTGAGAGAAGGTGTCATTCCTTTTCTGACTGCATGCGTTCGCCAAAGGCTACAGCTGAACTACCAACAGATATGAAAGACATGTTAATGCAGCTCTGTATTCAATAATGCATCATTCAAAATTATTTGTTTTTTTCAATACAAGCGGTGTGTAGACCTGAATTTTGACCTGATATCATCAGCCTCTTGCAATCCCTGTACAACAAAGCACAGACTAAGGGAAGGTGAAGCTGCACAAGGAGCCAATCAATTTTGTTGCAGTGCTTATACGTTAACAAGTAACATGCTGATAGGGGAAGAAAGCGGGGGAGTTCATCAGCCTTTCTCTTTTCATCATTTCTTAAAAGGAAACTTTTTCAGAATTGAGGTTTTCAGTGATGATCTCTTCTAGGAATTGCTGTTAAAGAGGAGTTCCGCCTTGGGGGGGGGGGGGGGGGGGGGGATAAAAGCAGACACATACTGTAGCTGTTGACTTTTAATATATGGGCACTTACCTGTCCAGGGTTCCCACGATGTCGGCTCCCCAGCCAATTTTCAGATTGGCTGTCGGGTGCTGCACATGCGCAAAGCTCATTGCACTTTCTAACTGGCTCAGAGGCTGAGGAAGGAGGAGGGGGTCCGAACTTCAGAGGGATGGCGCTGCAGCGCCGTCTCCCGGAAGTGGGGAAGGGTACCTGTCAAAAACAGGTACCTGTTCCCCCTCCCTCCTGAGAGGTGCCAAATGTGGCACCAGAGGGGGGGGGGGAGCAGATAAGCGCATCTACTTCTGATGACTGGAATGACTCGGGGCCAGTTCACACCACATGCAGTCCAGTGGATTTTTTTTTTTCTGCATCAAAAATGCATTGGAAGTAGGTTATATGGTTTCCAATGGCATAGTTAACACCAATGCGGTCAGTTCCAGGGCTTTCCAGTTCCATAAAAAAAAAGCAGAACATGCTTCATTTTTCCTGTACTGGAACGCGGTAAAACACATCAAGAAAAATGCCGCAATGCACTAGAACGCATCAAAAATGCACGGTACCCTAGTACAGTGAAAAAAAAAAACCAGGAAAAAAAAAATGAAAAGTCATTTGGAATGCATCCAGGATCGCATGCAGAAACGGATCTGGAGTGCAATTTTCGTGTAGCGAACTAGCCCTCATTCCCAATCCTTGTAATTTCGGATTCTTCCAAATCAAGTTTGGAAAGGGGGGGGGGAGGTGTGTGTGTGTTGTGTTTTTTTTTTTTTTTTTTTTTTTGCAACTAAACAAATGTTTTCTTTCCTTCTTCCATACTGCACTGGGATTTTCTGTGAGCAATACTACTGCACGGTAGTCAAGTGCTGAAGTGAAAACTTTAAATTTTGATTCTTGATTATTTTTTTTTTTTTTTTTTTTTTTTTTTAATTTAGGAATCCTACTTACCTAGGTGGATGCTGCTGCATCTGTCCCCCGCCACCTCTGCACTGAAAACTGAGCGATCCGAACACCGCTGATCGCTCTGTTTTAAAAGCTCTGAGTAGAGAGCTGCAGACCGTCAGTTATAGCTCTCTGCTCTGCTCCCTTTATTGGAGCACTGAGCTGTGAAGGGGCAGGGGGCAGCCGGCTCAGGCTCTCAGTGGCTCGCTGAGAGGCTGAGCCGGGTGTCAGTCCAGGGATCTGGCGGGTCCTGACTCCGTGGTCGTGATGATGCGGCGCCTGGACTGACAGCAGTGAAGTCAGCAGAGAGCGGACTTCAGCCTGCTCTGTGCTGAAAACTGGTTACCAGAGTGCAAAAGACCTGCACTCCTGTAATCCACAGAAGTACGGCCAAACAAGCCTTGGCTGGACTTCTCATTTTTAAGTTCCATAGGTAACATTTGCTAGCAAAACTTTTTTTTTTTTATGTTAGGCGTGTATTTAGGACAGTTTAATTGTTTTTTGCATTCATTTTTGTATGTGAACGTTCTTTATTTGTGCACTGTTGCTTGAAAAACTTTTAGGGCTTGTTCGCGTGTTCTTTGGTCTCTGAATAGCAAGGTAAAGGGGCCCAGGGGAAGGGGTATCCGAGAAGAGGAGGACTGGGGCTGCTCTGTGCAAAACCATTGCACAGAGCAGATAAGTATGACATGTTTATGTAGCCATTAGTCTTTAGCCTCCTCCAGTCTAATGAGGACCTTCAGATAGCTGACATCCTTCTGTATGTGGTGGGTTGTAAAGCATAGTGGGTGCAAGGTGGATAAAGTTATTGGGCGCCAGACACTTCTTGGATGTAAAAGAGGTTTTATTTCTCTTAACAGTCTCCTTTTATATTTTAAGGGGGAAAGAGGGTTAGCGCCAGGACACCCCTAAGTAGTTCTAAATTTGGCAGACTCTGAGACTTCAATAGGAAGACAGCTTTGCAGGGAAGGGCCCCAGCAAGGTACCACATCTGCACATGCAGGAATGCTGTCTCCTATGGCAACAGTCTTTAACAGTTTCTAACTCAAACGTAACAGTTCCTTCAGCTTCACTACAACTTCTCCTTGTAGTTCTTCAACACTGAGCTCCCGGTCTCTCACTAGACCCTCTGATTCACTGACTATGCTTCCCTGCTGGGTCCCAAGCTTGGCACTCCAGATACTTCTCAAGCTTCACCACTGCTGACTGGCTCAGTCCCTGGCTTGACTCACAAGGCTGCTCTGCAAGCGTCGCCTCCGCTGGTTGGGTCCCTGACTTGATTACCACCCGAAGTTTCCCAATTCTCCACCGTTCCCATTCGGTCAGAATGTTGCTTCGGTACTTGCTTCAGTTACTCGCTGTGGTCCCTGGTAATAAGGTGGTCGGTCCCTTTGTGGCGACAGCTTCCCTTCTACCTACGACCACTGACAGATTCTCTGGCCGACAAAACCGTCACTTTTGGTTGGACTGCAAGCCGCAATCCCATCCCTGCATTGCTCCCTTACGTCCGGATAGGCCCTCATACAGCCTAGCAGCCAGATGCCCCCGGGAAATAGGCCCAAACTCCAGCCTAGCAGCCCGGGGCATATGACACATGTCCACCCAGACAGCCGTCCAGGTGGCACAGAACATAGATCACCTGACCTCACCCGGATATATAGGTTCTTCCAGCAGGCCAAGGCATTCAAGAAAACCCCTGCCCATTGGCTGGGATACCCCATATACACATAACCTGACCTTGGGTTGCCCATCTAGTACCACCAAGTGCCCGGCCACCTAGCGGTAGAAGAGAAAAGTGCAACCAGGCCAAACTTGGGTAGAAATCAATGGATCTCTAGAAATTGACTAGGTTAACTACTCCTGGCAAGTAAATTTGTGAGGAGCTCCCTGAATAAACCCCAGAGTGCTACATTTAATAAAAAAAAGTTCCTTTACAATCACTTTAAGGAGTTCTGGACAGCAATAAAAACCTGACAGTAGTTTCAATCCTTCCCCATTCCATCTAATGCAAAAGCTGCTTATATACTGTAAGATTTTTTTCATTCATCCTGTGGGGCGAACAAGTCAAATCACTTAATTCTCCCATCCATGCCAAATTGCCTAGATGGACAAATCTCTGCTGGCTACTGTATTCTGATAGCTGGCACCCGCAGGTGTCAGGATACCCAATCAGTAGTGGAACAAGAGTTCTCCAATTAGCAGGGATCATGAGGTTTTCTGATTTTTTTTTTTTTTTTTTAAGTTTTAGTTTTTCTGATTGCAGAGGTATAACTTTGACTTAACATTGGTTGTTTCATACCTCCGCAGAGAGGTCACCACTTCCACACTGAGAGCAAGGTTCTTTCTCTGCAACATGGTAACAGGAAAACAGGTTTTGTACTGGGGATGTGGTTGCTTTCTAAAGACAATTCACTGTAAGCCTTTCATCACCTTTTGTAATTGGATTGTTTTCAGTTGCTTTAAGCTGAAAGTTTAATTGGGGTTTATATAAAATAATAAAAAACGTGGCATGCCAAGCATATTTGAAACCCTGGGCAGATCAGTTTCTAACCCCTACCTGCTGTATGCAACAAAATTATTTTAAGTAATAATCTTAAATTAAAACCTGAAAAGAAACATAGATCATAAAATTGTGGTGTCACCTTGACATTGGTGGTCAGTGCAGCTTTAACTAGGGTTCCCTATCGGTGCCAATACCGAGTATTTGCACGAGCACTCGTACTCGTGCAAATTCTCCCATACCTGAAGCCAATACCTTTTTGTTGTGCGATTTGAGCCCATACAAAGGGAATAGGCTCAAACTCTCTGCCAACAATCAAATGCAATTTAAAACAGGACTGCGGGGCGATTCCTGTCTGAATCACATGCGGTTTCTCCCACCACTCTTGTGTGAACCCAGGCTTGTCATAGTGACTTAAGCTTAGGTTCACACAGGTGCGGTGCAGGAAACCGCATGCAATTCAGACACAAATCGCATGGCATTGAATCACAAAATGTGGTTCTTTGCAGTGGGATTTGAGCCCATTCATTTTGTATGGGCTCAAAACGCACCACAAAAAGGTAACGGGAAATACTTGACCGAAAGTATCGGTACTTGATGGTAAAAAAAACTGCTATCGGTGCAACCCTAGCTGTAACCCCTTACCCTGGTGGTCAGTGTGAATGAAGTAACCCCTTACAATAATGGTCAATGTGGTTGTAACCCCTGACATTGGTGGCCAGTGTAGTTTTAGTTCCTTGCATTGGTCAGTGTTGATGGAACCTCTTACATGGAGTTCAGCGGAAAGTTGCATCCTTGTGTTTTGGAGGTCAAGTCACCACAGCTCAAGGAACACCTAGCAACCTCAGGAGGAACATTAGGGTTCCACGGAACCCTGGTTGAGAGAGACTGCTCTAGGATCTAGCTGAGGTTCTGACTTTACCACATTTTGAAGTATGTCCTGGATCGCGTCAGCCACCCACTGATTTCACTCGTTCCCTGAAATTGCTGTTTAATAGAACCCATATCGTCAGCTGCAGATTTATGTGTAATAAACATGAAGATATTTTTCCTTCTGCCAAAACGCTGCAGAAAATCCGGTAACCTAGCAGGCCCATGAATTTGCAATAGATGTAATATCTGGGAAAACACACCGGAGGATTGAAACTATTTCCTGTGCCTCAGAATTAGGAATATTGACTTTGGAGGGGGGGTGTCAGCCATCGCTTAGCCCGGAAGCCAAATAAACATTTATCTTCTGGGTTTCATAAAGATTTCCCCCTGAAAAATGAGGCCAGTGTCACCAAACTCCATGTGTGTAATAGGCAGGGGGGCTGGCGGGAATCCAACGCAAACCCTGACCCCATTAATAATAAAAGACGTTGGCTCCTCACGCTCCGAGGCTTCCCAGGGCCCCCTTAGTGTCACCACAGCAGTTTTGCTGATCCATCACAACCCATCAGGACTCCAAAGACGCCTCGCTTCTCCCAAACACCCCTGAAGAGATGGAAGGACTTTTTAATGAAATGCAAAATGTTCCTCAAACTGTCTATGTCCCAGGCCTCGTGGAAACCAGGTACCAGCGAAACGTGTCTAGTGGTACCTCCTGCATGGGCGGCTGAATGAGCTCTCTGTATCGGGGCCTGGGGCCTTGGGTTTGTGTCATGTTGTCGGCTGACAAGCGATGGCACTGTCCAGAGGGTGAAGACAGACTATGCTCCACCACTGATGGATAGGATTAGCTTGTGTTCCGTCAGGAATAACTGTATGTTCCTTTAGATGAAGGAGACGGCGGTGTGGGGAGAGATGTAGGGGGGGAACATGGAGGCTCTGGGAGGTTTCCAATACACACCATACAGAATAAACTGTTCAGCACGCACAGTGAAATCTGCTCACACTGCAAACACTTTTACTTTATTTTCTAGATGTCCCTTCAGGACCAGGATACTTTCTTCCCTACTTTTATGTACTCAACAGAAATTTCCAAACTAACTTAGGAGGGCAATACGTGACTATATAGTACCTCCGTCTGTTACAGTGGGGGGTTTTTACGAAAGGCATATCCACTTTGCACTACAAGTGCAGAGTGCACTTGAAATTGCACTGAAAGTGTACTTGGAAGTGCAGTCGCTGTAGATCCAAGGGGGACATGCCAAGAAAAAAAAACAGCATTTTAGCTTGCACATGATTTGGATAATAAAATCAGCAGAGCTTCCCCTCATTTCAGATCTTCCCCTCAGATTTACAGTGACTGCACTTCCAAGTGCACTTTCAGTACAATTTCAAGTGAACTTTGCACTTGTAGTTTGCCCTTGTGGTGCAAAGTGGATTTTCTTCCCTTTTTTGATTTTGGATTAAAATCCCCATGAGTTTATTGTGTGTCATGCCTGTCCAATTTTGGGAGATTTCCCTTCAGGTCCTGACTGAGGAAACCTCTTTTTGGTTAATATCATTGCCCAGATATGCTTGTGTGGCCAAAATAGGTCAATAAAGTCTCCAGCATCCTTGGCCCTTTTATGTGTAATAAAATCTAAAAGGTGCAAAAACCAATATCTCTGTAGTGATGAATACAAAGTTATATGTGTGAAGAAATAAAGTTCATATTAAACCTTAAAGGGGCTGTTAACCCTCATTTTATATTAAAAAAAAAACAAAAAAACAAAAAAAAAACCAAACATGTCTATAGTTACCTGCTCCGTGCAATCGTTATGCACAGAGCAGACCCTATACTCTAATTCTGGGGTGCCCCACCAGCGCTCCAGGCCCCTTCTCTTCATCGGGTGCTCCGCTCCCTGCTCCTGTGTCACTGGATTTGAATGACCGCAGTGAGAGCCAGTGGCTCCTGCTGCTCTGAATCTGTCCAGTGAGGAGAAAGACAGTGGCTGGAGTTGCTGTGCTCGTGCACATCGCTAGATCGGAGCAGGGTCAGGTAAGAAAAACTCTTGCACAGAGCAGGTAAGTATATCATGTTTGTGTTTTTAAAAATAAAATAAAAACTAACGTTTTACAATCACTTTTAGTTGCATCCTTGAGTCTTTTGGGATATGTCTCTTCTAATTTTGCACATCTAGACTTCGCAATACTTGCCCGCTCTTCTTTGCAGATCTGCTCAAGTACAGTTAAATTTGATGGTGACCATTTTGTGAACTGCAGTTTTCAAGTCATTCCACAGATTTTTAATGGGGCATACGTCTGGGCTCTGAGTAGGCCATGGAAGAACATTCACCTTTTTCTCCTTCGCCCACTGTGTGGTCAGTTTTTTGCTGTGTGCTCTGGGTCATTGTCATGTTGGAAGGTAAACTTTCTGGCAGAGGGCAGCAGATTTTCCTCAAGAATTTGGTATTTTGTAGGACCGAAACAACTAATCAATTTATGAAAATAGTTGTCAACTACCGTATTTTCATAATCGATTAATTGGCCTGCATACAGAATGCATTATTTGTTTACATATCGGGAAATACAGTGCAGCACACATACAGCTCAGTACACCATCCTTACATGTCAGTAAATGCCTGAGAACTTGTGAATGTGTGAGGAGCAATGCCTCATGGGACATGTAGTCCTGGGCAGGAAGTGAGTGGTTCTAAAGTCAGAAGTTTTGTTTTTTTTTTTTGTTTTTTTTTTTTTACCTTGCTATAGGGGCGCTCTATATTACACTTTGCAGCTTTCTATTCGGGCACTCTGAGGGCAGGAGGAGCCAGAAGCGTTGGTGGGAGACCCTAGAAGAGGAGAATCAGGGCTGCTCTGTGCAAAACCATTACAGGGCAGGTAAGTAATAACATGTTTGTTTAAAAAAAAAAAAAAAAAAAAGAGTACTTTAAACACCGTGTACAGGGAAGATCAGCATCTGAACCCAGAGAAGGTGGAGGCTGATAGACTAGAAGTTAATCTTAAAATTTTTTTGAAGGAAGACCTTGTTTTTGTATGGCCAGCATATAATATAATATATTACAGTTCTGTCTGAAAATCGGCAAACAGTCTTTTAATTAATTTATTTATTTTTTGTTTGAATAAAAATTTTGATCTGAGTCTGATATTTACCAGATTCAACCTCTAATAGTACATACAGTTTATCTCTTCTGTCTGTTATTCTCAGAGTGTATTATTCCGTGTACACACGACCAGACTTTCCGTCAGAATAGACTCCGATGGCCTTTTCGACGGAGTTCCGCTGAAACGGACTTGCCTACACACGATCACACCAAAGTCCGATCGTTTAGAACACGATGACGTACAGCGGGACTAGAAAAAGGAAGTTCAGTAGCCAATAGCTGCCCTTGCGTTGTTTTTGGTCTGTCCGAATAGCATACAGACAAACGGTTTTCCCGATGGGAACTGATTCCTTCGGAAAGATTTGAAACATGTTCTATTTCTAAGTCCGTCAGAATTTTAGAAAGAAAAAGTCCGATGAAGCCCACACACGATCGGAATGTCCGACGGAATGATTCCATCGGACCTTTTCTGCCGGAAAGTCGTGTGTACGCGGCATTAGAGGTTTTGCTCCCTAACCATATAGTTGGTTATTTCTATTTACCACTGCACAGAGATAATTGCCTTTTTTAAAACTTGACATATTGACTAAATTATACACCACACTTTTTTAAGGTTATAATCCGATTAATCGAAACAATAATCTGCCAACTAATTGATTATGAAAATAATCGTTAGTTGCAGCCCTAGTATTTTGCTCCATCCATTTTTTTTCTTCTATCCTGACAAGTGCTCTAGTCCCTTCTGCAGGGAAACACCCCATAACAAGATATTACCACCTCCATGCTTTGCTTTAGGAACAGTGTTATTTGGATGGTGAACTGTATTTGATTTCCGCCAGACATATTGTTTGGTGTTGAGGCCAAATAATTAAATTTTTAGTCTCATCTGACCAGAACACCTCTTTCCATGTGGCCTCAGAACATATAAGGTGCATTTTAGCTCCGTGGCGACTGCATGTGGCCTTTCTTGGGGATTGGCTTTTTTTATTGCAGCAGTCCCATACAAGCCACATTTGTGGAGAGTTTGTGATATTGTTGTCATATCTCCTGTCTTGTGCCTGTCCACAACTTTATCCTGGAGATCCCAGTGACAGTACCTTGCCACCCATAGTTGATTGTTTTCTTCAGTTGCACTGAAATGCTCCAGGGAAGCTCTTTTCATGCTGAGCTAATCAAAATGACCACAGCTGATCACAGTTGAAAGTCAAAAAGGCTTGGTGTGTGTGAGAAGGTGATTAACTATACCTGATTGAGTTTACAAGTCATTTTTAGGAGGGGGTAGTCCTTTTTCCAATGCAGCAATTTCTGTTTTTGAATTCTGTTTTATTTGTTCTGACATGTGGGTGTTAGAAAAGTATAAGCGTAAATACAGCTGGATAAAACAAAAAATCTGTCCTCATTTCAGGCTGTAAAGCAACAAAATATGATTATTTTAAAGAGGGGTGATTCTTTTCTATACCTACTGAATATATGTAAAGTGTTGTGTAAGTTGCTGGTGCTATATAAATATCTGGGGCCAAGTTCGCGGTAAAGCACTGCTCCATTCTTGCGGCGCTTTACCATTGTTTAAGTGGTGCTTTTGTGCCACTTTTCAGCTGCTAGCGGGGTGCTTTTAACCCCAAAGAAGGGGTTAAAAAGACCGTGTTGTGGCACTTCGGAAGCGCTGCCCATTAATTGCAATGGGCAGGGATGTTTTGGGAGTGCTGTATACAGCTTGCAAGATGCTGCTTGCAGGACTTTTACAAAAGCCCCGCAAGCGCCCTGCCCAGGTGTGAAAGCACCCATTGCAGCTCTGGGAGGCAGTTTACAGGTGCTATTTCTAGCGCTAAAATGCCCAAAAACTGCCTCAGTGTGAAGAGGGTCTAATAAAGTTTTAGTATGTATAATGTGGGGCCCTCTAATTCCTCCTGTATTGTATTGTAACTGTACCGTCCGTCATTATGTTGTAAAGCACTGCGCAAACTGTTGGCGCTATATAAATCGTGAAGAAGAAGAATAATAATATAATGTAGTAGGTGCCTACAGAGCTATGTCCATCATCTATGCAGGTTGTGCTCGTGCTCAAAAAAATCACTAGGATGAGCCTTGCTTTTTTTTTTTTTTTTTTTATTTCTTTTTTTTTTTTTTAAGCTGGCATTCTGACTGTTTCTGGATCAAATTTCCTGTGGCTGGGGGGGCTGGGCACCATGTAGACGCTTCTGTTGTTGAGCACAGCCCAGGGGCTCAAGACCTGCCGTCTGCATCCTCGCATAGGGGCTCCAGGCTCCCAGCTGGCTCATCTGTTAGGCCGCTTTTCTTTTTCATCTCTAGCTGGTAGGCAGGTGCACTCCGCACTGCACTAATATACAGGTGTATATTACAGTATATATTACATGTGACAGTATGTCATGCTGCTTCTTATAGGCAGAGGTTTATTACTTATGCCTTCAAGCTGGATATATTATTAGACATGCTAGACCGATTTTACTGTCTTTACAGTAAAATAAATCTCTGGATTTATACCCGGTGACTAGGTCGATCTTGCTGCTCAGGGCAGAAGATCTGGGTGTTCACGGTGTGATTCTGAAAAGGTCCCTTATTTAACTAGGAACCAGCATGCAGGTGATAAAAGAAAACCAAGCATTGGCTCTGCAAAGCAATTGGACATTTTTTTTAAATGCACGTTCTGTGGGCCCATGTGAATGAGGACTGAAAACCATTTATTTATTTATTTATTGCTTTTGTGTTGTTTTTTTATTTTTATTTTTTGTGCTTTTATTTATCTTAATAGAAGATGGTGGAGAGGTGCGGCTCTTGTTCTGGGGCGATGCTGATCGCGGTCACACTGTGTTCCTGGGACACGGCACGACCCCCAAGCTCGACAAAGAGCTGCAGGTCTTTAACCATTTGATCGGCTATGTCACATGTGAACAAGGAACCTGATAAGCGACATCTCTTCATAGAAAAAAAAATGTGCAAAGGTAATCGGGGCACTGATCATCGGTGCCCTGATCACAATGCAGCCCGAACAGTGCCCATCAGTAAAACCAGTCAGTGTCCATCAGTTATGCTAATCAGTGCTAACAAAGAGATGGCCTCTGCCCCCACCTACTGCATAACTGGACTTTACAGCAAGGAGCACATGGAAGGGAAAACACATGAAAGACACATTTTTATACATATACATATATATATATAATTAATATTTAGCTTGGGTTCACACTGTTGCGAACACAGACATTTATATAATATTAGACATATATATTAGCAAAAAGTAAAAAAATCCCCTCCTGCTGAATGTAAAAGTAACCCAGCAGCTAATTGGCCGCTAGGGTGGCTTTTACATAAAAGGGAATTGCTGTCTGAAAAAAAATACAATACCAAGATGATGTCCGAGGGCATCATCCCGGTAAAACAACTGAAAGTCAAGGATGTCCATTTACATCCACCTGGGTTATAAGTTGTTAATAAAGCAATGGACCCTGATTTTCTCCCAGGGTTCTAGGGATATATATATGTATATATTATTACGCGCACGTGGGGGGGGTGACATATATACATGTGTGAGGGGATATATATATATATATATATATATATATATATATATATATATATATATATATATATATATATATATATATATATATATATATATATATATATATATATATATATATATATATAATTTTTACTTATTATTATTAGTATACAGGATTTATATAGCGCCAACAGTTTACGCAGCGCTTTACAACATTGGGGAGGACAGTACAAGTACAATTCAATACAGGAGGAATCAGAGGGCCCTGCTCGTTAGGGCTTACAATCTAGGAGATAGGTGTGAGGGGAGCTTGCATATATCCAAGTGTGAGGTGGGGGGCTGGCACATATACTGATGGGGGGAGCTGACATATATACAGGTGTGGGGGGGGGGGGATGAGGTGTGTGTGTACATATATATTTATTGTAAGTGCTATTTTGTTTCTTTAAATGAATAAGTTTAAATGGTATCACACTATTTTTGCCACTATTTTTTACACTATGTACATCGCGGAGCCTTTGACATGTCTGTTATGATGGATCTACACCGCTCTCTATGTAAGCTGGTCGTTTCCTCTGGCTGTGTCATTCTGCTCACTGAAGTTTGATATCTGGTAAGTAGGCTCTCTATGTGGTTTGCTGCACGTATAAAACCCCTTCACGGATTAGCACCCGGTTGACTGATATACTATTTACATTTGTTATATAATATCTGGTAAGCAGACCCTCTGTGCAGTGCTGGTTTAATCACTATCTTTCTCACTACAAGACGATCCACTACCTGCACGATTTGCACAACAGTCCTTATGAATATGAAAGAGGCCTTATGTGTGCCACCTGCTGTTTCCGAGCACTGGGTGTTTATATGATCTTCTCACTTTGAGTGTCACTTTTTTTTGTTTTTTTTTATATATATTATTTTATCAATATTACGCTATGTTGCTTTATATTTTTTTGGGTGAATTTTTTTGTGAATCCATGTCATTCTCACGAGTAAAAATTGTTACAATCTACTGTGACTGGATCCTTAAAGGCCCAGGCTGGGTTTAAGCCACCTGCTCGATTTGGCTTACTATCTGGTAAGAATGCCATTCAACAGTTGGGACTTTTTACTTGTATATTAAGTGTTACCAATTGGACAGTCAAGGAGTTGTGGATTTCCTTCTTTGTTGTTGGACTTTTATTAGTTCTATATTATCAAAAAAAAAATTCATATATATTTTTCACAGGTTTATCTATATTAATTTACTTACGCATTTATCAGTCCAGTGCGCGGCTTTTCCACTTTTATTTGTATTTTGGTGTACCCCACTAATAGCTGCTGCCTCACTTTTATTGGTTTCTGTTTTTTCTTCTCTTATTTCTTTCACTCATGGTTAGTGTTTAGCTGAAGCCATTTATTATCAATCAACTGTGTTTACTCTTTTTTTTAAATCATAATCGCAACAGAAACTACCCAAATGACCCTGATCAAAAGTTTACATACCCTGGTGATTTTGGCCTGATAACATGCACACAAGTTGACACAAAGGGGTTTGAATGGCTATTAAAGGTAACCATCCTCATCTGTGATCTGTTTGCTTGTGATTAGTGTGTGTGTGTGCGTGTGTGTGTGTGTGTGTAAAAGGTCAAAAGGTCAATGAGTTTCTGGACTCCTGACAGACCCTTGTATCTTCACCCAGTGCTGCACTGACATTTCTGGATTCTGAGTCATGGGGAAAGCAAAAGAATTGTCAAAGGATCTGTGGGGAAAGGTAGTTTAACTGTATAAAACAGGAAAGGGATATAAAAAGATATCCAAGGAATTGAGAATGCCAATGAGCAGTGTTCAAACTCTAATCAAGAAATGGAAAATGAGGGGTTCTGTTGAAACCAAACCACGGTCAGGTAGACCAACTAAAATTTCAGCCACAACTGCCAGGAAAATTGTTTGGGATACAAAGAAAAACCCACAATTAACTTCAGGTGAAATACAGTACTCTCTGAAAACATGTGGTGTGGCTGTTTCAAGATGCACAATATGGAGGCACTTGAAGAAAGATGGGCTGCATGGTCGAGTCGCCAGAAGAAAGCCATTACTACGCAAATGCCACAAAGTATCACACTTACAATACACCAAACAGCACAGAGACAAGCCTCAAACCTTCTGGCACAAAGTCATTTGGAGTGATGAGACCAAAATTGAGCTTTTTGGCCACAACCATACACACTACATTTGGAGAGAAGTCAACAAGGCCTATGATGAAAGGTACACCATTCCTACTGTGAAACACGGAGGTGGATTGCTGATGTTTTGGGGATGTGTGAGCTACAAAGGCACAGGAAATTTGGTCAAAATTGATGGCAAGATGACAGCAGTATGTCATGTATTGTTCCACCGGGGAGATCTCAAACGTGCAATTCATGCAAGACAGCCCAAGAATTTTTACAGGAACTGGAGTCTTCTTGCCAAGAGGAATGGGCAGCTTTTACCATCTGTGAAGATAAAGGGCCTCATCGACAAATACCATAAAAGACTTCAAGCTGTCATTGATGTTAAAGGGGGCAAATACACAGTATTAAGAACTGGGATATGTCAACTTTTGTTCAGGGTCATTTGAGTAGTTTCTGTTGTCATTATGATTTAAAAAGAGTAAACACAATTGATTGATAATCAATGGCTTCAGCCAAACACTAACCATGAGTGAAAGAAACATTTTTGTGTTATTGTGGGGGGATGGGGAGCGTACAGGTGAGGTGGCCGATGTGTGGATCCGATGGTATGGCCCGTGGGCAAGCCCTGGGGAATGTTGGTGGTCAGGCTCGGGGGGGGGGGGTGTAAAGCTGTGTAAGGGGCCCAAAATTTCTGATGGCTGCCCTGTGCTTGACCATCACAATTTTATATAAGATTCTTGGACAAAACTGTGGCCACGTTGCACCCCTCCCTTTCTTTACTTCACTTGTCTGGGAAGGCATTTCACAAACGTTGAATAGTGTCTGTGTAGATCTGTGCCCATTTGTGAGGTCAGGTACCAATGATGGTTGAGAAAACCTTACATTCAGCTTTCCATTTCATCCCAAAAGTGTTCAGTAGGGTTGAGGTCAGAACTATATGGAGACCATTCAAATTCTTGACACAAACTGGTCACTCCATGTCTTTATGGAGGTGGCTTTGGACTCAGGCTGCAGTTATGCTGAAACAAAGAAGGGTCTTCCTCAGACTGTTACCATAAGGTTGCAAGATAATTGTCTGAAATGTCTGTCATATGCTGTAATAATATACAATGTCTTTCATTGGAAATGCCTGAATTCAAACAATTGGGGAGGGGAGAGGCATGGTTTTGATAATATAGTTAGATATAATGGTCAGATGTTCACAAACATTTGGCTACCAAGTAGTGGGGGATCTGACCCTGTGAGCACCCCATGATAATATGGTAGAGCAGTTCTGGCATAGGCTAAAGAAGGTGACTTGACCTTGTGTTTATAATGATGTATTCTTACAGAGAGCAGTGTGCGGACCCTCTCCTGGACTATGGTGCATTACAGCAGCTCATTCATACTTTTATATTTCTAAAGTATTTCAGGCAGGCCCATGGCAGAAATGAACTGGGCCTTGGGATCATTGCTCGGCTTGGCTGTTCTTGTACTTGCTAAAGAACTTTGACGATTGTTTGTGCAGGAACTAAAGTTGAATGGTCCCCCCTCGGTTAATTACATAACTTTGTACGTCAGGACGCTTTTGTTCCGTTAATCAGTTGGTTGGGTACCGTGCTGTACAATGCCCTCCGCTCTCGCTGATGATGGCACAGGCTGCCAGTTATTGTTTAATCCAATGGACACAAAGCTGGGAACAAATTCCACAAAGGACTTCTAGCTTAGAGCTTTTATAAAGGCGGTCAGGGTCTGGTCTGTGCCCCCCCTCTAGAGTTTAATTCCTCTGCAGGCCATAATTGTTTTCATGGAAGATTGGATGAGTACTAATGGGCAGTTAACTGGCCATGTGTTTCAACTCCACCCCATCAACATGCCATCATCTAGGGACCTGTTTATGAAAGATGGCACTTTTTTTGGGGGGGAAATATCAAATATGGTAGTTTTAAGTCTATTTGTAAAGTTGCTCTGGGCCATTTCTATACTGCTTATTCATATAATACATGATTAAGTCTGTATAGCAAAAAAAATAAAAAATGCTGAGTGTTTATATAGTTTACCCTGCTCATTGTTCAGACCTGCGATCATCATACCAGGCAGAGAGAAGTCTTCCGTCACTGATATTGTTTGTGGCTCTGATGAACAAGACCCTCATGCCTTCTGTTCCCTATTAAATGCGAGCTGTAATGATCAGGACCTTATGATCCATATTGGATTTAAGCAGTAACTAGCAGAACCCTCATAACCCCTGTTTTCTTTTTTAAACTGTAAGATATAATGAACAGGACCCTCATACCCCCTGTTCCCTATTAGATGTAAGCTTTAATTATCTAGACCCTCCTACCTCATTTTCCCTGTTAGATACCATCTTTAATGATCAGGGCCCCTATACCACCTGTTTCTCATTAGATGTAAGCTGTCATGAGCAGGACCCTCATATCTTCTATTTTCTTTTAGGCCCCTTTTCACACGGGGCAGATTCTGTTCCGTTCAGCAGAGGATCAACTCACAGATCCCCTGCTGCTCAGTTTCTGCAGCGAGGACTGGGACAGATCTTCCTCTGCTCTATGGGCGGTCCAGGAGTTAAGACTCTGTTATCCGTTTACACCCAACTACCCTCCGATCTGATCCACCTAAACCAGGGGTGCCCTTTGACGTGGCCCGCCCTCTCCATCTCTGGGATGGTGGGTCGGCAAGCCCAGCTCGCGGGTTTCCAACACGCCATCCCCGAGTATCAGTGTGAAGAACATAACGGGCGCTAGAGGAAGCAGAGCCGATGCTTCCTGTATAGCGCCAGCTCCTGTCACAGGCGGAGTAATACCAAATGTAGTCCGCCTGTGACAAGAGCGATAGGGGAAGCATTGGCTCTGCTCTCTACTGCAACTGCATGCTTCCTCTAGCGCTCCTATCACACTGATGCTCATTAAGGGTGGGTCGGGAATCCGCGATCTGGGACAGTAGCCACCAGGGATACCCGCCAGCAGTGCCAGCAATACCCACCAGCAGTACCATTCACCAGGAATATCCACCAGGGATACCTCCCAGCCATACCATCCACCAGGGATAACAGCCAGCAGGACCCACCAGCAGTACCGGCCAGTAGTACCCACCAGCAGTACCAGCCCTGGAGGACAGCCATCAGCAACTGCCAGCCATACCTACCTGGGGGACAGCAGCAGCTTCCAACCATACCCACCTGGGGGACAGCAGCAGCCGGCGATACCTGCAGGAATTCTGAGAAAGAAGTGATGATTGAGGTCAGTTGAGGTGCAAGTAAACCTTATTGCATCAGTGTGAACGCAGCCTTGGGCTCCCTTCACACGATTGGTCCGATCGGGTCCACCTGTCTGTTTTTCAGGCGGACCCAATCAGACCCTTCATTCACCTCTATAGAGCGGCAGGTGGAGACAAATGTCAAGAGTATATGGGTGACAGTCAGGAAGGATAGAGGGGGAAGTACTAGGGTGGCCGATCCTGGGCTGGAGTATCCCAATAAGTACGCTCCATCGAGTGACATTTGTGAAACCAGTCAGGGACCAACACTGCTGGAGCTGAGGGACTCTCCGAGCTGCCAGGGGAAGAACTCCTCCAGTGAGTGGGGGGGGAGGCCAAGGGAAAGGATAGATAGGAATGAACAAGGCAGTTTAAATAGCCAGAAGGAGCTGGCTGTAGGCTGGAATGGTGAGCAGGAAATGATCACCAGGTGAGCCACTGTGAAACTATAAGTTATTTATTATACAATTATCCGACAGCTGAGCAGCCTGAACACAGAGAAGGGAGCTGATGAGAGCCCAGCCCTAACAGTTCCCCCTTCTCAATGACCCCTCCCCCTCAGAGGGGCACCAGGTTTGAGGGGAAAACTTCTATGGAAAGCACGGAGGACAGGAGCATGTACATACGAGGATGAGACCCAAGAGTGTTCCACCGGACCGTACCCTTTCCAATGAACCAGGTACTGTATGCGCCCACGGGAGTCATTGATTGTATTTTGTACTCCTCATGGTTCTCAACTTGAACTGGGCGAGGACGTGATACCCAGGTGGTGAAGCGGTTGCACACCAAAGGCTTTAATAAGGAAACGTGAAATACATTGGAAATGCACATGTTGGAAGGAAGGTCTCATGAACCTGCACCCAAGTGGAGCGGAGATCACAGAGATGCTCCTTTTTAATGTAGGAATTCTTTGAGGAACAAATGTGTCAGGCAACATGGATGGCTGGAAACCATAATTCACCGTAAATGGAAACCATCTGGAAGCGCAAATGACAGCACTATTGTGAGCAAACTCTGCCCAAGGTAAGAGGTCTGACCAGTTGTTATGGTGGTCAGGAATATAGCAACATAGAAACTGCTCCAAGGCTTGGTTGCCTCGTTCTGCGGCCCCATTGAACTGTGGGTGATACGCCGAGGAGAAGGAAAGCTGAATTCCAAACTGTGCACAAAAGGCTCACCAAAACCTGGCTACCCCTGTCCAAGATGATAACCTTGGTTGGCCCATGTAACTGAAAGCTCTCCTGAGCAAAAATGGATGCCAGTTCTTTGGATGTGGGCAACTTCTTAAGTGGAATACAATGTGACATCTTCGAGAACCGGTCAAGCACCATAAGAATAACTGTGTAGGGTAACTCCACAATTAAAATCCATAGGCAAGCGGGTCCAAGGCCTCTCTCCATTGGGTATGGAAGACCCACTGGAAGGTGTTGTGGTGATTAACTCTGAGCACACACAGAATAAGCAGCTACAAAGGCGCTTACATCAGCGCGGAGACTAGGCTACCAGAATTGGTAGGAAATGGCCCAAATGAATTGATTCTTGCCTAAGTGACCAGCTGCCTTGGGAGAATGGTAAGTCTGGACCAAAGCAGTGTGGAGATTCTCAGGGACAAAGCAGCAGTCACAAGGCGAAAGCATGAAACAAATGAACAAGGCAGTTTAAATAGCCAGAAGGGGCTGGCTATAGGCTGGACTGACGAGCAGGAAATGATCACCAGGTGAGCCACTGTGGAACGATGATTACTGACAATTATCTGAGACCTGATCTGATTACCTGAGCACAGAGGAGGGAGGTGCTGAGATCCCAGCCCTGGCATCTGCTTATAAAAAAAAAAAAAGGGGGATCAGTCCCCTTCTGTACGGATAGGACTGGAGGGTCCATAGAGTAGAGCAGGCTGTGTCCATGTCCGCTCTGCATATGCAGAGTGGACACAGACCTGTCATCTGCCCGCTACGCTCATTGTGGCCCACGACTAGTTACCAAGTCACTAAAGTGGCCTTCGCTCTTCAAAAGGTTGGAACCCCTGACCTAAACAGAAGATAAAAGATCCTTTTTTCCTTAAAATATGTTCCATCACATATTTTATTATACTGCATTTGGCTTATATCTTTTTTTTTTTTTTTTTTTTATCCTTTTTGCCTGTAGACACATGGAGCTATCCTTACAATGTGGATTCATTGTGGTTGACATTATCTTTGGCGGAGGCAGCGCCTCAGTATACACTGAACATTTCGGGGGCTCATGGTTTGACTCAGATTTGTGAAGACATTTAAGATAAAATAACTGAAAAGCACATAGAAGTGTCAATGGAGTGTTTATTGCAACTTTGTGTATGTTGCAGCTTTGCAGTTCTTTACTCCTCAGTGCTTTGGAGATGGGAATTTGGCTGTCATGGTACTTGTGATACTGTCCTCTCCCACTGCTGATAACACTCGGGTAATTCAAAGGAGTCGGAATAAATGGAGCTCTGATATTTGACCCTGATCCTTGTAATGTATCTTATATGAAAGCTAATTACCTAGCTGGCAGACTTCCTATGGGAAATGAGATTTCACTCCTGTACTGAGATCACAACTAATCCTGGACACTCACCAGCAGATCCACCCAGCACCAAACCCTCTCCTAGCAGAGGGGGGATTATATAAGGGATCACGTGGTGATTCCATATACAAATGGACAGCTTAAAATCTCCTTTCCAAACTGCACATTTTAATTGTTGTTCAATATGTAAATATCAGGGGTCTTCAAACTTTCTAAGCAAAGGGCCGATTTACGGTCCTTCAGGCATTAGGGGGGCTGGACTGTGGCCAGTGGGAGTAGAAAATATCTGGGAATTAGTGCCCCTCTATTGATTTTAATGAGAGGAATAGTGCCTCGTTGTTGATATCAATGAGAAGGATCGTGCCCCATCGATGGTGTCAATAGGGGGAATGGTGCTCTATCATTGGTGTCAATTGGTGGAATAGTGCCCCAAGGTCCAGATATAGGCAAGCAAAGGGCCACATCTGGCCCCGGGCCGCAGTTTGGAAGCCACTGCTATACAGTGGGAAGAACAAGTATTTGATCTACTGCCAATTTTGCAGGTTTTCCTACTTACAAAGCATGTAAAGGTCTCTAATTTTTATCATGGGTACTCTTCAACTGTGAGAGACGGAATCTAAAACAAAAATCCTGAAAATCACATTGTATGTTTTTTTTAAATAATTTTCATTTTATTGCATGACATAAGTATTTGATCACCTACCAACCAGTAAGAATTCCAGCTCACAGACCTGTTATTTTTTCTTTAAGAAGCCCTCCTGTTCTCCGCTCATTATCTGTATTACCTGCATCTGTTTGAACTCGTTACTTGTATAAAAGACACCTGTCCACACACTCAATCAGACAGACTTCAACCTCTCTACAATGGCCAAGACCAGAGAGCCATGTAAGGACATCAGGAATAAAATTGTAGACCTGCACAAGGCTGGGATGGGCTACAGGACAATAGGCAAGCAGCTTGGTGAGAAGGCAACAACTGTTGGCGCAATTATTAGAAAATGGAAGAAGTTCAAGATGACCGTAAATCTCCCACGATCTGGGGCTCCGTGCAAGATCTCACCTCTTGGGGCATCAATGATCATGAGGAAGGTGAGGGATTAGCCCAGAACTACACGGCAGGACCTGGTCAATGACCTGAAGAGAGCTGGGACCACAGTCTCAAAGAAAATCATTAGTAACGCACTACGCCGTCATGAATTAAAATCCTGCAGCGCACGCAAAGCCCCCCTGCTCAAGCCAGCGCATGTCCAGGCCCATCTGAAGTTTACCAATGACCATCTGGATGATACAGAGGAGGAATGGGAGAAGGTCATGTGGTCTGGTGAGACAAAAGTATAGCTTTTTGGTCTAAATTCCACTTGCTGTGTTTGGAGGAAGAAGGATGAGTACAACCCCAAGAACACCATCCCAACCGTGAAGCATGGAGGTGGAAACATCATTCTTTGTGGCTGCTTTTCTGTAAAGGAGACAGGACGACTGCACCGTATTGAGGGGAGGATGGATCGGGCCATGTATTGCGAGATCTTGGCCAACAACCTCCTTCCCTCAGTAAGAGCATTGAAGATGGGTCGTGGCTGGGTCTTCCAGCATGACAACGACCCGAAACATACAGTCAAGGCAACTAAGTAGTGGCTCCGTAAGAAGCATCTCAAGGTCTTGGAGTGGCCTAGCCAGTCTCCAGACCCGAACCCAATGGAAAATCTTTGGAGGGAGCTAAAACTCTGTATTGCCCAGCGACAGCCCCGAAACCTGAAGGATCTGGAGAAGGTCTGTATGGAGGAGTGGACCTAAATCCCTGATGCAGTGTGTGCAAACCTGGTCAAGAACTACAGGAAACGTATGATCTCTGTAATTGCAAACAAAGAATTCTGTACCAAATATTACGTTCTGCTTTTCTGATTTGTCAAATTCTTATGTCATGCAATAAAATGCAAATTAATTACTTAAAAATCATACGTGATTTTTGTTTTAGATTCCGATTCCGTCTCTCACAGTAGAAGAGTACCTATGATAAAAATAAAAGACCTCTACATGCTTTGTAAGTAGGAAAACCTGCAAAATTGGCAGTGTATAAAATACTTGTTCTCCCCAATGTATATCGATGAGCACAACTATCAGTCCCTCCCTTAATGCCAGGGTGCTAGGTGTTATCCTGGACTTTGTCCCCTGCTTTCAGCCCCACATCCAATCACTGTCCAAATATTGCTGCCTTCACCTCTGTAGTGTTTTCAATAATAGCCCCTTCCAAACAATCAACACCACCAAGCTACCAGTTCACTCCCTTGTAATCTCTCACCTAAACTATGTTAACTTCCTCCTTGTTGGTCTAACTTTACATGGGCTATCTCCTTTTTCATGCTATCATGATACATCCCAGACCTACTGTTATCTACCTTATTAACTGCCACGTGTCTGCCGCTTCTCTCTGCCAATCCACCCACTAACTTCTGCTTGCCCAACAATGTCCCTGTCCAAACTCTGTGTTGTAGCTAGACTGTAGTCGGCCTGAGCTAGCATTGCAATTGTTTCTGTGTTCATTGGGTTTCCCCCAAGTTCAGGATATTGTTTGCTTCTGTCTGTTACAATAGAGTGTTTATAAAAGATCCCCTCCTGAGTCACAGTGATAGTTTCTCTCCATTCCAGGTGGTCCCTTAGGTCTACTCCAGTGCAAACAGCACTGACAGTCCCGCTCCCGGCTTGCCTTCCTCCCTTCCCGCGCACAAGGCTCTGGCAGCTCTGCTCGGCTCCCTTGGATGATGACCTCACACAACACGCCTTCGCCAGACCCACCCCCCTGCCCGAACATGCTGTAGCAGACACTTGGGCGGTCTCAGCTGGCTCTGGACCACAACTGTGCATGTGCCGTTCTGAGCTGAGCATTACAGCCTCATTTTTTACCGGCAACCTTTTCCTGTTACTGCCATTTACTGGCAAGAGGAAAGGTGCCCTTTTTTTACTGGCTGCCATTAAAAATTATGACAGTTGGCAACACTGCCTGTGCTGTTGCAATAAAAGCTCAATATTGCCTTCCAGGCCTGTACTGGAAGAGTTAGGGGCCAGGGGGAGTTGCTTTGCATTGATGGAGTACCTGAGGAAGAGGCTTCACTGCGGATTAGCTTCCTGTAGAGCTTGGTAAGAGCTGCTGCCAGTGGACATTGCAGGGAGTCCTTCTTGCTCCAGAAGGTACTTGTGTTGTCTGGTGCTGCTCAACAGTCAATGTGTACAAATTGCCACCTGGTCTCAGCCAGTGTTAATTTTGTTGACAAAATGAACACTATTTAAGTTGACTGAACTACGACTAAAACTAAAATCAAAATCTGACGCCAAAATTAACACTGCACCACCACATAAGAATAAGTAGGGGGCATTTACTAAGCTGCTGAAAAAAAAAAAAAAAAAAGTATGTATGTGTGTGTATGTATATATGTATATGTGTATATGTATATATGTATATATATATATATATATATATATATATATATATATATATATATATATATATATATATATATATATATATATAATTGCTTTTCCTTTTTTTTTTTTTTTTTTTTCTTTTCTTAAAGAGGAGGTCCACCTGAAAAAAAATAATATTAAAAGCCAGCAGTTACAAATACTGCAGCTGCTGACTTTTATTAAATGGACACTTGCCTGTCCAGGGTGCCCGCGATGTCGACAGCAGATGACGAGCAATCGCTCGGTTCTCGGCTGCCCCCGCCGCCATCCTCGGTCAGGGAATCAGGAAGTGAAGCGTTGCGGCCTCACTGCCCGGTTCCCTACAGCGCATGCGCGAGGCGCGCTGCGTGTCTTCACCGGTCCCCGTTCACTGTTCCCCCGCTTGTCTGCGGAGGCGATCGGATGTTGATCCATGCTGAGTATGGAGACCAGTGAGGGGAAGATGGCCCCCACCCGTCTCTATACTATTGCTGGGCGGAAGTGATGTCAAAACGTCACTTCCGTCCATATCGCTTAAAGTGCCATTTTTTTTTTATTTAGCGCCCGCGTATGAAAACGGTAATCAAACCACACATGTGAGGTATCACCGCGATCGGTAGAGCGAGAGCAATAATTCTAGCCCTAGACCTCCTCTGTAACTCAAAACATGCAACCTGTAGAATTTTTTTTTAAACGTCGCCTATGGAGATTTTTAAGAGTAAAAATTTGTCGCCATTTCGCAAGCGGGCGCAGTTTTGAAGCGTGACATGTTGGGTATCAATTTTCTCAGCGTAACATTCTCTTTCACAATATTAAATACAATTGGGCTAACTTTACTGCTGTTTTATTTTTTAATTAAAAAAGTGTATTTTTTCCAAAAAAAGTGCGCTTGTAAGACCGCTGCACAAATACGGTGTGACAGAAAGTATTGCAACGACCTCCATTTTATTCTCTAGGGTGTTAGAAAAAAAATGTGTAATGTTTGGGGGTTCTAAGTAATTTTCTAGCAAAAAAACTGTTTTAACTTGTAAACAACAAATCTCAAAAAGAGGCTCGGTCCTTAAGTGGTTAACCACTTGACGACCGCCTCACGCCGATGTACGTCATGTACGTGATTTGCCTTCCGCGGGCGGGGGGTCCGATCGGACACCCCCCCCGGTGCCCGAGGTGGTCGTCTTTTGTCCCACGGCGATCGGAGGTGAGGGGGAGGCCATCCGTTCGTGGCCCCCCCCTCGCGATCGCCGCCGGCCAATCACATCATTCCTTTGCTGCTGTGTGCTAAACAGCAGCAAAGGAAATGATGTCATCTCTCCTCGGGTCGGTAGTTTCCGTTTCGGCCCGAGGAGAGAAGACAGGTATGTGAGTGCACAACACTACACACACACAGTAGAACATGCCAGGCATACAAAACACCCCGATCACCCCCCCCCTGTCACAAACTGACACCAGCAGTTTTTTTTTTTTCTGATTACTGCATTGGTGTCAGTTTGTGACAGTTACAGTGTTGGGACAGTTACTGGTACCCCCCTTTAGGTCTAGGATACCCCCCTAACCCCCCCTAATAAAGTTTTAACCCCTTGATCACCCCCTGTCACCAGTGTCGCTAAGCGATCATTCTTCTGATCGCTGTATTAGTGTCGCTGGTGACGCTAGTTAGGGACGTAAATATTGAGGTTCGCCGTCAGCGTTTTATAGCGACAGGGACCCCCATATACTACCTAATAAATGTTTTAACCCCTTGATTGCCCCCTAGTTAACCCTTTCACCACTGATCACCGTATAACCATTACGGGTGACGCTGGTTAGTTTGTTTATTTTTTATAGTGTCAGGGCACACGCCGTTTATTACCGAATAAAGGTTTAGCCCCCTGATCGCCCGGCGGTGATATGCGTCGCCCCAGGCAGCGTCAGATTAGCGCCAGTACCGCTAACACCCACGCACGCAGCATACGCCTCCCTTAGTGGTATAGTATCTGAACGGATCAATATCTGATCCGATCAGATCTATACTAGCGTCCCCAGCAGTTTAGGGTTCCCAAAAATGCAGTGTTAGTGGGATCAGCCCAGATACCTGCTAGCACTTGCGTTTTGCCCCTCCGCCCAGCCCACCCAAGTGCAGTATCGATCGATCACTGTCACTTACAAAACACTAAACGCATAACTGCAGCGTTCGCAGAGTCAGGCCTGATCCCTGCGATCGCTAACAGTTTTTTTGGTAGTATTTTGGTGAACTGGCAAGCACCAGCCCCAGGCAGTGTCAGGTTAGCGCCAGTACCGCTAACCCCCACGCACACACCGTACACCTCCCTTAGTGGTATAGTATCTGATTGGATCAATATCTGATCCGATCAGATCTATACTAGCGTCCCCAGCAGTTTAGGGTTCCCAAAAACGCAGTGTTAGCGGGATCAGCCCAGATACCTGCTAGCACCTGCGTTTTGCCCCTCCGCCCGGCCCAGCCCAGCCCACCCAAGTGCAGTATCGATCGATCACTGTCACTTACAAAACACTAAACGCATAACTGCAGCGTTCGCAGAGTCAGGCCTGATCCCTGCGATCGCTAACAGTTTTTTTGGTAGCGTTTTGGGGAACTGGCAAGCAAGCACCAGCCCCAGGCAGCGTCAGGTTAGTGCCAGTACCGCTAACACCCACGCACGCACCGTACACCTCCCTTAGTGGTATAGTATCTGAACGGATCAATATCTGATCCGATCAGATCTATACTAGTGTCCCCAGCAGTTTAGGGTTCCCAAAAACGCAGTGTTAGCGGGATCAGCCCAGATACCTGATAGCACCTGCGTTTTGCCCCTCCGCCCGGCCCAGCCCACCCAAGTGCAGTATCGATCGATCACTGTCGCTTACAAAAGACTAAACGCATAACTGCAGCGTTCGCAGAGTCAGGCCTGATCCCTGCGATCGCTAACAGTTTTTTTGGTAGCGTTTTGGTGAACTGGCAAGCACCAGTGGCCTAGTACACCCCGGTCGTAGTCAAACCAGCACTGCAGTAACACTTGGTGACGTGGCGAGTCCCATAAGTGCAGTTCAAGCTGGTGAGGTGGCAAGCACAAGTGTCCCGCTGCCACCAAGAAGACAAACACAGGCCCGTCGTGCCCATAATGCCCTTCCTGCTGCATTCGCCAATCCTAATTGGGAACCCACCGCTTCTGCAGCGCCCGTACTTCCCCCTTTCACATCCCCAACCCAATGCAGTCGGCTGCATGAGAGGCATTTTTATGTCCTCCCGAGTACCCCTACCCAACGAACCCCCCCAAAAAAGATGCCGTGTCTGCAGCAAGCGCGGATATAGGCGTGACACCCGCTATTATTGTCCCTCCTGTCCTGACAGTCCTGGTCTTTGCATTGGTGAATGTTTTGAACGCTACCATTACTAGTTGAGTATTAGTGTAGGGTACAGCATTGCACAGACTAGGCACACTTTCACAGGGTCTCCCAAGATGCCATCGCATTTTGAGAGACCCGAACCTGGAACCGGTTACAGTTATAAAAGTTAGTTACAAAAAAAGTGTAAAAAAAAAAAATATATATAAAATAAAAAAAAATAGTTGTCGTTTTATTGTTCCCTCTCTCTCTATTCTCTCTATTGTTCTGCTCTTTTTTACTGTATTCTATTCTGCAATGTTTTATTGTTGTTATGTTTTATCATATTTGCTTTTCAGGTATGCAATTTTTTATACTTTACCGTTTACTGTGCTTTATTGTTAACTATTTTTTTGTCTTCAGGTACGCCATTCACAACTTTGAGTGGTTATACCAGAATGATGCCTGCAGGTTTAGGTATCATCTTGGTATCATTCTTTTCAGCCAGCGGTCGGCTTTCATGTAAAAGCAATCCTAGCGGCTAATTAGCCTCTAGACTGCTTTTACAAGCCGTGGGAGGGAATGCCCCCCCCCCACCGTCTTCCGTGTTTTTCTCTGGCTCTCCTGTCTCAACAGGGAACCTGAAAATGCAGCCGGTGATTCAGCCAGCTGACCATAGAGCTGATCAGAGACCAGAGTGGCTCCAAACATCTCTATGACCTAAGAAACCGGAAGCTACGAGCATTTTATGACTTAGATTTCGCTGGATGTAAATAGCGCCATTGGGAAATTGGAGAAGCATTTTATCACACCGATCTTGGTGTGGTCAGATGCTTTGAGAGCAGAGGAGAGATCTAGAGTCTAATAGACCCCAATTTTTTCAAAAAAGAGTACCTGTCACTACCTATTGCTATCATAGGGGATATTTACATTCCCCGAGATAACAATAAAAATGATTAAAAAAAAAAAAATGAAAGGAACAGTTTAAAAATGAGATAAAAAAGCAAAAAAATAATAAAGAAAAAAACCAAAAAAAAAAACCACCCCTGTTGCCCCCTGCTCTCGCGCTAAGGCGAACGCAAGCGGCGGTCTGTCGTCAAACGTAAACAGCAGTTGCACCATGCATGTGAGGTATCACCGCGAAGGTCAGATCGAGGGCAGTAATTTTAGCAGTAGACCTCCTCTGTAAATCTAAAGTGGTAACCTGTAAAGGCTTTTAAAGGCTTTTAAAAATTTATTTATTTTGTTGCCACTGCACGTTTGTGCGCAATTGTAAAGCATGTCATGTTTGGTATCCATGTACTCGGCCTAAGATCATCTTTTTTATTTCATCAAACATTTGGGCAATATAGTGTGTTTTAGTGCATTAAAATTTAAAAAAGTGTGTTTTTTCCCCAAAAAATGCGTTTGAAAAATCGATGCGCAAATACTGTGTGAAAAAAAAAATGAAACACTCACCGTTTTAATCTGTAGGGCATTTGCTTTAAAAAAATATATAATGTTTGGGGGTTCAAAGTAATTTTCTTGCAAAAAAAAATAACTTTCATGTAAACAATAAGTGTCAGAAAGGGCTTTGTCTTCAAGTGGTTAGAAGAGTGGGTGATGTGTGACATAAGCTTCTAAATGTTGTGCATAAAATGCCAGGACAGTTCAACCCCCCCCAAATGACCCCATTTTGGAAAGTAGACACCCCAAGCTATTTGCTGAGAGGCATGTCGAGTCCATGGAATATTTTATATTGCGACACAAGTTGCGGGAAAGAGACAATTTTTTTTTTTTTTTTTTGCACAAAATTGTCACTAAATGATATATTGCTCAAACATGCCATGGGAATATGTGAAATTACACCCCAAAATACATTCTGCTGCTTCTCCTGAGTACAGGGATACCACATGTGTGAGACTTTTTGGGAGCCTAGCCGCGTACGGAACCCCGAAAACCAAGCACCACCTTCAGGCTTTCTAAGGGCGTGAATTTTTGATTTTACTCTTCACTGCCTATCACAGTTTCGGAGACCATGGAATGCCCAGGTGGCACAAAACCCCCCCCCCCAAATGACCCCATTTTGGAAAGTAGACACCCCAAGCTATTTGCTGAGAGGTATAGTGAGTATTTTGCAGACCTCACTTTTTGTCACGAAGTTTTGAAAATTGAAAAAAGAAAAAAAAAAAAGTTTTTTTCTTATCTTTCTTCATTTTCAAAAACAAATGAGAGCTGCAAAATACTCACCATGCCTCTCAGCAAATAGCTTGGGGTGTCTACTTTACAAAATGGGGTCATTTGGGGGGGTTTTGTGCCACCCGGGCATTCCATGGCCTCCGAAATTGTGATAGGCAGTGAAGAGTGAAATCAAAAATTTTCACCCTTAGAAATCCTGAAGGCGGTGATTGGTTTTCGGGGTCCCGTGCACGGCTAGGCTCCCAAAAAGTCCCACACATGTGGTATCCCCATACTCGGGAGAAGCAGCTAAATGTATTTTGGGGTGCAATTCCACATATGCCCATGGCCTGTGTGAGCAATATATCATTTAGTGACAACTTTGTGCAAAAAAAAAAAAATGTCACTTTCCAGCAACTTGTGTCAAAATATAAAATATTCCATGGACTCAATATGCCTCTCAGCAAATAGCTTGGGGTGTCTACTTTCCAAAATGGGGTCATTTGGGGGGGGGGTTTGTGCCACCTGGGCATTCCATGGCCTCCGAAACTGGGATAGGCAGTGAAGAGTGAAATCATAAATTTACACCCTTAGAAATCCTGAAGGTGGTGATTGGTTTTTGGGGCCCCGTACACGGCTAGGCTCCCAAAAAGTCCCACACATGTGGTATCCCCATACTCAGGAGAAGCAGCTGAATGTATTTTGGGGTGCAATTCCACATATGCCCATGGCCTGTGTGAGCAATATATCATTTAGTGACAACTTTTTGTAAATATTTTTTTTTTTTTTTGTCATTATTCAATCACTTGGGACAAAAAAAAAATATTCAATGGGTTCAACATGCCTCTCAGCAATTTCCTTGGGGTGTCTACTTTCCAAAATGGGGTCATTTGGGGGGGTTTTGTACTGCCCTGCCATTTTAGCACCTCAAGAAATGACATAGGCAGTCATAAACTAAAAGCTGTGTAAATTACAGAAAATGTACCCTAGTTTGTAGGCGCTATAACTTTTGCGCAAACCAATAAATATACGCTTATTGACATTTATTTTACCAAAGACATGTGGCCGAATACATTTTGGCCTAAATGTATGACTAAAATTGAGTTTATTGGATTTTTTTATAACAAAAAGTAGAAAATATCATTTTTTTTCAAAATTTTCGGTCTTTTTCCATTTATAGCGCAAAAAATAAAAACCGCAGAGGTGATCAAATACCATCAAAAGAAAGCTCTATTTGTGGGAAGAAAAGGACGCAAATTTCGTTTGGGTACAGCATTGCATGACCGCGCAATTAGCAGTTAAAGCGACGCAGTGCCGAATTGGAAAAAGACCTCTGGTCCTTAAGCAGCATAATGGTCCGGGGCTCAAGTGGTTAAAGTCTAAGTCCAGCTTGGGCAAAAAATTTCCAAAACTAGTCCCCAGAATCTGTAGGGGACTCTATATCTATAGCAGGAAAACCTCATCTTTGGAGAGATATATAAAAATCTGACAAGAAGTTGCATCCACACCAAACTGAATATCTATTTTAGATTTGAATGAAGACTCCTTTCACTGCTCTGTTGTGTATTGGTAAATAAATGGTAGAAACTGTGATATTCAGTGGTTCTAAAAGTGGAGCTGCTTCAACAGGTTCACTTTTATTAAATTTCAGGTCTGTGTTTGTGGCTTTTTTCGGGAGTAGGGGGTTGTGGGGTGGTCGGTGTCGTATATGTGGCCTCTGTGGGGGTTGTGGTGGTTGATTCAAGTCCTTCATAGAGGCCACAAGGAGCTCTCTATAGTCCTGAATAACGTGTAGTCTGAGAAGTGATCATTCTCCATAGAGCAGAATGTAACACCTCGCTTTACACTTGCAGTGACTTGGATTTCCAGGCTCTTCCTGCGCTGGGTGTTTTGAATTTCAAATGAACTGACAAAAATGATCACGTTTCTGCATTCCATTAATTAATATGATTAGATGAACATTAATATCATTAAAACTCGAGCACATTACTGTACGTTATAATTATAACTAGTAAAACCCATTAGAATGGAGCGCCCTCTGGTGGTGACTACTGCCTACACAGCTGCTTTAGTTCTGTACAGTTTTTACTATTATAGCGCTGAGTTTATGCAGTGTTTTACAAAATGAGGGGAGACTGTACGGTTACAAAACAATTCAAGACACAAGGGTTAAGAGAGGCCTGCTCTTTTATGAAAGGTGCTTAAAGCTGTACGTAAACCCTCCCATGTTGCCCCCCCCCCCCCCTTACCTGTTTACCTGCAATCTCTTCATAGGACATACTCTCCCGTCCAAGAAATCCAACAAGGTTCCTCTGCGATCCGATGTTCAGGTGTCCATGTAGCTTGATACTCTTCAAGGTGCAGGCAACCAGCTACCAATGACATGCAGGGCCAACCCTCCGGCTGCTCTGTGTGCCCAATCCTGCAGCCTCTTGGGAGATACGGTGTAAGTATCCCAGGAGGCTGCAGAACTCGGGACACGTAATTTTGGCCTAGGCAGTAGATGGGGCATAACAAAAATGTAAGAAAAAAACAACAAACAAAGATTTTTTGATTGCAGAGGGGCGGAGGGCTAAAACAGAACTAAAGCTTTGTACACATGATGAGAATTTGGGTGGAATGATCGTCCTTCCTTTTTTTTTTTTTTTTTTTTTCATGCGAGTCTCATATCGAAAATGAAGAGGTTACTAAAGTTATAAAAAATTCTACCGCATACAACTTCGGAAGTGATGTAATGTATTATATTGTACTGTATTCTTTAATTATTAGAACTTTTTTTAAAAAAATTTTGTGTTTTTTTTTTTTTTTTTTTCGGATGAATACTGTACTGATTAAACGAGAATTGTACATTCTGGCATCATTCAAGAAACATTGTTGTGTCTGTCCCTTCGAAAAATTTTGCATGAACTGTTGTGATCGTTTTCGAAAGCTGTGTACTAACGATCAGATTATTGTATAATCGCTTCGAAAGCAGTATTTTTCGTCCAATTTTCTGACCATGCGTACTAGGCTTTACTCTCTTTTTAACTTCTTCAGATCCGCCCTATAGCCGAATAATGGCTACAGCATGGACCTACTTTGCCGGGAGGGCGTCAATAGACGTCCTACCGTGCCCAAGCGGCCTGCACAACCCCTGCAGGGCACGCACTCTGTGATCAGCGAGTCTGTGAGACTCGGCTGATCAGAGTAAGGAGTCGATCCCTACCCCTTACCACGTGATCAGCTGTCAGCCAATGACAGGTGATCATGTAATGTAAAGAGAGCTGGTATTCGGCTATTTTTTCTCTTCGCGCTGACAGCGCGAGGAGAATAAAACAAAGCCAGTCACCGGCGGCTCTTAGAGGGACATCTGTCCCGATTAAGGAGAGCTGCCACCAGCTCATCTGTGCCCACCTGCCAGTGCCACCTAACAGTGCCACCTACCAGTGCACACCAGCTCCATCTACCAGTGCCCACAGTGCCACCCATCAGTGACCACAATGCCACCAATCAGTGCCTCATCAACAGCGCTGCCCATCAGTGTCACCTACCAGTGCCCATCAGTGCCATCTTATCAGTGGCCATCAGTGCTGCCTTATCTGTGCCCATCAGTACCGCCTTATCTGTCCCCATCAGTACCACCTTAACTGCCTGTCAGTGCCGCCTCATCAGTGCATATCAATGAAGGGGAAAAATTATCTGTTTACAAAATTTTATAACAAACTATCAAACATGATGTTTTGTTTTGTTTTTCAAAATTGTCCATCTTTTTTTGTTTGTTTAGCAAAAAATAAAAACCCCAGCTGTGATTAAATACCACCAAAAGAAAGCTCTATTTGTGTGAAAAAAAAGAAAAAAAAATTAATTTGGGTACAGTGTTGTATGACCGTGCAGTTGTCATCATTCAAATTGCGTCAGCGTTAAAGCTGAAAATTGGTCTGGGCAGGAGGAGGGTTTAAGTGCCCAGTAAGCAAGTGGTTAAAGTTCCACTTTAAGGTGAATATAGCCATATTCGTACAATTGCAGTAGCACAGTTCTGTACTGTCTGTGATAATTTTTTCATTTGCAGTAACACGGTGGTGGTCAACTTTCTTAACATGGTGGGCCTCAAGTGTGGAGCCACACAAAACATTCTGTGAATATTCAGTGTCAGAGACAGGAGACACACAACAGAGATCAGAGACTGAGAACATAATATAGAAGTTGTTGAGGACTGGGGACATGAGTCAAAAGACAGTTACTGAATGGACTCCATCACTGATCGCTTTTCAGAAATGCCTGCAGTGTGAACCTAGCCTCAGTGCAGTGAAGAGTGCGCAACAGACTCCTTTTGGACGAAACATGTTGGGCAGAATCGGTTGTGTACACTCATGACTGCTGTCCTGGTCAGCAGCAGATTCTATGATCGGGGGAATTGTAGCCAAGATATTCTGGTGTTTGTGAGATCCGCTTGTTAGATGATATTCCTTTATCCGTGTCCTGGCTAGTAAAGGAAGAGGAGAAATTCCTTGATGTGGCCCCAGGCTAATACATGCTGAGTACAATAAACCTCTGCATGTGAACTATCTTTTTTTTTTTTTTCCGATGAACCATTTTATTGTCAGTGAGGAGCTTGCACATGAAGGGCACTGCTGCGTAGTGTTGAAGCACATGGCTGATATACTTCGACTTCACAAGACAGGTTAGTACTTTTATTCGTTTAGCACAATTTTTTTCATGGTGTTTGTTAATATTGTGGAAGCGCTGCATTATATTTACTGCTAATCGCAGTTATCAGATGACCGGGAGCCCGTTCTCCTGGCTCCTGATCGTCGGAGCAAGACCTGGAGCTGTCGATAACAGCTTGGTCTCAGTGCCGGGAGCGTGCAGCTGAACGCGCTTCCAGCACAAATACAGGAGCACATGTATTCAGCGCCCAGAAATAAAGCCTGTTTCCTGGATGCCACACATATCTGTTACATGATTGGAATGGGGATTACATGTGGGGGCTTACTTTTGTAAAAAAAAAAAAATGTGGTGGCTGCATTAGTTGTTGTTTTTTTTTTTTTTCTTTTTTTTTTAGTTTTTTTATGTATTATTATTTGATCCGGCTTGTAACACACTACTGTTTCCACTGCGGATGGAAACGTAACAGAAATGCCTTTGGACAGCATCATTGTCAATTTCAGCAGAAGGTTGTGTTGGATATACTAGCAAATTTAGTCGGACTTGATCAACAAATTTTAAAATGGTTGTAAACCCTTACATTTTCCCAGTGAAGTGACTGGCCTCAGGTGATACACAGATAAGAAACACATTCTCCTACATAAGTTGTACCTGTTTATCTGCAGTCTTCTGTTCTCTTTATATTCCTTCAAAGTGCAGACTTTAAAAAGCCTGTCTGAGTGTACAGAAAAACAGAGGGCAGAGAGCGGAAATTACACTCTGCAGAGCTTAGTGAGGAGAGATCTGAGAGCTGATTGGAGGAAAGAGACACCCCCCTCCTATTCACACAGCACACAGAAATAAAGCTGAGGCTGTCAATCTGCTGGAGATCCCTCCCCTGTCACCTTTTTTTTTTTTTTTTTTTTAGTGTCAGGAAAACGTGTCAGAAGTGACTCATGCTGATGGCAGAGGAAGGAAGCAACAGAAAGAAATGACACTTAATTTGGACAAGTACACACTATAGAGGGATATGCCTTGCTTATATTTCATTACTGAGTTTTACAACCACTTTAACCACTCGCCCTTTCCATAAGATTCACCCCCCTTCATGACCAGGCCATTTTTTGCGATACAGCACTGCATTATTTTAACTGACAATTGCGTGGTTGTGCGACACTGTACTCAAACAAAATTTTTGTGCTTTTTTTTTTCCCCTCACAAATAGAGCTTTCTTTTGGTGGTATTTGATCAACACTGCGGTTTTTATTTTTTGCGCTATAAACAAAAAAACTTCAATTTTGAACAAAAGCCAAAGGCCAATATACAGTGCAGTGCAAAAGTATTCACCCCCTTGGCTTTTTACCTATTTTGTTACATTACAGCCTTTAGTTCAATTTTTTAAAATCTGAATTAAAGTATATGTGATGGATCAGAACACAATAGACCCCAGAAGAAGTCTTTTAAGACGAAACGCGTCGGGAGACTCCACTGCCTGCCATAATTTTAATTTGACGCGCTTTTCTTACTACCGAAATGTAAGTTGATTATTTATTTTAATAAATCTGTTTTCCCAAACGGTATTATGCTATGTGGCTCCCCTTCTTTATTCTTATATGGATTATCCATCTGAGATGACCCGCGGGAAGGTTTGCCATTCACTTTGAGTTCCGTCAGAAGTGTGGACATACATTGAAGCTTTACCACCATCCAGTTGTGAAGTTCCCCCTCTTTGATTACCCATTGGGGTCACAAGCTTGATTGACTCATTGAACGTATGTTCCTATGAGTTCAATCCCTCTGGTAAGCCTTCATTTTGTCCTTGTGTGGAGGGTCCATCACATTTTTGCATGTGTTATCCACGTGGTGAATAAGGAACTATACATACCTTTTGACTAACATCAGTCCTCCTCAACTTTTAAAACATTTAAAACATCTGAAGAAATATCAGAGACTTTATTTTGTTTATCCTATGTATTTGTCAAGCTAACTTATATTGCAACTTTTAGGGTTTGATACAGATGTTTTTTCTTCATCTTCATTTTTATAATCTTATAAGTTTCTTAACTCATAGCGCTACACTTGTATATGCATTTGTAATTTGACAAAATCCTTATTTGTTGTGTGAGCTGCTTCCTTATTGGGTAAGCGCAGGGTTATACTTTTATTTTTTCTGATCAGAACACAATAGTCTAAGTTGGTGAAGTAAAATTAGAAAAATATATATAGAAAACAATTTTTCATAAATAAAAAACGGAGAATTGGCATGTGCATATGTATTCACCCCCTTTGTTATGAAGCCCATAAAAAGCTCTGGTGCAACCAATTACCTTCAGAAGTCACATAATTAGTGAAATGATGTCCACCTGTGTGCAATCTAAGTGTCACATAATCTGTCATTACATATCCACATCTTTTTGAAAGGCCCCAGAGGCTGCAACACCTAAGCAAGAGGCACCACTAACCAAACACTGCCATGAAGACCAAGGAACTCTCCAAACAAGTAAGGGACAATGTTGTTGAGAAGTACAAGTCAGGGTTAGGTTATGAAAAAAATATCCAAATCTTTGATGATCCCTAGGAGCACCATCAAATCTATCATAACCAAATGGAAAGAACATGGCACAATAGCAAACCTGCCAAGAGACGGCCGCACACCAAAACTCAGGGACCGGGCAAGGAGGGCATTAATCAGAGAGGCAGCACAGAGACCTAAGGTAACCCTGGAGGAGCTGCAGAGTTCCACAGCAGAGACTGGAGTATCTGTACATAGAAAGACAATAAGCCGTACGCTCCATAGAGTTGGGCTTTATGGCAGAGTGGCCAGAAGAAAGCCATTACTTTCAGCAAAAAACAAAATGGCACGTTTTGAGTTTGCGAAAAGGCATGTGGGAGACTCCCAAAATGTATGGAGGAAGGTGCTCTGGTCTGGTGAGACTAAAATTTAACTTTTTGGCCATCAAAGAAAACGCTATATCTGGCGCAAACCCAACACATCACATCACCCAAAGAACACCATCCGCACAGTGAAACATGGTGGTGGCAGCACCATGCTGTGGGGATGTTTTTCAGCAGTCGGGACTGGGAAACTGGTCAGAGTTGAGGGAAAGATGGATGGTGCTAAATATAGGGATATTCTTGAGCAAAACCTGTACCACTCTGTGTGTTTTGAGGCTAGGACGGAGGTTCACCTTCCAGCAGGACAATGACCGAAAACACACTGCTAAAGCAACACTTGAGTGGTTTAAGGGGAAACATGTAAATGTGTTGGAATGGCCTATTTAAAGCCCAGACCTCAATCCAATAGAAAATCTGTGGTCAGTCTTAGCTTGCTGTTCACAAGCACAAACCATACAACTTGAAGGAGCTGGAGCAGTTTTGCAAGGAGGAATGGGCAAAAATCCCAGTGGTAAGATGTGGCAAGCTCATAGAGACTTATCCAAAGCAACTTGGAGCTGTGATAGCTGCAAAAGGTGGCTCTATAAAGTATTGACTTTAGGGGGGTGAATAGTTATGCACATTGACTTTTTCTGTTATTTTTGTCCTATTTGTTGTTTGCTTCACAATAAAAAAAAAAAATTCTTCAAAGTTGTGGGCATATTCTGTAAATTAAATTATGCAAATCCTCAAACAATCCATGTTAATTCCAGGTTGTGAGGCAACAAAACACGAAAAATGCCAAAGGGGGGTGAATACTTTTTGCAAGGCACTGTATATTCTGCTGCATACAGTATCTCACAAAAGTGAGTACACCCCTCACATTTTTGTAAATATTTTATTATATCTTTTCATGTGACAACACTGAAGAAATTACACTTTACATTGTAGCAAAGTAGTGAGTGTACAGCTTGTATAACAGTGTAAATTTGCTGTCCCCTCAAAATAACTCAACACACAGCCATTAATGTCTAAACCACTGTCATCAAAAGTGAGTACACCCCTAAGTGAAAATGTTCAAATTGGGACCAATAAATAGACATGCGCAGAATGGAAAAATGTGTTTTTTGTTTCGATTTATTTACATAAATTCATTAAGTTAAATTCGATTATTGTGTTTAATTCATTTTCAGAATTTGCTTCGTTTATTCGTATTCAAATCGATTCATATTTTCGGAATTCAATTTTTGAATTTAATCGAATAGTTTTCTAATCAATTTCAAATTCAAATAGTTTTCAAATTCGAAAATTTAATTTCGGAAAATGGTTATATTTTTTCTATTCTATCCTGTTTTTTTTTCTATACTATTCTGTTATTTTCTATTCTATTCAAATCTATTCTTTTCTATTCAAATTTGAATTTATTCTCTTCTCTTGAATTTTGGGAAATGGTTATTATTTCTATTTTTTTATTCTATTCTTTTCTATTCTATTCTTTTTTTTATTCTATTCTATTCTCTTCTATTCTTTTCTTTGAAATTCAAATTTCAGAAGATGGTTATGTTCTTTCTATTTTATTTTATTCTATTCTTTTTCTATTCTGTTCTTTTACTTTCTATTTTGTTCTGTTTTACTCTATTATATTCTATTGTATTTTCTGTTATATTCTTTTCATTCTATTCCTTTATTTTCTATTCTATTTTATTCTCTTTGGAAAACTATTCGAAATTGATTTGAAAACTATTTGAATCATTTCGAATTTCATCCGTATTTTCTTTTTTTTTCGGATTTGTTTAAACATATACATTCGAATTTCGGAAAAACTAAAATTAATCTGGATTTCAATTCGGAACAAAATGAACTGTACATGTCTACTGATTAGTTATTTTCCCTCCCCGGTGTCATGTGACTCGTTAGTGTTACAAGGTTTCAGGTGTGAATGGGGAGCAGGTGTTATATTTGGTGTTATCGCTCTCACTCTCCCATACTGGTCACTTGGAAGTTCAACATGGCACCTCATGGCAAAGAACTCTGAGGATCTAAAAAAAAAAAGGCTCTAAATAAAGATGGCCTAGGCTATAAGAAGGTTGCCAGGACCCTGAAACTGAGCTGCAGCACGGTGGCCAAGACCATACAGAGGTTTAACCGCTTCACAACCAGCCACGCAGTTACACTGTGGCAGGTTGGCTCTGCTGGGCGAGCCGTCGTAGCTGTACATCTGCTCTTTAAAAAGGCACGCGATGACCGCCGAGCACCCGCGATCGCTCGTGAAAGAGCGAGAACCAGGATTTGTAAATACAAATCCTATTTCTGTCAGGGCAGAGGAGACAGGTCGTGTGTTCCTACTAAGTAGGAACAACGGTCGGTCTCCTCCTCTAGTCAGCCACGCCCCCCCCCCACAGTTAAAAATACACATAGGTAACACAGTTAACCCCTTGATCGCCCCCTAGTGTTAACCCCTTCCTTGCCAGTGACATTTATACAGTATTCAGTGGCTATTTTTAGCTCTGATCGCTGTATAAATGTCACAGGTTCCAAAAAAGTGTCAAAAGTGTCCGCTGTGTCCGTCGCAATGTTGCAGTCCCGATAAAAATCGCAGATCACCACCATTACTGGTAAAAAAATATCTAATAAAAATGTCATAAATCTTTCCCCTATTTTGTAGACGCTATAAATTTTGCGCAAACTAATCAATATACGCTTATTGCAATATTTTATTTTTTTTTTACCAAAAATATGCAGAAGAATACATATGGGCCTAAACTGATGGAAGACATTTTATTTTTTTTAATTTTTTTTTATTTTAGCAAAAATTACAAAATATTGTGTTTTTTTTTTTTTCAAAATTGTCACTCTTTTTTGTTTATAGTGCAAAAAATAAAAACAGTGGAGGTGATCAAATGCCACCGAAAGAAAGATCTATTTGTGGGGAAAAAGGACATAAATTTTGTTTGGGTACAACATCACATGACTGCGCAATTGTCAATTAAAGTGTCACAGTACCATTAAGCAAAAAATGGCCTGGTCAGGAAGGGGGCAAATCATTCTGGGGCCGAAGTAGTTAACAGGACAGGTTCCACTCAGAACAGGCCTCGCAATGGTCGATCAAAGAAGTTGAGTGCACGTGCTCAGCGTCCTATCCAGAGGTTGTCTTTGGGAAGTAGACGTATCAGTGCTGCCAGCATTTCTGCAGAGGCCAAAGGGGTGGGGGGTCAGCCTGTCAGTGCTCAGACCATACGCCGCACACTGCATCAAATTGGTCTGCAAGTCTGTTGTCCCAGAAGAAAGCATTTTCTAAAGATGATGCACAAGAAAGCCCACAAACAGTTTGCTGAAGACAAGCAGACTAAGGACAGCGATTACTGGAACCATGTCCAGTGGTCTGATGAGACCAAGATAATCTTATTTTGTTCAGATGGTGTCAAGCATGTGTGGCGGCAACCAGGTGAGGAGTACATAGACAAATGTGTCTTGCCTACAGTCAAGCATGTTGGTTGGAGTGTCATGATTTGGGGCTGCATGAGTGCTGCCAGCACCGCGGAGCTACAGTTCATTGGGGGGAACCATGAATGCCAACATGTACTGTGACATACTGAAGCAGAGCATGATCCCCTCCCTTTGGAGACTGGGCCGCATGGCAGTATTCCAACATAACGACCCCAAACACACCTCCAAGATGACCGCTGCCTTGCTAAAGAAGATGAGGGTAAAGGTGATGGACTGGCCAAGCATGTCTCCAGACCTAAACCCTATTGAACATCTGTGGGGCATCCTCAAACACAAGGTGGAGGAGTGCAAGGTCTCTAACATGCACCAGCTCCATGATGTCGTCATGGAGGAGTGGAAGAGGACTCCAGTGGCAACCTGTGAAGCTCTGGTGAACTCCATGCCCAAGAGGGTTAAGGCAGTGCTGGAAAATAATGGTGGCCACAGAAAATATTGACACTTTGGGCCCAATTTGGACATTTTCACTTAGAAATGTAGTCACTTTTGTTGCCAGCGGTTTAGACCTTAATGGCTGTGTTATTTTGAGGGGACAGCACATTTAAACTGTTATACAAGCTGTACACTCACTACTTTACATTGTATTAAAGTGTAATTTCTTCAGTGTTGTCAATTTGTTCAGTGTTGTCAAATATTTACAAAAACGTGAGGGGTGTACTCACTTTTGTGAGATACTGTGTTTGTGTGTGTGTGTGTGTGTGTATGTATATATATATAAGGCCAGTATGGTGGCCTGAATTTATGGGAGAAGCCCGTAGGGTATTTAAGCAGCCCACTCGCCCATGCTCTTTGTTGGTTCCAGTGCGCGATTTGTTACGCCAGCAGGCCGACTCAGCTCACTTCATCTTCGTGAGTCTGTTGTTCCTGAATACAGTGTGTTGTGGTTGCTTATTCGTAGCTTTTTGTGCAAATCTCGGTCGCAGGTAGGAGTCGTTACTTTGCATCCGTATCGTGTCCTAATCGTTGCCATCCGTTGTCTCCCCCATGTTGTGTGTTCAGTTCCCGCCGCGGAACTTGCGATTCGTTCATATACGGTCCCCCCCCCCCATTACTTTCCAAATTAAGTTATTTTGTGTGTGTCATGCACGGCACCACACCACGCTCTTCAGATACCTTGCATACCCGCTACAGACTGATGTGGACCCAGTCGCAGGTAGGATTCATTACCATTCATTAACATCTTTTTGTCATTTCAATTCGTTACCATTCGTTGTCTCCCATGTCATTTGTTAGTTCCCCCTACGGAACCTATGAATCGAACGGACGTTGACCTTATCCCTTATACTGCCTACTGCTTAGGGGTACGGTAAGCCGCCAAACAAGCCAGGTGTTTCTATCCTTTTCTCAGTAATCCAACTCTCATTCGATGAGACACTTGCAACCATGCAAATTGTCTCAGCAGCCTGACACCCTTGTTAAGACCCTTGCAAAACGCAACTTCGTCTCGGCAACCTCTCAAACCTTGTCAAAAAAACGAAACAAAAACCCTTTGCCACCTCGCAATCACTGCCCAGCAAACTGACACCTGTTGAGACCCTTGCAACCACGCAAAATCGTCTCCAGTAGTATAAAACAGTTTGCGGCACTCACCTACATGCAAACCTGCATGCAAACTAACTTGCAAATACACCTCAGCCACACAAACACGGCAACACCCAGTTGGCCATTCATCTCCAGTGGCATGCGGGCCACTCATCTTTCCCTGTCTTTCTCCCTGAGGTCAGTTCAGGTTTCCATCCGGCACCAGGTTGGACTTTATCCCCTAGATAAAAAAAAATAGGAGGGGAAGAACTACAGTTCGCATCTTCGCCAGGGTCAGTCGCACGACAGGGGTGGGCCAGTTCATTTCAGGTAAGTCCTTGATGACTTCCGGCTCATCGAACAACCAGGCACACCACCAGCAGATCTAGACAGGTTGAGAATAGTGTTCAGCTGCCTCAACGTGCCCAAAGCCGAGCATAAAGTGGAAGGCCCAGCACTCTCCATCACCTTCCTAGGTGTCACTCTGGAAACGCATGCCATACAGGCTAGCCTGCCTTCCGACGAACTAGCCCGTACCAGGACAGTTATCCACCAATTCACCCAGTCACAAGGGTGCACCATGAGGCAGTTGCAATCCTTACTAGGAATGCTGAACTTCGCGATGGGGATTATTTCTCAAGGACGGTCCTTTAAATAACGGCTTTTAGTCTTCCTCACACTAGTGCAAGAACCAGACCAAGTTCTCAAAATAGACCAAGTAGCAGTAGCAGACGTAGCTATGTGGGACAATTTCCTCACCAGCTGGAATGACCTTTTTAGTGTTCATCCCAGCAGTGTCAGCCGAGCCACCACAGGTGGTCACCGATGCGCAGCCTCCACGAGCTTCACGGCCATTTTCGTCCGCCACTAGTTCGCTGAACCTTGGCCCCTAGAAATTCTCTAAATCCCTGGTTTTGCCCAGTCTTTATCACTCTTCAAGCTGTATCCCATCGTGGCAGCTGCCCAGGTCTGGGGCCACACTTGGACAGGATAGACAGTGCTCTTCACCACAGACAATCGGGCCACGGCCGACATCAATAATAAAGGTAGATCTAACTCACTCCCCATCATGTCTTGCCTGCGCAGGCTCGTGCAGCTGTCACTCCGTCACCAGTTTAATATCTTCTGTAGACATATTCCAGGCAATGCAATATCGCAGCTGATGCGCTGTCCCGTTTCAACCTTACTTAGTTTTTCCAGTAGGAGCCTGGAGCCGACCCAACGATTACTCCTGTCCCACCCTGGTCATTGCCGACAATGGACAAAAATTGAACCTCGCTAACGCAACCCAGCTCATCAACCAATCCTTGGCACACAAAACACTGAAGGCCTATTGCACAGCTTGGAACACCTACCACAAGTTTTTGGCCTCTTGCCCCAAGGCAACTATAGGTGACGTTGGACAAGTCCTAGCCTTCACATCATATTGCCACACGCAGCTAGCCCTTTTTCACAAAACTGTAAGGCTATACCTATCCAGCATCCAAGAATTTTTGTCCTTTACAGGACCCCAGTATACCGCCAGTATTCTCGGCCATGCAGTCAGGTCCCCCCTACGGGGCATACAGAAGCACCAACCCGTAGCTAGGGGCAAACCGCCTACCTTTCACGAGTGCCATCTTCAGGGACATGTCTGAAATCCTTACTCATTCTCCATTTTGGGGCTTCGCCCAGTCTAGCCTTCCAAGCGGCCATCTACTTGGCCTTCTACGGTTCCCTACGACCTAGTGAATTTGCCGTCAATGGCAAAGACACTGCTCTGACGCCACCTGACTCGCTTTTAATCCATTACACCCTTCATCTTACAGTCTCCAAAACTCAACAAACCGGCCCCGGGGTTGACATCAACCTGTTTCAGACTAACAATGCCTGGTGCCCAGTGACGGTGCTCGACCGGCTACTGTCCCATCTACCCAACCAATCTGATGGTAGCCGTTGCTACCCTTTCTGACCAGCCTCCTGAGTGGCAGTTTATCAGGCATGTCAGGATCCTCCTAAGCAATTTGGGCTTCATCCCAGTCAGTTCTCTGGACATCCCTTCCATATTGGAGCAGCTTCAGCTGCATCCCAGCATGGACTACCAGACCACGTAATTAAGAAATTAGGCAGATTGAAGTCCGCTTGCTTTGCCACATATGTCCCAAATTCTCAGACGGATATGGCACAAGCCTTCACCAAGCAGGCACAATAACCACAAGAATCAATAAAGAATTATTACCCTATCTGAGTCTTTTGCCCCCTTTTTTCTGGCATACCGGCAAGACCACCAAGGCACGCTTCAGGTCTATTTATGTTGTAAGTCTTGTCGCGTGTTTGATCCACATCTCTCTTGGTCATAGGTCCGCGACTATATATATTATCAACAAATTATGCTGCATGTTACATTCTGTATACTGTACATTCACATCAATCCCTGCTATCAAGGGGCTCACAATCTAGTGTCCCTATTTTACCTACACATACTAGGGCCAATTTTGACAGAAGCCAATTAACCAGCATGTTTTTGGAAAATGTGAGGAAATCGGAGTACCCTGAAAAGACCTACACAAGCACAGAAGGATCATGCAAACTCCATGTCAATAGTCCTACCTGCAAATCAAACCAGGCACGCCTAGTGCTGCAAGGCAGAGGTGCTAATCGCTAACCCACTGTGTAAAGAAAAGTCCATCACAATCTGGAAAACGCTAGCAAAAAAAAGCAATTATTTAACTGATTTTTATCAGCAGGCCCATACAACAGTGCTCGGAGCAGGGAGGGAGGGTAAGCCCTCCGCTCTAATGACAGAGAAGCATCTGTGCTGCGTATGTGATGTTGTCTTCGTAGTGGCAGGTTACTTGCTGTTAATGTGTAGTTGTGACGGAGAACTCCCCACTTCATCCGTTTTTTTTTTTTTTTTAAGTAATTATGTTAATATTGCCGGCATTCTCATTCAGAAGTGCTTCTTGATTTTGGGATTTTGAAATTGTTTTACAATCACCTCCTTAGCTGTGAAATGGGGAGATCAGACCGTACTGTAGAGTCAGAAGAAAATAAATAATTCTATTATCTTTCCTTAGGAGTAGATTGACATCGTCTAGATACCTTTTTTTGTGAAGTGGGACAGAGCAAGTGTGAAGACTTTACTAGAATAAAAGAAAATGATCTATAATGTTTCCTAAAAATTCTGAGATTCATAGAGATGTCAGGGAACATGTATATGGGAGGAATTCCAAGAAAAAAACGCAAACTTAAAATATTTATGTGAACTGAACAGCGTAACTAAATCCATGGCAGGCATATCAGCTGCTATGGGGCCCAGGGGCACAGAGGGGAACTGCACTATTTTGCCATATAGTGCTTATCAAGGTAGCAATAGCTTCCGGGAATTTAATTTGGGTAAAACGAATATTTATTTTGTATGGGAACTTCACTAGGTGAATTAAATTTGAGATGGACATTGGAGAAATGTGGGGGCCCTTTTAATGGCTTTGCAAAGAGGTCATTTTACACATGGATAATCCCCCTGGGTGAACTATTTTACTCGCTAAAAGATTTTTAATTCTGCTGCCCATCTTGTGATTCGTACAACTTTGCCACGCTGCATAGCCTGGGCAATTAACCTGTGGAAGGGAATACATATCAGAGTGGAAGGTATGCATATTGTACAGTATATGCGTATTGTGTATATAAAAGTGGAAGGGGGTGTATTGTATATTAAAGTGGCAGTGGAACTTGGACACAAGTTTAACAACCATACAGTATCGCCCTCCTAAAAACTCTCTGAATTATTTTTTTACATATGGCATATTGAACTCCTGCTCAGCTACATCGGTGGGGAAGAAGGGAGGCTCTATCTGGCAAAACGAATGCGATACTCCGGGACTAGCTCCACCCCGGTCGGTTCTCCGAAGGCTCCTGCAGGTGTAATGGGTTACTTGTTTTGCGGAATTATAATATAAGCTCCAAACTGAGTAGTAATTATGATGTGAGTGGGCTAAAACTATTATTGTTTTTAGTCTCTCAAAAAGACAGTTGGGGATGATTTACTAAAACTGGAGAGTGCAAAATTTGGTGCAGCTCTGCATCAGCTTCCAGGTTTTATTGTCCAAGCCTAATTGAACGAGCTGAAGTTAGAAATTGGTTACTATGCAGAGCTGCACCAGATTTTGCATCATGCAGTTTTGGTAAGTCAACCGCACTATCTGATGTATCCCCAATGTGGTATGCTTATTGTTTTCTTGCCATGATTTGTTATTTACCATAAATTATACCATACCATTACCATATTATATTTACCATATATTTTGGTTTTTATGTTTTTTTTTGTTTTTTTTTTCCTTCTCTTTTTTACGAAACACCTTTTTGTACATGTATGTACCCTTTTTGTACATGTATGTACCTATTACCTGTTTAATAATTTATATAGAAATGGTGCGTTTGTTCAGAAGAACCTTTTTTTTGTTTTGCTTTTTGTTTTTTTATTATTAAGCAATCAAAGAACACAATACCAGTATGTTGTGCAAGAAACGACAAGCGGTGAACAAATGTCCAGTTGAAACTGTGTGAAAGATAATAAAAAATATATAGTCCAACAACTGCGCTCAAAAGCCCAAACGTAAATCCAATTTAATCATGCAAGTGCACAATCCAAAGATTAAACCGCTGTTGTTGAGAAATATGTCAGAAAAAGATTTTTGGAATAGTGTGTCAGTGAACTAAAACCACCACCTTCAGGTGAAATAGCTACTCACCTCAGGGAATGACCCATAGGTCAAACTATGCTTTTGCAGTAAACAATGAGGTTCTTCAGATCCTGATTTCTTTCATCAGAGCGATCTGCTTCCTTAGGTCCCTGGATCCACACTGCGCTCCACCGGTCACTCTGCGGGGGTCGTGTTCGTTCTGGGTCTTTGCCTCCTCTGGAGAATCTTTGGCGACAAGGATATTTCTGAAAAAAAAATCAAGTGTTCATAAATTGTTCTCTAATTTTGATCTTGTTTGTGTGTATGTATGTATGTATATATGTATAAATATATACCCATGTCATTTTGTAGTCCAGTGGTGCCAGTTCCCATTTTTCTATAAGAACCCCAATTTCAGAAATGGAATGCTCCCTGATGAAGCAGTTGAGGTAAAACGTCTTGAGGCGGAGTTATATGTGCCGTCATCCCGCAGGCAAAGGAAGACTCGCACCAGGCTCAGCGGTGGAGCCGGTATTAACTGTGAATGAGTTCTATCTTTTATGTATGCTTTTAGTTAATAAATGGTGTTACACTATAAGTTTTTTGTGGGATTTTTTTTTATTTATTGGATCCAAGTGATCCATGATGTATGATGAAGAGCAATAGTGATGGAACCCCCTAAGAGAGGAAAGTGGTACAAACTCTAACAAAAAGGAGTGGAGTCGCCCTTGAAGCTGTGTTGGTGGTTCAGTGTGGTGGAACCCTCATGTGATCCTGAGAGCGTTTTGACCCTAAACAATAGGGATGCACCGAAATTTCAGCCGCCGAAACATATCGGCCTAAAATGGCCTTTTCGGCGATTTGCCGAAAGAGAAAAATTGCCGATAATGGAGCCGAAATTAGAGCAGGGCCTGGGCGGGGGCGGGTCCCGCTCCTTGTGCCGCCCATTACGGGTGTGTCCTATAGCGCAGAAGAGGGAGGAGAGCCAGATTGGACAGGTGATCTGTCTATCAAAGTGCCCGGACAAGGGGGAGGGGCTGTATGTGACGGCGTGCGGCGGAGAACACACAGCTATTGAAATGAAAGCTGTTATGTTCTCGGTGCTCTAATCAACCAGGTAGCGGCTCTCCTCTCTTTTCCCTCTCTTTTCCCTCTCTTTTCCCTCTCTTTTCCCTGCACAGGCTGGCTGCAGTGGGGACACAGGCTGGCTAACTGGCTGCACTAGGGGCACAGGCAGGCTAACTGGCTGCACTGGGGACACAGGCAGGCTAACTGGCTGCACTGGGGACACAGGCAGGCTAACTGGCTGCACTGGGGACACAGGCAGGCTAACTGGCTGCACTGGGCACACAGGCAGGCTAACTGGCTGCACTGGGGACACAGGCAGGCTAACTGGCTGCACTGGGGACACAGGCAGGCTAACTGGCTGCACTGGGGACACAGGCTGGCTAACTGGCTGTACTGGGGACACAGGCTGGCTAACTGGCTGTACTGGGCACACATGCTGGCTAACTGGCTGCACTGGGGACACAGGCTGGCTATCTTGCTGCACTGGGGACACAGGCTGGCTGGCTGCACTGGGGACACAGGCTGGCTGGCTGGCTGCACTGGGGACACAGGCTGGCTAACTGACTGACTGCACTGGGGACACAGGCTGGCTAACTGACTGCACTGGGGACACAGGCTGGCTAACTGACTGCACTGGGGACACAGGCTGGCTAACTGGCTGCACTGGGGACACAGGCTGGCTCACTGCACTGGGGACACAGGCAGGCTGCATCTGACGGGCACTGGTGAGGCTGCATTGATCTCTTATATCATGTCTGCAGTCTTTGACCATCTCCTGTACCATGTCCCCAGTCTCTGACCATCTCCTGTACCATGTCCCCAGTCTCTGACCATCTCCTGTATAAAAATATTTTTTTTTTAAAAATATGTTTCGGTATCGGTCATTTTTGGTGTGTGTGTGTGTATATATGTATATATATATATATATATATATATATATATATATATATATATATATATATATATATATATATATATATTCTCACAAAAGTGAGTACACCCCTCACATTTTTGTAAATATTTTATTATATCTTTTCATGTGACAAAACTAAAGAAATGACACTTTGCTACATTGTATTGTAGTGAGTGCACAGCTTGTATAAAAGTGTAAATTTGCTGTCCCCTCAAAATAACTCAACACACAGCCATTAATGTCTAAACTGCTGGCAACAAAAGTGAGTACACCCCTAAGTGAAAATGTTGAAATTGGACCCAATTAGCCATTTTTCCTACTTGGTGTCATATGACTTGTTAGTGTTACAAGGTCTCAGGTGTGAATGGGGAGCAGGTGTGTTAAATTTGGTGTTATCACTCTAACTCATCATACTGGTCACTGAAAGTTCAACCTGGCACCTCATAGCAAAGAACTCTCTAAGGCTACTTTCACACTGAGGCGCGCGGGCGGTACAGTGGCGCTAAATATAGCGCCGCTTTACCGTCATTCTAGCGGGGCGGTTTTAACCCCCCGCTAGCAGCCGAAAAAGGGTTAAAACCGCCCGCAAAGCGCCGCTGCAGCGGCGCTTTGCGGGCGGGTTTGCAGCGCTGCCCCATTGTTTTCAATGGAAATGGGTGCTTTAGGAGCGGTAAATACACCGCTCCTTATGCGCTCCAAAGATGCGGCTTGCAGGACTTTTATGACCGCCCTGCAAGCGCACCGCTCCAGTGTGAAAGCCCTCGCGGCTTTCACACTGGAGTGCAATGAGAAGCTCTTTCGGGGCGCTTTGCAGGCGCTATTTTTAGCATTTTAGCGCCTGCAAAGCGCCTCAGTGTGAAAGGAGCCTAAGGGTCTGAAAAAAAGAATTATTGCTCTACATAAAGATGGCCTAGGCTATAAGAAGATTGCCAAGAGCCTGAAACTGAGCTGCAGCACAGTGGCCAAGACCACACAGCAGTTTAACAGGACAGGTTCCACTCAGAACAGGCCTCACCATGGTTGACCAAAGAAATTCAACGCATGCTTAGCGTCATATCCAGAGGTTGTCTTTGGGAAATAGATGCATGAGTGCTGCCAGCGTAGCTGCAGAGGTTAAAGGGGTGGGGGGTCAGCCTGTCAGTGCTCAGACCATACGCCGCACACTGCATCTAATTGGTCTGCATGGCTGTCTTCCCAGAAGGAAGTCTCTTCTAAAGATAATGCACAAGAAAGCCCGCAAACAGTTTGAAGACAAGCAGACTAAAGACATGGGTTACTGGAACCATATCCTGTGGTCTGATGAGACCAAGATAAACTCATTTGGTTCAGATGGTGTCAAGCGTGTGTGGCGGAAACCAGGCGAGGAGTACAAAGACAAGTGTGTCTTGCCTACAGTAGAGCATGGTGGTGGGGGTGTCATGGTCTGGGGCTGCATGAGTGCTGCCGGTGAAAGAGTGGGAGCTCAGTTGAGTGAAGATCTACAATAGGAGATTGTTTAAGAAGTGAATAAGTTCATTACAACCTTTTGTTAGAAACTGTTTCAAGATTGTTGCCATAGGGGACAGCGCAGATGTGGTGTCCTACTCGCGCAGATGTGGTGTCTTGCTAGATGTCTTTCCCTGCGTGACTTTCTACCTATAGAAGGAGTCTCGGAGTCTGTTTAAATTAAAGCGGGGTTCCACCCAAATTTTGAACAATATCTGTATGTATTCTCTTCCTTGCCTAGATACTGACATGCCGTTTAAAAAAATTTAAATTGCCGTAATTACCTTTTATTTTTCTATTCTTCTTTGCACTTCCTGGTTCTCCTCCCGTGGGAGTAGGCGTGTTTCTAGCCTCTCCCAGACTCCTGGGAGCTAGTCTCAGGCTTCCCAGGATGCCACTGAGCATGTGCGGGAACGAGCGATGAATGCTGGGAGCACAGCATTCACCACATCCAGGAAATAAATGCTTGTGGGCTTCAAATGCCCACAATGAAGATGGAAACCGCCTGCAGTGAATAATATAAGTTATTCTTTCCGACGAAATCTGACACAGGCGGACATATTACACACAATATGTGAGTATGTAATGCTGAGAAGAAAAGTTTGTGAATGAACTAAAAAAAAAAAAAAAAACGATAGGTGGACCCCCGCTTTAACATTGCAACTACTAAAGGGTGTCCTGGCCCCAACCCTCTCTCCCACAGTTCTGTTCAAGAGACAATAAATCTCCTTGCGTTCAAGAAGTGTCTGCCCATTAATCTACCTTGCATTGCACCCACCATGCCTCGTGACCCACTCTACGCTCTGGAGATCATCATTAGGCTTGGAGAGGCCCGGGACTTGGCCACAGATAAATATATCTGGTGAGTGGTACAAGAAGGTGGAGATTTGACATGGTGATTGCAGGTTTAGAATGGAAAAAATAGGACAGTGGCTGTAAAGCACATGGGATACTAACACACCTTTTTGAATGTGGCAGTTTTATTTGGGACTTTACAGATTTTTGGGACTTTTTGTGTTGGTTTTGGAGTTTTTATATGAAATCATGCATTTTCTATGTATAAAATTTGAGATTATTTTTTCATGTTGTAATTTGAGCACATTTTAAGCACTTTATATATTTTTATTTAGTTGGTAGTATCTATAGATTGCTCTGGCTCTGTATTTATCTATATTTATTTATAGATTTTACATTGGCACTTGTCAATCACTGGTACAGAAGATCTCCCTGTATGGTCGGTGCAGATCAGTAGCCGGTAGCTGAGTGTAGAATATTACATTTATTTTTCTCTAGCAACCTCATCCTAATCACGCTAGTCATTTCAAGATCTACATACTGGAATGCCATGCTATATACCCAATCTCTTTTCTACAAAGAAGACTTTATCAGCACTGTTGCTGTATTTTTTTTTTTTTTTGTAAAATGCATTGCATATGAAAGCTGTTTTGTATCAACGCCTTTTATATATTCTCCTGAAAAATTCTTGGGGAATGTTAAACAAACAGCAGTATATATAATCTGCTCTGCTATCGGCGTGTTGATTAGTGTGTGGATGTTAACTTGTACTGCGCTCACACAGGGCCTGTCTCATTCTCTCCTGAGAGGGTCTATCCTTTCTCACCTTCACTTACTGCGACTCCAATCCACTGTTCCTTATCAGCGGCTGGCAGCCTGCTGATGAGCTGACTTATCATGCACACTGCTGCTGCTGCTGACTTATCTCTCCTAGGGAAAGAGATGGGAGCAGCGCACAAACTCCAGGAAAAAGTCAGATGGAGAACTGAATACTTATCATGTCCGAACGCCTTCCCTGTACATCACACTCAGATAGAGGGCCATGAAAGCCGGGGATGACATTCACTGCTAAGAAAATACATAATTCAGCTGCTCACCTCCTCGTATGTCTGTTTTAGTTTAGGTGGTTGTTTCTTCCTACGTTAAAAAACTCCAGGGTGCACCGGGACATCTATGGGGCGAAATTCTGGAACAAAATACATTGCAGATTAGAAAACTGATCCAGTAGGCCATCCTCCTTGTCTCAAGGATTTTATATTGTCATTATTATACAGGATTTATTTCAATGGAATTTCAGCCCAATTGAGCCAAAACCGGGCTTGCTAGCTATTTTTGTCTGTCAAATAATTAACAATTAATTTGCTTAAAGCAAAACTCCATCAATTAGATTAGTTTAAGCGCCTACTCTGGGGCAGCTTGGCTTAAAGAAGATGGTGACTGATGGTCAAGCTGTAATTCGCTGTTGTGTTCTGTGCTACACAAGTTAGCAGCGTTCTCTTCTGGTGGGTGCTCGAGCGACTACCCCGTTGTCCACAGACACAGAGCGTCACTCAGGAGAAGTCTTGTATTTTTTTTTTTTTTAAATCAATGCAAGGTTCTCTCTGGCTGAGATGGAGATCATGTCATCTACTCCTCCACTTCACCTCAACCAATCGGATAACGCATTGTATTCATTTTTTTTTTTTTAATCAATGCAAGGTTCTCTCTGGCTGGCATGGGGATCATTATGTCATCTACTCCTCCTCTTTACCTTGACCAATCAAATAATGCATTGTATTTAAATAAAAATGCAAGGTTCCTCTTAGGTGGTGGGGGAAGCAATTTTCAGTGTGTCAGGGCCTAGATCTCAACCCAGGACTTCTGCTGTGTCTGGCAGTAACTGTTCATGCTGAGTCACCTGAGATGCTGGACAGCTCCCTGTCTAATTGTTTTTACTTTCTTGCCTTATCTCTTGTTTTTTGGTGAACCATAAACTCTTTGCTCTTTCCATGAACTTCCTGATTTAAGCCATGTTTTTGCACTTCCTGTTTGCCAGATTATGGTGCTCACTTCAGCCAATATCTCATTCTTGTCACTCCTGTTGCCGTCTGTATCTTCTCTACCGCTCATTACCAATCATTACCTTGTTCCTCAACCATGCTTCTGCTTGATCCCATCCTGCAGTCACTCGTTATTCACCTTTTGCCACATTTACTGACTACACTTTTTTTCTTATCACTACCTGCTATTTCTGCTACTGGATCCCCCCTTGCTCATCTCCTGGTGGGGCGATCCTGAGGACCGCAACCTGGTATGAACACAAAGCAATACCCATCTCCGCCATCAAGAGCTCTGGTTAACACCAATTAGTACTTATGACCCCACACCTTGGGTAAGCCCATGTCACCTACTAAGGTGACCTACTTGTTTACCTGTCCTGCTGGTCAGTGGGTGCCTCTCTACTGCTATAGCTACTGGTCTCTGAGCCTGACTCCAGATTGTGACACTGTTTAGTGCACAAAGAGGAAATGTCCTGAGCACCCATAAGAAGGTGATGCCACTTATTTTATGTAGCCGAGGCTACATTAATCAATTCCAGCTTCATTATCTTCCCCATGAAGGTGGCATCTGGATAATTCATTGAAGCCAAGCTAGCCCAGAGTAAGTGTTTCAACTAATCTCATTCTTGGAGTTTGTTTTTAAGCCCTGAAAAAAGTGGAGGAAATGCCTCTGAAACCCATTGGCTGTACTTGATGTTCTTAACCCATAAACACCAATAGGAATAAACAAATCACCAAAGTAGATGATCATTTGTACCAGGGGCTCCAAACCCCAAGAAGAAAACCAAGGCAGGAGTTGCATTGATGTCCGAAAATTTAGCAAACTGCATAAGTTATGCCAAGTTTGCATGTAAACACACTGTGTAGACTAACACTGTTTAGTGTCTTTATTAAACTTGCTAATTTTCCTAATTGCATAGAAGTTGACTAGAGCTGCTCATAGACAAGAGACTAAAGTGAAAATGGATGGATTGGTTGGGGGTCTTGTGTGTTAGGTGCAAAAGGCTGGTTAACGTTTCATGAAACTTTGGTGCCTGGGGGCAGTCAGGTCTCAGTTGCAGTCCAAGTGTCTTCCATCCTCTTTTTGAGGAATTTCTCCCCAAGTATAAATCTACTGTATTTGGTCATAGAATCTGCATTTAATATTCTAGTAATTTACTTTTTTTTTTTTTTTTGGCTCTGGATTTAACTAGAAAAAAATTCTAGCATTGTCAGTGGAGATTCACACAAACACTGCACAATGGCTCCTAATATGATTTAGAAGAGGTAAGGCTACATTTTTAATCTGGTGAAGTTGGTTTAAATTTGGAGGATTGTGGTGTGGTCCAGTTTGCTGGTTTTGTTAGAAGCAGATTCTGTCCTCTCATTTTGTTTGTCTCATTAACTGCTATGGCTTATGTTTATTTGCATAAAACCTGCCTCAGCCTTCTGCTTATTTTAGGGCTCTTGCACATGCCCGTACAGAGTAGAATACGCTTGTTGTTGTGGAGCCTGGGAGCCAAAGCTGCAGAGTATGTTTTGCCATTGCAGAAAACACTGTGCGCAGCTATACATGTGTATCTGCCAACACTCACCGCATATTTTTCAAAGTAGAACATTTTACAGCTGGGCAGTCTCAAACGACCATTGTGGCAACTTTAAGTCCATTTCATACACTTTCAAATGCTGCTTTATGCATTGACATACTTTAAAAGACTATCAGGACAGTATGGTCACCTGCTGACTTGGCACCCACAGGCAGTTTAGAGGAAGTATAGTCTTTTTGTTTAATTGTACCTACAGGTAAGCCTATAATAAGGCTTACCTGTAGATACTGTAAATATCTCCTAAACTTGCACCGTTTAGGAGATATTTGCCATATACCCCACCAATGACCTCAATGGGGCATGTGCTTTGAAGGAACGGCCGCCCGTGCCGTTACTTCAAGCCCCTGTTCCATGGCCGGTGGCTCCAGGGCGCATGTGCGGGAGTGACGTCATTACGGCTTCAGCCAATCACAGCACTAGTCAACTGTCTCAGCAGTGTACAGGCGCTGCTGCAGGGCTTCGTACTTTCATAATGAGCTAGTATGCCTTTTTTTTTTTTTTCCAGGGGTTTCTTCAAAGGCCCCGTACACATGATTTGAAAATCGAAAGTAAAATTTCGTCCGACGAATGATCTGTCAATTTTTCGGATCGTTAGTATGGTGCTTTTGACAGCCGATTCCGTTTTTTCATCCGACAAAAGCTGGATGTGCAGACTATACATTTTTTGTCATACGTGAACTCAGCGTCTAATTTTAATTTTAATTGGTATGGTTTTCATCCGGAAAAAATTGTAAGAGCAAGACTACGCATGCTCAGAAACAGAAGAATACATACAAAACTAGTCAACACATTACATCACTTCTGAAGTTGAATTCTGTCGTACGAGAATTTTCGTATGGTTAGTAACCTCTTCACTTTCGACATGAGACTAGCATGCAACAAAAAAACGGACGAACAGTCGTCCGATAATCTGATCGTGTGTACAAGGCTTTACTCTTCAATAAGACACCGAAGTTGAATGCAATGCAATTTTAATTCTCAAAGGTGCAATACAGAGGATCCATTTCCAGTCTTTTGAGATGTAGTACCCTGGAGTTTAGGCAGGGTTGTGTCTCACAAATTTACTTGCCAGGAGTAGTTATCCTGATTGATTGTTAGAGATCCATTGATTTCTCCCTAAGTTTGGCCTGGTTGCACTTCTACCACTAGGTGGCTGGGTACTTGGTGGTACTAGATATGAGAAGGGCAACCCAAGGTCGGGTTATGGGTATACGGGGTATCTCAGCCAATGGGCAGGGGTTTTCTTGAATCCCTTGGCCAGCTAGGAGAACCTATATATTCGGGTGAGGTTCAGGTGATCTGTGTTCTGTGCCACCCAGATGGCTGTCTGGGTGGACGTGTGTCGTGTTGCCCCGGGCTGCTAGGCCAGAGATTGGGCCTATCCTGGGGGTGTCTTGCTGCTAGGCTGTCTTGAGGGCCTATCCAGAAGCAAGAGAGCAGTGCAGGGTTGGGATTGCAGCTTGCAGTCCAACCAGAAGTGACGGTTCTGCCGGCCGGAGAACCTGTCAGTGGCCGGAGGCAGTGGGGAAGCTGTCGCCACAAAGAGACCATCCGCCTTATTACCATGGACCGCAGTGTTTAACTGAAGCAAGTACCGGTGTCACATTCTCACCGAACGGCCACGATGGACAATCGGGAAACTTCAGACAGTGATAAAGTCAGGGACCCAGCCAGTGGAGGCGACGCTTGCAGAGCAGCCTTGTGTGTCAAGTCAGGGACCGAGCAGGCCAGTGGGATGAAGCTTGAGAAGTTTTGGGAGTGCCAAGCTAGGGACCCAGCAGAGAAGCGGGGGTGACGCTTGCGGAAGATACCACCGTAAAGATTGGAAGAGCTCAAGGGATTCAGTGGCAGTGAATCTGAGGGTCTAGTGAGAGACCAGGAGGTCAGTGTACTAAAGAACTACAAGGAGAAGTTGTAGGGAAAGTGAAGGAACCGTTACGTTTGGTGATAGGAACTGTTAAAGACTGTTGCCATAAGAGACAGCATTCCTGCACATGTGGCTTCTTGCTGGAGGCCTTTCCCTGCATGTCCTTATTGAAATCTCGGAGTCTGCTAATTGAACTTGCAACTACTCAAGGGTGTCCTGGCCATAACCCTCTTATCCCCATAAAGGTTTGTAAGAGAAATAAACATCTCTTTTGCATTCAAGAAGTGTCTGGTGCCCAAAAACTTCCACCTTGCACGCACTATGCCTCACAACCCACCATATACTGAAGGATGTCAGCTATCTCTGGCCCTGGTGGTTCTCATTAAACTGAAGGAGGACAGAGACCTTGCTACAGAAATGTAAGACTGCAATCACTTTTTTAAGCCCTGTCTCTAGGAAGAACTACTGATTGTGGGAACATGATGGAAATAGGTAGGAACCAGCTAGGACTGAACTAACTAGCGTTAAGCAAGAGAGGAGGACAGAGGGAAATACCAAAACACACAAATAAACAATTTGTAATCGCCCTTAACTGCCATTAGATGTCAGCATCCTTCAGAACAATTATAACCTGATAAAGTTCAATGCAACACAGAAAAAATACAAATAAGTGGGACAGAACATACCAGCAGTTTCTAAAATAATTGCAAGTTATTGCTAGAAACTGCAATCTGCCGCCCACAAACTTAACCACTTGCCGCCTGCCATATAGCAAAATGACAGTGGTAAAGTGGTTTCAATATCCTGACCGGACCTCATATGATGTCCAGTAGGATATCAAGCCGCTGTGCGCCCCCAGGGGCACGCATCACGGCGATCGTTGTTGCGGTGTGTCAGTCTGACACACCGCAACTCCAATCTAGGTAAAGAGTCTCTGACGGAGACTCTTTACCACGTGATCAGCCATGTCCAATCACGGCTGATCACAGTGTAAACAGGAAGAGCCGGTGATCAGCTTTTCCTCACTCGTGTCTGTCAGACGCAAGTAGGGGAGAGCCGATCGGCTGCTCCTCTGACAGGGGGGGGGGTCTGTGCTGATCAATTATCAGTGCAGCCCCCCAAAGATGCCCACACTGAAGCACCAGGGACGCCACTAGGTCCACCAGGTATGCCACCCTACACAACCAGGGATGCCAATCAGTGCCCACAATGGATGCCAATCAGTGCCCACAATGGGCATCACTGATTGGCAGGCATTATTATTTGGCACTGATTGGCATCCATCAGTACCATTTATTAGTGTACAGTGCCACCTATCTGTGCCCATCCATGCCCATCTTTGCCACCTATCCATGCCCCTCTTTGCAACCTATCAATGCCCATCTGTGCCGCCTATCAGTGCCCATTCGTGCCGCCCTTTAGTGCCCATCAATGCCGCCTTATCAGTGCCCGTCAGTGCAGCCCCATCAGTGCCCATCAGTGAAGGAGAAAACTTACTTATTTTACAAAGTTTTGTAACAGAAACAAAAAAAAAACTTTTTTTTTTCAAAATTTTTGGTCTTTTTTTTTTATTTGTTTAGCAGAAAAAAAAATTCCCAGAGGTGATCAAATCCCACAAAAAGAAAGCTCTATTTGTGAGGGAAAAAAATGATAAAACATTTATTTTGGGTACAGTGTTGCATGACCACGCAATTGCCATTTAAAGTGCGACAGCGCTGAAAGCTGAAAATTTGATGTGGGCAGGAAAGGTATATAAGTGCCCAGTATTGAAGTGGTTAATAGACCACCAGTGTTTGGTTTATTGACAAAAATATGTGTGAATTCAGCATCCTGCAAATCCCCACTGTTCATGACAGGGCCTGTTTTGTTGTTCTTGTTTTTTATTTCTTTTGTTTTGTTTTGATTTTTTTTTTATTTTTATTTTTTTCAGCTTGGCCCTTTGGAGTCAATCTGTTATTGTGGCGGTGACCTGTGATTGCTCAGCACTGTCCTCGTGGAGCAATTTGTGACCGTTGAAATTAAAGCCGTGCACTTCACATTGGCTATCTATAACCGCAGCATTATAATGCTTGGTTACTTTCCCTGTATTAATTATCCCGCCGGCAATTAGGCTGTGAGAAGAGTTTGTCAACATCTCAAAAACTTTCCGCTTAATCAAGTCAAGCTCATTGAACAATTGTCCTCTTTGTGGCAAACAAGGAGCAACAGTGCTTTTAGCGAGGGGAAGGGAAGGAGAGGGCAGCAGCTTAATCAAGCTCCACTCACGCAACGCTTTGCCGGAGATTATTGAATACCAGCTCTCTGTAGAATTTTAATGAAGTCGTATACAGTGAGAAATCCCCTTCCCGTCAATACTGTTCGATAGTTTGTGCAGCTGCCTAATAACGCGGAATGGGTGTTATCTGTCTGGATGGAGCAGTGCCGGGGAGGCAGCTCGGGTTGTGTCGGCTTTGGTTGGAAAAATAGTTGACGAAGCATAGGCCGTCCTTGGTAGAGGTGAGACTCGGAGATGCGCTGCTGGCGATTCACCGATCGTCCCAGCGGAGGGGAATAATAATGTTTCTAATATCGGTCGCTGATAATAGCTTTGCTTGATGAGGCTTAACAGGGGTAAATAAGGAAAAGTTCTCCAAGAAGATATAATAAAGTCCCTAATTTATCAAGGTGCATTAAAGCTGAACTTCATGAGAACCGCTAAAGGTGCAGTTGAAAACCTTATATGTTAAAGGAGAAGAACATCCAAATCTCGTTTGGTTGTTCTTCTCCTGTGGATCACAGGATTGCAGTTCGTTTTACACTCCTGTGACCCATTTTCAGCAGGGAGCGGGCTGAAGTCGCAGAAGTCGGTCCAGGCTACGCCTCATCATGATCGCGTCATCCGCCAGATTCCTGGGCTGACACCCGGCTCAGCCTCTCAGCGAGCTGCTGGGAGCCTGACCTGGCCGCCCCTGCCCTCTCCGCAGCTCAAACCCTCAGGTGAACGAGGAGGGGGCGGAGCAGAAAGCTGTGACTGACAGTCAGCAGCTCTCTGCTCGGGGAGCTGTAAGAACCGAGTGATCAGCAATGTTCGATCGCTCAGTTCTCAGTGTTAGAGGTGCCGGGGGACATTTGCAGCATCAAACCGATGCTGCATCCACCTACCCTGTTTCCCCGAAAATAAGACCTAGCGTGATTGTCGGTGATGGCTGCAATATAAGCCCTACCCCCCAAATAAACCCTACCCTGTTTCCCTGAAAATAAGCCCTACCCTGAAAATAGGACCTACAAGGCCTTTAACTAGGGCTTATTTGGGGGGGTAGGGCTTATATTGCAGCCATTCCCGACAATCACGCTAGGTCTTATTTTCAGGGAAACAGGGTAGGTAAGTATGATACTTTAAAAAAAAAACAAAAACAAAATACTTCTCTTTTTAACTGTCTGGCTTGAGAAAAGCAGTTTTGTTCAGCCAGTGCTGTGATCCAGACTTTCCTTCTAGATTATATACCGAGGTGGGTGTCCTCACTTTTCTCCACTGTAATTAAAGTGCCGCATAGACACGAGTGGACCTTCCGGCACACTTGGTCCGGCAGACTAGACTCCGTCGGACAATTCGATCGTGTGTGGGCTCCAGCGGACTTTTTTTTCCCAAAAGTCCGACGGACCTAGAAATAAAACATGTTTCAAATCTTTCCGACAGACTCGAGTCCGGTCGAAAAATCTGCTTGTCTGTATGCTAGTCTGGCGGACTAAAACCGACACTAGGGCAGCTATTGGCTACTGGCTATGAACTTTTAGTCCGGTCGTACGTCATCACGTACGAATCCGTAAGACTTTGGTTGATCGTGTGTAGGCAAGTCTGTTCATTCGAAAGTCCGTCGGACCAGTCTGGTCAAAAAGTCCACCCATGTGTACGCGGCATAACATATACCCAGTGAAGTGACTGGCCTCAGGTGATACACAGAGATGAAACAAATCCTTCTGCATAAGTTGTACCTGTTTATTTGTAGTCTTCTCTTCTCCTCATCCCTTCACGTTCCAAAGCTTGTCTGAGCTGTCAGAAAAAAGGGGGTGGAGAGCTGAAGTTACACTTTGCAGAGCTTACTGAGGAGAGCTCTGAGAGCTGATTGGAGGGAAGGGACACACCAACTTCACACAGGAACAGAGTTGGAGGTCCCTCCCCTGTCACCATTTTTCTCTTGGTGTCAGGAAAACTTGCCAGTGAAGTGATACATGCTGATAGCAAAGGAAGGAAGTAGCAGACAGAAATGACACTTATGCCGTGTACACACGACCGGACTTTTCGACCGAACTGGTCCGGCGGAACAAATCCGTCGGACAATTCGATTGTGTGTGGGCTTCATTAGACCATTGGAGAAATAGAACATGTTTCAAATCTTTTCGACGGACTCGAGTCCAATCGAAAAATCCGTTCGTCTGTATGCTGGTCCGACAGACAAAAAAGGACGCAAGGAACGCTATTGGCTACTGACTATGAACTTCCTTATTCTAGTCCGGTCGTACGTCATTGCGTTCGAAAGGATCGGACTTTGGTGTGATCGTGTGTAGGCAAGTCCGTTTCGTTGGAACTCCGTCAAAGTCCTTCGGAGTTCAGTCCGACGAAAAGTCTGGTCGTGTGTATACGGCATTAGTGTTCTGGACTGAGACAAGTACACACTATGGAGGGATCTGCTTTGCTCTCAATTTATGTCTGAGGTTTACAACCACATTAAGCGAGCAGCTCAGTCCGGAACATACCCCAGACTGTTTAACAGGTGGGACAAAGGTCATCAGTCTGCCCACACCTTATGTCAGCAAACTATCAGTATTATCTTGATAGCACTGCACAATGCAATCAAGACTGACCAGCTCACGCTGATGCCCTTAAGCTGGTCATAGACGGTTTGAATCTCGGCCCGTTCACCAGGAACCCGCTGAGATTCGAACCATGTATGGGCAGGCTTAATGAACCCAAGTTGATTGATCGACTAACTTGGGTACGACCAGCCTGCCGGATTTTTAATGCGATTATTGGTAGCGGCTTCCCCCATTCCCTGCCGGGACAACACAATGGCTCGGTGGGAGGGATTCCCTGTCAACACAGTCTGTGTTGATGGGGGAATTGAGCGATTTTTCTTTCCTGCAACCTGTGGTTGCAGGAAAGAAAATTGCTTTTGTCTATGGCTGGCCTTACCTCTACCAGTTTCAGTGATGCTCTACAGGAGAATGGGTAATAAAATGGCAGATTTAGGTTCCTTTTATTAGCAGTATTTAAGTACTTTTTAGTAAGATGTAAGGTATCACAGTCTGATATAAGGGCTTGATTTCTGCCAAACTACCGGTAATTAGAGCAGTATCTGCCATTATAATCTCTATGGTTTCTAATATTTTATTTATTTTATTACAGGCATTTATATAGCACTGACAATTAAGCCATTATGTTATAGGTAGGAGTTGGTAATCCTACCTAATAAGCGGGTTTTAGTAGGAAGATTTTTCTGTTTGCGGTGGATGAGTTTTGTTTTTATTTAAAGCAGTAGTAAATGCAAAAGCAAATACTTTACTATATTGCAGCTTACAAATTCTTAGATGGGATGGCTGCATTTGTTTTCTCTTTTAGACTTTCCTTCTTCTATTTTCATCTGGTGATCTAGCCAGTAAGTCTATTTTTAAAAAGAACATGCGCTTTTCCAAATGTACCAGTTTACAGGGATGAGACACACCATTTAACACTGGTGGGGGTGCTTACAATGCTCAGCCTTTGTTTATCCTAAAAGGAAAAATCTGTTGCTGTAACTGATTATAAAGTGTTATGTGAAAATGTGTTAGTGTATTAAACTCTGCTAGTACATCTAGCATTCCCCTCCCCTCAGACTGACAGTGCTGTTGTCTCCTGTGCCCCTTGTGCTTCTTCATCCAGAGTGTGGGCGCTCTAATACAGGAGGTGTGTTACAGGCTAGATCACCAGGTGAATACAGAGTGGAAAAAATCATCTTGTAAAACATCCCATTCACTTTAAAATAGAAATGAAAGGAAACACATTTTTGTGCAAGTATAAAAACAATTATAAACCATTTTTTCCTTTTTTGTATAAGTGATCACATTCCCTCTGTTCTCAGCTGCATAAGAGCTGGGGGGAGGAGAAGCGGCAACAAACTGAGCTTCTGGCTGTGCAAGGGTGGGGGTTGTCAGGACAAGTCTGATCATTGGAGGAGAGCACGCGGTGTTCCCAGCATTGGTAGAAAACTGATCATGGTGTTAAAACAGATCTGAGAGCGGTGGCGTCTCGCCTGGAGCACGTGGAGTCTGTGGCCCAGACTCATGCTGAAGTTATCCAGCGGGTAAAGAGAGCTACTAGCGTTCATGCCCAGCATTTAATCGACATGAGCCGCCATCTTGAGTACCTTGACAACAAGGGCAGGAGGCGTAATTTGTGCATCAGAGGGATTCCAGAATCGGTGGAAGGTTCCCAGTTACAGCCAGTGGTATGGACAATTTTCAACATCTTACTGGGCAGACCACCAAACACACCAGTGGAGATGGAAAGGTGTCACAGGGCAATCAGGCCTAGAGGGCGAGGCACAGATCTCCCCAGGGACACTGTTTGTTGCTTAGTCAGCTTTACGCAGAAGGAAGACATGCTACGCTTGGCACGTACCCATGGGCAACTGATTCATGATTGGGTGCACATACAAATATTCCAGGATCTGTCTGCCATTACTCTCCAACATAGGAGGGATCTGCGCCCTCTGCTTACTACTCTGCGTGACAGGCACGTTGCTTACCGGTGGAAATTCCCCTTCTGTCTAACAGCCACAGTGGGGAACCGTTTAGCCTTCCTGCGAACACCAGCAGACTTTCAGGCCTTCTGTGACACCCTGGAAATTGCAAGGGTGGCCATCCTGGATTGGTACAGTTCCTTCCCGCTACCAGAACCCTAGATCAACAGTCACTCCGAGGTAACGCCACGTTCATGACGCAACAGGCAAAGACGCTGCAGATCTTCCTCTACCTCTTCCCTGAGAAGCCATGGGGACATGGATACAGATCGTGGATCCAGAGCTTCGCCTTCCTCAGCTAGACGCAAGACCGATTTCTGAACCGAGTTTACCACTGTTTGTGTTTCCAGGCCCTTGGAAACATATGCCTGTTATTAGATCATTAAGATAGGGGGGCCTCTGTAGTGGGATAGTGTATGCAGAGTCTATGTCCCCGCTGCACAGGGCTGAACTGTGCCTGCGCTAACATTTTTCCCGAAGACGCGTACCCACCCCAGTGGTGGGGTCTAGCTTAATCGCACTGGATATGCACCATAGTTTGGTTTTTTGTGTTTGTTTTTTTTCTTCTCTCTATACACCTTAGGTTCACCTGTTTGCCTCTACAGCGAGATCCCGTTCACCTATAGCTTGTTGCTCATACTAAGCTTTTGATTGAGGGCCCTTCCGCTATTTTCGCGCACTCAGCACAGAGTTGGGTCTGCCGCACCTCTCTTTCAATAATGATTGTAAGACTGTCTTGAGCCTTTCTTTTATTGCAAATGAGCCATGGTGATGGATATAACAATATGCACAAAAAGTTGATCATATGCTATTCTGGGCTGGTGTCAGTAATGGTGTTATGAGTGTCACGCCAAAGATCAATGTTTTACAGGAGAGCCTACTGGAGTCAGGAATATTGGCAGAGGGGACATACCTTAGAGGCGGGGACGTCTAGTTCCCCTGTAGCGCCTAACATCTTTTTAGCTATTGCAATCTCTGGCATGGCAATCTGACGCTTCTTTGACTACTGAATGTATGCTAACCAGAAAGCTCGCTCACCCAGGGCCTCACTACAGCATCTTTACATTGTTCATAATTCCATGGCTAGTGGGTACCTGAGATGAGTGTGTGCTCGAACACGTATAGATGTAGAATGAGATCTGGAAGTCCTGTCTTTTGCTTAGTGTTATCCAGCTTATACTTTTATAGGTGCTCCTGATTCGAGTTATAGTTTAATCAGAATCATAATTATAATTGCTGTTATCGCACGTGTTTAGCTTGTTATAAGTTATGATATGGCTGTTATGCTCTGTTGCATACACCTAATGCGTGTGCCTATCGGAAAGGGGGAGGAATACTGATCTGCAGACTGGCACACTTTGGTGCACACCCTGCAGTGGAAGACCTTCCCCGGCAGAAGAATTGCTGGTCGTTGATGCAGCTCAGGTTTCTTTACTACCCCAGGGCCTGCACAGTGAACTGCCTTATTACCCTGGGTCTAGGAGGAGAGAGCTGACAGATGCCTCACCTATTTTAAGGGCTGATTGGTCAGCACTCTCCTACTCCCACCTGGCTAAAGATCTCCCTACTATGATTGCCTATCCTTTATATGGAGACTCTAGGTTGTCGACAGTGTTGGTTTACGTCTGTGTTAGACCCATTTCCCATCTTGGAGAGGCAGGTTCCCCTCTGAACTTCTCTGGCATACCTTTCCCTTCATCCCCCGTAGTTTTCCATTTAGGTGGACTAGCAGGTCTGCATCTACCTCCGGTGTTTAGTGAGTGTTTTAGTGAGTATTTGGCCCCTCTTTTGGGTCTTTACACACCCCTCTCACCCTAACCGAGCTGCACGGTAGAGTAGTCAATTTTGTCTGGGATCCATCCTGTTTCCCTTTTAATCCCAGCCTTTAGCTTCCCGTCCCCCCTCCCTTTTTTCTATCTCTCTCCTCTTTCTCTCTTCTCTCGTCTCCTCTTGTTCTTTGCAACTGTCCTTTTCATCCAGATCCCTTGGTGAGTAGCCTTCGTGAACAGCCTTACTTGGGTGCCTAGATATCTGAACATGCCTCATAACCCAAATTGATCAGCTCCTCTCTCAAAGTATACTCCCTCAATACTAAAGGCCTTAATGTCCCAGAGAAGCGTAGCAGCCTTCTTGCAGAAGCACTTCCCCATACGGCACAAGTTATTTTTTGCAAGAAACGCACTTTAAGTCAAATTTGTGAGGGTGTAGATGTGGTCTGTAGTGTGATGGTTTGGCATGAATCCTGCCTGACTTCTGCTCAGGACATTGTGTTGTGTCAGGAAGTTGAGGATCCGTTTATTGAGGATACTGTTGAATAGTTTTCCCTAGTGTGCTGCTGACACATATCCCCCTGTAGTTGGCTGGATCATACTGGTCTCCACTCTTATGGATGGGTGTTATGAGGCCTTGGTTCCATACTGTAAGGTACCAGCACTCGGGACCAGATTGAACATTTTGGGGAGCCGTGTTTAATCATCTCTGGCAGGATTCCATCAATCCCACTGGATTTTTTGGTTTGCAGGTTTTGGATTTTCGCCCTAATTTCTTGTGGTGTAACCGGTACATCTAGGGGGTTATGGAAGCCCTTAATTTTTTCCTCCATATCATTTAGTCTTTTGATGATGTCTTTTTGTTCTACAGTTAGAGCCTCCTCTGGAATATCTTTGTAGAGGTTCTTAAAGTAGTTGAGCCAGATGTCGCCATTTTGGATGTGGAGGTTTTTCCTGGGTGCTGAGCCAATATTCTTCCATATTTCCCAGAAAGAATTTTCCTGAAGTGCCTCTTCCAGCTGTTCCAGGTTTTTGGAGATGAAGTTTTAAGGATTTGTTTGTATTTTTTCTGTAGGGTGCCATGGGCTATCCTTAGGTCAGTGTTGTCAGGGTCTCTGTGTTTGTTATTGGAGACTGTCCGTAAGGTGTTCCTCAATGCTTTGCATTCTTTGTCAAACCATTTATTGGATTGTTTGTTGGATGGTTTCTTGTAGTTGGCTTTTCTCAGCTGGGCTGTTACTGCGATGGTGTGTAGTATTTTATGGAAGTCCTTTGCTGCCTGGTTCAAACTTTGTGGGCTTATCTCATAGGCGTTGTTTTGGAAGTTTCCAAGCTGTTTCTTAATGTCAGGTCTGTCAGTTACCTCTCTGTATTTTGTGGTAGACTGTTTGGACCATTTAAATGATGGTGGCAGGTTGCAGAGAGGCCCGGTGGCGTTTTGGTGATGGTTTGTTAGAATATTTAATGTACAGGTGTGTTTGTGGGGTGACTGTAAAACCATTGAGTGTGGGGTTCATATCTGTGATGGCATAGTCTACCTCACTGCTGCCTACATGGGAGGATGTAGAAGCCCAGACTGCGACACAAATTCAGCAATTTTCTTCAATTTTTGTTGGTTTTACTGTCATAGCTGTTTCTTTATATCTGTATCGACTCATGATCGTAATTTGCATGGCCCACTATGTACGTGTTGCCATCATAACCTGTATAGTCCTTTTCTCTTCCTGTCCTAGCATTGAGGTCTCCACAGATGAGCACTTGTCCCAGGGATTGGAAGTGGATAACCTCACTTTGTAGGACCTCATAGGTGTCTGGTCTGAAATATGGGGACTCTGCTGGGGCAATGTATGCTGCACACAGGTAGATGTCTGACTGAGAGTTAAGGATGGAGCTGCTTATTCTTAGCCAGATGTGGCTCTTTCCTGATGTTCCTGTGTAGCTCCTCCTTATACCAGACTAGTATTCCTCCTGAACACCGGCCCTGTTTGATGTTTTTATCTTTCTTTGCAGGGACAGAGAATTGCCTATAGCCAGTAGCTACTGATGGTTCATCCTCTGCCCGGGTCCATGTTTCCAGGAGGATTTGTATGTCCGTCTTTGCTTGAAATCTGGATCATTTACTTTGGATCCGAAGGCTGAAGCGTTCAGACCCTGAATGTTCCAGCTACTGTTTACTAATGATGTCATTTTTGTTTGTATATTTATATACCTTTTTATAATGGGTAAATTTCCTGGGACAAATCGAGTTATGGGTGGTTGTCATCTTTTTTGCTTTTTTAGCTCAGTCACATAGTTTATAGCATAATGTGCTGAGGAGGGTTTTTATCTCCTCCTTTTCTCTGCTCTGTAGTGATCTTAACATCCATCTATCGGTGGTTTACTCCATTCTTGCCATCTTTGTGGCCCTGTTTTTTTGGCTGAGTGTATTATTGTTGTATTGTAGTAGTGGTGAGGTTTGAGGTCTTGCAGTTTCAATTGTGTCTGTCTGAGAATGGGTTGTGCCATGTTCAGAGTTTCTCTCTCTCTCTCTCTCTCTCTCTCTCTCTCTCTCTCTCTCTCTCTCTCTCTCTCTCTCTCTCTCTCTCTCTCTCTCTCTCTCTCTCTCTCTCTCTCTCTCTCTCTCTCTCTCTCCCCCTCTCTCCCTCTCTCCCCCTATCTCCCTCTCTCCCTCTCTTTCTCTCTCCCCTCTCTTTCTCTCTCTCCCTCTCCCCTCTCTGTCTCTCTCTCCCTCTCCCCTCTCTCTTCTCTCTTCTCTCTTCTCTTCTCTTCTCTTCTCTTCTCTTCTCTTCTCTTCTCTTCTCTCTCTCTCTCTCTCTCTCTCTCTCTCTCTCTCTCTCTCTCTCTCTCTCTCTCTCTCTCTCTCTCTCTCTCTCTTTCCCCCTCGCTCTCCCCCTCTCTCTCTTTCTTCTCCTCCTCTCTCTTTCTTCTCCTCTCTCTCTCTCTCCTCCTCCCCCTCTCTCTCTCCTCCTCGCTAAATTTACATATAAGCGCCTGATCAACAGGAGCAGGGCACTACATAGGTATTGCTAATGTTTACTGTAAACGGTTTACATATTGTTCAAATGTCAATCATTTTGAATAGTTTCTGTCAAATTTCACGTTGGAAGTAAAAATTGCAGCTTGTCCGTACATTTTTTGAGGTTTTAAAAAAGTCGTAGGGGTTGGCAACACTGAGTACCGCGTATATGTAATTTTATATGGACAGTGTGGCCGTCGGTAATACTGAAACAGGGCATGCAGCGGCTGTGAGACCATTCACTCACCTGTTCTCACAGCTGCAATACAAAAACAAATACACTATGATCTAGCCCGGGGCTTAATACAAAAAACGATTTTCCTCGATTTGGAAACCGCTGCTTGGCATTGCATCAGGGTGGATATAAGTCAATGATTTTTTTTAAAAAAAGGTTTTTTTTTTGTTGGTTTTTTTTAATTCGAATTTTTTTTTTTTTTAATCAAATTTATTTTAATAAAATGCTCCTGGAATAAAAATCCATCTAAAGATAGTTTTGCGGCGGGCGTGGCCGAGCGCATGAGGAAGTAAGACGTTCCCCTCTAGAGCTCCCGCACACGCCGGACATTCCGAAGCTCTCAGCGCTTCCCAGCACCAGCAACAAGGTCTGTTATGGGGAGGAGAGGTGGGGGAGACGGGCATCATACCCCCGATCTACATTTTGAAGGGGATATCGATCGTTCCTTCACCAGTTTGGGGCAAAATCTCTCCGCCCCCCCGTCCAAGATGGCGCCGGCCCAGAACTCAGGCACACATGCTGCCTCACAGGGAGCTGTGTCTCAACACCTTACTCCTCTCATGAAGACCAGGCAGCGTCCTCGGTCCCCCCCTGACTCAGAGACCGGCTTGGTCCACTCTGCATGTCATTCCCCAGACTCTTGCGGATCCTATGGTGGCTGGGACATGGAGGCATACATTAAAGCACTCCCAACTAGACATGATTTTGAGGCATGTGTACAGCGACTGGAGCGCTCATACAAACAAGAGATTTCAGAACTGCGCAGGGATGTCACTAATAGGATTGAGGAAGTGGAACATAATATGGAGGAGACTACGTCCACACTGCAAACGCACAAAACCATTCTACATGAGCACACCCTGCAGATCCAGCGATTGATGTACCATCAAGACGACCAAGAAAACAGGGCCAGACGTAACAACATACGCGGTCTCCCGGAATCGGTTGAAACCAAAGACCTAACCCCTGCAGTCATTGCCATGTTTAACGAACTGCACCAGAAAGACAAAAATGCCCCTTTGGAACTTGATCGTGTCCACCGAGCCCTCGGCCCTAAGAATCCGAACTTGGAACACCCCAGAGATGTTATTTGCAGGGTGCACTTCTATGCGATTAAAGACGCCTTTATGCAAGCCGCACGTTCACAAAGTGCTATACTCTTCAATGGCACCCCGATCTCTTTGCTCCCGGACATCTCTAAAATGACCCTGGACATGAGACGTGCTCTAAAACCCCTTACAGGCGCCCTCCAAGCGAAACAAATTAAATACCACTGGGGCTTTCCCTTTAACCTGTTTGCACCCCATGAGGGGAAATCCGCGACATTCCGCACTCTGGGTGATCTTCCTAAGTTCCTCGGGACTTTTGAGCTGCCACAGATCTCCATCCCCAACTGGCCACTTCATGCAGCCACTCCTGGTTTCAAAGCCGCACCAGAATGGCAGAAGCAAACGAAGAAGAACAAACGAGCGAAATCAGACTTCTCCACAACGACGGAAGGATGACCTTTTATTTTTTGATACTTGATCATAATTTTCTTTACAGGCCCTAGGCTGGTGAAGACATCCCTGTCTAGAACTTCATCTGGACACTATACTATTGATCCACTCTCTTACTAATTTTCTTTTTTTTCATTATAGGTTTCATGTTATAGTTTTAAAATATATCATTTAGATGTATGACTTCCTGTGGTATAGGAAACATTCCTAACATATTTTCCCGGCTGAAGAGATTCTGCACAACTAACATGATCCTGGGAGGAGATCTCAATGCTGCCTTGATACCTCGTCTTGATTCCTCAACTGGTAAGTCCTCAATCTCTCCATCTTCCCTGACCAAATTGAGAACACTCCTAGCTTACTTATCCCTAGTGGACGTGTGGAGGATGCTTCATCCTAGCACTAAGGACTACACCTATTTTTTCCCCTGCACATACCTCTTACAGCAGACTTGACTACCTTTTCATCTCCCAATCCCTACTAGATTTCTCACCCTCAGCTTCTATTGGCCTTACCCTTTGGTCAGATCATGCCCCCATACACATGAACTTAGGGAATATCCCCGCACATAAACGATTCTCATCTTGGAGACTAAACGATAATCTCTTACTAGACTCAGTATGCTCAGAAGATATCGTGCAGACCATTAAACACTTTGTGTCGGACCACGCCCAAGACACCACTAACTCGCTTACGAAATGGAAAGCCCTTAAATGCGTGCTTAGGGGCAAACTTATTCAACATGGATCCCGATTGAAACGTGCCCGCACTGCGGACACGACAGGCCTTCTCGTGATAATAGCCAATTTGGAAGAGTCACATAAAAAAAATCCTGACAGTGCGATTCTCTTAGAACTTACAAATGCTAGGAGAGACCTCTTGCAAATTTTTGCAGAGGGGTCTCTGATAGCTCCCGACAAAGGGCGTTTTGTCCACTATTCACAAGCCAATAAATGTGGCAGACATTTAGCGAACACACTTTAACCCCGATAAGCCAGGCGTTCTATCCCGTTTATAAACTCTCCCATCACAGGTAAAATAATGCATAACTCAGGAATAGCTGAAGAATTCCGCCAATATTACTCTACCCTATACAACCTCGCCCCCCGGGTCCCGTCCCCTATACCTGCCACACAAGACCTGTCCTCATACATCCAGGAGACGGCACTCCCATCCTTCTCAACTTCAGATGTCGAGGACCTTGAGTCCTCCCTATCTGAAACGAAATTCCTAACCGTTATCAAGACTCTTAAAAATGGCAAGAGCCCTGGCCCGGATGGCTTTTCGTTGCGCTTTTACAAAATGTTCGCACCTCAACTTGCACCATTGCTAGCGAGGGCTTTTAATGTCATCAACGAGAACATTTCCCTCTCTTCCTCTATACTCCAAGCCCAAATAGTCATCATCCCTTAATCTGGTAAAGACCCCTCTCTTTGCCCCAAATATAGACCCATATCCCTTCTGAATATTGATCTAAAGCTATACGCAAAGATCCTCGCAAACCGTTTCTTGCCTTTGCTACCGAAAACCATACACAGGGACCAAGTGGGCTTTGTCCCTGGCCGAGAGGCCAGAGACAACACCACCAAGACCATACATTTAATTACATACGCTCAACGCCACAAGATCCCGACTTGCCTTCTCTCCTGTGATGCAGAGAAGGCCTTTGATAGGGTCAGCTGGTCTTTTCTCCAAGCCACTCTTTCCCAATTAGGGTTAGGCCCAAAAATGCTGGCACGCATTATGTCCCTCTACTCTACACCCTCTGCCACAGTTCTAGTGAATGGCACTCAATCTGAAAACCTCACGATCACTAATGGCACCAGACAGGGCTGCCCCCTTTCCCCCCTCCTGTTCGCCCTGGTAATAGAAAACCTGGCCCAAGCCATCAGATCGAATCCTAACATACAGGGCATACAGACTCCCTCCTCCCAATATAAGCTCTCTTTATACGCAGATGACCTGCTTCTTTTATGTAACCAACCTCATATTAGCATACCCTCCATACTTGCAGAGATAGATAGATTTGGTCATTTTAGTAATTACAAATCAAACATCTCTAAAGCGGAAGCCCTGAACCTTTCTTTGTCGCATTCTACACTCTCCTCCCTCCAATCCAACTTCTCGTTTCAATGGCATGCAAACTCTATATCTTACTTAGGCACTGCCATACCAAAACTCTCTTCAGATATCTATCCCCTGAACTTTGGCCCTCTACTCAAAAAACTTTGACACCTCACGGAGGCTCGGAATGATCTACCATTGTCCTGGGTGGGTCGCATGAACACAATAAAAATGGACTTACTCCCCAAATTGCTTTACCTATTTCAGGCCCTCCCCATTGCCCTCCCTTCGGCATTTTTTCGCTTCTTACGATCAATGGCTATTCAATTTGTGTGGAGGGGTAGCCACCCGAGGCTGAAACATAAACTCCTATGCTCTCCCATCACAAAAGAGGGGTTAGAGATGCCCGATTTTGAGCTGTATCATACACCGGCAGTGACCTCCCGCATTCTCCAGTGGTTTCCCCGTCCAATGCTCAAAGCCTCCACGTCTGTAGAACAAGATCTATCTCCACATGATCTCTAAGCGCTTCTCTGGGGCTATGAGCGGTCTTCTAAATCACTTTTAATGCTGTCCCCTCTTACCAGAGATGCACTTGCAATCTGGTATCGTAGGAGAGACAGCTACTCGTTGTCATCTGAGCCAAGCCCCCTCACCCCTCTGTTCGATAACCCAAACTTTCCAGAAAGCAGCTCAACGCACACTATAGATAATTATGACAGGGACTCCTGGCCCGCAGCACGGCAGTTTGTCGATAACACCTTAGGCACCTTTATATCCACCCCATTGGAAGATACTGCCAAAATGACTTGGCTCACCCGTGGACATCTGGCCTCTTACTGTAAAAAGCTCCACAAATCTAAACAGATTCAGAGACCCTTGCCCGGGTTTGAACAATTGTGCACATTCTCTGACACCCCTTGACATACCTTATCATTGACGTATCAATTGATCCTAGAGCATACCCACGACACCTTACCTACATACACCACGAAATGGTCAGGAGAGATCGCGAAAGAGATAACTGAGGCAGAATGGAATAAGACTTTTCTGTTCACACATAAGACATTCATTTCGAGCTATATGCAGGAAAAAAAACCTATAAATTCTTATCAAGGTCGTATCGGGTGCCAACTACCCTCAGGATCATGTTTCCATCTAACTCAGACACATGCTGGAGATGCAAATCAATGAAAGGTACCTACATCCATATCTGGTGGGAATGTTACCTACTTCTCCCATTTTGGTCACAAATCTTTCAGATCTACTCAGAAATTTATGATAAACCACTAATGCCCTCACCCTCCATCGCCCTTCTTTTCTTCCGGCACTGTCAAGTGACAAAAAAATAACCTCCTAAAATTTTTTATCAGTGCTGGACGACAACTATGATGAAGAAGGGTAACCTTCGAAATGCGTTAGCCAGCAGTAGTCCGTACGCCTCCTTCCTGGGACCTGGAAAAATGCTACCACTGGACTATTTGCCTCTGTGCCATATACAATGTGATTTTTTTTCTTCGACCTTTGTGAGTAGATTTTATCTTGTTTTTAATTAATAAATCTGTCAAGGATAATGCACTAGGCTGGTGCGCTCTTTTTTTTCTTTCTTTTCACTGGACGACAACTAATAGCCAGGCACTGGAAAACCACTACGCCTCCCTCTCTAATGGAATGGGTAGGTGAATTAAACAACATCATGCTCATGGAGGAAATGCAAGCCAAGGCTTTGGACAAACAAGCAAAGTTTTCCTTTATCTGGAGTATTTGGAGGAATTTCTCTACCTCAGATAAACTCAGACAAAGGCTCTCCAGGATGAATTCCACCTAAGAGCTTAAGCCTTCCTATCAGTAGGTCCATATGCGCGGGCTATGGGCCTTGTCACGGACGGAGGCTCGCTGTCTCAATTCCCCCCTCCCCCCTCTTTCTACCCTCCTACAACCTTTCCTATACTCCTTCTCTTTCTTTTCTATTCTGTTATTTCCTTCTCCTCTCCCCCAATCTCCTCGGGCCAAACTTGGGTGCAATATATTTTAATTCTTTTTTTTTTTTTTTTTTTTCTATCTCCTTTCACTATGTATTTTCTCCACTCTCCACTTTTTAGGAGATCTGGAATTTGGTCATTAAAATACGGTAATTCGGAAAAATTGGTTCTTGTTTATATGCTCAGTTTCCCTGACTCCTGGGCGCAGCCGGTTCCCAAAGGGGCGTCCAGAGTTATGGGAGAACAATACTTGAATATCAATCAGACATAGATCTACAAACCTAACGTTAAGTTTAATGTCTAATGACTTTTACACGTTTTCGATCGCACTGTATTTGTTATCTACGTAAACCATATTTGTAGACCAGGAGACCTGATGTCAGGCAATTGGCAATATTTTTCCCTTTACTTTTATGTTTGACTATCTGTTTAAAACTTATTGAACCATAAAGATAGTTTTGCTATTTAAGATACATTAATAATTTAGTTTATTCACCATGAAATGGAGCTTAGTTATGTAGCATGAGGCTGTATATTCTGCAATATTTAAATTTTTGGTAAACTCATTTAGCCCGGGTTCACACTATAGCGATGCGGAAACCAGTGCAATTGCAGTGCTGGTTCCCTCATCACATCTCTCCCCCTGCGGGCATATCACACTGCCCTCTGCAAACCACTGTGGGTGTCAATACAATGTTATTGACACCCCCAGATCGGTTCACAGATCGCAGTGCGAACTGTGAATTTGCACAGGAAGCGGATCGCATGGGTGTTCACACCCATGCGATCCAATTCCAGTGTGGGAAAAATAAAGTCCCTGCACCTTTTTTTGTGTGAATCCAATGCCAGTTCAGCCATACAACTGCACGGCTGAATTTGCATTGCACAGACATCAATGGGGTGCGAATCACATGCGAAGTCTGTGTTCGCATATGAATCCAAGCTCTTCTGCTACACTAATAAATAAAACTTTCATTTTGACTTGTCAAAGCTGTTGACTAAGTTATTGTGAAAGCAAAGCGGTGGGGCTTACAGATAGAGGGGTGGAGTTGTTTCCATAGAAACATGTGTAAAGGGGAGGAGTTAGTAAGATGACCACGGCCATGTGGGGAGCGCCAGAAATAGTTCTGCACCCAGGCACCTGTGACCCTAGGATCGGCCCTGATCACATCTACATATTGATAAGCTTCTCAATTTCTTTTTTGGTTTTGGATTTGATACTAATTTATTCCGTAGATGCCAACTGTCCCAGATTTGTCAGGACAGTCCTGCATCTTGGCCCTCTGCCCTGGCAATGCTGTGTGCCAATGTCCCAGGATCACAACATTGGCCTTGCTCGAGTAACTGCACATGGGCGGTAACTCAAAAAGCGTCATTTGAGGGGCTACAAATGGGCAGACCCTGCATAAATGGAGGTGGGGTTGTAGCAGGGGCAGTCCCACATATTTAGGCCTGATTCACACCTATGCATTTTGTGTTTGCTTTTTGCATTTTGCAGATTTGCACTGCAGAACGTGTTTCATAGGAAACCATGTTAAATTTAGACTGGTAGTGCAAAATGCAAAAAGCACTAAAAATGCATAGGTGTAAATTAGGCCTTAGAAGCAGGTTCTAGGAGGGACCAACTATAGAGTAGGTGTAATTTGGACGCACAACTGACCAGAAAGTGAGCAGACATGATGCAGACCGTGGGCAGGGTTAACAGTGTATCTGGATCCGGGAACCATAATATTGAGGAGTATGTTATCTGGCCTTTAACCACTTGCCGACCGCCGCACGACGATGTACGTCGACAGAGCGGCACGGGCAGGCAAAAGGGCTTACCTGTACGTCCCTGCCTGCCCGCGGGTGGGGGGTCCGATCAGACCCCCCCCCCGGTGCCTGCGACGGTCGGCAAATGTCCCCCGGCGATCGGTGGTGAGGGGGAGGCCATCCATTCGTGGCCCCCCCCTCGCGATCGCTCCCAGCCAATGGGATCATTTCCCTGCCTCTGTATTGTACACAGAGGCAGAGGAAATGATGTCATCTCTCCTCGGCTCGGTATTTTCCGTTCCGGGCCGAGGAGAGAAGACTGAACTGTGAGTTACACAAACACACACACACAGTAGAACATGCCAGGCACATATTACACCCCGATCCCCCCCCCGATCGCCCCCCGATCCCCCCCCCCCGATCACCCCCCCCCCTGTCACAAACTGACACCAAGCAGGTTTTTTTTTTTTTTTTTTTTTTCTGATTACTGCATAGTGTCAGTTTGTGACAGTTAGTGTGTTAGGGCAGTGAGTGTTAGGCCCCCTTTAGGTCTAGGATACCCCCCTAACCCCCCTAATAAAGTTTTAACCCCTTGATCACCCCCTGTCACCAGTGTCGCTAAGCGATCATTTTTCTGATCGCTGTATTAGTGTCGCTGGTGACGCTAGTTAGTGAGGTAAATATTTAGGTTCGCCGTCAGCGTTTTATAGCGACAGGGACCCCCATATACTATCTAATAAATGTTTTAACCCCTTGATTGCCCCCTAGTTAACCCTTTCACCACTGATCACCGTATAACCGTTACGGGTGACGCTGGTTAGTTTGTTTATTTTTTATAGTGTCAGGGCACCCGCCGTTTATTACCGAATAAAGGTTTAGCCCCCTGATCGCCCGGCGGTGATATGCGTCGCCCCAGGCAGCGTCAGATTAGCGCCAGTACCGCTAACACCCACGCACGCAGCATACGCCTCCCTTAGTGGTATAGTATCTGATCGGATCAATATCTGATCCGATCAGATCTATACTAGCGTCCCCAGCAGTTTAGGGTTCCCAAAAACGCAGTGTTAGCGGGATCAGCCCAGATACCTGCTAGCACCTGCGTTTTGCCCCTCCGCCCGGCCCAGCCCACCCAAGTGCAGTATCGATCGATCACTGTCACTTACAAAACACTAAACGCATAACTGCAGCGTTCGCAGAGTCAGGCCTGATCCCTGCGATCGCTAACAGTTTTTTTGGTAGCGTTTTGGTGAACTGGCAAGCACCAGCCCCAGGCAGCGTCAGATTAGCGCCAGTACTGCTAACACCCACGCACGCACCGTACACCTCCCTTAGTGGTATAGTATCTGATCGCATCAATATCTGATCCGATCAGATCTATACTAGCGTCCCCAGCAGTTTAGGGTTCCCAAAAACGCAGTGTTAGTGGGATCAGCCCAGATACCTGCTAGCACCTGCGTTTTTCCCGTCCGCCCGGCCCAGCCCAGCCCACCCAAGTGCAGTATCGATCGATCACTGTCACTTACAAAACACTAAACGCATAACTGCAGCGTTCGCAGAGTCAGGCCTGATCCCTGCGATCGCTAACAGTTTTTTTGGTAGCGTTTTGGTGAACTGGCAAGCACCTGCCCCAGGCAGCGTCAGATTAGCGCCAGTACCGCTAACACCCACGCACGCAGCATACACCTCCCTTAGTGGTATAGTATCTGATCGGATCAATATCTGATCCGATCAGATCTATACTAGCGTCCCCAGCAGTTTAGGGTTCCCACAAACGCAGTGTTAGCGGGATCAGCCCAGATACCTGCTAGCACCTGCGTTTTGCCCCTCCGCCCGACCCGGCCCAGCCCACCCAAGTGCAGTATCGATCGATCACTGTCACTTACAAAACACTAAACGTATAACTGCAGCGTTCGCAGAGTCAGGCCTGATCCCTGCGATCGCTAACAGTTTTTTTTGGTAGTGTTTTGGTGAACTGGCAAGCACCAGCGGCGTAGTACACCCCGGTCGTAGTCAAACCAGCACTGCAGTAACACTTGGTGACGTTGCGAGTCCCATAAGTGCAGTTCAAGCTGGTGAGGTGGCAAGCACAAGTAGTGTCCCGCTGCCACCAAAAAGACAAACACAGGCCCGTCGTGCCCATAGTGCCCTTCCTGCTGCATTCGCCAATCCTAATTGGGAACCCACCGCTTCTGCAGCGCCCGTACTTCCCCCATTCACATCCCCAACCAAATGCAGTCGGCTGCATGAGAGGCATTTTCTTTATGTCCTCCCGAGTACCCCTACCCAGCGAACCCCCCCAAAAAAGATGTTGTGTCTACAGCAAGCGCGGATATAGGCGTGACACCCGCTATTATTGTCCCTCCTGTCCTGACAATCCTGGTCTTTGCATTGGTGAATGTTTTGAACGCTACCATGCACTAGTTGAGTATTAGCGTAGGGTACAACATTGCACAGACTAGGCACACTTTCACAGGGTCTCCCGAGATGCCATCGCATTTTGAGAGACCCGAACCTGGAACCGGTTACAGTTATAAAAGTTAGTTACAAAAAAAAGTGTAAAAAAAAAAAAAAAAAAAAAAACATACAAAAATATAAAAAAAAAAAAAAATAGTTGTCGTTTTATTGTTCTTTCTCTCTCTCTATTCTCTCTATTGTTCTGCTCTTTTTTACTGTATTCTATTCTGCAATGTTTTATTGTTGTTATGTTTTATCATGTTTGTTTTTCAGGTATGCAATTTTTTATACCTTACCGTTTACTGTGCTTTATTGTTAACCATTTTTTTGTCTTCAGGTACGCCATTCACGACTTTGAGTGGTTATACCAGAATGATGCCTGCAGGTTTAGGTATCATCTTGGTATCATTCTTTTCAGCCAGCGGTCAGCTTTCATGTAAAAGCAATCCTAGCGGCTAATTAGCCTCTAGACTGCTTTTACAAGCAGTGGGAGGGAATGCCCCCCCCCCCCCAACGTCTTCCGTGTTTTTCTCCGGCTCTCCTGTCTCAACAGGGAACCTGAGAATGCAGCCGGTGATTCAGCCAGCTGACCATAGAGCTGATCAGAGACCAGAGTGGCTCCAAACATCTCTATGGCCTAAGAAACCGGAAGCTACGAGCATTTTATGACTTAGATTTCGCCGGATGTAAACAGCGCCATTGGGAAATTGGGAAAGCATTTTATCACACCGATCTTGGTGTGGTCAGATGCTTTGAGGGCAGAGGAGAGATCTAGGGTCTAATAGACCCCAATTTTTGCAAAAAAGAGTACCTGTCACTACCTATTGCTATGATAGGGGATATTTACATTCCCTGAGATAACAATAAAAATGATTTAAAAAAAAAAAAAAAATGAAAGGAACAGTTTAAAAATAAGATAAAAAAATAATAATAATAAAGAAAAAAAAAAAAAAAAGCACCCCTGTCCCCCCTGCTCTCGCGCTAAGGCGAACGCAAGCGTCGGTCTGGCGTCAAATGTAAACAGCAATTGCACCATGCATGTGAGGTATCGCTGCGAAGGTCAGATCGAGGGCAGTAAGTTTAGCAGTAGACCTCCTCTGTAAATCTAAAGTGGTAACCTGTAAAGGCTTTTAAAGGCTTTTAAAAATGTATTTAGTTTGTCGCCACTGCACGTTTGTGCGCAATTTTAAAGCATGTCATGTTTGGTATCCATGTACTCGGCCTAAGATCATCTTTTTTATTTCATCAAACATTTGGGCAATATAGTGTGTTTTAGTGCATTAAAATGTAAAAAAGTGTGTTTTTTCCCCAAAAAATGCGTTTGAAAAATCGCTGCGCAATTACTGTGTGAAAAAAAAAAATGAAACACCCACCATTTTAATCTGTAGGGCATTTGCTTTAAAAAAAATATATAATGTTTGGGGGTTCAAAGTAATTTTCTTGCAAAAAAAAATTATTTTTTTATGTAAACAATAAGTGTCAGAAAGGGCTTTGTCTTCAAGTGGTTAGAAGAGTGGGTGATGTGTGACATAAGCTTCTAGATGTTGTGCATAAAATGCCAGGACAGTTCAAACCCCCCCCAAATGACCCCATTTTGGAAAGTAGACACCCCAAGCTATTTGCTGAGAGTCATGTTGAGTCCATGGAATAATTTATATTGTGACACAAGTTGCGGGAAAGAGACAATTTTTTATTTTTTTTATTTTTTTTTGCGCAAAGTTGTCACTAAATGATATATTGCTCAAACATGCCATGGGAATATGTGAAATTACACCCCAAAATACATTCTGTTGCTTCTCCTGAGTACGGGGATACCACATGTGTGAGACTTTTTGGGAGCCTAGCCGCGTACGGGACCCCGAAAACCAAGCACCGCCTTCAGGCTTTCTAAGGGCGTGAATTTTTGATTTCACTCTTCACCGCCTATCACAGTTTCGGAGGCCATGGAATGCCCAGGTGGCAAAAAAAACCCCCAAATGACCCCACTTTGGAAAGTAGACACCCCAAGCTATTTGATGAGAGGTATAGTGAGTATTTTGCAGACCTCACTTTTTGTCACAAAGTTTTGAAAATTGAAAAAAGAAAAAAAAAAATTTTTTTTTCTCGTCTTTCTTTATTTTCAAAAACAAATGAGAGCTGCAAAATACACACCATGCCTCTCAGCAAATAGCTTGGGGTGTCTACTTTCCAAAATGGGGTCATTTGGGGGGGGGTTTGTGCCACCTGGGCATTCCATGGCCTCCGAAACTGTGATAGGTAGTGAGGAGTAAAATCAAAAATGTACGCCCTTAGAAATCCTGAAGGCGGTGATTGGTTTTCGGGGTCCTGTACGCGGCTAGGCTCCCAAAAAGTCCCACACATGTGGTATCCCCATACTCAGGAGAAGCAGCTAAATGTATTTTGGGGTGCAATTCCACATATGCCCATGGCCTGTGTGAGCAATATATCATTTAGTGACAACTTTGTGCAAAAAAAAAAAAAAAAAAATTTGTCACTTTCCCGCAACTTGTGTCAAAATATAAAACATTCCATGGACTCAACATGCCTCAAAGCAAATAGCTTGGGGTGTCTACTTTCCAAAATGGGGTCATTTTGGGGGGTTTTATGTCATCTGGGCATTTTATGGCCTTCAAAACTGTGATAGGTAGTGAGGAGTAAAATCAAAAATGTACGCCCTTAGAAATCCTGAAGGCAGTGATTGGTTTTCGGGGCCCCGTACGCGGCTAGGCTCCCAAAAAGTCCCACACATGTGGTATCCCCGTACTCAGGAGAAGCAGCTAAATGTATTTTGGGGTGCAATTCCACATAGGCCCATGGCCTGTGTGAGCAATATATCATTTAGTGACAACTTTTTGTAATTTTTTTTTTTTTTTTTTTTTTTTTTGTCATTATTCAATCACTTGGGACAAAAAAAATGAATATTCAATGGGCTCAACATGCCTCTCAGCAAATTCCTTGGGGTGTCTACTTTCCAAAATGGGGTCATTTGTGGGGGTTTTGTACTGCCCTGCCATTTTAGCACCTCAAGAAACGACATAGGCAGTCATAAATTAAAGGCTGCGTAAATTCCAGAAAATGTACCCTAGTTTGTAGACGCTATAACTTTTGCGCAAACCAATAAATATACGCTTATTGACATTTTTTTTACCAAAGACATGTGGCCGAATACATTTTGGCCTAAATGTATGACTAAAATTGAGTTTATTGGATTTTTTTTAGAACAAAAAGTAGAAAATATCATTTTTTTTCAAAATTTTCGGTCTTTTTCCGTGTATAGCGCAAAAAATAAAAACGGCAGAGGTGATCAAATACCATCAAAAGAAAGCTCTATTTGTGGGAAGAAAAGGACGCAAATTTCGTTTGGGTACAGCATTGCATGACCGCGCAATTAGCAGTTAAAGCGACGCAGTGCCGAATTGTAAAAAGTGCTCTGGTCAGGAAGGGGGTAAATCCTTCCGGGGCTGAAGTGGTTAAATGGCAGTGTTTTATCCCATTCTGTCTAGTCCAGTATATAAAGCCTCATACGCACGATCTGATTTTCCGACGGGAATTGGGTGATGACAGGCTGTTGGTGGAAAAACCGTTTGTACGCTCCATCGGAAAATTGTCGGATTTTCCGTGGACAAATGTTGGATGGCAGGTTTTTAAATTTTCCGTGGACAAATGTCTGTTGTTTGATTTTCCTGTCGTGTGTACACAACTCAGTCGAACAAAAGTCCAAAGTACAAACATGCATGCTCGGAAGCGAGGACGAGCCAGAAGCGGTCGGTCTTGTAAACTAGCGTTCATAATGGAGAATTAACATTTGTGACGCAGGAAATTATGAAATCTCAAAATGCAGCGCACAACTCTCTTCTTCTTTAATGGGATAATATTGAAGCTGCTTTGCTGGTGATAATGATGGAGTTATTGCAAATTAATTTTCAAAGGTTTTTTTTTTCTAGTGATATCAAGAATAATATTAGTATGCTTTTGTGGGCAAGTTACCACAACACCATTATCCCGTAGCTTTTAAAGCGGAGTTCCACACAAAAATGGAACTTCCGCTTTTCGGAACCCTCTCCCCCTCCGGTGTCACATTTGGCACCTTTCAGGGGGGCGGGGGGTGCAGATACCTGTCTAAGGCAGGTATTTGCACCCACTTCCGGCATAGACTCCCATGGGAGTCTACGCCTCTTCCCGTCCCCACCGTGCTGTCTCCTGGGAAACACACAGCTCCCAGGAGAGAGCGGGGACCACTTGGGACGCGCAAGCGCAGTAGGGAACCGGGAAGTGAAGCCGCAACGCTTCACTTCCTGATTCCCTCACCTAGGATGGCGGCGGCAGCTGCCGAGAACCGAGTGGGTTCTCGGCGTCGCGTGCCGACATCGCTGGACCCTGTGACAGGTAAGTGGCCATGTATTAAAAGTCAGCAGCTGCAGTATTTGTAGCTGCTGGCTTTTAATATTTTTTTTTTTTTGGCGATGTGGGTGGACCCCCGCTTTAAGATCAAAGATACAACTATGTTGGTGTCCCTTGTCAATTTTACATTGTATTTTTTAAAATGTAACTGCCGACTCCCAAACTGTCATTTGAAGTAAAACACATAGACGAGTATTATTCTCCACAATTTTTTTATTGTGCATTAAAAAAAGAAAACAAATAAAATTAGACATGTTATCTGCCAATAGAACTCAACCAAAAAAGTGCATTCTATGCATCCAAAAATATAGAAAATATAACAAATCAAATCATTTTTATTCAACCAAAAGATAAAATAAAAGCCTCATGCACGTGTCCTGCTTCTTAATATAGGGGGCCAACAATGCCAAGAGTTGGTGAAAGCAGGGGTCCGTCATCCGGAGATAATTCCGAAAAACATCGGGATTATTCTACTGGAGCTCCCACAGCAAAGGCATATGACATAATTGGTCACAATTAATAAAGCAACCAATTTTTGGTCCACAGACTCCTCCTCCTGTTCCTGGACTGGACTTGGGACAAAGCAATAACTCCAAGGCCAATAATAAATAACACATCATCTCCTCCGATTCCGCAACATGTCTGGTTGACGAACAGAAACGAGCTGTAAAGTGCTAAATGAAAAGCGCTAAATGAAAAGTACAAATCAACACTCGCCAAACTTCTACTAACACGAAATTAGCAGAAGGAGCCCAAAGGGTGGCGCTAAAGAGCTGAAAAACCACGTAGTACGTCACTACGTTCGTGTTTGTTGGCCGACAATTCCTTGCCGTTTGTATGCAAGACAAAATCCAGGCACACGCCTTCGGACAAAAGTCTGGGGTTTTGTCTGCGGAAAATCCGATCGTGTGTACGAGGCTTAAGGGTTTGTAAAAAGCCAACGCCTCCAACAATTACAAACTTGCAAAGCAAATCTGTTAGAGCCATTCATTAATCCATTCACACTGTATGTCATTCATTCAGCATTACTTATCACTCTGCATTGCTTAAGTCAAAATCAGAATTTGTTTCTAAGAAATACAACTAAAATGGTTGTAAATCAAAGCTTTTATAGACTGCCTTCAGTTTAAAATGTTGTTTTTTTTTCTTTGAATAGATTGCCCTGATATTTGGAAAAAAAAAAAAAGTTTCCTACAATACATAAGCGCTGTCCCCCCCACAAAACTCTGCTTCACCACTGACCAATAATCCCATCCAGAGTTACATGACAGCCAGCGTCATTCAAACCACTTCCTGGTTGCCCAGGGTGTCATGGACACACCTTCTGAGGTGACTGTGGCCACGCCAGCCTGGGCTTATGTTACAATACAGCGTTCAGTGCTGATAGCCTAATACATAAAGGGGAAACATGGTGAATACAGTATATAAAGGAAATTGTAAAAAAACAAAAATGGTGTGGAATACCTTGAGGAGAGAAGCTTTTAAAAACTTGGAGTTCTGCCTTTAACATGATTTTACCTGACAAGAACTGCCATTGCAATGTCAAATCACCAATATTTAGGAGCCTTCAATGACCAGATTTTTGTATATTTTTTTTTTTTACAAATTGATATACTCAGAATGAACAGGGTGCATGCAATCTGATCCTGGAACAACTTGCATGAACATATTATTACTGCACTCCAGACTGTGTCCTCTATGCAAGGAATATATATCCCTTCCCCTTTTGGCTTAACTCGCAAGCAATAGGTGTAAAGGGGCCCCAAGATGAAATGAGCGTATCTCAACAGTCACTTAGCAGGGGTGCTATTCACATTCTCTGACACACAGATGACCACTAGAGGGAGCAGGAACCAAAGTAATAAAATATGATAATAAGAATATGAATTTCCAATAAAAAAAATAAAAATAAAAAAAAGCTTTAACATTGCACTACTATAATAAGAGATCTGCTAATAATATACTTCGCCCCCTGTAGATTATATCTCTCAGTGAGATTGCAGTGGTTTTAAGATGAATTTCCAGTAAATGCCCCAATAAATCACAATGTGTACACACTGAAAATATGCTACAGTTTCTATTTGATGTTGCGAGTCAATTGAATTTTGTACACGGATCTGATGAAGGGATTAAGGGAAGTTTTCTCGTAGGGTTTTAGAGGTGTATTTACATATGATGGGGGGGGGGGGGGGGGGAATGAAGAGGTTGTTGGTGGACATTGTGAAATTCTCTACATAAATATTTCTTAATGTGTCTTCTTTCACAGCAATAAAAAGGATTCAATTAAAAAGTAAGATAAAGCAGTATTATGCTGAGCCAGATATCCCGATGCTCTCAGCCGGCAGCATTTTTATGAATAGTTGATAAAATTGGATTTTGCATGAAACCGGGGACAGAGGTGTCACATTTTGTGAGGGCATGAATCAGTGTGCTTAGGGTGAACGTTTGTTAGACTATTGGCCATACAATGCAGATTTCTTACGCTGCCCCTCTCTATCTGATCCACACAAATTTGTGCCACACACAGCCCTGATCTATGTTATCCACACCAACCTTTGCCACTCGTACACATTCACCCTCTCTACATCAACATGTGCCACATGGACACTGTCCGTCTGTTATTCACACCACATGTGTCACAGCCACACTGCCCCTATCTATGTGAGCCCACACGGACCTGAGTCACATGCACATAATGACCCCCCTCTATGTGATCTACACCGACCTGTGCCACTCGCACACACTGCCCCTTTCTATGTTATGCACACCAACCTGTGTTGAGGCGCACTGCCCCTCTGTACGTGATCTACACCGACCTGTGCCACAGGCGCACTGCCCCTCTGTACGTGATCTACACCGACCTGTGCAACAAGACACACACACGCTGCCCCTCTCTGTGATTGATTCTGACTTGTGCCACGCACACTGCCCCTATCTACAGGATCCACTTATACCAGTGCCACACACAGACTGCCCCTCTCTACATGATCCACACCGACGTGTGCCATATGCACACTGTCCCCATCTACATGATACACACAGACCTGTATCACATGCACAGACTGCCCCCTCTGCGATCTACACTGAACTGTGCAACAGACACACGCACTTCCACCCTCTGTGATCGACTCTGACCTGTGCCACGCACACTGCCCTATCTACGTGATCCACTCCTATCTGTGGCAAATACAGATTACCTCCTCTGTTATCCACACCAACCTGTACCACGCACACAGACTGCCCCTATTTTACATTATACACACCAATCTGTGCAACAGACGCACACGCTGCCCCTCTCTGTGATCGACTCTGACCTGTGCCACACACACACACACTGCCCCATCTACGTGATCCACACCGACCTGAGCCACTCCACACCCTGCCCCTTTCTTTTTTCAAATATACATTTTATTCAACTCCCAAAAGAGGTGAGGCCCCCACAAAACAAACAAAGGTGTGTACAATACCGAGGTCATATTATCCATGCACATCGTCAATAGTAATTGCAAACAAAACATATTACAGCTTGTGTGTTAGTATGGGACAATAGGCCAAGTGTTTGTCCTCTGCAGGGTCCATGTCCTCTAATATCAATGCACTTATGGGTGACATAGGTTAGGGGCTCTCCCCCCTAACTTTTTCACTTTATCTTAAGGAGGGGGGAGGAGGGAGTGCAGTAGGGGGGTGGGAGGGGGAAGGGGAGGAAAGAGGGGATGAAAGAAGACATGAAGGTGGCCAAAGTTTATGGACTCAAGAGACACTGCCCCTTTCTATGTCATTCACAATGACCTTTGCCACACACACTGCCTATGTCTTCATGGTCCACACCAACCTGTGCCACACGCACACGCTGTCCCTCTCTATGTCATCCACAATAACCTGTGCCACACACACTGCCCCTCTCTACCTAATCCGCACGGACCTGTGCTAGGGTTGCCACTAAGGATGAGCTCCGGCATGTTCGCACACTCCGCGTGCCGAGCCCGCCAGGAAGTTGGCACGACGCTGCGTTAATCACAGGCAGTGAGACATTTTTCCGATGTGCGGCTGCAGAAATCGGGAAATGTCTCACTGCCTGTGATTAGCGCAGCGTTGTGCCGACCTCCTGGCGGGCTCGGCACGCGGAGTGTGCGAACACGCCGGGGCTCATCCTTGGTTGCCACCTCATCCCTTTAAAACCAAACACATATTAATTACACAGGTTCTGTGGATGATTAAGGTGGTGATTAAACTCGGTGCTTTATCTGCATTAAATTGGCCTCAGAACCTGTGTAACGCATATGTGTTCGGGTTTAAAGGTGGCAACCCTAACCTGTGCAGCACACACACTGCCCCTTCATATGTTATCCACACAAAACTATGCCACAAGCAAGCTGGTTCCACAAATACACACACACACACATTGTCCAATTGTAAGTGATCCACACCATCCTGTGCAACACACTAGAGATGCACCGGAATTTCAGCGGTGACTGAAACATATCAGCTGAAAATGGTGTTTTCTGCATTTTGCCAATAGAGAAAAGGTACTGAAAATGCACGCGATTTTACCACAATTTTACTGTGCTTATGGTGTGTTTTGCATAGGTCATGTGACTCAAAAATGGCATCAAAAACATAACGTGAGTACATTATTGATGCGTTCTTGCTGCGTTTTCAGAGCATTTCACCGGGGGGGTTAGTGTTTTTTTTGTTTTTTGTTTTTTACTGTTTTTTTTAACAATAAATTCATATTTTTTTAAAGTCGAACTTAATACAAATATTGATATATAATGTATTTTTTGTTTTTGTTTTTTAACTGTCATTTTTGGTTTGGGCCAAGTGCGTCCTGAATTTTGGGTTTCGGTACCAAAATTTTCATTCAATGCACCTCTACAACACACACTGTCCCTCTCCACATGTTCCACATTTGACACTCCCAAAGATTTCTAAAGAACCCTTTTGTTAGCCCAACATTCGGCAGTGGGGTCAGCGCCACAGTTAGGCGATGTGCAACCCTTTGTGGGCTGTGAAACACTTATCTCTGTACATTTGTTGCTGGATAATGGTGAATTGGAGGAATGTTTCCAATCTACCCAATTGTCCTAAATTCACCTCCACAATTTTTTTATTTTTTTTTTACATTTTCCAGTTGTCTATACACCATACGTCTTTTAGTTTGTGACAATATTTTACCAAGCCTCTGCAGACCAATCACTGTTTACAGAAAAAAAACATCCGATGAGATAGTAACAAATGTAGTAGAGGAGGGAGGGCAGAGAGATCAGAGCCCAGGAGTGACAGATTGAATGCTGCTGGTGATATTTCCAGATTAATGTGCCCAAACGTTTTGTTCAGGCTTCTGATAATATGTTACAGAACGTGTTCCCGGAAAAGCTGTGAATTTCACTTCATGAAGGAAAAATCTGTTAATTAACAAACAAAAATATTTCCAACCGCCAGAATGACTTTTTCCCAGTTACTTAAAAGGATCTAATTTTGTACTTCTACATATGGCAAGACTGTTCATCCTTCCCCGACGACGAAACTGGGACAAAGCTGGGCTGATACTAAAGTGAGATGATCCAGAGAAGGGAAACTGATTGTGTTTAATTGCTGAGATGAATCTGAGATTGAAGTACCACAATGAGAATTAATCATTCAGATAATAATTTATTTGATTAGTAGATCAAATTAAGACTATGGCACAGGGTCAACACATTTCATGGACAAAGATCACTCCATCAGGGCTTGAAGATAGGGAACAATATGTAGGGGACTGATTTAAAAGTATGAAAAAATGGAGCATTTTACCTGAGCAAATGCTGGAGCAAAAAGTTGGTTGGAGCAGCTCCCATCTAGTTCCCCATTTTCAGGCCCTGAGGAAGGGGACAGTTTCTGGCCCTCAAAACACTTTTTGGTTCTGGTACAGGCTCTCTTCTATCTGATCATATATTGGAATCAGTTCTTATCTGCTGGTAATTCTCAGTGCCATGCTTCACTCTCTGATTCATCGAGTTACAAACCAAGGAAACTCTGGATTTCCTTTAGCATAGATGTTCTGCTTCAAATGCTGCTTTATGCATTGACATACCTCCTTAAGCTTAATACACGCTATTTTAAAAAAAAAATTTTTTTCCTTCAACATAGCGGGCTGATCGAAAGAAAAACCTGACAGCTCAGGACTGGCCGCTGTACTAACTATCCGTTGTTAGTGCAGCAATCTCCCCTGCTGTGCTATTGAGTTCTGACAGGGGGGCGTCCTCCCGCCAGAACACTCTGGCTATTGGCTGAGGGCGCTTTTTGAGAGCCGATCAGCAGACCTTTTTGACCTTTTTCGGTCATGCCTCTTCGACAGAAGCCGGCCTGGCTGCCGTACACACGGACCGAATGTCAGCCGGTTTCTATTGAACTGGCTGATGCCGCCCGACATTTGGCCTGTGTGTGCTAGGCTTTAGTCTCCGCCTATCCAGACAGTATGGTCACCTGCTGACACCATCCACAGGGAGAATAACTCTTCAATCAGACACAGAAGTTGAATCCAACATAATTTTAGTTCAGCTAATTGTAGTACAGAGGATGTTTTTCCAGTCTTTTGAAGTATAAGAAGACCATGACTTTCCTAAGCCTTGAGGGAACATGAAAAAATGGGAAGGGAACATGAAAAAATGGGAAGGGTTTTGCTTGGGACCACACATACTGACGCTAAGTAGGAGGTGAGGACAGGGAGGTTGTAGTTGTAGTGGATCAAAGCCACCTCCCAGATGTTTGGCATAAATCAAACAAAGGCAACCTGTTACAGATTTATACAATGCACAAAAAATATATATAGATAGGACAGAACAATGGAGAAAAGAGAGAGGGCCCCAAGGAGGAATTTGAAGGCAGTAGCCAACCAGGTAGCCAACCAAAGCAGAACATTTATTTGAACATCATAAAATGGTGACTAACACCACCAAAAACATGGTTAAAGTGGAGTTGTGCCCTCCCCTCCAAAATTAAAAACCAGCAGCTACACATACTGTAGCTGCTGACTTTTAATATTAGGACACTTACCTGTCTTGGAGTCCAGCGATATCGGTACCGCAGCTGATGTTTACATCGGCTGTTGGGTGCTGCCTCCACCATTGCCGGTTAGGGAACACGGCAGTGAAGTGTTGCAGCTTCACGACCGGGTCCTTCCTGCACATGCCCGCTGCGCGCTCTTACTGGCCCGCCGGCGGGGGAAAGGAGGAGGAGGAGGGAGCCGGCCCTTTGACATACCTCGCCATGGCGAGGTACGGCAGAAGTGGGGACAGGAACAAGAACATATTTACGCAGACAGATACCACACCGATATGACAATGCTCGTGGTCTGGACACACTGTCGGTCTCGTATGGTGGGAGGCCTTGTGGGAAAAGCGTTCACAGAAAATCCCAACATGTTTCGAAATATTATATAATTTCTTCTTCAGGAGAGGATCAGAGCTTATTACAGTTTTCTAAGGATATAATAGTAACATGTCAGTATACACAAATAGAGCTAGAGTAATATTAGTACAGGTAAAACATCCATATATCAACACTTTAAAATACTTACGATGTACATCTATATCGACACAAGCATATGTAGCATATGTAGTAACGTTAATCTCCTAGATTTGCCCAACCGCATTAGGCCCAAAGAGGGGGGTGTGTAATGATGAGAGAGAGGATATCCCAGACAGTTGAGCCACCGGGAAATAGATGTCAGGTGTAACCACAGTGGCGCCAAAAACTGTTCTCAGGGATCGCACAAAAGGAGCCAGAATCCAGATACTTTGTCTAAATACAATGACAACTCCCATATCCGCCTGGCTTTCCTAGCCACTTAAAGACCAGCCTTGTTTTGGATTTTAGGTGTTTACATGTTTAAAACAGTTTTTTTTTTTTACTTAGAGCCCCAAAACATTATATATTGTTTTTTTTTTCTAACACCCTAGAGAATAAAATGGCGGTCATTGCAATACTTTTTTTTGCACCGTATTTGCGCACTTTTTTTGGAAAAAATTCACTTTTTTGAATAAAAAAATAAGACAGCAGTAAAGTTAGCCCAATTTTTTTTTTATATTGTGAAATATAATGTTACGCCAAGTAAATTGATACCCAACATGTCACGCTTCAAAATTGCGCCCGCTCGTGGAATGGCGTCAAACTTTTACCCTTAAAAATCTCCATAGGCGACATTTAAAAAATTCTACAGGTTGCATGTTTTGTGTTACAGAGGAGGTCTAGGGCTAGAATTATTGCTCTTGCTCTACCGGTCACGGCGACACCTCACATGTTTGACCACCGTTTTCATATGCGGGCGCTACTCACGTGTGCGTTCACTTCTGTGCGCGAGCTTGTCGGGACAGGGCGCTTTAATTTTTTTTTTTTTTATTTATTTTACTTTATTTTATTTATTTTTTCACTGTTTTAAAAAAAAAAATTAGATCACTTTTATTCCTTTTACAAGGAATGTAAACATCCCTTGTAATAGAAAAAAAACATGATAGGTCCTCTTAAATATGAGATCTGGGGTCAAAAAGTCCTCAGATCTCATATTTAGACTTTAATGCAAAAAAAAAAAAAAAAAAGTTGTTAAAAAAAAAATGACAAAAAAAAAAGTGCCTTCAAGACAAGTGGGCGGAGCTGACGTAATGACATCGCTCCGGCCGTCCTATGGTATGGAGACGGGTGGGCGCCATCTTAGCCTCACTCGTCTCCATACTGAGGAAGTGAGAGGACCCGATCGCCTCCGCCACTACCTACGGCTCCGGTAAGCGGCGGAGGGCGCGGGAGAGCGGTGGGAGGGGGGATGGCACCTCTCCCGCCGCCGATAACGGTGATCTTGCGGCGAACCCGCCGCAGAGACCACCATTATCGTGTACAGAACCGCCGGCCCTAAAGATGGATACCTCAGTTGTGGCAGCAGCTGCTGCCGTTACCGAGATATCCATCTATAAAGTAATGACGTATATATACAGTGGCCGGTCGGTAAGTGGCTAGAGTTACAGATCTACCTGTCCAATTTCCCAAGTTCATGATTGCAGAGCAGGTATTTTGTTCAACTTGTACAGGCAACTGTCTACAACTGTCAACAGGCACTCCAGCAATGAATGCATGGTGTTTTATAGATGAGTGTCCTGGTGCGACCGCAGTTGTCCATGCCTGCGTTGTGTGTAGAAGCTGCCATTTGTGGTCTCTGTTGGAAGCCTGCGTGACAGGGTGACAATGCAGGGAAACGGGGATAGAGCATTTTCACCTGTGCTTGAACAAGGGTCTTCATGGCAGGATCACCAGAGATTGTTGCAATGAAAACTAGATTTAGAAAGATTGAAAATTAATTTTGAAATCACATTAACGTGTTGCAGCTCATAAGAAATATCAATCTTTGGTTTTACATCTATGTTAACAGAAAAATTCCCCAGAGCTCAGCTATGCTAGCAAAGGCGACCTACTTAACTCATTTTCAATATCTTAATTAAAACTTGGGTCTCAGGTGCATACATTTAGTAACGTCTGTGGAAGCCTCGTAGCCCATCAAGGTGCCTGTGAAAAGTTCAGTATTAAAGCGGTAATAAACCCAAAAGGAAATATTTATTATATTGCAGTCTACCAATTCTTAGATGTGATGGCTGCAATATTTGGGCTTTCTCTCCCTTAATGGTGATCTGGCAAGTGGCTCTGTTGTTTTTCAGATGTTTCAGCTATAGGGATGGTGCAAACCATTTAACACTGACAGGGGTGTTTGCAATGATCTGTTTTTATTTGTGTAAAACCTTTATCCCAAAAAGGAAAAAAAAGTTTGCTGCAACTGAGCCGCAATTTTAGTGCCCCCCTCCTTCAAGCTGCAAGGGCAGCAGACAAGGGTGCTCTCATGGTCCTCTGCCGTGGAAGAAATATTTCTTCTGTCGCATTGTGTGGTCAATACTACTGCCAAACACGACCTATTCAAACGAAATGAGATGCACCACAAACACCTCACAACATGTGCAATGTGTGCATTGGTGTGGTATTTGTGGTTAAAGACAGTGAGGCGGCATCAATACTACCTCCTCTCCATCTGTCAAATGCCTTTTCAAATGTTATCCAAATGCCTCTTTCCTCGTAATTTACCAATTTTGGCCTGGCTTACTGGTGTGTCCAGTAACTCGCCCCCCCCCCCTTCACCCATTTGCAAGTTAATATGGCTATTGCCCATATTCGTACACTCCGCCATGGTTGTGGTGCAGGTACGGGTTGAACTCGGCAGACAGTACCGCCGCAAAATGCACCACATTCAAGCGAATGGAGGTGCGCTGCAACCACGTGTCTTTCAAGGGTTAAGCTGGGCTTCCAAGGAGGCAACACATCACCTGCAAAAGGAATGCAAATTTTCTGCATTTTGGGAATGTGCGCAATTTTGTGTGCGTTCCCATGTTGCACAATTGTGAAACCAGTCTTGGGTTTTTGTTTGTAATAAATCTGTCCGCTCAGCAGGACCTCTGTGACCTCAACATCTTCCTAAACATTAAGAACATCGTACTTTCATTACATTTTATTGCATCAAACCTCTAAGGGCCCATTCACAGCTATGTGTCTACCATTCAGCTGCATTTTTTTTTTTTGCAATTTTCAATGCACCTTATAATGTGTTATGACACACTATCACATTATCTTGCACATCTCACAATTCTCTAGAATGAAAAAAGAAAAATGGGTAAGACATATTTTTCAAATCAAACTACAAAACAACGCAGGGATGACAGCAGGATTAGTTGCAGACGTGTTTTTAGCAACAGTGCAGTGTAAATGAACTCTAAGGTGGTGGATGATTTTCTAAACTCGCGTTTGGCCAAAGCATATGGGACACAATCACGCTGTTCATGGGTGAAAGCATACAGTTTATTATTATGTTGCCTGGGTCCATTTGTTTTACAGTATATGGGTCACGGACGTGTTGACAAACCAAACAAAAATAAATAAATATATATATATATATTTATTTATTTTTTTAAAGCAATCTACTGAGCTAAACAGAACCAGCTCTTGAGTGAGTCTATTTCACATTTTCACAGCTCTTACTGTGAAGAAGCCTTTCTTTATTTGGAGATGAAGTGTCTTTTCCTCCAGACATAAAGCGTGCCCCCTTGTCCTCTCTGATGACCTCTGATGACCTTTAAAGTGAATAATTTACCACCAAGTTCACTATATGGACCCATTATGTATTTATACATGGTGATCACATCCCCCTTAATCTCTTAAGAGAGAATAAATTCAGTTCCTCTAATCTTTCCTCATAGCTGAGCTCCTCCATTCCTCATCAGTTTGGTTGCTCTTCTCTGCACTTTCTCCAGTTCCCCAATATCATTTTTGTGAACTGGTGCCCAAAACTGAACTGCATATTCCAGATGAGGTCTTACAAATGATTTGTACAGTGGCAAAATGATATCTCTCTGCTGTACATACCTCTCAATACAAGAAAGGACTTTGCTTGCTTTGGAAACTGCAGCTTGGCATTGCATGCTATTATTAAACTTACGATCTACAAGAACACCCAGATCCTTCTCCACCACTGATTCCCTCAGTTTTACTCCCCCTAGTATGTATAATGTATGCATATTCTTAGCCCCCAAGTGCATAACTTTCCATTTATCTACATTACATAAGCCTCATTTGCCACACAGTTGTCAGGGCTGACTCAGCCCTTCCTTCTCTGAGCTGCCCGCTCATCTGTCGGCTAATTGCCAGCTTTCATCTCTCTCCACAGTTTACCAGCTGTTGTGGATCTGCTCGTCAGTCCCGCCTATTTAAAGATCTCCAGCTCACTTCATTACTGCCTTCGCCTTGGTCACATCACAAGAAACCATCTCCTGCGTTCCTGTTTAAAGACTGATTTTTCTGACATGTCTTCTGGCTCCTTATCCTGCTTGCTGTTCCTCTACTTGGATCCCTGACTTCTGGCCTGGCTGATTATCCGATCTGGTTACTGAACTCTGGCTTGGCTGACTACCCGATCCGGTTACTGGACTCTGGCTATGCTTTGACTACGCTTACTCTATTTACCTTTTTATTTTTGTTAAAAAGTGTGATTTTACTGTACTTCTGTCCCGGTCTGGTTCATGGTTTCTGACAGTAGGCGAAGGCCATGAATTCAGAAGATACAGTCAATCCACTTGTTGGTAATATTTTTTCCAGATTGGATGAGCAAGATCATCGCATGGATCAGTTTGCCATGACATTACAAACGCTCCTGAGTCGCACGGCTCACCTGGAATCCCCCACTGTGTTTGCTCCGGTACAACCTGAGTTGCAGGCCATCCCTGCTGCTGCGCCAGTCTCTGTGCATTTCCGTATGTCTGGTTCCGCCCCGCTTCCCCAGCAATTTGGGGGCGATCCGGTTTAATGCAGAGGGTTTCTCAACCAAGTTGAGATATACTTTGAGATGCTGCCCAGGCTTTTCCCACGGACAGAAGCAAAGTAGGGTTTGTGACATCTTTGCTTTCTGAGAGAGCCTTGGTCTGGGCTAACCCTCTATGGGAGACGCAAAAACCTGTTGTCTTGAGTTACCCAGAGTTCGTGGCCTCCTTTTAAAAGGGTATTTGACGTTCCCACACGCTCCGTTTCTGCTGCCATGTGCCTCATGTTCCGTACTCTGGCAGCAAAAGGTTGCTTGGAACAATGAGGCCCTCGTGGCTGCTTTTTCTCATGGTCTCTTGGATTCCATCAGGTATGAGATAGCAGCCCGAGATATACCCACTGAGCTGGAGAGCTTGATCTCGTTTCGTTTGCCATCCTCATTGACTTCAGACTCAGAGAAAGACTTTCTTTTAAAGAGCACTTGCTGAAGCCTCCTGTATGTTTGCCTCCTAGCTTTGCAGTCCCACCTGTGCCTCCCTCACCTCCCATGCCTCCTGGTACCGAATCGGTCAGTGAAGATGAACCCATGCACTTGGGATTCACGCGTCTCTCTGCGGATGAGAGAGCCTTAAGGAGAAGGGAGAGATTGTGCCTTTATTGTGGCCAGGCAGGTCGCTTTTTGAAGTCTTGTCCTACCTGTCCTGGGAACTCCCGAACCTTGAGGTCCTGTCATGGACAGACCTTAAGTGGTGGTGTATCGTCCCCAGTTATCCAGAAGGATAAGCCCCTGGTTTTAGTCACCCTTTCTTGGGCTAAGTCGCCTATCGAGACACAGGCTCTAATCGACTCTGGGGCTACAGGCCTGTTCATTGATGCTGCCTTTGTATCAAAGCACTCGATTCCACTGCAGCTGCCTGACACTCAACTTGCCATTGAGGCTCTTGACGGGAGACCTACAGCCTGCCCATGTGACTCATGAGACAGCTCCGTTGTCCATGGCCGTAGGGGCTCTTCACCATGAGATAATCCAATTACAAGTGATTTCCTCTCCTAAGTTTCCGCTGGTTATTGGTTATCCTTGGTTACAGAGGCACAACCCCTCTTTTGATCGCTCCGTGCTGAGGTTCTCTCCTGGTCACCACAATGCAGTGAAACATGCTTCCAGAAGGTAGCCAAGGGCCTGTGTACCTCTTCACTCTCCTCCCTGCTAGAGGAGTACTGTGATTTTAGCGATGTCTTTGACAAAGGTCAAGCCAGTAGTTTGCCTCCACACCGGCCATATGATTGCGCAATTGACCTTCAACCTGGTGCCATACCCCCTCGTGGTCGGATTTACCCTTTGTTGGTCTTGGAGGATAAAGCCATGGAGGAGTATGTTGCAGACGCACTTTCTCTGGGTTTCATCCGCAAATCCTCGTCTCCTGCTGGTGCTGGTTTTTTCTTTGTGAAGAAGAGGAGTGGTGAACTGAGACCTTGTATTGATTATAGGGGTCTCAATCGTTTCACGATTAAGAATGCCTACCCGATCCCATTGATTAGAGTTGTTTGACTGCCTCAAGGGAGCAACAGTTTTCACTAAGCTTGATCTGAGAGGGGCTTACAATCTCGTGAGGATTAAGGAGGGCAACGAGTGAAAAACTGCGTTTAATACCAGAACAGGCCATTATGAGTATCTCATAATGCCTTTTGGCCTTTGTAACGCCCCGGCAGTTTTCCAGGAATTTATTAACTATGTCCTCCAAGATTTGTTGCAGTTATGTCTGGTGGTTTATCTCGATGATATCCTCATATTTTCCGAGTCCCTGGAGAGCCACCACACAGATGTCTGTCGTGTGCTTCAGAAATTAAGAGAGAAAAATCTCTATTGTAATCTGGAGAAGTGTGAGTTCCATCGAGAACAGGTTAAATTCCTGGGCTATGTTATTTCCACTGCTGGTTTTTCGATGGACCCAGAGAAACTTTTGGCAGTCCTACAGTGGCCTCAACCCATGGGGTTACGTCCTCTGCAGCATTTAATTGGTTTTGCCAACTATTATCGGAAGTTTATTCGTAACTTCTCGTCTCTGGTCAAGCCCCTGACCGATATGACCAGAAAGAACGGTAACCCACAGAGTTGGTCTCCGGAGTCCATTAAGGCCTTTGAAATTCTCAAGGCTGCCTTTGTTTCTGCTCCTGTGTTGGCACATCCTGATCCTACGTTATCTTTTATCCTTGAGGTTGATGCTTCTGAGACTGGTGTTGGCACCCTTCTGTCTCAACGTCCTACCTCTGTGAGTGCTATGCATCCTTGTGGCTACTTTCCCAAGAAATTGTCACCTGCCGAGTGCAATTACGAGATTGGTGACAGAGAGCTGTTGGCAATCATTTTAGCCCTGAAAGAATGGAGACATCTCCTCGAAGGTACCACTGTGCTGTTTCTCATTCTTACTGACCATAAGAATCTCACATTCTTGTCTGCGGCTAAAAGCCTCTCTGCGTGAAGGGCACAATGGGCTCTTTTCTTGTCAAGTTTCAATTACATTGTCTCATTCTTACCCAGTACTAAGAATGTAAGGGCTGACGCCTTGTCACAACAATTTTCCTCCACTTCTAAGTTGGAGTCGGTTCCGGTTCCTATGATTCCTCCTGATTGTATGCTGGCTACGGTTCGCACCAGTCTTACTTCTCCTTTGGGTGACAAAATTCTTGCTGCTCAGGTCAATGCTCCTCCTGAGAAACCTTTTGACCGCTGCTTTGTCCCAGAGTGTCTCCGTACTGCCGTGTTCCAGATTTACCATTCTCCCAAGGCAGCTGGCCACCCTGGTAAGAATCAACTTGTTTGGGCCATTTCCCAACAATTCTGGTGGCCTAGTCTACGTGCCGATGTAACTGCCTTCGTAGCTGCCCGTTCCGTGTGTGCTCAGAGTAAGACTCCACGACACCTCCCAGTGGGCCTCCTACAACCCATACCCAACGGAGAACGGCCCTGGACCCACCTATCTATGGATTTCATTGTGGAGTTGCCCAACTCCCAAGGCAACACAGTTATCCTTATGGTGGTTGACCGGTTCTCAAAGATGTGTCATTGTATTCCACTTAAAAAGTTGCCCACTTCTCAGGAACTGGCTTCCATTTTTGCTAGGGAGATCTTTCACTTACATGGGCTACCCAAGGTGATTGTCTCGGACAGGGGTAGTCAGTTTGTCTCCCGGTTCTGGTGAGCCTTTTGTGCACAGCTGGGAATTCAGCTTGCTTTCTCCTCTGCGTGTCACCCGCAGTCTAATGGGGCCGCAGAACGAGCCAATCATCCTTGGAGCAATTCCTACGTTGCTATATTTCTGACCATTACAACTGGTCAGACCTATTACCATGCGCAGCGTTTGCTCACAACAGTGCCTTGAATTCTGCTTCCCGATTGTCTCAGTTTATGACGAGTTATGGTTTCCAACCTTTCATGTTGCCTAACTCGTTTTGTTCTGCAGAGTATTCCTGCGCTAGAGGAGCATCTCCGTGGTCTTTGTTCCACTTGGGCACAAGTCCAGGAGGCTTTGCGTCTTGCTAATGATAGGTACAGACTCCATGCTAACCGCAGACGCCTGCCTGCACTGTCCTACCAGGTTGGGGACAGGGTCTGGCTGTCATCTCGCAACCTCCGACTTCATGTTCCCTCACTGAAGTTCGCAGCTCGGTTTATTGGGCCTTTCCGCATCCTTCAGGAATGACTCTGCCTTAAACCTTGTATCTCCTGAACCAAGAACCCTTTGCTCCTTCCATGAGCCTCTTATTTTAGCCATGGCTTTGCACTTCCTGTTTGCCAGATCATTGTGCTCTCTCCAGACAATATCTTGCTCTTGTCACTCCTGCTGCCATCCATATCTTTGCTACCACTCATTACTGACCTTTGGCATGTTCCGTGGCTATGCTTCTGCTTGATCCCAACCTGTGACCACTTGTTACCGACCTTTGGCTTGTTTACTGTCCACGCTTCAGCTTGTTCCCTGCCTGCTATATCTGCTATTGGACCCCGGCTTGCTTACCTCCTGGTGACCGCGACCTGGTACTAACATGCAGCAAAACACATCTTTACCATCAGGAGCTTTGGTGGATACCGGTCAGTGCTTAGACTCTGCACCTTAGGTGAGCCTGTGTCACCCACCAGGGAGCCTCTCAACTGCTATAGCTACTTGTCTCCGAGCCTGACCCTAGTCCATGACGCTCCATGCAGGTAGTGTTGTGGTTGGGATTTGAACCAAAAAAATGTACCTAGTGCCTGCAAGATGGACGTGCTAACCACTACATCAATATACCACATATAACCAATAGCTCTGCTCATATATTGATTAATATAGTTAGAGATGCACTTAAATTTCAGCCGCCAAAACATTTCGGCTGAAAATGGTGTTATCGGCATTCGGATGATAGAGAAAGGTGCTGATAATGGCACCGAACACGCACCGCGATTTTACAGCGAATTTGCAGCGATTTTGCCGCAAACTTGTGGCAATTTTACGGCAAATTTGCTGCAATTTTGGGCAGATTTTACCATGATTTACTGTGCTTATGGTGCGTTTTTTTTTATGTGACTCAAAAACCGCCTCAAAAACATAACACGGGTGTGTTAATGATGCGTTCCTGCTGCGTTTTTTCAATGCATTTAAACTGGGAGGTGCGTTTTTTGTGTTTTCACTGACCAAAAGTGCACCAAGTTGGATTTTTAACATCACAATGGGAGCCCAACGGACCAGAGTAAGGACATACATAGAATTTTTAAAGGGATATATTCTTTTAGAGCTTTTCTTGCGCTAAAGATGCCAATAATCGCCAGACAATAAATTCATATTCATTTAAATTGATGATATTAATTAAAAAGTCAAATACATTACAACTTGTATATAAAAATTCCAATATTTTTTAATAACTGTCGTTTTCGTGTACATCCTGCATTTTTTGGTTTCGGTACCAAAATTTCCATTTGGTGCACCTCTAAATATAGTGATGATGATTAACGCACAATAAGGGTTTCCATGTATTTCTAAATTTAATCAAAATGTGCCACAAATGTCTGACTATTTTCAGCAGTACATTGCATTGCAGTTTATTGTCAATAGTCCTGCGTGCTGCATTGTGGATTCTGCAACGCATCAGCCTAATCCACATCATACAAATTTTATAATCCAGAGAAGAGTAAATATGGAGGCTGTGGGATACTGCACCCTGCTCCCTGCTTTCCAGAATATGTCTGATATGTTACAGTTGATGGTGTATTTTCTTCTCTCGTAGAAATAAATGAATCGGATTGAGCGCTGGTTGTGTTTTCATATTTAGAGATGGAGGAATTTTCGGCTGGCGGGAGGGGTGGCTCAGCGTGAGTCTGCTAAGCGGGGATTTGAAGACCATCTCTTCTATAGATTGTTGTAGAATGAGCTGCTTATACGCTGTCTATGCGGGGAGCATGGGGACCCTACCGGCAGCGGCTGATTGTCCCGGCACTTCCCCCGTGTCTGTCTTGGCGGCATAAAGCCGAACTGCGCATCAGACAGCTGTAAGAAGCATTACAGTAACTATTCATGCACAAAATGAGCTGACCAACATGAAAGATATAATTACAGTCCTCACAGCTCCGTCACAGTCTGTGGATAAACTTGTAAGAATGTTCCCTGAGAAGGCTCGTCTGTGCCCTGCAGAATCCCTGCGTCAGCCTGGATGCAGCTCCCTATACACTGACTGATGTAACCCTTTCCTGCTTCCTCCTGCTCCCTCTACATTGATGAAAGATGTAACCCTCTCCTGCCTCCTCCTGCTCCCTCTACACTGATGACAGATGTAACCCTTTCCTGCCTCCTCCTGGTCAATGTATAACGATGGTCAATGCAACCCTTTCCTGCCTCCTCCTGCTCACTCTACACCAATGACCCATGTAAAACATTTCCGCCTTCTCTTGTTCACCTTATGCTAATGACCGATGTGACCCTTTCCCGCCTCCTGCTCACTGTACCCCAAGGACTGATGTAACCCTATGCTGCCGCCTCTTGTGCAATGAATAGCAACATTCTGGAAGGCAATTTCCACTTTTTTCCAATGGTGTCAATGACCATCTCTTTTCTAGACCCGAATCGCCCTGCCATTACTCCCTTCCCAGTTGTCCCTACTTTCGGTCAGATATATAGACATCTATAAAGATGTATTCTTTATCTTCTACAGTGTTCTGTACTCTACACTAAACCTTTCATTCAACCTCTGTTGTTTCTTAATTTAAAAAGATTGATCTTTTAGAAGAAGATCAAGGACATTTAAAGAATGTATAAACCCAATGTTGCATATTCCTGATGTGTGCCTGCTGTACCATGTACTTGTATGAAACAATATCCCGTTCTCTTTGTATTGCTTTGTTTGTGTGAAATTCCTGGTGTCCCTGCCAGTTCCTCTGCTTTCATATTAAAAACTGACTACACTAAGCAGGAGAACATACCATGGTCAGTCTTCTAGCTATGCTGGGAACTCAGCCTGCTCTCCTCCAATGATGATACTTGCCCTGACACCCCCCAGCACAGCCTTTCTCTGGGAAGATCGGTGTATTGCTATAGCTCCTCCCCCAGCTCTTATGCAGCTGTGAACAGAGGGAATGTGATCACTTATAAAAAAAAAGGGGGGGGGGGGAGGTATTTCTAATTGGATGCAATTAATTTCAGTCAAAATGTGAATTTGGACCAATGTTTGGTTATGCAGAGGTTCAGATGTATCCGAATCTCCAAATGAAATGGTAACACATTTTGTTGAAATTCCTTTTAATTCAGCTTTTTATATTCGTTTTATATCTATTTCCAAATTTTCGGAACGATTCAAATTCAGGGAGGTCAAGAAAATGATCGACCATTTCAAATTCTGTGTGAAGAATAGCTGGTTGCTAAGGAGCAGGCCGGGAATCTGGCCGCCGCATCCTTAACAATCGATGATTCATCAGCTGAGAGCTAAATTGTAAACAAAAGAATCTCGGCAATTAAAAATTCAGAAAGAAACAGCATAGGGTCCCCCTGAAATCCATACCAGACCCTTATCCAAGCATGCAGACTGGCAGGCCAGGAAAAAGGGGGGGAGGGGATGAGCAAGCAGGCTCTGCCCCACCCCCCCATCCCAAAGCACTTTGATGGGAAGACAAGGGCCTCTTCCCCCACAACCCTGGGCGGTGGTTGTGCGGGTCTGCGGGCGGGGGCTTATCGGAATCTGGGGCATGCTGGGTCAATTACTTCACAAGGGGGTGGGGTCACTCGCTGATGTCATCATTTGACTCGACCCCTTAGCTATTTATGAAATGTTAGAGAGCAGGCAGACAGCGGGAGCCTTTGACGAGACCGGAGGTTTTTGGGGGCTTTTTTTTCGGGTGCAGCGAGCGTCATGATTGACGATGGATCCTACCGTGTGTGTACGAGGCTTTAAGTTGGATACACACTATAAAACTTTTGTTGTTACACTTCCTTTAGATTTACCTTTAACTATGTAGTGGAAGGGGCCTGCCTGATTGCATACAAATTGAAAGTGTTTAGGTTTGAACTCATATTATATGGTTTTGGTAAATCTAAAGGAAAAAAAATCTAAAGAAAATTGTATAGTGTGTATCCAGCTTTACTGTTTAATGTGGCACAGTCTCCAACACGATCCCTTCTTTTCGGCCCTGCGGCGTGGTTTGCATCCTTCTTTGTACAGTATAAAGTACATTTTCAGGTCCCTGTATGCCATCCCTGTGTTACCAGTCACATCCCTGATAATGATTTTACATCAACACAGAACCTTTAGAATAGGTTATAGAGTTTGCCCCCCCTCCTTCCTAGTTCCACTCTTTTTATTTTTGTCCTTGTGATCTTTCAGCCATTGCAAAACAACATTTACTAGGGAGTAAAACCTTCAGAGGAGTCCATCCATACCAATAATTTTTGTTCTATAAAACTGGAAGAAAAACTGCTAAGTTGCTCTCTGCAGCTCATCTATTCTTTAAACTAAAATATAATAAATTAATAAACAGGGAGACAACTGCTACATGTTGTATTTTTACAGCTACATAGAAGTTTATATATATATATATATATATATATATATGACTTCTGTGTAGCTGTAAAAATACATGTGTGTGGTGTGTGTGTATGTATATGTGTGTGTGTGTATATATATATATATATATATATATATATATATATATATATATATATATATATATATATATATATATATATATATATATATATATATAAAAACTAATATACCTGCTAAATCATTTGTATATTCCTCCATCCATTGATTGATTGTGCAGAGTGCAGGAGAGGCAAGAAAGGCTCCCACCCCAGCTGGGCGCTCTCTACCACAGTGCCTGGGGTGGATGCCTCTCCTGCCTTTTGGGCAGTCCTTGCCCTGCCTGCTACTATTTGAAAAACATGAAAAGTTGCTGCAGCCCGGAGTTCAGTGATTCATTTGTTTTATGTCTGTTTCCCCGGAGTGCAGTGATCCAGATTAGCACCTGATGATTTTCCAGTGGAGGCTGTAATGAGCCACTTACCTTGAGGTAGTATATATCACTTTTTTTTTTTTTTCCTTTTTTTTTTTTTTTGTGCGTGAAGTTGTGTTTTGAAGTTGCCCAAAACAAACAATGGAAAATGCAATTGCTTTTGAAAACTTTGCCATAGTTTTCCTTTCTGTTTTCAGTTAGGCCCCTTTCTTACTGGGGCGGTTTGCAGGCGTTATTGCGCTAAAAAGCGCCTGCAAACCGCCCCTAATCAGCCTCCGCTGTTTGTTCAGTGTGAAAGCCCGAGGGCGGTGCGCTGGCAGGAGAAGAAAAAAATCTCCCGCAAGCCGCATCTTTGGAGCGTGTATTCACCACTCCTAAACCTTCCCATTGAAATCAATGGGACAGCGCGGCTATACTGCGGTAATACCGCGGCTATAGCCACGCTATACGAGGGGTTTTAACCCTTTTTCGGCCGCCAGCGGGGGGTTAAAACTGCACCGCTAGCGGCCGAATACCGCGGTAAAACAGCGCTAAAAAGAGAATAGCACTGCTATTGAGATCCAGTGCAGGGTGTGGGGTTAACAACACTGTCCACAAATGGTGGTGGTGGTGGTGGGGAGGGGGTTGAATAGTACTGCCTCTAAAAACCAATGCTGTAGGTTAATATTTGTTTTGTCCACTGGCACCAATGTGGGAGTTATTATTGCATCCACGCACATCAATTCTGGGAGTTTTTAATGCATCCACTGATGCCAATGCAATTTTTTATTGTACCTACATTACACCAATGTTGATTAACTTTTCAGTGTTATAATTTTGTGTCCTAGCCCATCCTTTATATTTGAAAAAAAAAAAAAAAAAAAAAAAAAGTTTATTCAAATCCACCAAGGGGTGAGGACCCCAACACATACAATCATGAGCAGGTGCCGAGTAGGCCAAAGCAAATTCGACAAAGCTTATACGAATAAATGGTAACTGCAATTACATTTGAGAGTATGGTTATTGGCACATACATACGTTTCTTAGTTAAACTTATATCTGATAAGCCCACACCCTGTTGCAGATATCATATTCGGGGTGTTCCTCGCCTTCTACAACCATATAAAGAAAGAGAAAGACAAGAGAGTCAAGGGGGAATTAGCGGGGACAGAGAAGAGATGGGGGGGTAAGGGAAGGGGAGAGGGAATGGGAGACACGGCGGTGGCATCTTCAACAAGTTATGCAGGACTGAGTTTTGAAGAAGCTCAACAAGAGAGGAGAGAGTCAACTTCCAAGCAATTGTTGACCCTCATCTGAATAGATGAAGGTATTCCAGATATCCCAAATCTGCTTATGTACCTCTTGTTTTTGTTGCGCCGAGAGGATCAGGTCTTCCATCCTCTTGACCTCTTCGACTTTACGTATCCACATAGATGTGGATGGGGGACGGCTTTGTTTCCAGAGGAGAGGAATACACCCCTTTGCCGCATTTAGTGGATGCCGCAAAAGAGATTTCCTATAAAGTTTGATGGTGATCATTGATAAATGTAGGAGAAAAAATGTAGCCTCATCAGGGATAACATAGTCAGTGAACCTCTGAGTGATTTGCCTGACTTCTCCCCAGAAGTTCCGTAGTTGAGGGCATGACCAGAAAATGTGAATTAGGGTTCCCTCCTCCTCCGCGCAGCGCCAGCACCGCCCCGAGGAGGAAGGGAAGCACTTCTGTAGTCTGGAGGGGGTCATGTACCAGCACGTAAGCAATTTCAAATTGGTCTCTTGAATCCTGGTACACAGCGAGGATTTCAGGGATAGGGTAATAATACGCTGTCTTTGGGCTGCCGAAAAAGAGAGATGAAGTTCCCTTTCCCAACTGCACAAATAAGATAGCTGCGGAGGAGTATTTGGCTCAGTTAACATTGAATATGTTTGAGAGAGAATATGCGCTAGAGGATCTTCCCCAATGCAGAGCTCCTCAAAGGATGTAAGTACCCGTGAGAAGTCCCGTGGACTGGGTAGGGAGTGTAAGTAGTGATGTAATTGTAGCGCTTTCCAGAAAGGGAGGTGGTAAGGCCCTGCAGGGTTGGACAGATCTGCAACAGTAGGCCATTTTCCTTCCGAGAGGAAACTGGATACATGGTCCCAGTTTTGTTCTTTTGCCCATCCTTTTTTTAAATAGACTGCCTAATATCAACGCAATGCACCTCAGCACAGTGCTATAATGCAACCCTCAGGTAATGTAGGGGACCACATTTGAATACCACTGGTCTAAACATCTCAATTTCAGATGAGAGGTTAAAGGAACCACGGTGACGCACAGAACAGCGGGAAGAATAGATTGCCATTGAATCCTGTGTGACACATCTCATGCTTGGGCGGATGCTGAATGAGGAGAAATAGACTGTAACCTATTATCCTTCATCAGACGCCATCGGGGTGTTGCTGTTTGTGTGTGGGATGTGAGATTCATGTAGGCTTAAAGGAGTTGTAAGACCCCTTTCACACTGAGGTGCTTGAAACTGCCCATAAAACGTTGGGCGCTTTTGAGACGTTAGTAGTTCGCTTTTTTTAAGGTCACGTGACTCAAAAGAACCATTTTGCATCACTTTTGAATCGCTTTTCATTCACTTTTGAAGCGCTTCCCATTCATTTCAATGAGGTGCTTTTTTTTAAGCGCTCCAAAGATGCTACTTGCAGGGATTTTTTCACCACCCTGCCAGTGCACCGCCCCAGTGTGAAAACATCCATTGTTGTTAACCACTTCCCACCCATAGTCTGTCATATGACGTCTTGGACTTTTGAGTGGGGATAGCTGAATGATGGGCAATTCTGTGTACCGTAAGACCCATCATAGCGGCAGTTCAGCTGCTTGATCATTCTTACAGGCGGTGGGAGGGGATGTCGTCATGTTGTCCCAACCCCGCCCCCCCCCCCCACTGCCCTCTGGTGCTTTTCCCTGCTCGCCCCGGCAAACCAGAGCACGCATCAGTCGCCACCGGAAGTTGAGCATAGAGATTTCCCCAGTCATCTCTAATGATCCTCGGAGGTCCTAGCGTGACGTTATGACGTCACGTATGAGCCGGCGGATGTAAACAAAGCTGAGGACGTGACTGGAAAGGCAGAGAGGTGTCTCACATCTCTCCAAAAAGAGGACCTGTCGCACACTATTTCTATTACGAGGGATGTTTACATTCCTTGTAATAGGAAAAAAAAACTGATCTTTTTTTGTTTTAAAGAGAAAGTGTAAAAAAAAAAAAAAGTTAAATATTTAAGCGCCTCCATCCCCGCGTGCTCGCGCACAGAAGTGAACACATACATAAGTCATGCCCACATATGTAAACGGCGTTCAAATCACACATGTGAGGTATTGCCGCGTGTGTTAGAGCGAGAGCAATAATTCTAGCCCACGACCTCCTCTGTAACTCTAAACAGGTAGCCTGTAAAAAAAATTAAAGCGTCGCCTATGGAGATTTTTAAGTACCAAAGTTTGGCGTCATTCCACAAGTGTGCGCAAATTTAAAGCGTGATATTTACTCAGCGTAACATCATCTTTTACATTATACAAAAAAATTGGGCTGTTTTTTTTTTTGTTTTTAATTTGTGAAATAAAAAAAAAAGTTTGAAAAATCGCTTCGCAAATACCGTGTGACATAAAAAGTTGCAACAACCGCCGTTTTATTCCCTAGGATCTCTGCTAAAAAAACATATATAATTTTTGAGCGTTCTGAGTAATTTTTCGAGGAAAAAAATTATGATTTTAACATGTAGGGGCGCAGCGCCAGATTTGGCCCGGGTGGGAAAGGGTTAATGGGAAGCAGTTTTCAGGAGCTTTTCAGGCGCTTTTTTTAGCGGGAAAGGGGTCTAAAGTCTCAGGGGTTTTCTCCTTAATGCATTCTATGCATTAAGGTGAAAAAGCTTCTGTGCCCCCCTTTTCTTACCTAAACCCGATCATTCCAGCGATGAGCACGAGCCCAGCAGCTCCAGCCGCTGTCTCGGGTCCTTATCAGATATATTTGGCTACCATTGCTGTCAATTAAATCCAATGACACAGGAGCCCGGGGCGGAGCCAAGTCCTGCTGTCTATGGCAATGGATACAGCCATGCACCCATGGAATGCAGCTCTCCATGGGGACACTCAATGAAGAGGAGGAGCCAGGAGCGCCACCGGGGAACCCCAGAAAAGGAGAATCTGGGCTGCTCCGTGCAAAACCCTTGCACGGAGCAGGAACGTATGACATGTTTGTTACCCCCCCCCCCAAAAAAAAAAAAAAATTAAAAAAAAACCTTTACAATCACTTTAAATACAAATCTGTGTCCTGGATGCGATTGCAGAGCACCAAACAAAGATCAAAACACATAATAAATATGCGCGTACTCTAGTTCCAATATGTGAATATGGGAACCAACTCTGAACAGGCAGACTTGTTCTTTTATAGAATAGAACGGTTTTGGGACTTTACATGAGGCACAAATTCAAGGCTAGCAAGCAGTAATTGTAGAACAAATGAGTTTTTATTTTTCTATAGCCGTGAACGACACAATGTGTTTATAGTAATGTCATACATAATTTCATGGACGAGCATTTGTATAGCAAGAACAAGCGGGCAATCATAAAGCATGTCAACCGTATCAAAATTTGTTATATAACATAGTAAATAAAAACGTCATCCACATCAATAAAATCACCTGGGACAGCATGTAGCAAAGTATTTACAGTTTATCGCAGTTAAAAAATTATTATTAATTATGGAACATGTAGAGCCAACTTGTAGGGCATGTAGCATCTGTGTATTTCCGACGCGTTTCGTGGGATGTATGCCCACTCTTCAGGGGCGGATGCTGCATATATCTATAATAAGACATATTAATGTAACCATGGTCTCATGATTGACCAAGGGAAAGAAAGATAGGGTGTATGGAGGGCAAGTAAGATCCCTCTGTATACTCACTTTAGTCGGGACTGTGTGGCCCGAGGGCAGGGACCACTAGAGGAGTCCCCCGTGGGAGCTGAGGTAGTGGGACGCAGAAGAGCACTAATGGGGTCCCCCAATTAAAATAATAGAATAACCAAGAAGTATTAGTAGGGGCTCCACTTCTGTAAAAATAATAAATAACTAAGGTATAATAAATAAGGTATATATAACATTTTCTAGTAGTATATGTATGTATGTATGTATGTATATAATTATTATATTTAGAAAAGTAACTAATATTATTGGAATTATGTATGTATATATAATTAATTTATAATTGAAGTGGAGCAGAACCATAATTAGAATAAATGGAGGGGAATAAAAACACCCAATGATAATAGTGATAGGTTAGTGTGGGTCATTTTGATCGTGATTGTGGATATAGCGAAAGGGTCTGGAATGTTGTTAATATAGTGATGTAAGGAAAAGCATTAAAAATGCTATGGTGAAAAAAATTTAAAATTTAAAGTGGAATTAAATTAGTGTTTAGTATAGAAGTTACAATGAAAAATAATAAACTCACATTGTGAAAGCCTTGAGTTGCATATGGCTGGAATCCGAAGCCAAAGGTATGATTGTGTGCACAATGGGCAACACCGATTTGCGTGCTGCCATAACGTGTGTTAAATACCCCCTGCATATTCTCCGTCCTGCCCAGCGTCACACTGACATGATGGTGGGACAGAGGCGTCCTCGTCGAAACAGCCGAAGCCGTACATAGAGGCTTAGCCTCCACCCACAAGTGTCAGTCAAAGTGCATGGATTAACTCGCGGCGATGTGTGGCGGAACTACCCGCCCCAACCACCCCCGCCTCCAACCAACCGGCCGGGGGGGTGAGGGGAGGGACACCGGCACAGCATCGCAGCTCCCGACAAGGGATGGCATAAGGGCCCCAAAGTTCCCCCCGGCCACTCAGCCCGAGCATGGGACCAATATTAAAATGATGGAAATATAAGGTGTATTAGCCTGAGAACCTGCATAACGGCAGAACAAAGGCATCATGGTATGTGAAAGACATGCTTTAATGCCTGATAGAGACTTGTTCTTTTAGACCCCTTTCACATTGTGGCGGTTTTCAGGCGCTTTATCTCTGGAAATAGCCTCTGCTAAGTGCCTGAAAACCGCCTCCCATTCATTCAAGTGTGACTTTTCACATTCGGGCGGTGCACTTGCAGGACGTTCCGAAAAGTCCTGCAAGCAGCATCTTTGGGGCAGTTTGGGAGTGCTGTATTTAGCTCTCCCAAAATGCCCTGCCCAGCGCTTCAGGAGCGGCGCAACACGGGAGTTTTTAACCCCTACTTTAGGGTTAAAAGCACCCCGCTAGAAGCCAAAAAGTGCCGCTTAAACAGCTGTAAAACAAGCGTCGCTTTACCGCAGCTGTGGCCCCAGTTCGCCAAGGAGCCTCTGCTCTTTGTGTGGAAGCAAAGGTCTCCCTACAGAAGTCTGACACTCCTTACCTGCCGAGTCACAACTAGAGCTCTCAAAGCAGCATCTGAGCTTTACTTATTGCACAGAAGCCTCGTCTCAGCAGGAGATGTGAGCTTTGCTGTTTGTATAGCTCCCAACTGTCCCTGATTTCGAGTGACTGTCCCTCATTTGGAGCAATGTCCCTCTGTCCCTCTTTCCTCCTCATTTGTCCCTCATTTTGGTCTGAACTATATACTTGTTTATAAAATGCACTTTTTTATCTATCAAAAAGTGTTTCCAAGTGCTAAACATTTCATCTGATTTCTAAATTGCTGCATTTGTAAATTCCAAAAGCCAATATAAAGGAATAGTAGTGGTAAATAAAAAGCACTTGTGGGTTTAACCAATCTTGTTTTTTGTACAATTCTTTAAGGGGTGTGGCAAGGGGTGTGTCCTATGTCTGCATACTTTTTCCTGATAGGAGTCCCTCATTCCCATCTTAAAAAGTTGGGAGGTATGCTGTTTGCACAGTAGGCTAGTCTCAGCAGGGGGTGCAAAGAGACCGCTGTTTCCACACACCAAGCAGGGGTCCTTCGCTGCACAATGCCGGCTGGGGATAGGCTGCTTTCTAAGTCAGTAAGACTTTGCACACCTTTTTGATTTGCTGCACTTGAATTATTAACAGATTTAGGCCGGGTTTACACTGGTGCGACAAACGCTCCAACATTGGGAGCTCATGTTGCATGACGTGTGAAAATAAATGTTTCCCTACGGGAGCCGTCTTAACTGGTCCAACACAAGTCAGTCCGACTTTGAAAATGCTCCCTGTACTACTTTGGTCCGACTTTGATCCTACTTCAGCCCATTGACTATCATTGAAGTCGGATCCGCCGTCTTGCATGATCCGACTTTGGCATGCGACTTGTGCTCTGATGATCTTGAGGGAGAACTCAGTGCCAAATTTTAAATAAAAAACCGACATGGGTTCCCCCTCTGAGAGCATACCAGGCCCTTCGGTCTGATATGGATTTTAAGGGGGACCCCCTACACCGGAAAAACGGCGTGGGGGTCCCCCCAAAATCCATACCAGACCCTTATCCAAGCACGCAGCCCGGCTGGTCAGAAAAGGGGGTGGGGACGAGCGAGCACCCTCCGCCCTCCTGAACCGTACCAGGCCGCATGCCCTCAACATGGGGGGTGAATGCTTTGGGGCAGGGGGGCGCCCTGCGGCCCCCCACCTCAAAGCACCTTGTCCCCATGTTGATGAGGACAAGGGCCTCTTCCCGACAACCTTGGCCGTTAGTTGTCGGGGTCTGCGGGGGGGATTATCGGAATCCGGGAGCCCCCTTTAATAAGGGGGCCCCCAGATCCCGCCCCCCCACCCTATGTGAATGAGTGTGGGGTACATCGTACCCCTACCTTTTCACCTGGGAAAAAAAGTGTCAATAAAAAATCACACTAGACAGGTTTTTAAAGTAATTTATTAGGCAACTCCGGGGGTCTCTTCCGACTTCTCCACGTTTTCCAGCTCTTCTCCCGCTCTCCGGTATCTTATGCCGGGCTCCTCCGCTATCTTCTGCTCTTTTGCCGCTCTTTTGCTAGCGGTGGGCGGTCTTCTCCGTCGTCTTCTTCCCTCTTCTCTTCTTCCGATGTTGACACGATGCTCTCTACCGCTGTAATGCGGTGTGCAATGACTTATATAGGCATGGGGCGTGGTCACCAGGTGATGTCACCCGATGACCCCGCCCCTTATTGCGTCACCGCCCCATCATGCCCTGGGCCGTGATGTCATAAGGGGCGGGGTCATCGGGTGATATCACCCGGTGACCACGCCCCATGCCTATATAAGTCATTGCTCACACGGCATTACAGCGGGAGAGATTGTCTTGTCAACATCGGAAGAAGGGAAGAGGGAAGAAGATAACGGAGAAGAATGGGCCACCGCTAGCAAAAGAGCGGCAAAAGAGCAGAAGATAGCGGAGGAGCCCGACAGAAGATACCCGAGAGCGGGAGAAGAGCCGGAGAACGCGGTGAAGTCGGAAGAAGACCCCCGGAGCTGCCTAATAAATTACTTTAAAAACCTGTCTAGTGTGTGTTTTTTATTGACCCTTTTTTTCCTAGGTGAATAGGTAGAAATACGATGTACCCCATACTCATTCACATAGGGTGGGGGGCCGGGATCTGGGGGCCCCCTTTATTAAAGGGGTCTCCCGGATTCCGATAAGCCCCCCCGCCCGCAGACCCCGACAACCAACGGCCAGGGTTGTCGGGAAGAAGCTCTTGTCCTCATCAACATGGGGACAAGGTGCTTTGGGGTGGGGGGACCACAGGGGCCCCCCCTGCCCCAAAGCAAACACCCTCCCATGTTGAGGGCATGAGGCCTGGTACGGTTCAGGAGATGGGGGGGCTCGCTCGTCCCCACCCCTTTTCCTGACCAGCCGGGCTGCGTGCAAAGATAAGGGTCTTGTATGGATTTTGGGGGGACCCCCACGTCGTCTTTTCGGCGTAGGGTGTTCCCCTTAAAATCTATACTAGGCCCAAGGGCCTGGTATGCTCTTGGAGGGGGAACCCATGCCGTTTTTTTATTTAAAATTTGGCGTGGAGTTCCCCCTCAAGATTCATACCAAGCACAGTGTCTGGTATTGGCGGGGGTCCAAGTCGGATCCCTATTCTTTGAAAGTCGGACGTATGTCGGCTTCAAGTCGCAGGGCAAAGTCGGATCCAAAGTAGGACGGCTGTCGTGTTGCACCAGTGTAAACCAGGCCTAAAACTGAGACTCACACTGGTACGACACGACTGTTGTACGAATGTCGATCCGACTTTTCCCTGCGACAACAGTCCTACTTCCATCTGACTTGAATGAACAGGATACAACTTTGCTCCAAATTTGAGATTTGAGTCTGACTTCTAATTTGACCAATCAAAACAATCCCAGTGTGACATAAATTCCTTTTTCCTGCTGCTGTAATCACCATGTCGGATGTCAAAAGTCGGATGATTAGAACGAGGATCCGACTAATGATATTGAATGGGCTGAAAACGGACCAAAGTAATGCAGGAACCTTTTTCAAAGCCTGAACGACTTGTGTCAGGCCAGTTAAGACGGCTCTCATAGGGAACCATTGATTTGTACGCGTCCTGCGACATCTGCTCCCAAAGTTGGAGTGTCACATCAGTGTGAACCAGGCCTGAAAGTTAATTCGGGCTTTAAAACCACACTGGAAAAACATCAGCTGGAATCCAATTGGTTGTTATGAGCAGCACAGACACTTCTTGACACGTAAACAATCCTGATGCAGTAACAATGTAGCCGTAACAATTAATTCTCTATAGTGTGCAAAACACTGGTGTGTGTTTGTGTTATCAGAATGGAAATTCAGTTGCGGAGCGGAGGTGGTTAAGCGTTTCTACCTCCCGCATTCTGTACGCTGGGCCCGATGCTCATCTTGTTCCAATTAATTGAATGCCTGTAAAGAAAATGTAGCGCTGTCCCCAGCTAAAGTATTTGAATAAATAAAGCGCATTAGAAGTGTCTCTCCTAATCGTCTCCGACGTCTACACTGCGGGATGCAAATTACTCTGTAGCGGTGAGTCTGCTCCTGCATTTCTGGAAGGAGGTAGCTGTGCCGCACAAACTGTGTTAATGTTTTATCATCATGACTCTTAATTACCCGGGGTTTAACGTGAACAAGTTACTTTTAATCTGCTAAACGTAAATCATAATTTCTTTTTAAAAGAGAAACAAAAAGACACAGAATTCTGGAGCACTCTGTTGAAACATGAGATCCCAAGGGCACTTATATTGACACACCTTCATATCTTCCAATATTGACTGCCTTTGTCATTCTTGACATTTGTTCACAGGGCATCTTGCGTAGATCTGCAAAGGAAATTGATGCCGGAAGACTTGCCTCTGCCAGGTGCTTTCATCATAGTTCTGCATAGGGAGTGAATGGCTATATAATGCCCACCATGTTTCATAGACCGTGGACCCAACTCTGACTGATGTCTGAATGGTGAGGTAGCTCCAATATCGGGCCACCAGCTCAACATATTTCAATAGTACTGGCTCTGTGGGCCCCCTGTTTTCCCCTAGCCTTGTCCTCACCTTGTGACTGATCAATATAACGCTTCGCTGACTGCATCATCCACTAGAAACCTTCACAAACCATGTTCCCTAATGCTAACTGTCCAGATCTGGTTGCCTATAGGAAGGTTCAGGTAGTATTCCCATACCAGCAGGAGACCCAAGCCCTTCTGGGTCAATCAGCAGGGGGGCCCAGACCCAGCAGGGGTTGCCTGCCCTGTGATTTGAGTACTTTAACCTGTGTGTCCTAAATGTTTGTGTAAGGCCAAACCGCCAACAACAATGTGTCCCATTCATGGCCAATCTGCCCTCCAAAGCCATTCATAACCAGCCTGTTTGCCCATCTCTGGAGCCACTTTTTGTTCTGCTGGCTATTCAGCACCATGCTAGCGTTCCAAAGGGATGTCCGAAGCCCCATCACCAACCTCATAATGTGAGAGTCCACCTTGGTTCGTTATCTTTTTATCTTATCAATTTGTTTCCTCTTGTGATATTGGATATTGGAAGGGGTAAGGTAGGTTGTATGGGGCCCCATTTCTAATGGCTGCCCTGGCCCAGCTTATCCTATAGGGTTGAGCAACCACAAAACTATTCCATCTTCTTTCCAGTCAATTGTATTGTCATTCTGATGCCTGGGAAATTTTTATATTTTGATGAAACCTTCCTGTTGTGGCATGTTTTGTTTTAACGGTCATTTTGTCATCTTCTGGTTCTTCTTTGGGTTCCTGATTTAAGAGTTATAAAGAATAAGGTATAGAAAATAGAGGGTATGCCTGATTTTACTTAACCAGACCTTGGTCTTGTAACGAATACAGAGGCATTGGCAATGTCATCTTCTGTGATAGAAGAGCCTAGTCATGGGACTAATGTTGAGGCATTCTTGATGTCATTCTTTTGATGGAAGAGCGTGGTCATGTGACTAATGTAAAAGCATTGACCATGTCATCTCTGTGAGAAGAGAGCTTGGTCATGTGACTAATGTTGAGGCATTAGCGACGTTATCTCTAAAAGAAGAGCCTGAAGAGCCTGGTCATGTGACTAATGCCAAGGCAATAATGTAATCTGTGTGATAGGAGAGCCTGGTCATGGAACTAACATTGAGTTATTGGATCTCAGTAATGGCAGAGCCTAGCCATGTGAGGCATCGGCGATGTAATCTCAGGGATGATAGAGCCTGATCATGTGACTAACGTTGAGGAGTTCGCTATGTCATCTCAGTGGTGGTAGAGCCTGGTCATTTAACTAGTGTTGAGGCATTGGCTAGGTCATCTTAGTGATGGTAGAGCCTGGTCATGTGACTGATGTTAAAGGCATTAGCTATGTCATCTCAGTGATGGTAGACTGGTCATGTCACTAATGTTGAAGCATTAGTGATGTCATCTCTGTGATGGGAGAGTCTGATCATGTGACTAAAGATGAGGCATGAGTGATGTCATCTTTGTGATAGGATCTTGGGAAACAGAGGGGCCAGTTCATTTATTTTTTTTTTTTGTTTGTTTCAATTTCCTAAGATCTTTCTCATCGGCAGAGAACTAGTGCCAGTGTTATAGATGAGGTTAGATTTTATGATGTCCCATTACCTGTTAACTATCTCAATCAGACTTAATAATTTTTTCACTACACGTCCATGCTAAAGTGATACATTTTATTTTATGTTTATATATTCAGTATATTTTATTTGCTAGGCGCAACTTGCGCAGTAATGTGTCAATGTGATGGCCCGTTCACATTATGTGCAGTTACCTGCATTTTTCCCCATGAATAAACACAGGCAACTGCAGTGACACACAGAAAACGATAGTTCACACCAAGACGGAGTATTTCGCTGCATTCCAGAGCTGTGTGATGATATGCAACATGTTCGCATTATATTGTACACCTCTCTAGATGGCCTTGCATGTCACCACACTGTAAGCGCAGCGCACTCCTCCGCTGTACAGTGACATGAATAAAGTGTCACTTTGAGCACTTCGCGTAAAGTTAAAAAAAAATTAAGGAGTTGTGTGATGCAATAAAACAAGCATCACACTGCCCCCTCCTGAATGGCTCTGCAGCCCAAAACGGCTGCTGCCCGCACACTAATGCCCCGTACACACAGGCGGATTTTCCGATTGAAAATGTCCAATCGGAGCGTGTTGTCGGAAATTCCGACCGTGTGTGGGCTCCATCGGACATTTTCCATCGGATTTTCCGACACACAAAGTTTGAGAGCAGGAGATAACATTTTCCGACAACAAAATCCGTTGTCGAAAATTCCGATAGTGTGTACACAAATCCAACGGACAAAGTGCCACGCATGCTCAGAATAAATAAAGAGATGAAAGCTATTGGCCACTGTCCCGTTTATAGTCCCGACGTACGTGTTTTACGTCACCGCGTTTAGAACGATCGGATTTTCCGACAACTTTGTGCGACCGTGTGTAGACAAAACAAGTTTGAGCCAACATCCGTCGGAAAAAATCCAAGGATTTTGTTGTCGGAATGTCCGAACAAAGTCCGACCGTGTGTACGCCCTATAACCCGCTGCAGTTTGGTGTACTGCCTAGTGCAAATGGACCCTAGCACTTCTAATTATTTATTACCCCTCACAAAGATCACAGTACTTCCCTGACCTTTTCTTTTCAGAAGGACAGTGCAAGCATCGTTCAGGCATTATCCAGGGTCACCATCTACTTATGACATGAGATGGCGGTTCAGAGATGACACAATCGTGTAAACCCTGGTGCCTGCGCACTTCTTGGCCGCGCTCAAAACTGATTCAGATCAGTCCCTGCCGCAGCCTCTCTCTTTGTGACTTGCTACAAAATTTGGTGTTGCAGTCTGCCACTGGGAGAGAAGAGACAGGGGAAACTCTTCCTCCTGCCTGCAGCAGACAGATGGCATCATCTCAGCCAAGGCAAAGTCACTAAATGGAGGCAATGAATGACTTTTTAATAATAAAAGGTGGAGTTCATGTGTATTATGATACTTTTGCTGCATATTGTGACAGGTCAGGAATGTTCAGACTGGAAAAGTTTCCAACAGGTCCGCTTTAATAAATATACGCACATCAGGAACAAATTATATTTAACAATGCTTGAGATGTCAAGAGACTCTGATATATTTGATCCCGGTATGTTTTGCTGAGAAAAGAAGGAATTGTTGCCCATGGCTCATTTAAGGTTAATGACCCATCGAGCTATGTGGATTTCCTTCCCTAAGTATGTAGTGTATTGCTTTACAACACCACAAGGAGATATTGGAATAACCCCGGTGTATAATACAGTAAATTATACTCAAATAAATGTATGTTTGTTTAGCCTAGAATATCCGTAGTAGTAGTAAACAAATGTTCAGGACGTGGTCTGAAATATCACTGCTTTTATAGGAGAATTTCAAGTCTCTTAACCACTTCAGCCCCGGAAGGATTTACCCCCTTCCTGACCAGAGCGTTTTTTGCGATTTGGCACTGCGTCGCTTTAATTGACAATTGCGCAGTCGTGCGACGTGGCTTCGAAACAAAATTGACATCCTTTTTTTCCCACAAATAGAGCTTTCTTTTGGTGGTATTTGATCATCTGTGCGATTTTTATTTTTTGCGCCATAAACAAAATAAGAGCGACAATTTTGAAAAAAAACGCATTATTTTTTACATTTTGCTATGATAATTATTCCCATAAAAATATATAAAAAAAACATTTTTTTTTTCCTAAGTTTAGGCTGATACATATTCTTCTACATATTTTTGGTTAAAAAAAATCGCAGTAAGCGTTTATTGATTTGTTTGCGCAAAAGTTATAGCGTTTACAAAATAGGGGATAGTTTTTTGGCATTTTTATTAATAATTTTTTTTTACTAGTAATGGCGGCAATCAGCTATTTTTATTGTGACTGCGACGTAATGGCGGACATATCGGACATTTTTTTACACATTTTTGGGACCATTGTCATTTATACAGCAATCTGTGCTATAAAAATGCATTGATTCCTGTGTAAATGACACTGGCAGTGAAGGGGTTAACCACTAGGGGGCGGGGAGTGATTTCTAACTGTCAGGGGGATGGGCTGGTGTGTAACGTCACTGATCTCTGCTCCGATGACAGGGAGCAGAGATCGAGTGACACTTGTCACTAGGCAGAACGGGGAGATGCTGTTTACAACAGCATCTCCCCGTTCGTCCTCTCCATGAGGCGATCGCGGGTATGCCCGCGGCGATCGAGTCCGAGGGACCCGCGACCCGACTCACTGAGGTCGCGGCAGGCGCACACGGCGGCAAATTCAAAGTAACGTACGGGTACGTTACTTTGCGCAGCCGTGCCATTCTGCCGACGTATAAGTACAGGAGCCGGTCGGAAACCGGTTAAGAAATGATGAATAATAATGTGAATAAAACATACAGTATCTCACAAAAGTGAGTACACCCTTCACATTTTTGTAAATATTTTATTATATCTTTTCATGTGACAACACTAAAGAAATAACACTTTGCTACAATGTAAAGTAGTGAGTGTACAGCTTGTATAACTTTGCTGTCCCCTCAAAATAACTCAACACACAGCCATTAATGTCTAAACCGCTGTCAACAAAAGTGAGTACACCCCTAAGTGAAAATGTCTAAATTGGGCCCAAAGTGTCAATATTTTGTGTGGCCACCATTTTTTTCCAGCACCGCCTTAACCCTCTTGTGCATGGAGTTCACCAGAGCTTCACAGGTTGCCACTGGAGTCCTCTTCCACTCCTCCATGACGACATCACGGAGCTGGTGGATGTTAGAGACCTTGCGCTCCTCCACCTTCCGTTTGAGGATGCCCCACAGATGCTCAATAGGGTTTAGGTCTGGAGACATGCTTGGCCAGTCCATCACCTTTACCCTTAGCTTCTTTAGCAAGGCTGTAGTCGTCTTGGAGGTGTTTTTGGGGTTGTTATGTTGGAATACTTCCCTGTGGCCCAGTCTCCGAAGGGAGGGGATCATGCTCTGCTTCAGTATGTCACAGTACATGTTGGCATTCATGGTTCCCTCAATGAACTGTAGCTCCCCAGTCCCAGCAGCACTCATGCAGCCCCCAGACCATGACACTCCCACCACCATGCTTGACTGTAGGCAAGACACACTTGTCTTTGTACTCCTCAACTGGTTGCCACCACACACGCTTGACACAATCTGAACCAAATATGTTTATCTTAGTCTCATCAGACCACAGGACATGGTTCCATTAATCCGTGTCCTTAGTCTGCTTGTCTTCAGCAAACTGCTAGCGGGCTTTCTTGTGCACCATCTTTAGAAGAGGCTTCCTTCTGGGACGACAGCCATGCAGACCAATTTGATGCAGTGTGTGGCGTATGGTCTGAGCACTGACAGGCTGAACCTACACCCCTTCAACCTCTGCAGCAATGCTGGCAGCACTCATACGTCTATTTCCCAAAGACAACCTCTGGATATGACACCGAGTACGTGCACTCAACTTCTTTGGTTGACCATGGCCTGTCGAGGCCTTTTCTGTATGGTCTTGGTCAACGTGCTGCAGCTCAGTTTCAGGGTCTTGACAATCTTCTTATAGCCTAGGCCATCTTTATCTAGAGCAACATTTTTTTTTTTTCAGATCCTCAGAGAGCTCTTTGCCATGAGGTGCCATTTTGAACTTCCAGTGACCAGTATGAGAGAGTGAGATCGATAACACCAAATTTAACACACATTCGCACCTGAGACCTTGTAACACTAACGAGTCACATGACACCGGGGAGGGAAAATGGCTAATTGGGCCCAGTTTGGACATTTTCACTTAGGGGTGTACTTACTTTTGTTGCCAGCGGTTTAGACATTAATGGCCGTGTGTCGAGTTATTTTGAGGGGACAACAAATTTAAACTGTTATACAAGCTGTACACTCACTACTTTACATTGTAGCAAAGTGTCATTTCTTCAGTGTTGTCACATGAAAAGATATCCTAAAACATTTACTGTACTTTTGTGAGATACTGTATATATATCATTACAGTGCATATAAAAAGTCTACACGCCCCTGTTAAAATGTCAGATTTCTGTGATGTAAAAAATGAGGCAAAGATAAATCATTTCAGAACTTTTTCCACCCTTAAATGTGACCCATAAACTGTAAAAAATAATAAAATAATGTGGTTGCATAAGTGTGCACACCCTCTTATAACTGGGGATGAAGCTATGTTCAGAATTAAGCAATCATATTTAAACTCATGTTAACCACTTAATGGCCAGAAGTTTTCCCCCTTGATGACCAGGCCATTTTTTTGCGATACGGCACTGTGTCACTTTAACTGACAATTGCGCGGTCATGCGACGTTATACCCAAATAAAATTGATGTCTTTTTTTCCCCACAAATAGAGCTTTCTTTTGGTGGTATTTGATCACCTCTGTGGTTTTTATTTTTTGCGCTATAAATAAAAAAAAAAGACCAACAATTTTGAAAAAAAATAAATTTTTTGCTATAATAAATTTCTTCATCAGTTTAGGCCAGTAGGTATTCTTTTGCATATTTTTTTGTAAAAATATTGCAATAGGGGTATATTGGTTTGCGCAAAAGTTATAGCGTGTACAAAATAGGGGATAGATTTATGGCATTTTTATTATTATTATTTTTTTTATTAGTAATGGCAGTGGTCTGCGTTTTGTTTAGCGGGACTACGACATATCGGACACTTTTGACACTTTGTTTGGGATCAGTGACATTTATACAGCGATCAGTGCTATAAAAATGCACTGATTACTGTATAAATCACACTGGCAGGGAAGGGGTTAACACTAGGGTGCGTTCAAGGGGTTAAATGTGTTCCCTGGGAAGTGTTTCTAACTGGGGGGGGGGACTGACTGGGAGTACAGAGAGATCGCTGTTCCTAATCATTAGGAACAGACAATCACTTTCTACTTCCTGGTGAGAACGGGGATCTGTTTGTTTACATTGACAGATCCCCATTCTGGCTCTCTGTGGAGTGATCCCGGGTGGCTGGTGGACATTGCGGCTGCTGTGTGTCGATGACGTTTGCGGGGCAGCGTATATAGTAAATATCTCCTAAACTGTCCAAGTTTAGGAGATATTTACAGTACCTACAGATAAGCCTTACTATAGGCTTACCTGTAGGTACAATTAAAGAGGAAGAATTTACTTCCTCTTTAACTAACTAATGCAGGGTTGCCTACCCATAGCTCCCAACTGTCCCTGATTTCGAGGGACTGTCCCTGATTTGGAGCAATGTCTCTCTGTCCCTCATTCCTTCTCATTTGTCCCTCATTTTGGTCTGATCTATATAGATGTATATAAAATGCACTTTTTATCTATCAAAAAGTATTTTCCAGCGCTAAACCTTTCTAAATTGCTGCATTTGTAAAATCCAAAAGCCAATATAAAGGAATAGTAGTGGTAAAAAAAAAAGCACCTGTGGGTTTAACCCATCTTTTTTTTTTTTTTGGTACAATTCTCCTTTAAGGGGGTGTGGCAAGGGGTGTGTCCTATCCCTGCATACTTTTGCTGATAGATGTCCCTCATTCCCATCTCAAAAAGTTGGGAGGTATGGCTTACCCCTATGCCTTAGCTAGACAAAGTCCTGCTTGGGTGGCATCATGGCTGCACACAGGCAGTCTGCTATTTCTTCCCTGGCCTACCTACCAGCTTCTGTTCCGGCGCCCTCTTTCGGGGTCTAGGCATGTATGCGTGCGTCCATCTACGCAGATTTCATATATTGGCAAAGGAATTGCAAGCTCTGTGGGTGTGGGAATGTTGATTTTGGTGTAGGAGCACGCAGTGCTGATTCAAGCAGGATGGCGGCATTGTCACATCTCCTGACGTCTTATCCTTGAAAACCATCCTAATCCCCGGGGGCTCTCTGGGACTCGGAGATAACTCTTCAAGAAAAAGAAATCTTTCCAGTTCAATATAATGTTTACTGTAGACTTTTTCCCTGTCTCTCCCTGAAGGAAGAAAACAGATTTGCCGGAAAGAAAAGTATATATATATTTTTTTTTTTTCTTTGAGTCGGCGGAGGATGCATATAAATGAGGTGCTGTAATGAGGCTTTTCAGCGCTCGTATTATTGGTTGACTAGTCTATGGCTGACAGATTAATCCCTGCTACAAAAATGCAGGATATACCAGATATAATTATCAGAGATAAAATAGCTATAAAATCCTCGGGATTTCACACAGCTGCTTTTTCAGTACGTCTCGCTGGAATCGGAGAGCAAAACCCTGTTCTGGGGGGTGGGGGGGGGAACCTTTGCTAATAACAGAGATGTTCAGATCTTTAAAAATAACCTATTTACAAAATTGTCTGCCTTTTTTAAAGCCGGGGTGGGGCTGTTCATATGCAAATGAGCTGTTTACCAAAACCAGCCTGCCAGAAACAAAAGGGCGGAGACTACCCTGCGTTAAAGGAGACCTCCAGGCAGAGAGCTAAATGCACAATTGAAATACATACATGTTCACTTTTGAATACTAGATTTCTTACTCTGTTTGGCCAGTCTTGAAATTCCTATGTTCCTAGCACACTGCATAGCCACACCACCCTGCCCCCAAAATTCATTTTTTTACTCATTCCTGCTGTAGACACATAGCTTCCTGGGTTACCTGTCTACTCACTGAGCAGGTATAATGTACTGTAGGTGGAAAAGCGATGCTGCAGTGTTGGATCAGGAAACAGGAGCAAGGACAGAAAGAGGCGATGTTCGGACTTTAGTGGTACCATATAGTTGGCTGTTAATAAACAGTCAATGATAAAATTATTCAAGATATTTTATTACAAAGGAAAAAATACATTCATTTTACACAAGTATGTATAAAACCAAATCTATGACAAATAGACAATACGTTTACAGTCTATCTTAATGATTATAACATTTGTACCATCTTGGTAGTAATTGCTCTACATTTTTCACGGACTTGGACGCTTATTCAGGATCTTATTCATTATTTAAAGGGTATATAGAAGAGGATTGTCATATAGCTAAGAAATAGAAAAAGTACGTATTATTCACAAAAGAAAACCTTGTGTAATTACAATCAGTAATATTTCATGTAAATATAAGACATCTGCTGTAAGACACCCACCATCCACACGTCTTGCAGGAGGGCATCAGCAGGCCGTGGACCCAGGAAAAAGGTGTCCCGCCCCGGAGGGCCTGGGAGCCTATTGTATGGCACTGGATATGGCTAATACTTAGCCTAGTTGAAAGAAAACAAGAGGTATTGTCAAACATCTTTAAAGTCACCCAGGAGAGCATGACATACAGTGGGGACAGAAAGTATTCAGACCCCCTTAATTTTTTCACTCTGTTATATTGCAGCCATTTGCTAAAATCATTTAATTTCATTTTTTTTTGCCTCATTAATGTACACACAGCACCCCATATTGACAGAAAAACACAGAATTGTTGACATTTTTGCAGATTTATTAAAAAAGAAAAACTGAAATATCACATGGTCTTAAGTATTCAGACCCTTTGCTCAGTATTTAGTAGAAGCATCCTATTTGATCTAATACAGCCATGAGTCTTTTTGGGAAAGATGCAACAAGTTTTTTACACCTGGATTTGGGGATCCTCTGCCATTCCTCCTTGCAGATCCTCTCCAGTTCTGTCAGGTTGGATGGTAAACGTTGGTGGACAGCCATTTTTAGGTCTCTCCAGAGATGCTCAATTGGGTTTAAGTTAGGGCTCTGGCTGGGCCATTCAAGAACAGTCACGGAGTTGTTGTAAAGCCACTCCTTCGTTATTTTAGCTGTGTGCTTAGGGTCATTGTCTTGTTGGAAGGTAAAGCTTTGGCCCAGTCTGAGGTCCTGAGCACTCTGGAGATGGTTTTCATCCAGGATATCCCTGTACTTGGCCGCATTCATCTTTCCCTCGATTTCAACCAGTCGTCCTGTCCCTGCAGCTGAAAAACACCCCCACAGCATGATGCTGCCACCACCATGCTTCACTGTTGAGACTGTATTGGACAGGTAATGAGCAGTGCCTGGTTTTCTCCACACATACCGCTTAGAATTAAGGCCAAAAAGTTCTATCTTGGTCTCATCAGACCAAAGAATCTTATTTCTCATCATCTTGGAGTCCTTCAGGTGTTTTTTAGCAAACTCCATGCGGGTTTTCATGTGTCTTGCACTGGGGAGAGGCTTCCGTCGGGCCACTCTGCCATAAAGCCCCGACTGGTGGAGGGCTGCAGTGATGGTTGACTTTCTACAACTTTCTCCCATCTCCAGACTGCATCTCTGGAGCTCAGCCACAGTGATCTTTGGGTTCTTCTTTACCTCTCTCACCAAGGCTCTTCTCCCCGGATAGCTCAGTTTGGCCAGACGGCCAGCTCTAGGAAGGGTTCTGGTCGTCCCAAACGTCTTCCATTTAAGGATTATGGAGGCCACTGTGCTCTTAGGAACCTTAGGTGCAGCAGAAATTTTTTTGTAACCTTGGCCAGATCTGTGCCTTGCCACAATTCTGTCTCTGAGCTCTTCAGGCAGTTCCTTTGACCTCATGATTCTCATTTGCTCTGACATGCACTGTGAGCTGTAAGGTCTTATATAGACATGTGTGTGGCTTTCCTAATCAAGTCCAATCAGTATAATCAAACACAGCTGGACTCAAATGAAGGTGTAGAACCATCTCAAGGATGATCAGAAGATATGGACAGCACCTGAGTTAAATATATGAGTGTCACAGCAAAGGGTCTGAATACTTAGGACCATGTGATATTTCAGTTTTTCTTTTTTAATGAATCTGCAAAAATGTCAACAATTCTGTGTTTTTCTGTCAATATGGGGTGCTGTGTGTACATTAATGAGGAAAAAAAATGAACTTAAATGATTTTAGCAAATGGCTGCAATATAACAAAGAGTGAAAAATTTAAGGGAGTCTGAATACTTTCCGTCCCCACTGTATATACGATACATTTGTATACGTATCAAACAAGATTTCATCATACCTGAGGGGGGTCACGTAGGATACGGCTAAGTATTAGCCATATCCAGTGCCATACAATAGGCTCCCAGGCCCTCCGGGGCGGGGCACCTTTTTTCTGGGTCCACGGCCTGCTGACTCCCTCATGCGAGACGTGTGGATGGTGGGTGTCTTAGGCCCCTTTCACACGAGGCGGGCTCCATTTCTACGGAGCCCGCCTCGGTCCGCCGGCTCAGCGGGAGATCTGTCCGTTGATCTCCGCTGAGCCGGCGGATGACAGGTCCCTCTCTGCTCACTGAGCGGGGAGGGGCTTGTCAGGCGCCACTGCCGCCTATGGAGGGATCGGACGAAAACGGACAGCGTGTCCGTTTTCGTCAGATCTCACCCGATCCGATCCGCCATCGACGGATCTGGACGTAGAGCCATACGTCTGCTTTTAGCGGATCGGATGGGGTCGGATGTCAGCGGACATGTCTCCGCTGACATCCGACACTCCATAGGCTAACATGGATCGCCCGTTCAGGTCCGCCGTCAAAACATGAAACATGAAATGTTATTGATTATAATTACACAATGTTTTCTTTTGTGATTAATATGTACTTTTTCTATTTCTTAGCTATATGACAACCCTCTTCTACATACCATCTAAATAATAAATAAGCTACTGAAGAAGCGGCCAAGTCCGCAAAACATGTAGAGCAATTACTACCCAGATGGTACAAATGTTCTAATCATTAAGGCGCCGGTCACACTGGAACCCGCTGCGGATCGCTCAGGAGCTCTGTGCGTCCCTGTTCCCCGTTTCAGGAAGGAATCGGGCGATTCTATGCCTGAATTCGGCCCTGAAACGGAGCCAAAGGCGCACAGCATTTCTGTGCAGTGCGCTACGCAGCCACAACGGAGATATGTGAACCGGCTCCATAGGGAACCAATCACATTCTCCTGCTATGCAAATCAGATGCGGGGAAACCCACATCTATTTCGCATAGGTTTGAACCCGGCCTAAGAGAATGTAAAAGTATTGTCTGGTTGTCATGATTTGGTTTTATACATACTTGTGCAAAATGAATGTATTTTTTCCTTTGTAATAAAATATCTTGAGTAATTTTATCATTGACTGTTTATTAACAGCCAACTATACGGTACCACTAAAGTCCGAACATCGCCTCTTTCCGCCCTTGCTCGTATTTCGATGGGACGAAGGTACCACAATTAACTTTTCTATTCTATTGGCACTCTTCAATAACTGGATCAGGAAACAGGAATGTGACTATGTGGTGTGGTAGGACTGTGGTCATTACAAGACTGGCTGAACAGAATTACACTGGCACTTTATGGCACTTTCACACTGATCAGCGACAAAAACGCATACTGCTTTTGCAGTGCGGTTTTTAAAGGACTTGTGACTCAAAAACCGCACCAAAAGTGCATCACTGGCGCATTTTTGCCGAGTATTTACTACGTTTTTGGTGCAGTTTTTTTTTTAACGCCCCAAACATGCTCCAAAGATGATGCAAGCAGAATTTTTTTTCACCTCCATGTAAGAGAACCACCCCAGTGTTAAAACATTCATAGATTTTAAAGGAAAGCATTTTTCTTGAGGTTTTCAGGCGCTTTTTTTTTTTTTTTTTTTTTTTTTTCAGCTCAAAGGCGCTTGAAAAACTCCAGTGTGAAAGAGCCCTTATTTCAAGATCTGCAGTGTTACACTTTCCATCCCTAAGAACCACCCTTTGCTGGTAGAAAATCTTAAGAGAAGCTTGTATATCACATGACTGTACTGAAGACATCTTGCAAAAGCTAAAATGTTAAAATACACCCCAGCGGACGCTGGGCGAGTTGGATGAGAGGGCATTAAGAGGCTTCATCTTGACCTTACAGTGGTATTAAATCCAAAAGCACACATTTATTATTTTGCAGCTTACCACATTTTAGATGTGATGGCTGCATTAGCTTTCTTTTTAGACTTTCTTTTTTCTATTTTCATCCAGCCAATCTTGTTTTTTCCAAAGAATAAGCTTTCCTGCCGAATGTATTAGTTACAGGGATGAGACAAACCATTTAACATTGACAGGGGTGCTTACAATGATCAGCTTTTATTCATGTAAAACCTTTATCCTAAAAGGAAAAAATAAATAAAAAATGGTTTGCTAGAACTAAATTCAAAAGGGGTTAGCTGGCTTCAATCTGCTAGTGTTTTTATATCTGCTAGTCCATCCAACAATCCCCTCCCCCCAAAACTGACAATGCTGCTGTCCAAGGGCGTTTGTTTCTCCTTCATCCAGAGTGGGTCGCTCTAATACTGGTGTGTTACTGGCCAGATCACCAGGTGAAAACAAGTGGGAAAACGTCCTAAAGAAAACTAATGCAGCCACCACATCTGATGATTGGTCAGCTGCAATATATTACAAATTTTATTTTTGGTTTAAGACCGCTTTAAAAGCATATTCCACCCTTTGTAATTATATATATATATATATATATATATATATATATATATATATATATATATATATATATATATATATATATATATATAATATAGTGTGTGTGTGTATATACAGTATCTCACAAAAGTATCTCACCCCTCACATTTTTGTAAATATTTTATTATATCTTTTCATGTGACAACACTGAAGAAATGAAACTTTGCTACAATGTAAAGTAGTGAGTGTACAGCTTGTATAACAGTGTAAAATTGCTGTCCCTCAAAATATCTCAGCAGCTGGAAATTTGTGTTGTAGAGGGAGCTTAGAGGTAAATTAGCAGAGAGCTGGTCTATTCACAGTAGAGCTTTGCATGTTCCTCCCATCCTCTGTGGAGTGGGGGGGGGGGGGTGTGCCTTTCCTCAAATAAGCTCTCACATAATGTAAGCCCAGACTCCACATCCACCCTTATGTGCTGCTGAAAAAGGAAGAAAGATTTGTACCACAATGTGCATTTTCCAAAGAATGTAGAAAGGGTAAAGACAGCAGATATACCGTATCTCACAAAATTGAGTACACCCCTCACATTTTTGTAAATATTTTATTATATCTTTTCATGTGACAACACTGAAGAAATGACACTTTGTTACAATGTAAAGTAGTGAGTGTACAGCTTGTATAACAGTGTAAATTTACTGTCCCCTCAAAATAACTCAACACACAGCCATTAATGTCTAAACCGCTGGCAACAAAAGTGAATACACCACAAATAAAAATGTCCAAATTTGGCCCAAAGTGTCACTATTTTGTGTGGCCACCATTATTTTCCAGCACTGCCTTAACCCTCTTGAGCATGGAGTTTACCTGAGCTTCACAGGTTGCCACTGGAGTCCTCTTCCACTCCTTCATGACGACATCACGGAGCTGGTGGATGTTAGAGACCTTGCGCTCCTCCACCTCCCATTTGAGGATACCCCACAGATGCTCAATAGGGTTTAGGTCTGGAGACATGCTTCGCCAGTCCATCACCTTTAAGCTTCTTCAACATGGCAGTGGCGGTGTGTTTGGGGTCGTTATCATATTGGAATACTGCTCTGCGGCCCAGTCTCCGAAGGCAGGGGATCATGCTCTGCTTTTGTATGTCACAGTACATGTTGGCATTCATGGTTCCCTCAATGAACTGCAGCTCCCCAGAGCTGGCAGCACTCATGCAGCCCCAGACCATGACACTCCAATCACCATGCTTGACTGTAGGCAAGACACACTTGCCTTTGTACTCCTCACCTGGTTGCCGCCACACACGCTTGACACCATCTGAACCAAATAAGTTTATCTTGGTCTCATCAGACCCCAGGACATGCTTCCAGTAATCCATGACCTTAGTCTGCTTGCCTTCAGCAAACTGCGACCTTTCTTGTGCAACCTCTGAATATGACGCTGAGCACATGCACTCAACTTCTTTGGTCAACCATGGCGAGGCCTGTTCTGAGTGGAACCTGTCCTGTTAAACCGCTGTATGGTCTTGGCCACCATGCTGCAGCTCAGTTTCTTGGTCTTGGCACTTCTTTTATTTGTATAGATCCTCAGAGAGTTCTTTGTCATGAGGTGCCATATTGAACTTCCAGTGACCAGTATGAGAGAGAGTGAGAGCGATAACACCAAATTTAACACACCTTCTCCCCATTCACACCTGAGACCTTGTAACACTAACGAGTCACATGACACCGGGGAGGGAAAATCTCTCTAATTTGGGCACAATTTGGACATTTTCACCTAGGGGTGTACTCACTTTAGTTGCCAGCGGTTTAGACATTAATGGCTGTGTATTGCGTTATTTTGAGGGGACAGCAAATTTACACTGTTATACAAGCTGTACACTCACTACTTTCCATTGTAGCAAAGTGTCATTTCTTCAGTGTTGTCACATGAAAAGATATAATAAAATATTTACAAAAATGTGAGGGGTGTACTCAATTTTGTGAGATACGGTATATCTGCTGTCTTTACCCTTTCTACATTCTTTGGAAAATGCACATCGTGGTACAAATCTTTCTTCCTTTTTCAGCAGCACATAGGGGTGGATGTGGAGTCTGGGCTTACATTGTGTGAGAGCTTATTTGAGGAAAGGCACACACCCCCCACTCCACAGAGGAAGGAAGGAACATGCAAAGCTCTACTGTGAATAGACAAGCTCTCTGCTAATTTACCTCTAAGCTCCCTCTACAACACAAATTTCCAGCTGCTGTTATCTCATCTCTTTTTTTTTTTTTTTAACAATCAGATTTTCTTTATTGAGGGGGTAAATTGCAGAACAATAAAAAAAATGAACAAAGATACTATGGCTAAACAGCCTACTGACATGACGATACAGGTGACACATAAGCTCAATTGACATCGATCGACAGAATGTAGCATAAAATACATTAAGAGCATGTAATGGTACCTCATGGGGGGACCTAGGAAGGCTTGCTATCATACCTAGGTACTATCTATGGGAAGTCAGGCGCAGAGGGGGGAGGGAGAGGCAAGGTCCAAGCCCAAGTAGCATCGAGGCAAGAAGCAGAGGAGAGGGCTCCCTCTTATGTCGATGTCCACAGCTGCCACACCTTATCGAATTTCCAAGGGCACCCTCGGCTAATATATATCAATTTGTAAAGTGGCAATGCCGCGTCAATCATAGCTAGCCAGGAGGTCATAATGGGCGGATCAGGAGAAGACCACTTGCAAATAATCATCTTTTTTGCATAGAACAGTAAGTATGAAAGAAGCAATTTTTCTCAAGTCGTCTTCCAGGACGGCACCCTGAGAGATGACTGGTCCACCTGACAGGAAACACAATCAAGAAAGAGGTTAAAAACCCCGCCCCTCCCTGCACTCCTCAGTTTTTGATTGTGTTTCCCCACAGCGAAACAGTTTGTTTTTTTCTTATAGACCTAAGGCCGTGGGCTGGAAGTCTCCCCCTGGGAACCAGACTGCAGGTTTTTGGAAAACCTTTGGGTCTGGTAGGGCTTACCCTTCCCGGGGGGTTCGTTTCCCCTATTTTCTCAGGGGGGCAATGAAGAGCTCCCCATGAGAACTGGAGGACCCTGGGCACTGTGAGTCTCCAGAACTCCAGGGACCATTTTCCTGCTCCCCCCTCTCCTTACCTGTCGGTTTTTGGAGAGGATTTGCCAGCTCTGCCGTTTGCTGCAAGATGCAGGTGTTTGCTGAGTGTCCTGGCCGCCTCAGCGCCGGCGGCTGTGTGTGTGTCCGGCGCCATTTTGCGGTGGATCTTTCCAGAGGAAATGACGTCACGGCGGCCCGGACACTAGAGCGCGATTGCTCGAGACCTCGGCAAGATGGCGGCGGCGTTCGGAGCGCCATGAGGAGCCTGAAGCAGCACAGGGACTACAGGTACCAGCTGGGCAGGACCCTTTGTATAAAAAGGGGGGTAGTTCCGGGCGGCAGAGGCAGCAGCGCAACAGGCAAGGAGCAGGCGTCCATGACTCACTGACTGCAATGGAGCAGGAGGAGTCTGCAGCTATTGTGGAGGCCACCGGGGGTGAGTCTACCAGGCTGGAGGAGATAAGGGAGAGGGTGGCCCTCTAGCCTTTAACCTCATAAGGGATCTCTGTTTTATTGTTACTAGCTAAACGGGCTTCTTGTTTTTTGCAGACACAGAAACCCAGAGTGTTGCCAGTAGACCGAGACCCAAAAATCCTTCCCGAACTAAGAGGTGTGGGTACTGCAATGACAAACTAGCTGCAGAGCACACCAAGCCGTTCTGTTACAAATGCATCCACAAATTGTCAGGGAAGGAGACTTCAGAAGTTATGAGGGATTTTCTCTCAGTACAATCTGAAATGCTGTCCACACTTAAAGCCTTTCAGGCTAGCCTCAATTCTAGGCAGGATAGCAGAGAAGGCTCATCCTCCCAGGATAGTGCCTTTTCTAGTGTGAGACAGGTAGGCACCATTCCGCAGAAACCGCCATCTTCTCAGGATTCGGAGGAGGAGGCGGATGAGGTGGAGGGCCCCTGCCGTAGTCTCCTTGAAGAAGGGGAAGACGCAGAGGATAGCCAGGAGGAAGGGGAACACTCCAGGCCAGGCAGACATATCTTCTCAACAGATGATATGGAGGGCCTCCTAGGGGCTATTTATGCTTCTGAGGAGATCCAGGAGCCGGAGGCTCAAACTTCTGTACAAGATAGGTTGTATCAGGGGTTGTCTAAGGCTCAGTCTAAAGTGTTACCTATCCACCAGTCTCTAAAAGACATTGTTTTAAGAGAATGGAAGGAGCCAGAGAATAAACTTCAGAAGTTTAAAACCTGGAAACGCAGGTGTCCGTTTAAGGAAGAGGAGCAGGAGAAGTTTTTTAAACTTCCCAAACTAGATGCATCTTTGGCCCAGGTGTCTAAACAATCTGACCTGTCTTTTGAAGACGCAGGTAACATCCGGGACCAAATGGACCGTAGGTCAGAGACCCTTTTACGCAGGGCCTGGGAGGCCAATGCGGCTACTCTAAGTCCGGCTTTAGCTTCAGCTTGTATAGCCAGGAATACTAACATGTGGCTGAATAAGCTGACTGACCATGTGGCGAGTTCTTCCAAGTCCAAGGATCTTTTGGATTCCTTGGAAGTAATTGGTAAGGCAGTTGCCTTTCTTGCGGATGCGGCAGTGGAGTCGGTGCGGACTTCAGCTAAGACAGCAGCGCTTCTCAATTCTGCCAGAAGAGCCATATGGGTTAAGACCTGGGATGGGGATCATACCTCTAAGACCAGGTTATGCGGTCTTCCTTTTGAAGGATCTCTCCTGTTTGGTACAGGGTTGGACCAGACCCTCTCCAGATCTACGGAGAAGGGAAAGAAGTTTCCGGTTAAACCTAAAAAGGCCAAAAAATTTTTTCGAGGCCCCCAGGTCAACAACCGGTTTAAAGACCGTAAGGAAGGAAAGAAGTGGGGTGTTGGTAAAGCCAAACAGAAGGGAACTCTCCTTTTCTCCGGCCCTAAGGTCGCAGACAAGGATCCTAAGTGACGCCAGCACCAAGGTGGGAGGGAGGCTGGCACAATTTATCCCACAGTGGGAGCGGGTAGCCCAGAGCCCTCTGGTCCTTCAGTGGATAAGAGAGGGCTATGGGCTAGAGTTTGCTTCCAGGCCTCCTCAGACTTTTCTACTGACCTTTTTACCCAGAGAAAGGCCAAAAGCCATAGGACTCATGGAAAATATCGAGCAGTTGGCGAGTCAGAGAGTCATTTTCCCAGTTCCGGCGGATCAACAGGGAAGGGGTTTTTATTCCCACGTCTTTGTTGTTCCAAAACCGTCCGGGAAATTCAGGTTAATCCTGAATCTAAAGAAATTAAATACCTTCCTGCGATACAAAAGGTTTCGCATGGAATCGGTCTATACGGTCAGAAAACTTCTGTTAAAAGAGGTCTTCATGGCTACCATAGACCTGAAGGATGCATATCTGCATATTCCCATTCTACCACAGCACCAGGTGTTCCTTCGCTTTGCTATCCGCACGGATCTGGGTACACAGCACTGGCAGTTCCAGGCCCTACCATTTGGACTGGGTGCCAGTCCAAGGGTGTTTACAAAGATACTTGCAGAGGTCATCTCCTACCTGCACCTTCAGGGGATTTCCCTGATACCATATTTAGACGATCTGTTGGTCTACAACCTTTCCAGAGAATCCCTTCTCCGGGATCTGGACAGGGTAATATCCACCTTGGAGTCCCTGGGGTGGTTGATAAGTCAGGAGAAATCCTCTCTGATTCCTTCCCAGACCAAACTCTACCTGGGTCTGTGGGTGGACTCGGTAAGGCAGAAACTGATCCTTCCGCAGGAGAAGATAGAAGCACTGATTACTTCAGTGTCTTCAATCCGGCACCAGAAGGTAGTATCCAGAAGAGTGATCATGAGGATTCTAGGTCTTATGACCTCATGTATCCCAGCAGTACCTTGGGCCCAGTTCCATTCAAGACCCCTGCAAAACTTCCTTCTATCCTCATGGGATGGAAAGAAGGAATCCCTAGATACTCTGGTGACCATCCCTCTAGGAATAAGAGATTCCTTACTTTGGTGGCTCAACCCCCAAAGGTTGGGGACAGGCCATCTTTGGTTCCAGCTTCAGCCGGTCAGAATAACGACCGATGCGAGCTCGTGGGGATGGGGGGCCCATCTAGAAGAACTGCAAGCTCAGGGTGTGTGGGACACACGACAGAGAATTGCGTCTTCCAACTTCCGGGAATTGTTAGCTGTCAGGGAGGCTCTAATAGCCTTCGAGGACAGGATCAAGGGGAAGGAAGTTCAGATCCTCTCCGACAATTCCACGACAGTGGCCTTTCTGAACCGTCAGGGGGGCACACGGTCGCTTCCCCTAATGAGTCTGACACAGGAGATTCTAGAATGGGCGGAGCAGAGAATTCCGTCCATTTCTGCGGTACACATAAGGGGAGTTTTCAATATAAAGGCAGACTTCCTCAGTCGTCAGACAGTACAGCAGGGAGAATGGGAACTAAACCCCGAAATTTTCACCATGGTCTGTCAACAGCTGGGTACACCGGAGATAGATCTCTTTGCCCGCAGGGAAAACAGGAGAGTCAAGAGATACTTTTCCCTCTGCAGGGAACGAGGGTCCGAGGGGGTGGATGCATTGGCTCAGGAATGGGATTTCAGTCTGGCTTATGCGTTTCCTCCCTTACCTCTGATTCCAAGAATCCTTCAAAGACTGAGTCGGGCCAGGGGCAATTTGATCCTGATTGCCCCCTGGTGGCCCAAAAGGTCCTGGTTTCCCACGTTGTGGAACTGGGCGGTGGTGCCTCCGGTTCAGCTCCCAGAACGTCAGGATCTTCTGCTTCAAGGCCCTCTTTACCATCCGAACCCCGGGTTCTTCAGGTTGACAGCCTGGCTGTTGAAAGGGAGTGCCTGCGCAACAAGGGGTGTTCAGAGAAGGTGATTGACACCCTGTTACTGAGTAGAAAGCCGGTAACTAGACGCATTTATGCTAGGGTCTGGGGGGGTTTTTTCCCGTTGGTGTGAAGCGAGAAAAGTTCCCCAGAAGCAAATACCTGTTATTTTAGACTTCCTACAAGAGGGAGTAGACCGAGGTTTAGCCACCAAAACTCTGAAGGTTCAGGTGGCGGCCCTGTCTAGTTTTCTGGATGTCAGATTAGCCCTAGATCCTTTAATTAAGAGATTCTTGTCGGCTAGAGAGAGACTTTCCCCGGTGCAAATGAAGGAATTTCCACCGTGGGATTTATCTTTAGTCTTGGAAGCCCTGACCAGGGCACCTTTTGAGCCGTTGGCTCAATCTTCAGTCAGATTGATTTCTTTTAAAACAGCCTTCCTTCTGGCTGTTACTACAGCCAGAAGGGTGGGCGATTTACATGCTCTTTCTATGAAGGAGCCTTTTTTCCGCCTGTTAGAAGACCGAATTATTCTCAGGCAGGACCCTTTGTACCTTCCCAAGGTGGCTTCACGCTTCCATAGGTCACAGGAGATTATTTTACCCTCCTTCTGTCTCAATCCACAGAACGAGAAGGAAAGGGCCTTCCATACGTTGGATGTCAGGAGGTGTCTGTTGCTCTACCTAGATAAGGTTAAAGAGTTTAGGAAATCTCAACATTTGTTGGTTAGTTTTTGTGGAGTTCGAAGAGGCGAACAGGCCTCTAGAACGACCATTGCTAGATGGATTAGACAGGCTATTACCATAGCTTATGAGCATTCAGGTCAGACGGCTCCAACTAATCTTAAAGCTCATTCTACAAGGTCTCTGGCAACCTCTTGGGCAGAAAGAGCCGGAGCATCGGTAGATCAAATCTGTAAGGCAGCAACGTGGTCAAGCCAGAACACGTTCCTGAGACATTACAGAGTGGAACTGCTGTCACCCCAGGATCTGGCCTTCGGCAGAAAGGTCCTGCAAGCGGTGGTCCCGCCCTAAGGTAGGCCTGAGCTACTTGCTCCTCTCTCAGGGTGCCGTCCTGGAAGACGACTTGAGAAAATGACCAGTTACACTTACCGGTAACAGTGTTTCTGGGAAGTCTTCCAGGACGGCAGGCCTACTTCCCACCCGGTTTGTATTTTTTATATAGTGGTACATTGGAGGTGTTTTTGTTTCACTTTCATGCACTGGTGTGGGTCAATACTTTTGCACAACTGAGGAGTGCAGGGAGGGGCGGGGTTTTTAACCTCTTTCTTGATTGTGTTTCCTGTCAGGTGGACCAGTCATCTCTCAGGGTGCCGTCCTGGAAGACTTCCCAGAAACACTGTTACCGGTAAGTGTAACTGGTCATTATTATGATGAGATCTTTGATCGTCATCAGGAATCCCCAGAAGGGCCAGCTCTGGCGAAAAGGGGATCGACAAATCTAATTTGATATTGATCAGCTCAAACACCTCCCTCCAAAAGGCCTGTATCTTGGGGCAATCCCAAAGCATGTGAAGGAGAGTACCCAACTGAACTAGGCAACGTGAGCAATGGGGTTTTTTGTCTGGGTATATTTTGTGTAACTTAACTGGCGTATAATAAACCCTATGGAGCAGTTTTATTTGAATTAACTTATCCCTTGATGAGATAATCAACTTAGGGCATTGCTCCAGAGAGTCCTCCCAATCCTCCCTATCTAGGGAAGCTATATCAGCCTTCCATTGATCCAGAGTTGTTATCTCATGTGTTGGAGAACTTGTCAGAAGTGACTCTGCTGATAACAGAGGAACGGAGCAGCAGAAAGACAGGGTACTTGGAGCTTTGGAGAGAGATAAGTAAAAAATTACAGATATATGTGCCCATGTCAGATTTCATGAATGGGGTTTATAACCACTGCAGCCCCAAAAGGTTTTACCCCCTAATGACCAGGCCATTTTTTTGTGAAACGACACTGCGTTAATTTACCTGACAATTGCGCGGCCGTGCGACGCTGTACCCAAATAAAATCAATGTCCCTTTTTTCCCCACAAATAGAGCTTTCTTTTGGTGGTATTTGATCACCTCTGCGTTTTTTGTTTTTTTTGCGCTATAAGCAAAAAAATGCAGGCAATTTTGAAAAAAAAAAAAACAATATTTTTTTCTAATTTTTGCTATAAAAACATCCAATAAAAAGATGGAAAAAATCAAACTTCTTCATCAATTTAGGCCAATATATATTCTGCTACATATTTTTGGTAAAAAAAAATAAATCCCAATAAGTGTATATTGATTGATTGGTTTGCACAAAAGTTATACCGTCTACAAACTAGGGGATATTTTAATGGAATTTTTATTTATTTCTTTTTTACTAGATTTATTTATATATATATATATATATATATATATATATATATATATATATATATATATATATATATATATATATAATTATTTTTTTTTTTGCGAGACTGCGACATTGTGGCAGACAAATTGGACACCTAACCGGTACTTTTGGGGACCAGTGACACTAATACAGTGATTAGTACTAAATAATATCCACTGTAACTGTACTTATGACACTGGCTGGGAAGTGGTTAACATCAGGGGTTAACAAAGGGTTAAGTGTGCTCCTAGGAGTGCTTTCTAACTGGGGGGGGATGCTGTAAATGGAGGAAAAGAGTGATCCTCTCTCACCGAACGGTGGTCTGCCTTGTTTACATAGGCAGACCGCCATTTTGCCTCTCCTGTGAACGATCGTCGGGTCCCAGCAGCCACCGCAGTCTGATTGGCTCCCGCTGTGTCCAATCACAGTGAGAGCGGGTTTCCGGCAGCGCTTGTGCGCCCCAGACCCACTGCACGAAATCACAGACCTGCACGTGTTTTCGCACAGAAGGGCCACCCTGCCGCAGTATATCTGCGTGGGGTGGTCCTTAAGTGATTAAAAAAGAATTCCAGATAAATATATTTTGTATGCATTTACAATGGTCCAGCTTAAACCATATAGCATACCGTGCCAGTCCCCCCTGGAAGATAGAAATTCCAGAGATCTCCACTTGCTTCTGGGTCCTGCACAGGACAGCTGCCCTGCTGCATTGTGAAAATAGAAAGTCAGATGCCATGCAGAGAATGCCTAATATTTAACCACTTCCCCCGGGTTGAGGTAATAAAATGTCGAGGACTTTGAGTGGAGATATCTGGACTATGATTGCAGCTGCAGGCATCATCCAGATATCTTTTTTTTTTCGGCTGGCGATTTTCTGCAATGTAAAAGCCATCATAGCTGCTAAACCGTTTTAGCCGCTTGATTGCCTTAACAGGCGGTGTAATTCCTTGTAATAGGAATAAAAGTGATCAAAAAAAATCAACAAACCATAAAAAAAGAAAATGTAAAGCGCCCCATCCCTCCATGCTCGCACGCAGAAACGAACGAATACGTAGGTCGAATACATATGTAAACGCCGTTCAAACCACACATGTGAGGTATCGGCGCGACCGTTCGAGCGAGAGCAATATTTCTAGCACAAGACCTCCTTTGTAACTCTAAACTGGTAACCCGTAAAAAAAAAAAAATTAAATCGTAGCCTATGGAGATTTTTAATTACCATTGTTTGGCGCCATTGCACAAGTGTATGCAATTTTAAAGCGTGACATGTTGGGTATCTATTTACTTGGCGTAACATCATCTTTCACATTGTACAAAAAATTGGGGTAAATATTGTGCTTTTGTTTTTTTGTTTTTTTTTTAATTCATGAAATTTGTTTTTTTCCCCCAAAAAAATCATGTTTGAAAAATTGCTGCGCAAATATCGTGTAACACAAAAATTTCAGTGACCACCATTTTATTACCAAGGGTCACTATTAAAAAAAAAATATATATATATAAAATGTTTGGGGGTTCTGAGAATCTTTTGAGCAAAAAAAAAGTGGATTTTTACATGTAGGAGAGAAATACGGCGTAGTGACGTTGCACTCTCCACCTCGTCCAATCAGAGAATGCTTTGCGTTCATTCAGAGAATGCAACATAGCGATGATACTACAGTGATTTCCAGGTGGATCCCACTGGTAGCCATACCTGGCATTTGTGTTCAAGTCTTATTCTCATTAAAGACAACAGCTGCTTCTAGGCCTGGAGTAAGAAAATAGTTCCCCCGTTACTCCTGGTGAGATTGTGCAGCAAATGATGAATAATAATAGCCTTTTAGAAGGCAGAGCTCCTAAAACTCACATTAAACTCAGGGCTGGATAAACCGCAGGTCCCTCTGTCAGTCGCTTACCGTATTCAAAACCTCCAATTATACACTGGAAGGAGGCACAGAACACTCTTGAGTCCAGTACACACTCCATGCTGTGGGTAGAATGTCCTTCATCCGAGTATCAATAGATAGAATTAGGAATGGGGGACATGATTTTTCTTGCTTGTAGAATGGAGTAAAAGCTGTAGGCTTCAAACACGTTTCCTCTTGAGGAATTTGAGTGTTCCGAGAAAAGCCGAACCAAAACTTGCTGCAAGCTTCTCATTCGGTAATACAATTTTCATTTTCTTACTATTGCATTCTTAAATTTGTATTAAAAGCAGACCTTGCAGTAAAATGCAAGGTCCACTTAAAATTCCCAGGATGACTCCTCCTTTTCAAATCACCCTCTGTTACCGTGTTTCCCCCGAAAATAAGCCCGGGTCTTGTAATAATTTTGGCAACAAAAGACACAGTAGGGCTTATTTTCGGGGTAGGTCTTACCATGTAATGTGCTGTCTTCTCTCCCCCACTCTCTCCCTGCCTGACAGGAATCCCCAGTGTGAACGGAGTTAAAATGTTTGTAAAATCCTAAAGCTTCCACTCTATTATCGTAGTATATAATGTATAATGTGTGTGTTTCTGTAATATAATTGTGCCAAATACCTTCGTTATAGCGCCGTTCTGCACTTCTGTGACCCACTGGAGCTCTCTTCCCCGCAATTATATTACAGAAACACACACATTGTACATTATATACTATTGTAATAGAGTGGATTTTAGGAATTTTACAATCATTTTAAACTAGGGCTTATTTTCGGGGTAGGGCTTATATTGCAGCCCTCCTAGAAAATAACAATAGGTCTTATTTTCGGGGTAGGTCTTACTTTCAGGCAAACACAGTATCTGGTGTACATTGTACCTGTAAAGAATAAAGGTTAGATTTATATTTTCCTTACCCCTGTCTTCTGCATTACTGGATGTAATGCCACAATTCTTTCAAGAAGATTATCGTGGAATGAAGAGCAAGCAAAATCATATGAGAAGAATCTCCAGTCCAGTCTTTCTCAACCGGTTTCCTCCCACACTCCAAAGACATGCCGGTAGGTTAATTGGCTTCTGTATAAATTGGCCCTAGTATGTATAAATGTGAGTTAGGGACCTTAGATTGTAAGCTCCTTGAGGGTAGGGACTGATGTGAATGTACAACGTATATGTAAAGCGCTGCGTAAATTGATGACGCTATACAAGTACCTTAAATAATAATAATTTAAAGTGGTAGTAAACTGATAATGATCTGCCATTTTTTTTTTATATAATCTTTATTTTTATTTTATGTATTAAAAGGAACATACAGACATATAGTCTATGGTCATTCTTACTACAATACAGTGCAATTCTTACAGTGCAAACATAGACGTTCCAGACAATAACAAGTTGTCTAATCAATCACAGGACAAGGTAAACACCGGAGGGGTGAGGGAAGGAGGGGGAGGGGGATGAGGGATCAAGTCTTCTTCAAACTGTATTGCACTGTGGAACAGTCAAAATGATTCCCAGGGGGGGGTCCCGCCATGGCACCTTCTTGGACGGACCCGTCACAAAAGCCCTCCATTCTGTATTGGAGGGGGGGGTCTCGTCCTTGCTTTAAGGTCCCCGAGATGCCCACCGGGCGGATCCCTCGGGAGGGGGGCCATAAGCCTCCAACTAACCTCCACCAAGAGGGAGGCGCCCCACGGGCATCCCCTGGGGTCAATGCCCCTGAGAGGTGCCTGTGTCGCCAGGCGGAGCCCCTTTTCCATAAGTCTGCCCTGGTATTAACTCTATAACATTTAATAAGGAAGATACAAAACTTGCCTTTTTTAAGAGGAAAGAAAAAAAAAAAAAAAACTCCCCAAAGACGCCTAGCGTTTCGTGTGAGCCTTCAACTGTGGACCTTGTGAACCATGCATAAGGAAAGAAAAGGTCTGCATCCGGTGCAATCAATAGGGTGGTGAGACCAGCCATTCAGGTACGCACGTCACCGCATACAGGCCTCCTTAGCTTCAAGGAGGGCTCCGCTAACTCCAACAGCGCGACTTCCAGGCTAGAGGATACAGGATTAGTGTCAATAGTGAATCTCCGCCACTGGGCCCAGATACTATCAAAGCGCTCACTCCTATTCTTGCACCTCGCCACCCACTCCTCCGCCTCTCTGATATCTTCCACCTTCTGTAACCATTCTTTTAAGGTAGGGATCCGTGGACTCTTCCAGTGGAGAGGAACCAGCCTTTTAGCAGCGTTTAATAAATGAGGAAGGGCGCTTTTTTTGTAACGGCTCAGAGGGAGGGTGGGGAGGTGCAAGAGAAAATGCTCTGGGGAGAACGGGATCTCAATCTGCAGAGCATTTTTAATGGTAGCCTGTACTTCCGTCCAGAACGGCCTAATTACTGGGCATTCCCACCACACATGAAGGAGGGTGCCTCTCTGACCACAGTCACGCCAGCAGCGGTCAGAAACCGAGGGGTAAATACGTGCTATGACGGCTGGTACCCGGTACCAACGAGTTAGGAGCTTGTAGTTAGTTTCCTGCGTTCTGGACTCTATGGAGCTAGAATGTGCTAATTTATACATGAGTAGGCACTGTTCTGGTGAGAACTCTATCCCTAGGTCCCGCTCCCATTCTCTTATGAAAGCCGGCTTGCAAGCAGCGGAAACTGAACCCAGTAGCCTATATAACTCAGAGATCAGATGGGGAGTTGGTTCTTCTTCTATGAAAAATCTTTCTAGTGTGGTAATGGTGTCTAGCCCTCTCATCGAAGCTCCCTCTGTTGCAATGAAGTGTTGGAGTTGCTGGTGTCTCCACCAATCCATGGGGAATCTGCCATGGCTAGTCCTCAAGGCATCTAGGGGTATCAGACTACCCTTATCTACAAATTTGCCACAGCTATAATTACCATCTGTAACCCATGTTCCAAAAAAGGTCCTTTGCTCCCCAGGAGGGAACCACCTGAACCCCCCCAGCGGTGCCAGTGGGGAGCCCGGGGGCACCAAAGCGTACAGAGCATTCGTGCGATCCCAGACCCGCAGGATATGGGTAGTTAGCGGGGAGGACGTCTGTGAGAGTCCTCTATATTCACGAGGCAGCCAAGGCGCGTAGGATAAGTCACGACCTGCCAGGCTCTTTTCCAAGGAGACCCATATTTTTGAACCCCCATGATGTCGCCAGTTGAGGATATGTTGGATCGCAATGGCTCTGTAGTATCGTCTTATATCCGGGAGGCCCAGGCCTCCCATTTCCTTGGCCTTCTGTAGTAAAGACGCGGCCAGTCTTGGCCTTTTACCATGCCAGATGAAATTAATCATCAGGCTTTGAAGCTGTGTAAAGAAGCTCCTGGGGAGAGGGACCGGCAGCATTTGTAAGTAAAAGAGCACCCGTGGAAGGATGTTCATCTTGAGTATGCTAAGTTTGCCCAGCCACGTGAAGGAGGTCTTGGCCCAATTCTGTAAGTCTCTACGCACCATGCTCAAAAGGGTGGGAAAATTAGCCGAGTAAATATTATCAAATCTATTGGTAAGTTGTATACCCAAGTACTTAATCGATGTTGTAGCCCAGCTAAATGGGAAAGCTTGTTGTAAGTCATTAGCCATCTTCGCAGGGATGGTGATGGGCAGGATTTCGGATTTCGAAAAATTTATTTTAAAATTGGACACCTGACCAAAAGTTTTTAGTTCCCTCATAAGGTTTGGCAGCGACACCAAGGGCTGGGTCAAATGAAAGAGCACGTCATCTGCGTAGGCTGACAGTTTGTGTTCCGTTGACCCCACCGTCACCCCTCTGATGTCAGCACTCGCCCGTATTGTTCGAAGCAGTGGCTCCATAGCCAGAGCGAACAAGAGGGGGGAGAGGGGGCACCCCTGCCTCGTGCCATTCCGAATGGGGAACCCCTGGGATAAGTGGCCATTTACCTTGACCTTCGCACTGGGGGTCGCGTAAAGTGCCATGATCCATCTAAGCATATGAGGGCCTAGTCCCCAAGCCTCCAGCACCGCCTTAAGGTATGACCAATCTATTCTGTCAAAAGCCTTTTCGGCATCCGTGGACAGAATAAGGTATGGGGTGGAGTTCCTATGGGCACATGCCCATTGTATAAGCTGCATGGCCCGGATGGAGTTATCCCTAGCTTCTCTACCTGGGATAAATCCCGTTTGATCGGGGTGGATAAAGGAGGGCAAGACATATTTAAGTCGATTTGCCATGATCTTAGCAAAAATTTTTATATCGACGTTAAGAAGTGATATTGGTCGATAGCTTTGTGGGAGAGTAGGGTCCTTGCCTTCCTTCGGGATTACGGTGATGTGGGCTAATAATGCCTCGGGGGGGATCTGGTGAGTTGTGGCTAGAGAATTAAAATACCTACACATATGATTTTGTAGCAAAGGGAGAAATTTTACATAGTACGCTTTGGAATATCCATCCGGGCCAGGGCTCTTCCCATTAGGCAGGGCCTTCACTGTCGAGATGATCTCCTGAGGGGAGACGGGGGCGTCAAGGTCTAGCTGCTGTTCGGGTGTCAGGGAGGGGAGTCCGGCTGAGGCGAGGTAGTCGCCAATAGCTTTCATTTTCGCTGTCCGCCCTGTGTGGGAGATCTCCTTATCTAGGTGATATAAGTCCGCATAATAATCTCTAAAGATGGAGGCAATCCCGGAGGAGTGTAATGTAGCTGTACCGTCAGGGGACCGAAGAGAGTGCACGTGAGCTGTCAGTCTTCTCCGCCGGAGCGCTCTAGCGAGCATTCTACCACACTTATTTCCCTGTTCGTAGTATTTATGTGAAAGGTAGCGTAGTTGTCTGCGCGCTCGACGGTCAAGGAGGCGTGAAAAGAGTTCTCTCAGTTCAATCAACCGATCGCGGGCTTGAACATCTCCCTGGCGTTTGTGTTTAAGTTCTTCTTCCTGTAAAGCTGTCAGTACCCTCTGGAAGTCTATCTGCCTTTCCTTTTTAAGTTTAGAGCCTAGGGAGATCAGCTCCCCCCTGAGTACCGCCTTGTGGCTTTCCCACACCACTCCGTCTGCCATATCCTCAGACACATTCTCTGTGAAATAATGTGTAATGGTCTCAGAGACCTTAGCCACTACCGAGGCATCGTCTAGGAGGTTTTCATTGAGCCTCCAGGACCAGGCCCTCTGCGTTTCATCCGGGATTCGCAGCACGGCCCACACCGGGGCGTGATCTGAAATAGTGATATTGCCTATTTCAGCTGACTGCAATAGCTCAAGGGTGTCGTGGTCCACACACATTAAATCAATGCGCGTGTACACGTCATGCACCCCCGAATAGTAGCTGTAGTCCCTCTCTGACGCATGAAGAGCTCTCCACGTGTCTATAAGGAAGCTGTTCTGCAGTGACTTGCGAAAATGCTTGAGGAAGGCTTGGGAGTGAGTGGGGCGGCCTCGGGATGTGTCAACGAGTGGGTCCGGGCTCACATTAAAGTCCCCTCCAAGAATTAGGTGCCCCTCCCTGAATTCGTTCAGCTTGTCTAACACAGAGTCAATAAAGGAGAGTTGTTGGGCATTGGGTGCGTAGAGAGTCGCAAATGTAAATTTTTTGTTGGCCAAGACCCCCTTCACAAAGACGTATCTACCCTGCGGGTCGACTCGGCTCTCTGAGAGCTGGAATGGGCAAGACCTATGGAACGCAATGGCTGTACCTCGTGATTTGGCCACCGGGGAGTTGCTAAAGAACCATTGGGTGTATAAGTGTGTAGGTATCTTTGGGAGGGACTGTTCCCTAAAGTGAGTCTCCTGCAGGAAAACCACCTGGGCCCCCAGCCTCTTTAGTTCCTGCCAAAGCCTGTTGCGCTTGTGTGGAGAGCAGAGCCCCCTGACATTATAGGACAGTACCTTTAGTGACGGCGCACCTGACCTGGATGATAGTTGACCGGTCACACCCCCTCTGGGTCCTCCGTGCATGGTTCAGTCCGTCAAAAGGCGACCTGAGGATCAAAGCAATAACCGTTAGCTCTGGAAAGTAATATCAGGCACAGAATGATATGAAGGGGGGAGGTGGTGGGAGGGGGGAGGAGGGGGGAGGTTAAGGGGGGGGAGGTAGTTAGGGAGGAGGGGGGATTTAGGGGGGTTAGTGGAGGGAGTAGGTAGGGTAGGGGAGGAAAAGGAGGGAAGGGGATACGGGTAAAAACAACAGAAAACTATAGAGCTCACCCGGGAGGGGGGTATCAACCCAAAAACCGCCCGGGTGAAAACTCGGAGTCCCACAAGGGACTGTCACCTAGTAAGGTGAGGCCTAAGTGGGGTACGTGGGTGACCACCAAGGGGACGGTTAGCCCTTCCATCCGTCCAGTCCATTATGACACATAAACAGGGTGGAGGAAAAGAAAACAAAAAAAAACCCCCAGTACATATCACCAAAAGGGGAAAGGAGATTATGTAACTCGAACTCCCAAAAAAGTGCAAAAAAAAGAAAAAACGGTGGGCAGGAAACCAGACAGCCAGGCTAGGAGCTGAACCGCGGACCCCCCCAGTCCATCATGGCGCCCAATGGTACTCAGAATTGGGAAGTAGTGCAAAGGGCTTCGCGTGCAGCGTCCTGCACGTGGAAGTAGGATAGAACAGCAATGCGTCCGTTGGGCCCAGTGTCCTGATGAGGGCACCTATGATGAAGAGGGGATTATGTCCAGAGAATTAGTGAGAGCAGCAAGGGCGTCAGTGGTTTGTTCAGTCACTGGTTGTAGAGGTGCCCGGACGTGGGCCCTCTGTTTGCCTGTTACGACCTCGGGAGCGTCTGTTTCCTGCCGCCTGGATCCATGGCTGAGGTAGCTGGGGCATCTGGATGTCCGGAGTGGTGCGCCAGTCCGGGAAATCCACTGGATTAAGCTCCAAGGTATGTAAGAAGCGGGGGAGGTCATCCTTTGTGCGTAGTATAGCCCAACGGCCATTCTTGGAAGCCTGGAGGCTGAATGGGAAGCCCCAGCGGTATGTGAGGCCTGCTGCTTGAATTTCCATTAGGAGTGGGCGTAGGGCTCGCCGCTGCATTAGGGTACGCCGTGAGAGGTCCTGGTAAAAGGACAGTTGAGCTCCGTCAAAGTCAAAGACTGGTCTGTTACGCATCTTTTGCATTATACGGTCCTTCAGTGTAAATTTGTGCAGCTTGCAGATCACATCCCTGGGGTTGTCGGGGTCTTCTGATGGGGGCCGAAGTGCCCTGTGCGCTCTGTCTATCTCAATCGGCACCGATGGAGGCAAACTCAGGATCTCACGGAACACTCCCTGCAAGGTGGGAACAATGTCCTTAGGTGCAGTGGCTTCAGGAAGGCCTCGTATGCGAATATTCGCTCGCCTGCTGCGGTTCTCCATGTCATCCAACTGACACAGAAGGGCCTCAATCTGGTGACTATGGGTGACAGTCTGTTCTTTGAGCTGAGCTATGGCGGGTATAGTGTCATCAAATTTCTGCTCCAGAGTCTCTACCCTGTGACCCAGTTCAGTGGTATCTGTTTGCAATTGCTCAATGTCTTGTCTGAAGGCCCTCTCAATCCTGCTGGTAAAGCGCTCTAGGTCCTCCTTAGTGGGGAGAGACCATAGATGCTGCCTGATGTCCCTGTCCTCCGTCAAATCTGCCAGGTTTGTGCCCCTGTCCTGTGGTGACGTGGAGCGGGGGGATGCAGGGGGGATGGAGTCGCTTACCAGCCTGGGAGATGAGATAGGAGACAGTGCTGGGGGCGCTGGCTGAATTTCCTGCTGCAGCGTGGCCGTTCGTTCCGGCGCCATCTTGGATTTTCCCCTCTGCTGGCGGGGGGTGTCGGAAAGGAAAGAATCCAGCGATCCTTGGCCGTTGGGGTGAGCTCTTTTCGGCTGGGAAGAAGCTCGCCGCCGCTGTGACATGCCCTGTGCGGAAATCGGGGGGTAATCACCCCTGTAGCTGCTTTTTTAGCTGCGGACCGGACGGAGCTCGGGCTCAGCACGTCCTCACTCCTCCATAGCCAGGCCACGCCCCCATGATCTGCCATTTAAGCAATATATAAATCAAACTAGTTGTTTTCAATCAAAAAGCCACAAATAATATGCTCCAAAATATTTCTTACTGTCATAAATAGTTTGTGAACTCTGCTTGTTCTTAGCCGCTGCCATTTCAACTCTGGTCTTCCGCGTCTGTCCCGTGATTTATTTCCGCCCTTGATATGTTTTCCCTGACCATAATCCTGCGCATGCGCATTATTTGCCGTATCCAAGCCTCATTTTCGTTCCTGGTTACTGCGGAAACCTTGTGGAGCGAATTGGAGATGACCCTGTTGCCGTCTTACTCCAGGAGTAGGAAGGTGTATCCCGGAATCTCGGGGCTGATGCCGAACGTAGGAATTGACGCAGCCCCGGCATGGTCCCAGCATTTTTCCATAAGCATAAGCTTTCTGGAAAATTAGGGCTAACAGTGCATGCATGCTCCGGTGACATGTAAAAGGAAATGAAAGATTTACGTGAAAAGCAACAGGTAAGAGGAGATAAAAAAAATGTAAAACAATACTATAGTAAGTTAAAGAAAAATGCTCAGAATGGGTATACAACCGCTTTAACCTGAGGAACACATTTTCAGGTCTTGGGGAACCCCTTCTAAATTCAGTTTATTGACCTTTTCTTGCTAGAAAAACCCCCTGAGGAACTAATTTTCAGGTCTCGGGGAACCCCTTCTAAAATCATTATTGACAAGATGCCCCTTACATTGGTGGCCAGTGGGAAAAAATGTTCCCCTTACATTAATGGTCAGTATGAAGAATGTCCCTTACATTGGTGGCCAGTGGGAAGAATGCCCCTTACATTGGTGGTAGGTGGGAAGAATCCCCTCACATTGGTAGCCAGTGTGAAGAATGCCCTTTATATTGTTGGCCAGTGGGAAGAATGCTCTCTTATTGTTGGTGGTCAATGGGAAGAATGCTTCTTACATTGGTGGACATTGGGAAGAATGCCCCTTACATTGGTGGTCATTGGGAAGAAAGCTCCGAACATTGGTGGTCATTGGGAAGAAAGCTCCGAACATTGGTGGTCATTTGGGAAGAAAGCTCTGAACATTGGTGGTCATTGGGAAAAAAGATCCATACATTGGTGGTCAGAAGGAAAAATGTCCCTTACATTGATGATTGTTGTGAAGAATGCTCCTTACATTTATGATCAGTATGAAGAAGGCACATTACCTTGGCCAGTAGGAAAAACGCTCCCCCTACAGCAGACTGCCACTTTTACAGACAGCTAAAAAGATACTTGATGTCATCATGGCCAATTCCCACTGACCACCAATGTAAGGGGTATTCTTCATGCTGTTGGATCTGCAAAGTGGCACTGGCACAAGAATTAAGCAGGCATTATTAGGTGGGAGGTCAATCAGATACAGCTCAAGGAACCTCTAGCAACCTCTGGAGGAACACTAGTCCTCCACAGAACCCTGGTTGAGAATGGCTGCTACTGTCCAATGAAAGAACGCCTTCATGTGGGACTTTGACTGCTCCGAATTCCCTGGGATCTTGATGGAAGGAATGTGATATCACCCTTGCCTAGGCACCACAGGTGGAAAAAGGGAAGCGAGGTAAGTTTTAAACCTACATTTTTTTTCTTCACAGGTACATCTACTGTACTAATAACAGGTGATTTGTGAATAGGGAGGGGGCCCAGACAGTTTAGTGCCGGTTCACACAGGGGCAACATGACTTGCAGACCGGCTCACAGAGGCGACCTGCACAGGACTTCAGCTGCGACTTGCAAAACGACCTCTGTATAGAAGTCAATGCAAATCGACTGAAGTCGCCCCAAAAATAGTACAGGAACATTTTTCTAAGTCGGAGCGACTTGCGTCGTTAGAACGGTTCCATAGTACAGAACGGGACGCGACTTGTCAGGCGGCTAAGCCGCCTGACAAGTCGCCCCTGTGTGAACCGGGGCTTAGGCTGCACTTGAATTTTACTGCAAGATCCAGCCCCCATTCACACCCGAAGCACAACAATGCTCAAGATGAAGAATCCCATTCTAATTGTGCTTGTTTACTCTGTCATGTGAAGCTCAAAGTACATGATCTTTAAAATGATTATATAAATAAAAGATGTGTATTTTTTATTCAGTTTAAAATGGTAAAAGAAACACACATATTTTTTTCATTTCAGGCCCTCTGCCACTTCCCTTGGCTCTTGTAATGGGCATCACTGTGTTTGTAGAGGTTTTTGTGGGTAAGGTGGATACCCAGGTGGATAAATATCTCCACATCCAGCATGGACACTGAGGTTGCTTGGAGGGGGAGACCATTTTTTAGATGCAAAAATGTGCATAAAATGCACAAAAATGTTTGTGTCATGTGGTTTCAGGCGCTCCCAGTACTGTCATAAATTCTTAAATACTAAGACAACCGGATAAATATGTCATTCAGGGGATTTAGAGCTTGTTTAGTGCTCATTCTCTGTGTGGCTCTTCAGCTCCATGCATGGAAGGATTTAAAGTGGCCCAGTTAGTAATTTCACAAATGCATACAAAATTCCTGAAATGTAATGAAATATAGCAACAACATTTTTCAGAAAAGCTCCACTTTTTAATCATTAAAAAGCTGCCCTTAAGCTCCAGTTGGTATTTTTTGTCAAGGCTGAAATTATGTCACCAGTCTGCTGCAGACAGGAGGAAGCATTTTGTCAGTCTCCTCTTCTCCAGTGAATAGACTGCAACATTGTAGGTTTGCAGCAAAGTGACAGGCGATCACAGCCAAGAACTTCACAGGCACTAGGATTTATAGAATTGTGTCATCTCAGAGACTATATCTCCGTCCAAGAAGTAGATGTTGACCCTGGATAATGGCTGAACAAAGATAGCGCTGTCCTTTTTTGGAGAGAGAAGCAGATAAAGGCATTAAAGGGGTTGTAAAGGTATACATTTTTTCACCTTAATGCATTCTATGCATTAAGGTGAAAAAACTTTTGACAATACCCCCGCCCCCAGCCCAGCCCCCCCCCGTTTTACTTACCTGACACCTCGAAACTCAGCCGCTCGCTCCCGACCTCCAGTTCGCCGCTCAGCCTGGTCGCTGCTTGGCTATAGTGGATGGATTGAAAGCAGCGCAGCCATTGGCTCGCGCTGCTGTCAATCACATCCAATGACGCTGCGGGGCGGGGCAGAGTGATACAGCGAGCAGCTATAGCCGCCGGCTGTATCACGGGAGCGCGCCCGCAATAACTAACCACCATGCGAGGGAGCTCGCATTAAGGTGGTTAGTTCTTGCGGGGAGGAGCTGAAACAGCCGCCGAGGGACCCCAGAAGAGCAGGTTTGGGGCCACTCTGTGCAGAACGAGATGCACAGTGAAGGTAAGTATAACATGTTTGTTATTTTTAAAAAAAAAATAAAAAATTACCTTTACAACCCCTTTAAGATCACTTGTAGTGCTACTCCAGGTGTTTAGATCTAGAAAGAAGTCAGGTGACTCACTATATAGTAAGGGTGCAGGCTTGCATGTATGTCTAACCCAGAAAGTTTTATACTCGGGAGGACAAAAGAACGCCGCATATAGAGAGTGAATGGCCTCAGCCTCAAGATCCTCATAAGCCACGCCCCTGATGTATTTCACTCCCCCCCCCCGATTAAGCCCTAGGGACAGGGCGAAACACATCAGGGGTGTGGATTATGGTGGGAGCGTGAGGCTGAGGCCATTCACTCTCCATATCACCTGCAGAGTTTTTGGTGTGTGGCGTCCTTTTGCTTTCGCAAGATGAAGGCATTGTCAGGAGAAGTTTCGTGATTTTCTGTGAGAAGTAATAAATACTTGGAAGTGTTACACTCGGAGCATGAACAAATAGATCTGATGCCAGTCCACATTTATCCGACTGTGTTAGTTGAATGGTTATGCGATTCTGTGTCTCACGCAATAAGACTCGCAGCCTCCTGGGTGTTATATTCATTAGAAATGTGTGTGGAATAGATCTGATTTATGTAAATAATCTCATCAAAGGATATTCATGTTTAATTTCCTTTCAAAGTATATTTTTTCATTAATGATGTGCATGGGGCGAGACATAATGATTATATCACTGCAAGGGTTACCCTGATAACAATGGACCCTTCACAGTCTCTAATGATGTGAAACATCCCTACTGCTTCTCTTAGCCAGGGATGATGTGATCTGTAGCCAAGCTAAGGGAGCTCAGAGCAGAATTATTTTTTTTTTAATGCATACATGAAAAAAGTAACATTTTTAAATTAATTTTTTATTTGACTCCAGGAAATTTTAAAATATAAGGGCTTTGTAATATGGAGGGCCCGAAATCAGCAGCCAGCTGCTTGTAACAGTAAAATAGCCCATGTTGGTCTAGCTTTCTTCAGCAAACTTAAAGGCAAACAATCCTTAGCCCTGCTATAATTAAGGCCAAAATAAAAGGCTCACTGCCAGTATACTGGTCTCACACTTGGGTTTAGGGTTCCCATCTGTTTCAGGGGTACAAGACATGCCGCCAGAGCTCCATAAACAGAGACTCAGATGCCAGCCCACAGAATCTCTCAGCTGTGGACTACTCCACTCCATGTCATATACACGTGCTGTCTCCTCCTTGCTACTTTTTAAGCTTCCCTTGTTAGCCCTTTTGGGACTGACGTTCCTGTAATCAGGGTTTTGGATGCTGTTTACCACTCAGTCTCTCCTAATTCTGGGGCCAAAATGTGGAAGTAGCTATCCAGAGGGAACTGAAATCAGTCCTCTCCTGGTCAACTGGACTACCCCAGAACCCCTTACCCTGTGTGGGGGAGAACACCTGAATACTTAAAATGTTTCTCAGCCTCCCTTAAAGGGATCACAGCCCAAACAGTGGGGAAATATATCTCCTGCCCAGGACCCACCTCTGGTGTCCCGTACAGGTTAATAGCTCCTTTTGTCTAGAGGACAAGAGAAACCATTTTACTTGCGCTCAGGTGGTGGACTAACTCTTGGCATCATCACATCTAATGCAGTGCTATGGACCTTGCCTTGGTCTTGATGTCAGGACCCTAGACTGCTAAAGCTTGGGGAAGAAGCAGCTGCGGGATCCAGTCTAGCTGGGGGGAGGAGCAGGAATCGAGTAGATCTCTTGGGTTCTGTTCACACCTAGGAATTCCGGGTCGCGATTCTGCCTGTGATTCCTGAGTCACCGCAAAATGTGGGATTTGCTTGCAATCTGTTACTTTCAATGGCTTCACAGCCGGTACCCTACTGCGCATGCGTGAAGCGTGCTGCGCTTTCTAATTGGCCCGGCGGTGGAGGAGGGGGGCCAACTTCCGAGGGACAGTGCCAGAAGTGGGGAAGGGGACCTGTCATAAACAGGTACCTGTCGCCCCCCCACCTCCTGAAAGGTGCCAAATGTGGCACCGGAGGGGGGGGGGGGGAGACGAATAAGCGGAAGTTCCACTTCTGAGTAGAACTCCACTTTAATCTGTCTCCTCTGCTCTCTTTAATAACTCGGGGGGGAAATGTAGATGAGAACTTTTGCCCTTTAGCTGGCCTTGCTGCACCAAGGATTTTGGAGAAAGGGGAGATCTGGCATTAGAGCAACCAATCTGTAGGCTAGTTTGTTTTACATTGTGTGCATCTGCTGTTTAGAGCTTATCAGATGATTTTCCTTATTATCTACCATCAGTGGGTGCAGCACTGTATTCAATGGGATATACTGCGGCCTAACATTTACATCACATGACTGCTTCTCAAATATGTTTAGTCCTTTGCTTGTTTTGGGACTCTGAGGCCCTAATCATTTTGAAAAATTGAAAAATAAAGTCACCGAGGGGGAGAGCTGGATCATCTGATCTGCCAGTCATGTTACTGGCCTCTCCTTCAATCATGGAGTGTTCTCTGTAGAATTATGCAGAGGACACTCTGTAGGATACTACTGGCTCCATGCCGCAGCCTACATGATATGAGTAACTCATACAATGCAGGCCCAGTGTGGAGTAAACACTGAGGGGTTCAGAGCAGATGGCTGTAATCACTCTCAATGATGAAAGGGTACCTAAATCTCTCTAGAAGAGTCAAGAAATTGTATATTTTTTTAGACATTGGACTTCAAATCCCATTGAAAATTTACCAATATCACCTCCTCTCATACTGAGAGTGTTAGAGCCTCACCTGCTCCTTCACACAAAAAGCCACCTTGTAGCCATGTCCATTAGAACTTCTTCCCTTCCAGCTAGGTGAAGCAATTCCTGTAAAATGAAATGTATACTGCAGACATCCAACTTCTACCGCTGATAATCACAGATCAAAAAATGACTTGGGGAACTACAGAGATCAGAGGGGGAGGAAGCTTTAGCACAGGCTGAAATGAATGTAAATGCACAAAAATACATGCAGGTATGTACTGTAATGAATGCCAATTTTCAGTTTTGTGTGTTTCCTTAGATTTTTATGGCAACCCATAGGACTAAATCTAGCCTGAGAGTGGCCATAGATAGGCAGGGAGATGCCTTCTCCTTTCTATGTAGTGGTTGATAGTATGACCCAGCCTTTTCACTTCAGAAGAACCCTTAAAGTGGAGTTCCACCCAAAAGTGGAACTTCCACTCATCAGATTCCCCCCCCCCTCTAGTGACACAGTTGGCACCTTTCAGGGGGGAGGGGGGTACAGATACCTGTATATTACAGGTATCTGTACCCACTTCCGGCATGGATAGCCGCAGAATCTGCGGGTATTTACGCCACTTCCTGCTCCCTCCCCGCTGCCTGCTGGGAAACACACGGGTCCCAGAGGCAGCAGGGACCATCCGTATTGCACTGCGCGACTCGCGCATGCACAGTAGGGAACCGGGAAGTGAAGCCGCACGGCTTCACTTCCTGATTCCCTTACCGAAGATGGATGCGGCAGCACCCGAGGACGGAGAGACGTTTCGGCCTCGGGTGCCGACATCGCGGGCGCCCTGGACAGGTAAGTGTCCATGTTTTAAAAGTCAGCAGCTGCAGTATTTGTAGCTGCTGACTTTTAAAAAAAAAATTTTCGGCGGCGCTCCGCTTTAAAATAATTTTCATGTCTCAGGGAACCCCTGCTAAAAAAAAAATTCTATCTACAACTCCTGTTATGTGATCAGTAAGTTGTAGATATAATAATAAAAAAACAAAAAAAAATCATAATGACCAAAAAACAAACCATGAAATGCCTCCCTTTACATTGGTGATCAGTGGAAAAGTACCCCATACATTGAGGGTCAATGTCAGGCATGTCAAACTCAATTTCATTGCAGACCGCATCAAAATTATGGTTGCCCTCAAAGGGCCAAATGTTTCTGTAAGTCTATATAAATGTATCCATTTTTTTTTTTTTTCAGAACAAGCGCAGGAATGCAATCACACAATGCCCCCCCCCCCCCCCCCCTGAACTGCATTGAATGGTGGATGTGGCTGAATTTCACTAACAATGGGAGGATCTTAAGGGGCAATAAATACCAGGAGTGTGGTATATGTGGGGTTCAGAAATGCACTATATACAGAGTGCAGCTTCAAGGGTGCCCTATGCGCAAAGTTCAGGGGTGTGATATGCACAGAGTGCAGGGCTGAGGAGAGCACTACAGAGTGTAGGATTTAGGGCTGTACTATGCAAGATGTGCAGGGTTCCAGCTGAAAAAAAAATCCCTGGCTGAGAGGGCCACATGAAGTGGCCTGGCGGGTCTGGATTCGGCCCGTGGGCCTTGTGCTTGACACATGTGGTTAATAAAGAAGGGCTAACCTTTGGTTAGCAGAAAAGGGCATTTTACATTTACGGTCAGTGGATAAAGAAACTATTCACCTTGGTAGACAATTGGAGGAAGAATGTACTTTAACATCAGTGACTAGTTACATTTAGTGGAGAACCTCTTCCCCCTACCTCATGTTGGTGTTCAGCGAAAAAGTGCCATTCTGCATCAAGGATCAGTGAAAAAAGGGCCTCTGTTACATTGGTGATCAGCAGAAAAGGTCCCCTTACATTTATAGACAGTAGGGCAAGGGCCCCCCATATTTGTCTACATTTGGAGTAAGAATGTCCTTTACATTAGCAGTTAGTGAAGAAGCCTTTCCCCATCCAACATTGGAGGTCAGTGGAAAACTGCTCCTCTACATTGAGGGTCAGTGGGGAAGTGGCCTGTTGCTAGACCTGAGAACCAGGGGCGTATTTGAGACTTTCACAATAAACTCTGGGGGGCTGCATGGGGATCTGAGAAAGGAACACAACAGCTGACAGCTAATGGCAGGTTGTGCTTGAAACGCTCATGACACATGTGCTTCAAAGCTGAATTCCGAGATAAGCAAATACTGTTTAAGTACATTTATCACTTTTTTGACCATTCAAAACATACAGTACCTATGTGTATATGGGGATTTCAAACATAACTTGGATGTGGATTAGTTTAACAGAAAATAAGTAAATCAAAGCTGCACATCATTACAATAAGCAAAATTAGACTCCATTTACATGGAATGATGATATTAAGGTAAGCCGAAATGTCAAGCCCAAAAAACAAAAAAAAAACATGCGATTCCACAGAAAAAAAAAAGATAATCATAGAAGAGCTGTAAGCTCAATAACGTCGTAACCAGGCCACAATCTAAAGGCCTAATAGATTTACACACTGATTAAAAAGAAATACAGCAATGGAGGAAAAGAAGAACAGGTGAGCTGGAAACAAGGGGAAGAGCCCAGGAAGGGTAGTGAAAGAAAAGATAAAGAGGTCTCAGGGAACAGTGGTTTAAATTCCTCAGATTGACTTAAGGAGGTTATCAAAAGTGTGACGATTGAGCATAGGATATCCAGGGCTGTCAGACTCTGAGGAATTTTTTGTGGGTGTCAAGTAGAATGGTCGTTAATTTTTCGTTGACTATAATGTGGGTCATTTGACACTTGACTGTCTGGAAAACTGGGAATAGTTTTTTTTTTTTTAATCATGTGTATTCTTATTTGAATCTTGGTGTGCTTTGTGTATTTCTTCCAGATTTGGGCAGTAATCCAGTATGAAGTATTGTCTCTGTGCAGGAGCTTCCTGTAATGAAGACTGCTCGCTGCTGCTCTCTCTCTTTCTACAGGGTGACTGGTCTTGTCTCCACCCCCTCAAATCACATGTGGTTTCCCCCATCGCTCCCAAGTGAACTCTGCCTTGTCCTAGTAATTCAGCCTGGGTTCATACAATTCTGACAGGAATCGCATGGCATTCCTGTTCAAATTCCATGAGACTCTTTGCACCACGATTTGAGCACATTCAATTTGTATGGGCTCAAATTGGACCGCAAAGGTATCGGTACTCCGTATCCGAGAGTACTTGACTGAAAATATCGGTACTCCTACTCCCGGTAAAAAAAAAAAAAAAACAGTATAGATGCAATGTTAGTTATAATTCATTTCAGTTTTGTTTGCCATGTGTCCCATTGGGGAGATTTCTATTTCTATTTCTATGTCTATTGAAATCTTCCCTGAAGTCGCCAAAAGTAGTGCAGAAACTACTTTTGGAAATCGGTGCGGTGCCGAAAAGTCGGCGTTGCACCTATTGGGCCGCTCCTATTGCCGGCTATATGCTCCGATTTGACATGCGATTTGACTTGTTAAATTGAATGTCAAATTGCGCCAATGTGAACGGGGGCTAAAGGGGAGACGGCAATAAACAACCTCACACGTATTCTAAAAAAAATTGCCCTTAGTTTTACTTTAATGGTCTTCAATTTAACTGGAAGTGCCTAAGTAAGTTCTCCTGTCCATTAGTATTTGTTACAGCCAACTCTGAGACATTAGTCCTATTTACCTATAGTACATATCATTTTTTTGTCTGTGAAGGTAGTGTGATAGAGCTACAGTGTGAAAATCTCTGTCCGGAAATGTTTAAGACTAGATGAAATGTTTTGGGATCTATAATGCAGAGCAGGGGTCTCCAAACTTTCTAAACAAAGGGCCAGTTTATTGCCTTTTTAGACTTTAGGGGACAAGACTATGGCCAGTGGGAGTAGAAAATGTCTCGGTGTCAGTGGGATTAAAAAAAATGTATACAGTGCTTGCGGTCAGTAGGAGGAGGAATTGTCCCCCAACACTGATATTAGTGGGCAGATAAGCACCCCATCATTGATGTTAGTGGAAGTAATAGTGCCCCATCTTGTATAAATTATATAGGGTCTGGGATTAAAAGTACCATTTTGGTCATGGCAGATGACACCAAGCTATGCAGTGGAATAACATCCTTACAAGATGTGTCTAACTTACAAGCCGACTCAATGCACTGTTTCATTGGGCATCTATGTGGCAGATGAGGTTTAATTTTGATAAATGTAAAGTAATGCACTTGGGAGCTAAGAATATGCATGCATCATACATACTAGGGGGAGTACAACTGGGGGAATTAATGGTGGAGAAGGATCTGGTTGTTCTGGTAGATCATAAGCTCAATAATAGCATGCAATGCCAAGCTGCAGTTTCCAAAGAAAGCAAAATCCTTTCTTGTATTGAGAGGTATGGACTCCAGAGAGAGACATATCATTTTGCCCCTGTACAAATCATTAGTCAGACCTTCTCTGGAATATGTGATTCAGTTTTGGGCACCAGTTCTCAAAAAGGATATCGGGGAACTGGAGAAAGTGCAGAGAAGAGCAACCAAACTCATAAGAGGCGTGGAGGAGCTCAGCTATGACTAAAGATTAGAGGAACTAATAAGGGTGGATATGATCAGCATGTATAAAAAACATAAGTGGGTCATATAGGGAACTTGGTAGTGAGTTATTCACGTTAGGGTCATCATAGGACAAGGTGGCACTCTTTACGTCTAGAGGAAAAAAAAAGTAATCTCCAAATACGGAAAGAGCTGTGAAAATGTTGAATAGACTCCAAGAACTTGTTCTGGCCAGCTTAGTAGATTGATTTTTAAAAAGACCTGGATTTTTTCCTTAATGTACATAATATAACTGGGACTGACATTTATAGTTAAAGTTGATCCTGGGAATGTCCGATTTCCTCTCGGGGGATCAGGAAGGAATTTTTTTCCCCTGCTGGAGCAAATTGGCTCATGCTTTATTGGGGTTTTTTGCATTCCTCTAGATCAACTGTGGGTATAGGGATGTGTATATAGGATTGTATGACTTTTTTTTTTCCCTTGTATTGGTTGAACTAGATAAACAGAAAAAGTTAACTATTTAACTATTGATGTCAGTGGAAGGAATAGTCCCCCATCGTTGGTGTCAGTGCAAAGAATGATGCTTCACCATTGGTGTCAACAGGATGAATAATGGCCCATCATTGGTGTTAACACTGTGGTTGAAAAGAACAGTTATGGCAAATAACACATACTTTGCAACTTGGTAAATTGAGATTTCTATTACATGTGATTGTCTCAAAGCATACACAGACTACTAGCTAGTGTCATTGCATAACCAGCCCAGGAGCTAAGAAATCACAGTGACTTTCTTTGTTCAGATAAGTGGTCCTTTGTCTGCAAGTGCTTCAGCGGGGTTACTGCAACCACTCTTGTCCTTGCTACAGGTTTACCTCTCTGCTGCCAGCCATCTGCTTGATAGTGGTTCATGTGCTACACCAATCCTCACCTATATCTGCATCCCCCACATGTCCCTTAGTATGTCCCTGATGTTATTTATGCTGGGAGTTATAATTTTGAAGGCAGTCACACAGTCTGTAGCAGGAGCGGGCAGGAAGCCTTCAGGAGTGGCTTGACACAAGGAATGCGACAATTGTAGCCCATGTCCTGGATACGTCTCTGTGTGGTGGCTCTTGAAGCACTGACACCAACCGTAGTCCACTCCTTGTGAATCTCCCCCAAATTCTTGAAAGACCTTTGCTTCACAATCCTTTCAAGGCTGCGGTTATCCCTGTTGCTTGTGCACCTTTTTTCTACCACACTTTTTCCTTACACTCAACTTTCCATTAACATGCTTGGATACAGCACTCTGCACTCTGTGAACAGCCAATTCACCTTTTTGTGATGTGTCCTCCTTGTGGAGGGTGTCAATGACTGTCTTCTGGACAACTGTCGAGTCAGCAGTCTTTCCCATGATTGTGTAACTTACTGAACCAGACTGAGAGACCATTTAAAGGCTCAGGAAAGATTTACAGGTGTTTTGAGTTAATTGATCAGAGTGTCACACTATGAGTCTACAATATTGAACTTTTTCACAATATTCTAATTTTCTGAGATACTGAATTTTGGGGTTTCACTGGCTTTCAGAAGTACTAGGGGCTCCTTAACCAAGGAGCAATTTCTGCCTCTCGGAGAAGTTCCCACGGACACCAAGCATCTTTTTAGCTTTCTGTAAGAAGGGCTTTTTCTGTCACAAACAAGTCTTCTTCCCAGTAAACATTACACTGATGTAGAGTGGGCTGTAGATGTAGTAATTATTATAAAGGGTTCCCTGAGACCTGGAAAGTTATTTCAAGGGTTCCTCCATGTTGAAAAATTTGAGAAGGGCGGGTCCAGAATATACAGTGCCTTCAAAAAAGTATTCATACCCCTTGAAATTTTCCACATTTTGTCATGTTACAACCAGAAACGTAAATGTATTTTATTGGGATTTTATGTGATAGACCAACACAAAGTGTGAAGTGGAAGGAAAATGATAGAGGGTTTTACAATTTTTTTTACAAATATGTGAAAAGTGTAGTGTGTGTTTGTATTCAGCCCCCTTTACTCTGATACCCCTAACTAAAATCTAGTGGAATCAGTTGCTTTCAGAAGTCATTTAATTAGTAAATAAGAGTCCACTTGTGTACTGTAATTTAATCACAGTATAAATACAGCTTTTCTGTGAAGCCCTCAGAGGTTTGTTAGAGAACCTTAGTGAACAAACAGCATCATGAAGGCCAAGCAACACACCAGGCAGGTCAAGGATAAAGTTGTGGAGAAGTATAAAAGGAGGATTAGGTTATAACAAAATATCCCAAGCTTTAAACATCTCACAGAGGACTGTTCAATCCATCATCCGAAAATGCAAAGAGTATGGCACAACTGCATACCTACCAAGACATGGCCGTCCACCTAAACTGACAGGCTGGGCAAGGAGAACATTCATCAGAGAAGCAGCCAAGAGGTCCATGGTAACTCTGGAGGAGCTGCAAAGATCCACAGCTCAGGTGGGAGAATCTGTCCACAGGACAACTATTAGTCGTGCACTCCACAATTCTGGCCTTTATGGAAGAGTGGCAAGAAGAAAGCCATTGTTGAAAGAAAGCCATAAGAAGTCTTGTTTGAAGTTTGCGAGAAGCCATGTGGGGGACACAGCAAACATGTAGAAGAAGGTGCTCTGGTCAGATGAGACCAAAATGTAACTTTTGGCCTAAAAACAAAACGCTATATCTGGGGGGGAAAATTATCACATCACATCACCCTGAACACACCATCCCCACCATGAAACATGGTGGTGGCAGCATCATGTTGTGGGGGTCACTTTTCTTCAGCAGGGACAGGGAAGCTAGCCAGACTTGATGGGAAGATAGATGGAGCCAAATACAGGGCAATCTTATAAGAAAACCTGTTAAGCCGTGTTCACACGAGCGGAATGTCCAACAGAAAAAGTCAGATGGGAGCTTTTCATTGTATATTCCGATTGTGTGTATGCCCCATCAGACTTTTTACGTCAAATTCTGACGGACCTAGAAGGAGAACATGTTCTAAATTTTTCAGACGGAACCAATTCCTATCGGGAAAACCACTCGTCTGTATGCTGTTCCGACGTACCAAAAACGACACATGCTCTAAAGTACAAGACGGAAGCTATTGGCTACTGGCTATTGAACTTCCGTTTTCTAGTCCCATCCTATGTGTTGTATGTTACCGCCTTCTGGATGGTCGGAATTTGGTGTGTACACAAGACACCTTGAGCGGAATTCCGTCGGAAAAACCTTCAGAGTTTATTCCGAGGGCAAAACCAGTCGTGTGTACAGGGCATTAGAGCCTGCAAAAGACTTGAGACTGGGGCGGAGGTTCACCTTTCAGCAGGACAACGACCCTAAACATACAGCCAGAGCTAAAATGGAATGGTTTGGATCAAAGTATATTCATGTGTTAGAATGACCAGTCAGTGTCCAGACCTACATCAAATTGAGAGGCTGTGGCAATGGCAAGACTTGAAAATTGCTGTTGACAAAAATTTCACTATCTAGATGTACAAAGCTGGTAGAGACATCCCCAAAAAGACTTGTAGCTGTAATTGCACTTCTACAAAGTATTGACTCAGGGGGGCTGAATACAAATGTACGCCACACTTTTCACATATTTATTTGTTAAAAATTTTGAAAACCATTTATCATTTTCCTTCCACTTCACAATTGTGTACCACTTTGTGTTGGTCCATCACATACAACCAAAAACATAAATGTATTTTAACATGACAAAATGTGGAAAGTTTCAGGGGGTTTGAAATCTTTTTCAAGGCACTGTACACATTCATCCGTCTGAATATAATGATCAGAACAGGTTCAGATAGAGCTACTTGCTTTGTTTAGATAAAATATATTTGTAGAATATCCTCCAGGGCAGTGATCTTTTGTAAACAGTGTTCTGATTGGTTAATAATCAGGGCAGGGTCAAACAGCACTGGGACCTATAATAATGGATATTATTAGAATAGGGTGACACATTGCTGGCATCTATTAGCTTTATAGATAAATATGCGTGCTGGTTTGGTATTTAGAAAAATAATGGAAAATCTTGCTTTCTTTGTTTTACTGTTTAGTTTTATTTTTCAGATAAGATTAAAAAAAAAAGAAGAAAAAAAAGAAAAAAAAAGAATTTGATAAAGAAAATTCTTTACACATACACAGCAATGACATTACGATCCATTTAAAAAGTAAAACCGCACACACACAAGTCCCTTTAAGTGGTCTTTTCATACTCTTTCTTAGAATTGACATAAAGAAAAAATGTTAGAAATAAAACAAACCTCCTTAGATTGGTGGGTGTTTGGCAAATGGCAGCTTTGTTTTTTGAAATGCCATGGAGATAACAAACATCGCTAATCGCCTCACGGATTTTGTTTTTGTAGTTTTTTTTTCATTGTGACAAAATAAAAAGAAAAAAAAAAAGTTTTATGCATCTCCAGAAATTCAGCAGACACCGCGAACGGGTCTGTCTCATGGTTCACACACTGGGGGCACTCAGTGTTCAACATTTTTGCACAAAACGATATATGTTTACACTGTACCGTTTAATAATGCACTAAATGGTGGATCTGCCTGCCATCTGAGATACTTTACAGTTTGTACAGTCTGAGGTATATCGGGGTCCTGCTGCTGAAGGGAAGCCATAACAAAGACTGATCGAATCCACAATCTTTCATTCAGTGTAGTATTAAAACGCAGTACAGTTTTTTTTTTTAGCGACACAGTTTTCAATAATTTGCCCCATTACCGTGACGTAACTTGCCTATACCTGATGAGGAACGCAGCAGAGGGCCCTTTTCTGGATGCAGAAGATGAGATGTTGTGCAGAATCTGATGGCTCAGGCAGAAAGATGTCTTCCCTTGGACTTGTTCATTGTAATGTGTGTTAAAGTGACTCTCTGCATATACCCTCATCACCTTATAGTCCATAAACACTTTAGTGTTCTCTTTAAAGCGTTTGCAAAGCCAATTAAAACAAAAAAACAAATATGTTATAACTACCTGCTCTGTGCAATAGTATTGCACTGAGCAGCCTCGATCCTCCTCTTCTGGGGTCCCCCGCCAGTGCTCCTGGCTTCTCCTCTTCTTGGTGTTCCACCATAGGAAGCCACCCTATTGTGGCACACCTGTGGGCTCGATTTCCTGAGCCTTGCTGCCTGCGTCTATAGACAGGGACAGCGCTGCTTGGTCCCGCTCCCTCGTCACAGCCAATGGCTCCAACAAAGCCTGTGAGAGTGGGAAGAAGAGGAGAGAGACGCTACAGATGGGCACAGCGCTGGATCAATACAGGACTCAGATAAGTATGGGGGGGGGGGGGCGATAGACCTCCTGAAACATTTTTTACCTTAATGCAAGGAATGCATTTAAATAAAAATCCACTACAAGGAAAGGAAAATGGAATTAGGGGTGGTTACTTGTAGCAGCCAGACCCTTTTAATTTTTGTGTTGACCTTAGGGGTGAAAAAAAAATGTAAAAGAAAATTGTATTAGAGCCCTTTCACACTGGGGCGCTTTTCAGGCGCCTTTCAAACCACCCCAGTGTGAAGGCCCGAGTGCTTTCCCACTGAGGTGGTAAGCTTGCAGGACAGGTAAAAAAAAGTCCTGCAAGCAGCATCTTTGGGATGGTTTGGGAGCGCTGTATACACCACTCCTCCACCACCCCTGCCCATTGAAATGAATGGGCAGCGCCGAAAAATGGGTGCTATTAACTCTTTCCTCTGCCTCTAGCGGGGGTTAAAAGTGCCCCACTAGCGGCGCTTTACCGCTAACGCCCGCACTGCCCCGCCCCGCCCCAGTGTGAAATGGGTCTTGATGTTTCTGATTCTTAAGCTTGCCATGCACTAGTAGAACTTTTTTGTTCAACTTTTGGTTTTCTGAGCATTTTCTATTTTCTCATTACTCCGGTTAAGTCGAAGATGGCGTTTCGGCCATAGTGAGGAGAAAATTTGAAGGAGCAGAGTGGAAAAAATGTTCTCGAGCAAATGCATTAGCAATAGTGAATCTTGTTTTCATTTGTGCAATTCCATTCATTGCTAAATCAAATGATAAAAGCAAATTCAATTTTGAAGTATGTTTGAACATCGTTCCACAAGTCACTGATATTTTCCAATGTACTGATGAGATTTTTTTTGTATGAACATTCATTTGAAAATCTACCAGCATACGGCTGGCTTTAAAAAAAGAGCTGTGCATTCCTGTGCTCTAGCTTAGAGTGTACTGAACAGAGAGTTGCTAGACCCAGGGACCCAGAACCCGTGTTCCTAGGTCTTCTAATATGTGCCCTGAGACAATTTTTCAGTAGTCCTTGCCATTACCCAGGGTATAAAAAAAGGGAGAAAGGGGATGCATTAAACCCATCCAGTTTATTAAAATATGATTGGTAACTGGATTAACAGATAACAAAGTCCTGTAATTCTATTAATGGGCTCACTTAGGGCAGCCATCACAGAGTAGAAAGCAGCCTCGGTAATGAAACAAAAAGGGAGAAAGGGGGTGCACAGTAAGTGTAACATTAAACCCATCCAGTTTATTAGTTCAGTGAGTAGCCAAACATTTTTTTTTAACAGATCAGAGGCATATCTCCACACGTTCTTGTGGAGATATGCCTTTTATTTGTTAACCCAGTGAGTTGCCAATTGTATTTCAATAAACTGGATGATTTTTAATGCTACACTTAGTGGGGATCCCCTTTCTACTTTTTTGCTTCATTACCGAGGCTGCTTTCTACTCTGTGATGACTGCCCTAAGTAAGCCTGTGGATAGTCATGCAATGCTATTTGTTCAAGTTGGACTTTAATGGACTTAGGCTGCTTGTCCTATTAGCACTATTTATCTCTTGTTTTATTATTATCCAGAGTATGACAAACATACTTCATTTTTCCTGAACTTCTGAGATAATTTATATCTTGTGGGTCATTTGTCACACTGTTGTTGGTAACAGCATTTTTCCATACAAACTTCTTTGAGCAGATCTTGGCATTTATTTTTAGAATTAACGGAGTCTGTGTTTGCCTATATGTCACGCTATCAGCCACGGAGCAGAGTACTGATAGTAGTAGTATTAGTATTCTGTGTATTAAGGGAGAGCAGCAGGATAGAGTAAAGAGAACAAAGAGATGGAAAATGGCAAAGTAAAGAGATGAATAGGAGGACAGAAAGCGGCTTCATTTACTTTTCATTATGTACAAGTGTCATCTCAACATTTCAATGTAAGTGCTCTGGGTGCACAGGTGTTTCAGGACCCTAGCAAAGCCCAGAGTATGGATTAGTAGATCTAATTTTTTTTTTTTTTTTTTACAGCAGTGGCTTGCTCCTCATGAATTACTGTAGGGAGAGTGTGGGACAGAAACAAAAGCATGGACACGTACTGATAAATGAGTTTAGAAAGACCATAGATGGCAAATGTCTCACCAGGAAATACTGAACTATGGTCACCATAACATAATTCTTTGTTCAAAAGTGCTATTGGAACACCAGCTGGAAAATCTTCCTAAGGCCCCTTACACACGGGGTGGACTCTGTTGGAGTCTGCCTGATCAGCGGGGAATCTGTCTGCTGATCCCCGATGAGCAGACAGATGGCTGGTCACAGACACAGCCCCCTCTCCTCTGTGGGAGGTTGGATGTAAATGGACCGCATGTCTGTTTACATTCGAGTGCCATCTGATCTGCTCCACCAGATGGATGGGAAAAGGATCCCCATCTGTCTTCTTTTTTTTTTTTTTTTTTAAGCGGACAGGATCGGATGTTGGTGGGTGTCGACGGACACATGTTTGTCAACACCCGACGCTCCAAAGAGGAGACTGGAGGGTCCACCTGAAAATCTGACTGGCCAGTCCACACATGTGAAAGGGGCCTAAGGGCTCAGTTCCTAAGAAATTTCAGAAAGGGCCAAGGGTCAGAACCATTCCATGTAATTCTTGTGAATGGCCTACCTTAGGTAGAGCTAATCTGCAAAGTAAAATGGGTAGGACTAAAAACAATACTGGGGGTGGTCTGCAGAATTGGCTACTGACCACATAGCTATGGTCAACCCAAACATTAGATCATAGGATCTGTTGGAGCACAAGTTGGTAAATCGGACTAAGAGATATGGAGCCCATTTGGCAATCAGATGTATTATTGTTATATATTTTTTAAGGAGTGTGCACAAAGGGTGCAAAATCAGGACTGTGGCATGTAATTATTTTCTATGGCTCCCTTTGGGTAGAGATAATTAGCAGAATAAAATTGGTAGGACTAAAACCAACACTGGGTGGTCTGCAGAATGGGCTACTGACCATGCAGCTGTGAACAGGTCTAATATTCTCAAGTGAAAAAAAAAATCTACTAAATAGAACCAAATAAAAACTATAGATTAATGTTTAGATCTTTTTAGAGCCCCTTTTAATTATAGAGTGGTTCTATAAAAGCCCCAGAAATACTGGTGCTGCAACCATTTTCCAGGTTGGGTTATATGTGTTAAAAATTGAAGCAATAGTGCTCCCACAGCAGCCCTATCTGTCCTCTCCTGCAATTTTCTTGAAATGTTGGAATGGATAAATGTACCTGAATGTGATTAATGAAATCCTGCAATCATGGTCTCTTCAGAGGAAGAATTGATGGAATGTAGCTGCTGATGCTGTAGCTTTAGTTTGTTACCCATGTAATGTAATCGGCAATGAGGAGGACTTTCATTATCGCCCCTTATTCCGTGATACAGAGCCGGGGGCACAAGATGTGCCGGCTTATTCCTGGCGGTATGTGCCCTCACGCTTCATATCTTAAGGAGTCCAGATTAACACTCTTTAAATTATCACAGAGCCTGAGATGGTGTCACTTCTTCACCTCATTGCAGTTATGTGTGAAGGCTTATAACTTCCTCGAGATCACACTCTATATCTTCTACTATGGCAGAAGGTTCTGCAAATGCATGAAGTCAATAAATATCCAGACAGCTCTTTTATCAGTGACGAGAAGACATCTTTCTGGACTGTTGCGCATACATGACAGCTGGACTACATACATAGCACCAGCCAGTATACAATATACATAGCTCAATTGGAGAGCCCCTGAACTGCAGCGTTCCTTACACATGTACAGGCCTTCAAAGTTACAGGAATATAAATCACAGCAGAAAAGCAAAAATACACATTTTTAAATAGAAATATTCTTTCATCTTTTTTTTTATATCTTGTACGATTAGCCCCTTTACCTCCTGGACAGGTTCTTTTGATTTTGTGTATTCTTTCCCAGTAGACTGGCAGGACAACAGGAGACCACAAATGGTCAGAGGTGCCCCCTGCGACCTGCCAGCCCCTTGTGCTTACAAAGAGGACACTGATCTCCTAGATAGAACTTCACCTCTATTGTATTTCTGGTCGGTGGACTGTGAAATGATTGCAAGTAGCACTGTCCCCGCGGAGAGCTGACATTGACAGTGTCCTAGGAGCAGACTTCCTCACTGGTACTAGGGACCGTTCTAAACTTCCCACCACCCACACTGCCAGGAGGTAAAAGGGTTAGTACGTTACCTTGTCATTAACCCCTTCAGGAGCGGACAGGGTTAAAGTCATTTTCTTTGTGGCGTTCAACGTGCGGTCACTTTTATATTTTGGTACAAAAGGCACAATTCGTCTTGTGAGCTATTTAGCAGCCATGTTGCCATTTTAGGGCTTGACTAAGGATCCTAAAGTAGCCACGCATGGGGTTATGTGGCTTCTAGGAGGAATCTGGAGGTTTGCCTCCTGTGAGATGAAGCCAATCATCTTCAGAAGGTTTCTACATGTTTATTTTTAAAGTGCATTCTGAATTTAAGAGAAAACAAAGCTATTTGTTGGATGTCATTCACCGTATGTGCAGTCTGCACACTCTCCATCCATGGAGCTTCATACATTCTATAGACGTTATGCATAAATACAAGGTTTGTTCACAATGGAAGCGTTTTTTGGCCTCATCTATGAGTACAGTAATCTAAAGAGACCCGATACACATGTATCCATCCTCTCCAGACTCGTTTCCCACTGTAATTATTATATTGCAAAGAGGCCGAGCAGGTCTCTGGTTTCTCAAAGGAGCACAGACTTTATTTTTTACATATTCACCAATTAGCATTGCGCTCACTCCCACTCCCCACTAAAAGATAAGATGGCCGGAAAAAGAGCGCTAATTATAACAGACCTTTTACCTGTATCACAGCTGATGCTGAGGGGGTTAATGACAAAATTTTTCCATTAAAACACAATCCTCTTTTTACCAATAAACAAATACCAGTCATTTTGATAAATATCTCTGCATATTTATATATGTATATATATATATAGATTCTACTCGTAATAAAATTCATTTTATTTTCTTTGTTAAATTCATCTGCGAAAGCATCTTCATCTGTCTGGAGTCCTGGAATAAAGGCAGAGTGGGGCAGGGTCCAAATTCACATCACATTCTACATCGAACGTTACTGTATGGAAAAAGAACATGGTTACTCCCTCCTCCACACATTTTGGCTTTGCAAACCTTCTCTCTCACAAGTGTTTGTCCAAGCTAATAAATTCTTCTCTCTTCCACCAGTTCTGAAATGTTTTGTTCTTGTTATTTTGTGAGCAGTTTTTAATTGATTTTTTTATTTTTTGCATGCATCGCAGGAAGTCACAAAACCAGAACGCAAAAGAAAGTCTCTGACATTCTTCCCTTATTTGGAAGTTTTTTGAAAATATTTTTAATGCTCAATTTTTTTTTTCTTTTCTCCCTTTTCCGGCTCCTTTCCGGATGTTGTTTGGCTGTAACTGGACAGGACAGCGGCGTCCCTTTCACACTGGTGTGTTTAGCCTTGTGAGAGTTCTATATGACTAAAGACACAGGCCAGATCTCACAATAGACCCAACCCTTGTCAATCCTCCTTTTCGACAACAAGTTTTTTTTTTGTTTTTGTTCAATGTGTTTTAGATAAACGTACTGAAAACAATATGTTCTATAGACACCACAACCTGATATGAAGAGAGAACACGCTGTGGTTTCTCTATATGGCAACAATCTTCATCCACAGACATTCGACACACAGGCACACGCGCACACGGCTGCTGTTGTACATGAAGTTTACAGTTCCTTGGCTGTACATGGCTGTGTTTTGGCCATGTGGTGTTTTTGTTGGTTTTTTTTTTTTTGTTTTTTTTTCTTTATAAATAAAGATGGGAGGACTTTCAAAAAATAAATTACAAGAAAATAAAAATAAATGAAGCTCCCAGAAACATAAAAATGAAATAAATAACATACAAGTCTTTTAATTTTTTTTTTGTTCTTTTTTCACTTTAGTATTTAAGGCTCTCTCAGAGTGTTGTTATGATAGATCACAGGGGCTCTGAGCTGGGTCCACACAGATTGAGAAGAGAGCCCTAGAACTGATAGCTGGAGGTCACTAGACTTTCTTGTTCGTTGGTTTGTGTACATGTTTTTCATGTTTTATTTTGCCATTCATGGCAAACAGAAGAGTTAAGTGTGCTTTATATTACAGTTGAGTAGAAAGTTAGCTCTGTTCAGCTTAGGGTAGAATGATAGCAGCTCTCTGTCGTAGGCTGATGCTTCTGCTCCAGCTTTCACTCCTGACGTTTGCTGCTTCTACCCTTTACATAATTATATTTCTACATTTCAATGGCAATGTACATTTTGCCTTTGCTGATTTTGTTTAGTCAGTTCACATCTGTATTTGCTTTTATTACATAGATATGAATACTCGGTGTTATTTTACACATAATACTCCTTGTCCTTATTTTTCTGCTTCTTGTGGCCGCTCTTCGAGCTATGTTGTTTCTCCTTCACAAGGGCCCCATTGCTCTGAGCGGAGTTGCTGATGTAATTCCTTGTCTCGTCCACCTGGTAGGACCCCTCGTCCCTGTTTCTGTACTTGTACATGGCATACAGGAGAATCAGGATGCAGAGAGCAGCGGCTGCCACAATGCCGACGACCATTCCCGTCGTGCTGCTGGACTCCCGGACCACCTCAGAAGCCCCCGGGACCCGTCTGCTTCCCGGCATCGTAGGGTTTGCTGTGGGCACATTACGGAACATGGGGGATGTTATTAGCGGACTCCTGAGCTTTGTGCTGTCTAGCTCGTAGGCAGTGGGCAACGGTAGCAAGACTATATCGGGCTGGGGTTTGAGCTCATGGTTATTCATTTTGCCGGCTGGCACCATGGGCACCATCCCAGATGAAGACGTGGAGCGTATCAGCTCAGGGGGCAAACTTGTGGTAGAAGTCCTACCAGGTTCGGAGGCTTTGTTAGGTCTAAAGTCCTTTGATCCCCATTTGGGCGCCTGTGATTTGAAGCCACCATCGAAGAATGATGTGGAAAGGCTCTTATCTGTTACCAAGGAGAGGGTGGTGTAAAAATCTTCGTCATCGGTAGGGGGCAGGTTAGAGTCAAAGGTTTCCCCTGAGCCATACCCCGATATCACCAAGCCATCATCATCATCACAACCATCGCTGCCTTGGTCCGACAAGCAAGGTAACCCCGCCTCAGGGGTCACAGACAGGGAATCTTTGGTGGTCTCAAATATGGTGAGGAGTGGTCGGAAGGTAGGGGGGAGAGTGATGGAAGGTGTACGTGTAGCTATTGAAGGGAAATCTAAGGGATCCTCTACTAAGACAGGTATAACTAATTCACCTCCTATAATCAGAAAGAAAAACACGACAAAGGGGAGGGGGAGATAGAAAACACATAATTAGTAATCATCATCACAAGTGTTTTTAAGCATGCATAGATGATTAATGGTCTGATGCCTTATCCCACCTACGTTCATTTGACTATGCCCATTACTTAGCCTTTTATACAGTCTTGCCTAGCAGTTCAATTTACTAAAATAACCCTAGCCATTTCTGTTTTCAAGTTTCTTACTACCATTACCTGATCTTAATCTAAGCAAGTTTTATTTGAGAAGAGTTTTAGTTTTGATCCTGCAGTCTACACTGGGACAATAGGTCCTTTCCTTGAGTACTACAATGACCCAACAAACACAATGCATGTCAAATCAGGTGTACAGCATGGCAAAGATTGTGCCACATGCTTGTACTATTGGCCTAATCCTAAGCTGTAGTAATATACTGATCAGCTACCTACATTGTGCCCCATCCTTGCATTCTCTGAATAGTTTTCAGCTGTAGCTATACATTGATCAGCTATCTACATTGTGCCCTACCCTTGTAATCTCTGCCTCATCCTTTGCTGTAGTAGTACATTGATAACTACCCTGGGACATAACGTGTAAAAGCGGCACAAAAGTTGTGACGTCATCGCGCTCGCCGATTCGGCTCCGATGAGTGAGCAGCGGCCTACTGTGTTGTGAATGTGATCCCCGATTTCCACAACTGAGGATTTTAAAGGGATCTGCCACATTGATCAGCTACCCACATTGTGCCCTGCCCTTTTGTTATCTGCCCACACATTAGGTGTGGTAGTTCAATAATCTGCTACCTAAATTGTACACTGACCTTGTATTGCTTCCTGTCCACAACTGTAGAAATTAGACTGATCATCTACCTACATTGTACATCATCTTTGTGTTCTTAAGCTCATTCTCCAGGGTAGCAATACAACAATCAGCTACCTACATTGTGATCCCTCCTTGTGTTCTCTTCCTCATCCTCCAGTTTAATAATACCTTGATCATCTACTTTGTGTGCCTTTCTTCTTGGCCTTGTCCTTAACTGTAGTATTATAATGGAACAGGTACCTACATCGTACCCCATCCTTGTAATCTTTGCCTTGTCCTCACTCCTCAGCCTTAGTAATACATCCTCAGCTATAGTAATATATGTATTATCTGCGTAGTCTCAGCAATAGTAATACATCCAGTGTCGGCTGCTTCATTATGGGCGCTGCCCCCCTGATTCATGCGCCCGGCCCCATATCTACATGCAGGGTGCCGGACGCATGGATTTCAAATGTTTTTTTTTTTTTTTTTTTCAAGCACGTGATTAAAGCCTAAGGCTCTAATTGGCTTCAAAAAAAGGGTGGGTTCAGGGTGCAGTGAGCCCACCCAGTGGTGAGCGACAAAAGCAAATTTAATATTTTCTATTGTCTTCCTGATTGTCCTCCTGGAGAATCAGGAAGCGGGTCCTGAGACCCGATTGGCCGTGAGGAGAAGCGACCGTATTGGCCGCTAAGGGAGAAGACGCAGAGGGGAAGCCGCCAAGGAGGAGGCGCAGGCCCGCAACCTAGATGGGGTAAGTGTGGGGTTTACCAATCAACCGAACGAGGGGGGGGGGGGGGTTTGATGGACGGATTGAATACATCAATTAGCTACCTACATTGTGCCTTTGTTGTGTCCTGTCCTTGTGATCTTTGCCTCATCTAAACTATCCCCAACATTGAATCTGTATTACTTCTTGGCTAAAATGTAATTTGTTGAACTTTTTACAATGACGATAAAATTAAAAGAATGAAACAATGAAGAAAAGTCCCAGCCAACAGAAAATAAAGAAATCTCAAATAAAAGCACAGCAAATGAAAATAAAATCACAAATTTGAATAACAAAATACCACAAAGAAATAATAATGCAAAAGCTCAGAAACAAAAGTGTAACTTAAGAAACAAAGTAGAAACGGAAAAGAAAGGAAATTTAAAGATCCCCAACCAAAGAATTTAAAAATGAGAACCAAAAATACCACGGGACAAAAAATAAAAAAAATTGAAGATCAGAAGTAAAAAAAAAAAAAAATACATTACTGTTCAGTTGACTTACATCCACATATTGCCCGCATGTTTTTTGGCATGTAAAAAAAAAAGTTTACAGAACAAAGTTGTATAAGAATGTCAAATCGATACATTCTTCTCATTTGTTTTCCTAATACTTTAACCAAAAATGAAATCAGATTTTTTTTTTTTTTTTTAATATTCTATAATCTGGAGTCATCATTTAGCTATACTTGTTTTTGTTTTAAAGACAAAATGACACAAGTAAGGTGACAGACACAGGACTCACAGCACGAAAACACAAAGAGAAAACTCCTGCACTGTAACTTGATCACACACGGCTCTTTTCTCTGTGGCTCCAATTTTCTGTGTAACAATTTTTTTTTTTCGTTTTTTTTTTTCACTAATTTGATCTTGATAATATTTATTTAATATTAATGAAAATAATAAAATAAAAAATAGAGCAAAGTGAACTAAATCTCATTGTTACTTTTTTTGTTGGACATAAGGTTGAATGCTGGAATAACGCTCCAAACTGGGAGATTTTTGTGCCTAGTCATAACTAGATTTGTAAATTTTATTATTTTTTTTAACTGATTATAAAATTGTCGTATCTATAAGGAGTTGATCGTTTTGGGGGGGAAAAAAATACAAACATCTAATGGATGGAATAAAGAGGGTGTGAGGAAGGGGAGGGGTGAAAAGTAAGGGTACTGGGAGAGGTCAAATCTATGAGGACACTAGACATTGGATGAGAATGAGTAGGCCGAGGGTGTGAGTCAGTTGCCATGTCCATGATAAGGCGTTACGTAGTGATCTAGCAGCTTTTGAGCTTCTGGCTGTAAGGAAGGGACAGGCAATATACAGAACAAAAAATAAAAGAAAAAAAACAAAAAAACAAAATGAACATTTGCATGCCCATCTAGAAAAAGAAAAAGCAAAGTCTAAACACTGACAGATATTACAAACCCTAAACTGCAACTTGTTCGTCATGCAAATCTCCTTCACCTTTTTTTTTTTTTTTTTTTAATCACCCACCCGAAATGAGCAAGATCCACATCAAACAAAAGCAAGAAAAATATTAGACAGCATTATCTTGAAAAAAATAAAAATCAAAAACAACCCAAAAAGTTTTTTTTTTTTTCTTCTACTAAAAAAATTATAGAAGTGAAAAATATGAGAGTGAGGTTAACATGAATAGCAGAGCGAAACCAGTTCACAGCAGACGGGGCTTTAGGTTCAAGACGTTGGCTCATCCTTGGAACAATTTTAGCTGCGGGTCAGAGAGAAAGGTGTGTGAAACGATGGAGGACTCTTATTGGATTGACGCCTGGCACACCCACTACGGTCCTAACACAGCACGGATCACTGAGTCGAGGCAGCTAAAGTTGTTCCTAAGTAGAATGTGTTAGAATTAAAAAAAAAATAAAAAAAAAATGACAGCATATTTTTTTTTGCAGCTCAATTTAAAAGCAGGGAAGGGTGGATTTTTTTTTTTTTTTTTTGGAAACAGACCAAGCATCAAATCAAGGACAATATATTGGAGAAGAGTTAACACCGACAGATTAAAACCACATGGGGAGGTAGGAAAACATTCTCATCTCACAAGGGAGAAAGTCCTTTGATGCCAGAACATAAGGAATGCTAACACAGTTTTCCAAATGATGCACACACAGACTGCGTAGGTGCGGAGCTTGTCCACCTGGATTTCCTGGTGTTGCTTATTATGGGCATGTTGCGTTCAGTGCAACCTAACTCTTGGACACGCCCTTGTGTGTGTCCGTCTATTGGCTTTTTGAATTGGGTTGTGCAATTTGCAGTTACCTATAGCAGCCAAACTGAATCCTTCATTGATATGAAACCCGATTGGTTACTGCATTTGCTGTTTAATTTGCACGCCTTTTTTTAATTCACCTGTATATCCTGTAATAACCTTTAAATGTACACCAACCAGTGGCTATTCCAATCAATCATAGTTAACGATCAGATGTGTGAATGTAGTTTGAAGCTGCACCTTTTAATGCATGATTTCTGGAATCCACACCAACGGGGGGGGGGGGGGGGGGGGGGTTAAACTATGGATCACACAGAAGTGCTGTCTGTTTGTGCATGACAAATAAACAGGAGAAGAAAAAAAAAACTGAAAATATATTGGATTATAAATCGACAGTGGGTCAGTTCTTGGCTGCAGGATGTCGATGCATGCTTAAAGTTGCATTTAGGGAAAGTATACAAGAAATAAAGAATAAAACTCCAGCAAGCTCGGGGAGGATTGGGGAGGGAGGCGGCGGGGAAAGAGAAGGGGAGGTAAGGTGAATGAAAGCAGCACCACATCGCTGGACGGTTTTTCGACAGTTCGCACTTTGCTTAATAAGCTTAAGATGTGTTTAGTCACCCACGGCAAGCAATCGGTCATCATCTTGAAACATTTTGTGCCGTGGCTAGCTGCACATCGTTGATCTGTGCACTTATTAAGAAAGCCTTCTTTTTTTTTGTCTTGCTATTCATCAGCCGCAAAGTGGCTGTTTTTTTTTTTTTTTAATTGAGCCTCTTTCTTCGCTTCTAGTAGCCCATGTACTGCCTGCCGCCGGGTTCTGGGTGGGAAGGATTTTATCGTATGGTTTTAGTAGCTGCCACCTCTGCAGAGAATGTCTGATATACACTGTGGTGCTGACAGCTCATCTAATGCGCTGTAATCCTTTAATCCTGCTGCTTGATGGTCTGTTACGGAGCTGAGCTCATCAGACAAGCGGCCTGGCTCTGCAGTGCCAAAAAAACTCTCTTCTGTTCTAAGATCTCACCTGCGATTTTCAGGGATCCCATGCACCACAATTATAATAGTGCCAACATGTGTCATTGTCTTATAGGGGATCTGAGTGATTCCCCAAATACTGCAACTAAAAGGGTGTACTGAACCAGCTGGATGAGCACACACAATCTGCAAACTCCTTTTGGTGCAGTTTGTCTGCTGCAACACCGGCAACTGTTAAAGACGATCCCACTCAGTGAAGCTGTAAATGGGTAGCTGAAATCAGAATTTTGCAGGGCGTGGCACTCGTGTGTGTGTATAGGGCTGGTACAGTTCGCCTGGAAAGCAGCTTTAGAGTAAAACTGGAAAGTCTGCCAGAAATGTTAGGGCTCATTCAATAGATCCACAATGTCAGCGTGGCAACCTGGGTCAGTTCACCCAATCATAACTTACTCTCATCAGACTAGTAAAAATATTAAATTCGCACATAGCGGTGCCATCTTTGGTTTGGATTTTTTTGGGGAAAAACTATGTACGGCTTGTTCAGATAGGGGCAACGCTGTATCCTGGGCCAGGCCTGGGGCAGCACTGAAAGAGTCCCCGCCAGTTTGTGTAGTTTGTCTCATGGGGCGGACTGGGCTGAGAGGCAAATTAGTCTAGCGCCCCCATAAAGTGGCCACACCGCTTCCGATATGTGGGCGGCCGGCATTCCGCAACTGTGGGGGGGGGGGGGCGCCGCTTCTAATTTTGACTGTCCTATCATCCTGGACCACAAACCTTCCTCCCTGTGCTATACGTTTCTGCTCCACCATTGGCATGGTTATATCTTCTTAGTCCTCTCCATAAAATTATCAGAAATTTGTACTTAAAGTAGAACTATAGGCAACACTTTTTTTTTCCCCCATTCTGGATAGAGTAAGGGAGGTTTATAGCCCCTGTCAGTTTATTGTTTACCATCCCCGTCCCATTGGAGAGATTTCCCTTCACTTCCTGCCCCATAGCCAAACAGGAAGTGAGAGGAAATCTATGCGAATTAAGGGAATCCATTGCCCCCCCAGGCCCTAGAACTAGTGTCCCCACTCAAATTTCAGGGCAGGTCTTAAACAGTAAGGGGTGTGGCCTTGACAGGAAGGGGTGGGTTGTATTTAAATTAGGGTATGCACAAGTTTAGTCAGGCCTAGGGCAGCACAAAACCTAAATACACTACTGTATAGGGGCCCCAAAAAGATTTTGGAGTGGAGGATACGAATTCTTAGAGGATAGTGTCCGTTCTCTGCAAACGCTATTCTGGCGACCCACTGGCTTCCTTGCACCTCACTGAAAATGCAGCAAACTGCAGCATGTCACAGGCTGTCAGCCGACCAGCGAACACAGTGCTGTGAACCAAAGCAGTCTAGATATTCTTTCTGGGGGTGCACGGAGATGTAAATAGGCTCTAAAAGTAAAACAACGATGCAGAAGGTAGGTAACAGGAGGCAGTAAATTGGCTAGTTTAATTTTGGCTAAATGCTGCTTTCATTCACTGGACGGAGGGGTCAGCCATGGACACAGGAGCCTTTAATCGAATGTACCCACCAGCTGCCATTACAGAGCACCAGAGAGATACTGAGATATTCCCCATCTCTATTAAAGCTTGAGCATCATTAACACATTCTCGGTAAAGTGCCAGCTCCTTTGTCACCAGGGGCCCCTGCCTTGAGATTCCACAAATAGTGAACAGAGGATTCACAGCCATAATCTGCAGACGTTTCCCTCCTCCACACAGTGTCAGTGAGCGCATTACCTGAGGCTTCTTCATCCAGAGATGTCCCCTCAGGGCTCCCTCATGCAATCTGGGTGAGTGGCTAATTTTAAACAATTGGATGCCACACACTGCACATTCCACAAATATTAAAACGTCACAACACTCAATCTGCCTGTTAACCATTCACAAGGCACCTACAGCCCAGATCTCAACCATGGCACACGGCACATACAGCCCAGATGTCAAAAAAGGTACAGAGCGCCTACAGCCCAGATATCAACAATGGCATAGGGCACATACAGCCCAGATCTCAAAAAAGGTACATGGTACCTACAGCCCAGATCTCAATGGCACATACAGCCCAGATCTCAAAAAAGGTACATGGTACATACACAGCCCAAGTCTCAACAATGGCCTAGAATCCCTTAGAATACAGTAGAATCCCCACCTCCCCAGAGGTCCCCAGACCTCCTGAAGGAGAGAAGTTCTCTATAGCTTATGGCAACCAAAATCTTTACCTCCTTTTATTCAAAGAAATAATTAATATTAATAATGGTTGCTATGATCAGCATAGAGAATTTAAAATGATTGTAAAGTCTCGCTTTAAACAAAAAAACAAAAACAAACATGTTATACTTACCTCCTCTGTGCAGTTGGTTTTGCACAGAGCGGCCCGGATCCTCCTCTTCTCGGGTCCATCTTTGCTCCTCCTGGCCCCTCCCGACCTTCGAAGTGCCCCCATAGACCAGCAGCTTGCCATGTGGGCACCCGAGCCAAGCTGCATCCCTGTGTGTCCATTCAGACACGCAGCAGCTGTTCGGCCCCGCCCCTCTCTCTCCTGATTGGCTAACTGACTTTGATTGACAGCTGCGGAAGCCAATGGCACAGCGGCTGTGCCGCAGCCAATCAGGAGGAGAGTCCCAGACGGCCGAGGGAATCGCTGGACAGAGAGAGGGCTCAGGGTAAGTATTGGGGGGCCTGCTACACACAAGGTTTTTTTTTATATGGGATTTGAGTTGAGGCTGCTAATAACTCTGAAAACACTTAATATAATGCTGACTGTGACACAAGTCCATGGGCTCCCTATGTTATCCTGTCATTGGCTCTTTCTCACTGCATTCGCCAAGTGGATCCATAAAGAAAACATATATAGAACATTGTGGCAGGACTATGCAATGTTTGCATTGCATAATAAATGTCCATTAAGTCTTAGCAAGGCCACTCCAAACTCCTCTTAGTGGACCTATAGTTTTCATTTTGTATTGGCGCGTGCCAAAAATTACCAGTACAGGAAATGTATCGAATCGGAAGATATGCTTTGGTGCGAGTTGCAAATCTCATTCCATAGGGTCTTTTAAAACAAATGTTCAGTTTACTTGGTGCCATAGGAAAACTGGACATATGGCATGCTAAATGTAGAGTTACACAGAATGTCATGGAATATAGTCATCCCATTTTAAATATTAAGAATAGAGTTAACCCAAGCTGAATGCCACAAATTGTAACCAAATTTAAATGTTATAAATATAGTTAACACTTTTTAAATACCATAAAGATACTAGTTACTCCAAGTGGAATGCCACAAATACACTTAAAGCCCAGCTCTGGGCAAATAACCAAAATGACCCCCTGTAGTGGGGCTGTGCCTGTACTGTGTGGGTTAATTGCTCATTTAAGGCTAAGGGAAAAATAAAGGGGGATTTACTTACCCGATCTTCCCTTAGACAACACGTGCAATTAGTTCTTGCAGTGTGGGTTGCAGAGTTTTGCTGCAGTTGGGCTTTACGCAAATTGGAATGCCATAAATCTATTGAATATATTCATGGATTTCAAATAGGAGTAACTATATTCATGGCATTTAAATTGGGGTAACTGAACTGTAATCATGACTCCTAATTGGGGTAACTATATTTGTGACATTCTAAAAGGAATAACTATTCTTGTGGAATTCAAACCGGGGTAACTACAGTACTGTGCAAAAGTTTTAGACAGGTGTGCAGAAAAGCTGTAAAGTAAGAATGCTTTCAAAAATATATATTGCAAATTTTTATCAATCTACAAAATGTAAAGTAAGCAAACAAAAAGAAAAATCTAAATCAAATCAAGATTTGTTCTACCATTTGACTTTAAACCAGCATCAGTTCTTCTACTTGCACACAGTTTTTGAAGGAACTTGGCAGGTAGGTTGTTTCAAACATCTTGGAGAACTAACTGCAGATCTTCTGTGGATGTCGGCTGCCTCAAATCCTGCTGTCTCTTCTTGTGATCCCAGACAGACTTGATGCTTAAATCAGGGCTTTGTGGTGGCCAAATCATAATATCTAGGACTCCTCGTTCTTCTTTTATGCTGAAGATAGTTCTTAATGACATTGGCTGCATGTATGGGATTGTTGTCCTACTGCAGAATAGATTTGGGGCCAATCACACGCCTCCCTGATGGTATGGCATGATGGATAAGTATCTGCCTTTTATTTCGCAGCATTGAGGACACCGTTGATCGGGCAATGTTGATGACTGTACACACAGTGGCTGGCCAAGGAAACAATGCAGCAGATGAAAGACACATCATGCTTACTTCCTTTCAGAAGATGTCCAGCAGTGCCATTAGCGCAGAATTGGCGGGACCCAGATAAACCCAGGTACTGTCCAAAGAAGTCTGGCTAGAAGTGTTCTTCATGGAAGACTTGTGGCCAAAAAGCCATACCTCTGATGTGGAAACAAGGCTAAGCGATTCAACTATGCATGAAAACATAGAAACTATGGTGCAGAAAAAATGGCAGCAGGTGCTCTGGGCTGATGAGTCAAAATGTGAAATATTTGGCTATAGCAGGAGGCAGTTTGTTGGTGAAGGCCTGGAGAGTGGTACAATGAGTGTCCGCAGGCAACAGTGAAACATGGTGGAAGTTCCTTGCAAGTTTGGGGCTGGATTTCTGCAAATGTAGTTGGAGATTTAGTCAGGATCAATGGTGTCCTTAATGCTGAGAAATACAGGCAGATACTTAACCATCATGCCATACCACCAGGAAGGTGTGTTATAGGCCCCGAATTTTATTCTGCAGCAGGACAACAACCCTAAACATACAACCAATCTCATTAAGAACTATCTTCAGCATAAATAAGAACAAAGAATCCTGGAAGTGATGGTTTGGTCCCCACAGAACCCTGATCTCAACATCATGGAGTCTGTCTGGGGTTACATGAAGAGACAAAAGGATTTGAGGCAACCCACATCCAATGAAGAGCTGTGCCTAGGTTGTTACAAACATCTTGGCGAACTACCTGCCAAGTTCCTTCAAAAACTGTGTGCAAGTGTACCTAGAAGGTAGAAAAGGGTGGTCACACCAAATATTGGTTTGATTTGGATTTCTCTTCTGTTAGTTTATTTTTATCAATTAACAAAATGGAAAGTAAATGATTAGGCCTCATGCACACTGGTTTCTTGTAAACGCTGTTTATCCTGACCGGAGAAAATCTGTGTTATAAACTCACCTAAGCTGCATTTTTTCAAAACAGTTTAGGTGTTTTGTGGTTTTTTTTTATTGGACAGAATTTCAATTTTTTCCTGGTCGTTGAAATAAAAAGTGCTAAATGTGCCCAGAGTTTATGTGTTTAACAGCGTTCAGCGTTTTTTTGTTGTCAGAATTCCCACTCCTGAACGCAATATTAGGGCGTTCAGAAAACGGCTTATAAACTCTTTTGCTGGTAAACTGCTAAAAATGTCAATGATAACATAGAGGGGAGTTTAAGGGCAAAAAAAAAAAGCCCAAACTCACAAAAACATGAGTTTAACAGCAGCAGTGTGCATGAGACCTTAACACTTGTATTTTGAAAGCATTTTTTCACACCTGCCTAAAACTTTTGCACAGTACTGTATATTTGTGGAAGTCAAATTGGGGTAATTATATTCAACCTGGGCAGTGGCGGCTAGTGCCCCTCTCACTCGCACGCAAACACACCCCCGGCCCGCGTGCACAGGCTGGCCTCGGTATCAGGGCATTCTCTGCATCCGTCCACTCTCTTCCCTCCCGGACAGGCTCCTGGCCTGGGCTTCTGACTGGAAGGACCTGATCGTTTGAGCTATGGGCTCTGCTAGGAGGACAGTGCCCAGAGCGAGCTCTATGAATCTGGGAAGACCGATGCTGCTCCTTGCTTCAACTTGCCGAGGGACTTCTCCTCACGGCCGAACAGGAATAGGGTCCTGAGACCCGATTGGCCGGGAGTCCTAAGACTCAGGACCCGCTTCCTGATTGGCTGGGAGGAAAAGGAGGAAGACATTAGAGAATATTATTTCGCTAACATCGCACAACTGGGTGGGCTCAGGGCGCAGTGCTCTGCGCCCTGAACCCACCCTTTTTTTAAGCCAATTAGAGTCTCAGGCTTTAATCCTGTGCTTCAAAAAAAAACAAAACATTGAAATCCATGCGTCCGGCATCCTGCATGTAGATTAGGGGCCTGGCGCATGGATTAGGGGGGCGGCGCCCCTAATGGAGTGGCCCATACTGGAATTGGGGTATAATTACCCCAATTTGATTAGTCCTAGTTCAAAGTTGACAGTACCTCCATATACCTTTAGGCCCCTTTCACACGTGCTTTCTGATCAGGTCCGCCTGTTTTTCAGGCAGACCCGATCAGACGCTCCATGCACCTCTATGCAGCGGCGGATGTCAGCGATGACCTGTCCGCTGATATCTGCCGCTATCCGATCTGATCCTGTCCGTGAAATCCAGATGGATGGAAACCATATTTTCCATCCGTCTGGAGAATCAGATCGGATCAAAACGGACCGTCTGTCCATAGAGAACAGCGGAGCTTTGACAGATCCATCCCTGCACAGTGAGCGGAGCCGGACCTGTCATCCGCCTGCTCAGCAGGGATCAGCGGAGCGATCTCTGCTTGGCAAAGCGGAGTCTGTACACGGACAAGCCCGTGTGAAAGGGGTCTTACAAGCCTAAATTAACTAAAATATGTAACAAAATGCGACCCTTCCTTACAAATCCCATTCCTCTGCCGTATTGGTGCGTTAGTTCATAGATAGTCTTCATAGACATTGAAGGTTGCTCTATAGATTGATGCACCTTGCAAAAGGGCTGCGGTAAATTTCTTGCCACAGCTGACTATGTCCAACACATGCAGGCCTAAGATTTCATGTTAAAAAAAAAAGTTTTTGTATTTTGTATCGAAGAAAAAGAGAATTTTAGGTGAACATCAATAATACACAGAGCTTTTATAACATGTTCCTTGGCCAGTTTTTTTTTTTTTCTAAAAAGGAGCTTTGAATTGATTAATTACCCAGATTCCTAATGAGAAAAATCTATAAGTGCTTTGATTTAGATGTTGTCTGTAAAGAATGCATATTTAATAGCCGTACCGACCCACTCAGGACACAAAAAAAATAGACTTTAGAAAGAAGAAAGGACCAGCGACGGTGGGTTTAGTGGAAGGCTTGAAAAGCCTAATTAACTTTCCGCCATTGCCTGAAATCTGGGCCATAACAAATGAAAGGATTTCTATGGTTTGAAGTCAACGTGAACTTTCTTCATGAGTAGCTTCTTGCCTCCTGCCCACCCGCCAGTTTCATTAAAAAAAAAAATAACATCTCAATTAGCAGAACGGTCTTCCAAGCTGCTGTATGAAAATCTCTGCTCTTTATTTTTAGTGGTGCAGGCACGGGAACCACTTGCATTTCCATTTAACACTTGGGGCTGCTTTAATCTTCAAACAGCTGCCTGTTTAAGCCAGATGTGCTGCAGGCTCCGATTCTTCACAGTGTGTTTTACAAGCTGCTGAAGTCAAATGGAAGCAATTTCCCAACGCTAAGTCCTGTCTTCCTTTCTAAATTAACTCGCTGAACTGGGTGTAAATTTCTTGTCACATGAAATACAGACTTTTCTCTCTGTTTGATGGGTCAGGCTCCTGTGGATTTTCGGGTTTGTTTTTAATGCAAGCTCTGTGTTTTTCTGGTCAGTGCCTATGCTTGGCTGTAGGGAAAAAGCTATTGTAAAATGTGGCGTCTAAGGGTGGCCACTGAGGCTGGACTTATAGCTGACATACACTATATTAACAAAAGTATGTGGACCCCCTCAAATGATTAAGTAAAATGGTTTCCAAGGAAAAAAAAAGGTACTATTATACTACACAATGTAATGTCATATATTTGGCAATGATGTAGCGGAGGTTCCCACTAGCTGGTGTCCACAAGTGTTAGGGGTCTACACAAGTCAGTAGATCAATCTGTGCTTGTAGTTCATATATCTTATTACCTATACCTGGAAAACCAATTTACCCATAACCATGTATAGACCCATGGTTATTGTGATCCATCACACCCTTCAGTTGATGCCTCTGCTACATCTTTTCAAGAGATATTGAACTGCATTGTCTAGCACGCTGACCAGAACTCTTCCCCAAGGCATGACCAGGTCTTGGAACTTTTTTATCACAACATTTAAAGTGACTGTTTTCTCGCCAAGGTCTGGGCAGAGACAAACAATTTGAGCTTCTAGTTCAGGGTTTCTCAACCAGGGTTCCAACCAGGGTTCCTCTAAAGGTTGCTAGGGGTTCCTTGAACGATTTTTACCTGTCAGATAAGTTCTCACTGACCCCAATTATCTTTTTAGCTATCTGTAAGGGGGATGTTCTTCCCGCTTACCATCACACCAATGTATCATGAGTTGTGGATATAGTACATTTTTAGAAGAGGTTCTCTGAGTGGTCTCAAAGAAAGTTTTTTTTCTTTTTAAGGGTTCCTCTGTGTTGAAAAAGCCTGTGCTAGTTGGTAGGTTCCTCCAGGTATTTTGCAGCCTCTCTAAATGTGATCACAACTCATCATTACTTTCTACTGCATTGTTTACTTTTCAAAGTAGTACACCACTGGAGACTCCTCGGTTTTTCTTCTTCCATATCTCCTCTTTTCCTCTCCACATGTGAGCCTAAGCAACCATTATTCTCCTCCACAAGCACTACACTTCTAGATTATCTCCTGTTCTTCTACCTCCATGGCCTCTCTTTCTCTCTTTCTTTCATGCTTTCCATCTTAGAAAAAAAACATTTTAACGGAGCTCTGTATGTGGTTGAGGCCTTCGAAAATTGGCCCCTACCAGATCTTTCATTCCTAGAGCCTGCATCAGGCAGTATTTTGTTTACTGCATCACCGGTAGAACGATTGTTCAGTTTTCTATTAGGGAGCTGCAACAGTAAGCAATTCTCCAGCAGGCAGTGCAGTTTTGTCATATCCAAGAGCTCATCACTTATTAGTTAACCATGCCATAGATGTTCCATAGCGGTCACATTAGATTCCTTTTAACATTACATCCATGTAGACACCCAGCTCCAAAGCCTGACAGTTTCCCTGTCTGTTCTATGAAGCCAAAACCCCACTGCTGTGTACACCTGCAGGCTTTATTGTCAATGCAGGCTTCCTTCTCCCACAGCACCTGACCAGCCCACAGGAGCCAAACGAGGACACGGCTGACACATGGCGACACATCTTCAAACGATGACAAATATGGGGAATTTGCTATGGTTCAGTAGACCCCACCAAGCTCCATGTTTCTGCCTCCAGGCTGTTTAAATATATTTTCTGATTCTGTGTTGCTTTATTTGGATGTTGACAGTCAGAATAATGCAAACATTTGTGTACAGAATTACACTTTTTCTCCTGTTTATTAATGTAGGCAGAGGGGTCATATCACTGCGTATTGTGAGCCACAGATATGGAACTGGTTCTGGCTTGACAAGTAGGTCTTTATTGGGCTGTCTGCAAATTATAGAGACTAGGTGTGCAAAGAGAAAATGCCAATGGCAGAATATCTAAAGTCCAGATTTAGTTTTATTTAGACACTTGTATCATAAAAAAGGGGTAACAGATAACACAAAAGACTGATCAGTATACACCAGGGTTCCTCCAAAGGTTGCTAGGGGTTACTTGAACAATTTCTGCCTCTAAGATATGTTTCCACTGACACTATTGCTCTTTTTAGCTATCTGTAAGGGAGGAATTCTTCCCAATGATCACAAATGTAAGGAGCTATCTTCCCACTGCCCATCACACTAATGTATAGTTTAACTTTTTAACTTTTAGTAGGGGTTCCCTGACACCGGAAAGTTTTTTCAAGGGTTCCTCCATGCTGAAAAAAGCTGGTATACACTACAGTATGGTGTGTGTAGATGGTATAGGATACAATTAAGCAATAATTATAGGGATATACCTTACAAAATTAGGACGTCAAGCATAGATAGAAAATGTACTTCACTTACTAATTTTGAATGGTATATTCTTATGTTGCTTTGTTTTAGAAACCATTATGAATACATATGTATTTCAGTCAATGATGTATACTAATCCTTTAAACCTCTTAAAAGTGCTGATTTTATTGATACAAGAGTCTAATTAAAATAAATCTGGACTTTATATGTTGTGCTTTTCCTATTGTCCACCCAGTGCCTACTTGGGCACCATTGCTGGGAGAGGTGCCTAATCATTCTCTCTACACTGCGTATCCGCTTCTGGACCGCCTTCCGCATATATACTGGGACAGGGCGGCCCGGCTGTGCAAAATCGCGTACCTGTATGTGATTTTGTGCACATGGTGTAGGGGGCGCGCGACCCCCCCGCTGTGATTGGACACAGCAGGAACTAAATCAGTGGGTCAGGCGCGACCTGCTGATCGTTCTATGTAAAAAAGGCAAGTCCCTGATCTGTCACAAAGCAAATGAGAGATCTTGTGCTTCAGCTAAGCTGAAACACGATCTCTCTTTTTCCTCCAGTGTATCTGTCCCCCAAACAGGAAGCAGGAGCCTCTTAGTTAAGGTAAGTTGTATAGTTTTAATAGACAAAGTCCATTAAAAACACTCACATTTAGATTTCATTACTCAGGCACAGGTTAGTCTGGTTACACCAATCTCCGTCACAGCTTCCAACAGAGGGGGTCACGTCCTGTGAATCCTTCTCATGGCTTGAGAGCTTGAGAAAGGAGAGCGCACTACAGACATCCCCCTAGTGCGCATAATCGGAAACGCGCTGCGATTTTGTCTGACGCCATCACGCTGTGTTCCAGTGCTTCCTTGTAATCCACCAGCTGCTCTCCAAGCCTCGCTTTGGACTCTGCACACATGCTGGAAGATTCCTGCTGGTCAGGACGCCGCTGTCTTGCCGAGAAAGTTCCCCCGGCGGAATACAAACGACTACAGAGCCGCCGAAAGTCTCCAAAGATGAACAGCTGATCGTCAGGGCAGAATGTAGTGCGCAGGCGCCGTGTAGAGCTAGGTCCAGGTTCAAGCCCCACCATCCAAGTGGACATAGAGGTAGAATATTAATATGCCGAGCGAAGCGAGGCCGTGCCCCGAAGCGTGGCGAGCCCGCGAGGGGCCCTGTTGCAAAGTGTTTTTTTACAATAGTGTTGGCATGCAGGTGCCGTGTACAGCTGACTCACAGATGTTCAGCTTCGGCTATTTTCGGCGGCTCCGTTGTGGTTCCTACTGCGCAAGCGCTGCGCCTGCCCAGTGCAGGGGGGGGGGGGGTCATTATCCACCAGGGGGAACTTTCTCAGCAGAACACCAGCCATGAGAAGGATTCACAGGACGTGACCCCCTCTGCTGGAACCTGTGACGGAGATCGGTGTAACAGGACTAACCTGTGCCTGAGTAATGAAACCTAAATGTGAGAGTTTTTAATGCACTTTGTCTAATAAAACTATACAGTCTTAACTAAGAGGCGCCTGCTTCCTGTTTGTTTTCTCTCTACATGTTTGGAGTCTGCTTTGGCTCCCCCTGCAAGGCTGCCCTGTCTGCATAGACTGTTTCCTCACACAGAGCTAAATAGCTCAAAGCACATTTGTGTGGACTCTAATCTCATGCTATATACTATAACCTGCACCACTATCCATTGTATTGATCTGTCCCCCACACAGTTAGAAAGCACCTCCCAGGGACACACTTAACCCTATGATCGCCCCTGGTGTTAATCCCTTCCCTGCCAGTTTCAAGTGATCAGTGCATTTTTTTTTTAGCACTGATCACTGTATTGGTGTCACTGGTCCCCAAAAATTGTCCAATTTGTCTGTCGCAGTCCCGCTAAAAATTGCTGATTGCCAACATTACTAATAAAAAATGTAAATGCCATAAATACATCCCATATTTTGCAAACGCAATAACTTTTGTGCAAACCAATCAATATACGCTTATTGGGATTTTTTTTTTTTTTACCTAAAATATATAGCAGAATACATATTGGCCTAAACTGATGAAGAAATTAGATTTTTTTTTTAAATTTTATTGGGAATGTTTTATAGTAGAAAGTAAACAAATATTGTTTTTTATTCAAAATTGTCTATTTAAATTGTTTACAGCACACAAAATAAAAACTGCAGAGGTGATCAAATATCACCAAAAGAAAGCTCTATTTGTGGGAAAATAAGAACATCAATTTTATTTGGGTCGCCTGACCGCGCAATTTGTCAGCTAAAGCAGTGCCAAATCGCAAAAAATGGCCTCGTCAGGAAGTGGGTAAAACCTCCCGGAGCTGAAGTGGTTAAAAGGATACGTTTGTGAGAACACGTTACACCCACATCTGCATCTGCCTACATTCCCCCGGATCCCCCCCCCTTCCTGTGACAGCAGGCCCGGGATTTTCTCCCCTCACTTGATGTCACAATTCATTTGAATGGGCTGCTGTGCCTGCATTTTACGCAGAAAAAAAAGGTCCCTGCAGCATTTTGTTAAACGCAACGGCCGAGAAATCACATGGTGCTTTTTTCCTAAAGTTTCCGCACCCGTACTGCAGTTTTGGATGCGTGGGGGAGGGTGCCATTATGGATGCAGCACGTTTTGACTACGGGAACAGCAATCATCCGCAATAGTGTGAACCTAGCCTTAGCCAGGAATTTTAGCCTACGTATGAAATATACCATACATAACGGCAACCATAGTTTATGTAGAAGCAAGGCTTATTAAATATACCGTAGTATGTCTATGTTGGGATGACCAAGTTTGAACATGCTTTATAGCCAACTACATTTTTAAAGCCTAAAATATCCCATTAAGGCCAGTTTCAGTAGGTTGCTGTTGGTGCTCATTGATGGTTTTTCTCCAGCCATAGGCATCTAAAACAGAGCATGCAGATATGTCTGGAGAAAGGCACCGATCTCCGTAGGATGGTCTACAAATTGCTACTGAGAGATAAAACGTAGGGACACTGAAAAGGAGAAAAGGCAGTGTTTCTGCTCATACACCAGTACACAATACACTCAAACGACACTTTATAAACAAGATTCCTCAACATTCATCTTCTCTATAAAGCCATTCATAACAAAACCTGGAATTCCATCTGACCACACACAATCCATACATGAAATATCTGGTGTAAAGAGAATGGGGTGATTTAAATCTTGAAATCCAATATCTGCTCCCTCTAGAGAGGAGCGCTAGTGTCAGATCCATCGCTGCTGCCCCTATAGATGCTGGGTAGCCCAGTAGGTGACATTCAGACCAGAAATACAACCAGGACAATTGCTAACCCACTTGTCAAAGCGACAGCGTACATATGTGTAGACACTGGGGCTGTTGTCTAAAAACTGGGGACAAGAAAAAATGGTTCGGCACGCAAAACAACCAATAAGATTTTTCTTTTCAATCTAACATTCCTTAGAAATAACAATGCTTGAATATGACTGGTTGATGGGGTAGCTAGTTTTGTCTCCTTTTCCATACATCAGACCCAGTGGCCGATTATGGCAGTAAAAGGCCACCACTTTGTGGAATCTCTTCTGGGACTAGGGTGAGGGATGGAGAGGAAGGTGGATGGATGGAACTTCTGAACAGAGAGGGAAATACAAGGCACACCTTCTATAAAGCTTTTCTGCTCAACGTAGGCAGTTTACTGAGACGACCAGACACGAGAACACAGAGACAGACGCATCATGCGGCACATGACACGGCATGCAAAGCTGATAACCTGCAGTGAGCCTGCAGCACTGAGCCTGACCTTGTGCTGCAGGCCCCGCTGACATCAAAAGGGTTAATTCCAGCTCACAACTGACACATGAACAGCATGCTCCAAACTGGGATGATCACTGGTCAGATAATGGACACACTAGTGGCAATAAAATTCTCTGCAATGCCATCTGCATGGTTTACTTTGAGGTGGGCAGAGCGGGCTGGAGTCTGGCATTCCTCAATGAACCCAGCATACCGACATACCTAAGCTGTTACTCCAGAGAAAGCTAGTTACTGGCCAACGCCTGCTTTATGGTGGCAAGCCTTTCTTTTCTCAATAATGGGAGGATGTCTTGAGCCCAACTGATCACACTTATACTGTACTTAGATATGTAATTTAGTCTTGAGAGCACGGCTGTCCTCAGGTGGGCAGCTGTCTCTCTTTGCATTCTTTTTGGTTGACCAACCCAAGGGCCAAGTTTACTTCAAAGGTAGACATGTTGGCCTCGAAGAGAAGTCCCCCGCTGTGAACACTCTTCCTTCTTGGTCAAAAAGTTTAAGCAGCGCAGGTATTAGACCACCTTCCTTCATGGAAGAAGGATCAAGGTAATTGCTTGTACCAATGTTTGACAAGCTAGAAAGAAAAAAAAATGTTCTCCTTGATAGCAGGCTTGTCTGTTAACAGCAATCAGTGCTGTCCCATAGGAAAGAATTTTGCAGTCAATTTCTTATTTGATCTCTGCAAGTAATGCCTGAATCAAAAGCATTGCCTGCAATGATTAGCCTGCATATCTCCTAGCTAAGCCACAGAAACCCAAACTGTGCCGCAGACAGCCACTTCCTAAAGGGCCTCAGGTCTACTCCGAATGACAACGGGGGAGTTGTCCCTGTGCTGTGAATTGTGAATTCTAGTATTCCAAGATAAGAGTTCACTTTGAGCATAATTTTACCTTTCATACATCTGACATTGCGCAGCAGGATGCAAAGATAAAAGATTTTGTATGGGATATACATTACCAGATGGCTCTGCTATTCACGTACAAGGTTTTGTGCTTACTGTCTATTGTGGCACCTACCTTACAATATAGGACCTCTACGAAAAAAAAGTGTAAAAAATATGCAAGCTGCAGGTGTCTCCTCTGCTGGGAAATGGGACTATTGGAAGAGTAAATTAGTATAATGGTCTCCATTGTGCTAATCGTATATCTAAGCCAGTGTACAGCTAGTAGTAGTTAATCACATGCAACTGGACTTTGTTCTATAATGCTGAAGACAGAACAGGCCCAGTTGAATGTCACTAACTTCTACTAAGAGTAATCTGTTGTCACCTGCATGCCAGTGAAATCACCTGGATGTTTGAATTGAGTGTGTGGTGGGTTCAGCAAATGGATGTGGTTTCCATTTTACTACTTCTTTTAATCAATGGTTGGCTGTGAATGAAAAAACAAAAAAGTAACTAATGAATATAAGTCACTAGCAGCGATAGTAACTTATCTTCATTGGTTAACCTTTTGTATTAGGGATTTATAGTGGCGGCAGTGGTGTTATAAATATTACTTTAAGGCTGGATTCACACCAGTCCGGTGAGAATTCCAGCTCCATTCTCTGTGCGATGAGAAAAAGCAGCAGTTCAGCGATTCCTCACCATTGTAGCTGCTGAGCAGGGAAAGGGGGAGGTGTAGTGAGGACTGGGAGAGAATGCCTGTTCACAACGGAACGCATCTGCGAATCAGATGCATTCCCATAGAAGAATATGTGCCTGCCCTGCCTAAAAAAACTTTTTTTGGGCAATGCAGAGCGTGAATGCAACGTACATATGTGAACCAGACTGATTGAAACTAATGCGGCGTACACACGGTCGGACTTTTCATCTACAAAAGTCCAACGGACGCTGACGGACTAAAGCTGGCTGGTAATCCGATCGTGTGTGGGCTTCTCCGGACTTTCAACGTACTTTTTTAGACTCAAATCCGACGTACTTTAGATTTGAAACATGCTTCAAATCTTTACGTCGTAACTACGACGGACCCCGAAGTCCGCTCGTCTGTATGCTAGTCCGACGGACAAAAACCCACGCTAGGGCAGCTATTGGCTACTGGCTATCAACTTCCTTATTTTAGTCCGGTGTACGTCATCACGTACGAATCCGTCGGACTTTTGTGTGGTCGTGTGTAGGCAAGTCTGTTCGTTAGAAAGTCTGCCGCAAGTCCGCCGCAAGTCCGCCGCAAGTCCGCCGAAAGTCTGTCGGACAGGCTGTCAGACTTTTGTAGATGAAAAGTCCGACCGTGTGTACGCGGCATTATAGTTTTTTCAAATGTTCTGCGAATTGGATGCGGTCCAATTTGCATAGGTGTGAACCCAGCCTAACACATTTATTGTGCTCTAAATAGATGCATTTACAAGTGTCTGCACACCGTAAAATTGTGTTTCCACAACCTAGATAACCTAGCTATAAAGAAGATAATCAATGTGACACTGCTGGCCTACCTAATTGGCAACTAATGTCCATAAAAACACCAAAAAGTGAACTTAATGTTACTAATCATCCAATATCTGATGCCAACTCTTTTTGTGAGTAGTAAATAAAAGACCTTATAAATATGATTAGTATACAAAAAAACATATTACATATACACCATTAACTACACTGGTGTAAGTGATAATTATTTTGCACATTGACACCGTTTATTGTGTACATGTGTGTGTATGTATGTATGTATGTATGTATATATATATACATACATACATAAGGTCTTTTATTTACTACTCACGATAAGCATTGGCATCACATATTGGACGGTTAGTAGTATTATGTTCACGTATTGGTGTTTATATTTTATTTAGATATTCATTGCCAATTAGGCACAGCAGTGTCACATTGATTATTATCTTTATATAACGGTTGGCTGTAAAGTGTGTGGTGGTTTCTTCAAAATTTGGGCACTGAATCAGATTGGCTAAAAAAACTTGTGTCTTATGTTTTTTTTGTTTTTTTTAGGGCGGACTTTTCGACCGGGCTGGTCCGACTGAACAAATCCATTGTACAATCCAACTGTGTGTGGGCTTCAGCGGACATTTTCTGTCGAAAATCAGACAGACTTTAGATTTAGAACATGTTTCAAATCTTTCCAACGGATTTGAGTCTGATCGATCGTCTGTATGCTAGTCCGACGGACAAAAAAACAACTCAAGGGTAGCTACTGGCTAGGAACTTCCTTATTCTAGTCCCTTCATACGTCATCACGTTCAAACAAACGGACTTTCGAAACTGACTTTAGTCCGTTCGTGTGTGGGCAAATCCGGTCGTTCGAAAGTCCATCGTAACTACATCGAAAGTCCGTCGGAGGTTTGATGCTGAAAAGTCCGCCCGTGTGTACACGGCATAAAACGCTAAAATCTGATCCCATGAGATAAAGGCAGGTGACACGAGGTGTGTTCTATCTGTGCATTCATCTTCTATTGTAAAGGCACTTGGCATGGAGTAACTTGTAAGGGGAAAGTCTAAGTCTTGATTTGTGGTTCTCGTAGAAAAGAAATGAGTTGTTTAACTTCTATCTGGTGGGTTGTGAGTAACCGTACACAAACTTTGAGTGCTTGTGGAGATTATATCGATCTTCACACAGGTAGGTTATGGGATAGTCATTCTCAATGCTCAAGCGAGCCCAGTCCTAGGTCCACCTTACATCGAGATGGCTAGATGAACTTGGTACAGATGGATTAAGCCCAAAGGTTTTTACTGTTGCAGAGGTCCCATGAGTGGATTTATTACACAGCTGAAGGAACCATATACTACTCAGAAGTATTATTTGCTTGGTCAAAAGATATTTTCGTAGACATCAGTTGTTTTCTAAACAAATATCTCTTTACAAAGAAACTAATCTGTGACATTAGAAGCCCTTGAACTTTTTCCATCGGTACCGAGTTGTAAGGGGAAGAATTTGGAGCTCTATATTTGAAGAAAAGCATTTGCTAAGGAGGCTCCTGTCTGGGAGCTCCCTGGGCACTCTGGAAGATGATTGCTGTGCCTTCCACATGCCTCTCGGTATTGGATTTTGTCTTCTGTGGTCAGTTTTAAGTCTGGCTTCACACACATGGATTGTGGGATTTTTTAGGATGGCACTCCAATGCATATGCAGAGTAGCTGACGTTGCATTTGCAGTAGAGTGCACGAAAATGGACATCGTAGGTGTTGCTGCATTGCTAAAAACGCTGTAGGTGAGTCATTTCATGTGCTAAGGTGCACTGTTATTCCATTAAAAATGACTGTGCTACCATACGACAGTGTTAAAGCGAAGTTCCACCCAAAAATGGAACTTCCGCTTTAAGGGCGCACCCGCAGTACCGGAAGGAAGATCACCTCTTCCCCCCTCCCTCTCGGCAATCATCTGGGACACGTCACAGGTCCCCGATGATTGCCCGGCCAGTCGCAGCGTGGCTCACGCATGCACACTGCGTGCCCAGCTGTGAAGCCACAGCCTGGCGCCCACAGTGACAATGCCGGCACCGCAGAGAGGAGGAGGAGACAAGCCGGGCATTGTTCCCCCCGCTGGACCCTGGGACAGGTAAGTGTCTGATTATTAAAAGTCAGCAGCTGCAGTATTTGTAGCTGCTGTCTTTTTTTTTTTTAACTGGAACTCCGCTTTAATAAACAAAACACATGCACAAGTGTTTTGGGGGGCCCTGTTGGGTTTTTAATTCTATTTGGGGTTCAGTTTAGGAGAATTCCTCTCACTCAATGTCCTGGTGGCAACGTTTTGATGGAACATACCGTTTGGGGTATAGTTTGCATAGCTGTACTTCCATCGAAACCGCATGTAGGACCCTCTTAAACCTCTTGTATTTTTACTGCCTTATAACTGCATTGTCTCACTTTTATATTGTAAAGCGCTGCATAAACTGTTGGTGCTATATAAATCCTGTATAATAATAATAATAATAATGTAAACTCATTCTGTGACAGTGGTGCAAAGTCTAATGTTCTCATGAGATATCTATCTATCTATCTATCTATCTATCTATCTATCTATCTATCTAATACACACACAATATTACCAAAAGTATTGGGACACCAGCCTTTACACGCACATGAACTTTAATTGCATCCCAGTCTAAGACCCCATAAACACTATCAGATTTTCTTCAGATTTACCAAAATCATGTAGTGCAAGGGCCTGCCTGATTGCATACAAATTGAAACGCCTAAGGTTTGACCTCATATTATATGGTTTTGGTAAATCTGAAGACAAAGATCTGCAGAAAATATAATAGTGTGTATAGGGTCTTAGTCTGTAAGGTTCAATATTGAGTTGGCCCACCTTTTGCAGCTATAACAGCTTCAACTCTTCTGGGAAGGCTGTCCACAAGGTTTAGGAGTGTGTCTATGGGAATGTTTAACCATTCTTCCAGGAGCACATTTGTGAGGTCAGGCACTGATGTGGCCGAGAAGGCCTAGCACGCAGTCTCTGCTCTAATTCATCCCAAAAGTGTTCTGTCGGGCTGAGGTCAGAACTTGGTGCAGGCCAGTCAAGTTCTTCCAGCCCAAACTCACACATCCATGTCTTTATGGACCTTGCTTTGTGCACTGGTGCGCAGTCATGTTGGAACAGGAAGGGGCCATCCCCAAACTGTCCCCACAAAGTTGGGAGCATTAAATTGTCCAAAATGTCTTGGTATGCTGACACCTTAAGAGTTCCCTTCACTGGAACTAAGGGGCCAGACCCAAGCCCAACCCCTGAAAAACAACCTCACACCATAATCTCCCCTCCACCAAATCATTTGCACCAGTGCACAAGGCAAGGTCCATAAAGATATGGATGAGCGAGTTTGGGGTGGAGAAACATTCTGGAAGAATGGTCAAACATTCCCACAGACACACTCCTAAACTCTGTGGACAGCCTTCCCAGAAGAATTAAAGCTGTTATAGTTGCAAAGGGTGGGCCAACTTAATATTGAACCCTACAGACTAAGACTAGGATGCCATTAAATTTCATGTGCGTGTAAAGGTAGGCGTCCCAAATATTTTTGTTAATATTGTGTGTCTATATATATATTTTATTTATTTGAATGTTGTTATTATAAACACATTGTTATATGTCTAAATATATTTGGGTCATTACTGATCTTGATTATATGTTTTCAAGACTGCCTGTGCTATCTTCAGATGAAGGGAACAGACAGGGTTGACAGGCTCCAGCCACTTGGGGAACCTAAAATCCTTAACTGGGTGGAGTGGGAGGAAAGCAGCAGACAGAAGTGGGAGGCAGAGCACTACATATACACACACATATCTATCTTCATAAGGGATTTCTAGAGCCTGTTCAGTGTCCTTTTCTAGCTGCATTTGGTGTGATGGCAAGACAAAATTTTGTTGCCTCTGTTCAGAAAAAGACTCAATATATATTGTATTTGATTATGGCTGACTAGGTAAAGCAATCAAAATGAAAATCAAGCAATGGATTGTAAAGGAAAACAAAAAACTTTCAGATGTGAACAGTTTCTGACATCCACAGACATGGATAATAATAAAAACTGGAATGGAAAAAAAAAAAAAAATGACCAAAAAAGTCATGCGGTACAATGTGAGGTGGATCAACATGAAAATGTGTAAATATATACAGAGCTTGTATATATTTAATCCATACAGGTAAATATTTACCTATGTACAGGTACAATTACTTTAGACTTTTAGCGGTATTGGCAGGGGTGGACAGACAGAGAGAGATTAGCACCGGCTTAACCTGCCCATTCGCAGCATGCTCTGTACGCCTGCTAGTCCCCGATCCCCCGCAGACTGTGCCTGGACCGCCAACTGCTGGAGGCCGCTCTGACCTGACTCTCCCTCATTGTCAAGGTTGATTACCTATAACAATTCCTGGTATGTGTAGAGGAGGCCCTAGAAGCACAGAGCTCCCTTCACTACAGTTCTGCAAATAAAATTCCTTTTTAAACCCATAAAATAAACTTCCAAAAAAGTATAACTGTGATAGCTACATTTTCCTGCCATTCTGTCCTACCTGATCATATCTCTTTCAGATACATCCAACCATCCCACAATGGGGGGGACTTTCCCCAGACTACTATATATCAGTTTCTTCCACAACGGTGAGATTGCCCCACAAAAGTTTGTGTGTCCACCTTTCCCACAATGGTGAAATTTTCCAGTAGAAGTGTGTCTGCCCCTCCTACAAAGGTGACATTTCCCTGCAATTCTCTGTGTCTCTGCCTTTCCTGCAATGATGAAATTTCCCCAGGTCAGTTTGCGTCTCTGTCTCTCCTGTAATGGTGAGACTTTTAAAACGGCAGTTTGCTCCTCTACCTCTCCTTTATTGGGGAGATCGCCTTGTGGTAGTTTGTGTTTCTGCCCCCTCCCGCAATGGTGGAATCCCCCCGCCCACCCATAGTTTGGGTCTCCACCCCTGCAATAGTGAAATTCCTCTTAAATTGTCTGTGTCTCTACCTCTTCTGCAATAGTGAAATTCTGCCATAGTTTATGTCCCCCACTCCACCCGCAACGGCAAAATTCCCCCACAATTGTCTGTATCTTCACTTCTTCTGCAATGGTGAAATTCCCTAATGGCTGTTTGTGTCCCCATCCCCCCTGTAATGGTCAGATTTAGCAATGATAATTTGTGTCTCTGCCCCCTCCCGCAGCGGTGAAATTTCCCTGCGAAAGTTTGTGTCTCGGTCTCTTGCAATGGTAAAAAAGCCCAATGGCAGTTTGTGTCTCCACTTCACCTGTAATGGTAGATCAACTCATGTTAGCTATGTGTCTGCCCTCTTCCGCAATGGTTGGATTGCACCTCCTGCATTGGTGAAATTTCCCCCCGCCACATTCGGTGTCCCCCACCACTCCCGTTTTTCTCCACCTCTCCCGCAATCTCCCTGCAATATAGTATGCGTCTCCACCTCTCTTGCTATGCTGAAGTTTCTCCACCCCTCCTGTAATGGTGAGATTTCCCTGTAGTAGTGCCTCTGCCCCTCACTCAATGGTGAGCTTTCCCCGCAATTGCAAAGTTTTCAATGAAATCTGTAAAATAACCCCCCAAAAAAGTTGTCGGTGGATAACCCTAATGATGACTATTCAAAACTAAAAGCTTTTGGTGGTGTTTATCTTTAAATGTTGACCCTTAAGAAATCTGGTGTTTCCTGAGAGAAGGTGCAGAATGTGTGGTGTATTAGATGTGATTATGTTGTACTGATTCGTCCTTCCTGCCCTGTATGGATGCATACTAATCTGTGCACATTTCCCTGGGTACACGTCTCGCAGTGGCCCCCAACACTTGTCGGTCGGTGCAGGAACAGCAGTGCTGAGCTCCCTATACAATGCTATTGCAGGCCGTCCAGCTAATTGCACTGTTTTTTGTTTTGGTTTTTTTTTTTTAGAAGAAGAAAAAAAAAAGTGTTCGGACCCTCTCCTCGCATACACGTTCCAGCATTTATGGCGTGTTAATGTCTGTGTCCCGTTCATACAGACATTACGACACATATATATGTTGCACATACACAGATCTGTACGGCCAAAGCCCCCAGAACAGAGACGAGTTTCAGTAAGGAAAGCAGAGAATAAAATGTGTTCACAGCAGCTCCAAAAAAAAAATAAATAAAAAAATAAATGTACATCTAACTGTTCCCACAATCCCCAGGGAGGAGCGAGCCACGTCCTGCTATTCCCACATAGGTGATTGATACTGCTCCACTTGGGCGGAGCACACCTTTCCTGATCCAGATATTCCCTACTCATATCATAGACTTCTATATAAATATAAAGGCAACTGCATGCACCTTAGGAAAAACAAAACTCTATTATTGTAAAAAAAAAAGGATCAAGCAGAAAGTACACTGACCTGACGTACCTGTGCCAGTATCGCATTCTGCAGCATCTTCGTCATCACTACCGAGGGAACATTCTGCCGATGACACGATATCATCTGTTGGCTGTGGAGACAAGACAATGCTTAAAGTAGATGTAAACTCCAACTCAAGGACATTTAGATTTCTCTGTTGTCGTAAGCAATAGATTTTTTTTTTTAAAGCAGACCATTATTCAGAATGGGAAGTCAACCTCATTCTCTTCCATACTTGCATCTTTTTTTTTTTTTAATTGACCAGTACCTGTTCCCACTTCATCAATTCTCGTCTGGTGTGCCTTGCCCATACCCTGCAGCCACCTGAGATTCATCCCAGAAGGCTGCAGGACCAAAGCACTGCTATGCCTTGTGCACACGTGCGGAGTCGGCTCTGAGACATCGGGAAGTCACCATCGACTCACAAATTTAAGATGTGGGCTCCAGAGAGTCTGAACCCCATGAACTATTGACTGCGGGAAAGACAGCACTGGACTCTTATCGATTGTTAACGCAGTATTGAAACCAAAAATAAACACTTATTATATTGCAGCTTGTATTTAATTCGTTTTTATTTTTTCTGACTTTTTTTTGTTTTTGTGTTGCTAGTCAGATCATCAGGTAAAAAAAAAAAAAAAAAAAGAACACCCTAAAGCAGTGGTTCTCAACTCCAGTCCTCGGGACCCACCAACAGGCCAGATTTTAAGTATTACCTTGGGGAGTTGCAGACTAGAATACTGCAATCACTGAGCAGCAAGTGATATCACCTGTGATGTATTTCAGCTATCTTGCAAACCTGGCCTGTTAGTGGGTCCCGAGGACTGGAGTTGAGAACCACTGCCCTAAAGAATCCTCCACGTGTAAGAATTGGTAAAAGGCAACATATTACCACTGATCTACTGCAGCCCCTTGCTGTCTACATGCACCCAGCATAGGCTGTGTGGAATTTCTCAGGCTGAGTTTCCTGATGGCGACGGCAGCAGATCATGTCTGTATGACGTGTGTTGCAACAGCCCCTTGTGGTCTCCATCTGAAGCCCAGGTGACAATGCGGGTGCACAGTTGGGAAACCGGAACAGAGCATGGTCACCCTAAAACAGAAAGCGCCTAAACAAGGGGCTTCAAGGCATGAACACCAGGACATATTTTTGAAGTGTTTTTTCAGGCACTTTTTAAAACATTAAAAGTCAGCAGTACTGTAGCTGTTGACTTTTAATAAGACACCTACCTGCCCAGGGATCCAGCGCTGTACTCCCCTGGGCCGGTCCTTCTCTGGACTTTAGGTCCCTGAGCCGCCATGTTGAGCGTGGGAAGCAAGGCTTCACAATGGGCTCCCTACTGCACGTGCACGAGCCACTCTGTGTTGTGTGAATGGTCCCGGGCAGTGTTAATTTTGGCAGTAAATTTTGATTTAGTTTTATTCTTATGCCCTGTACACACGGTCGGATTTTCCCACGGAAAATGTGTGATAGGACCTTGTTGTCGGAAATTCCGACCACCGTGTGTAGGATCCATCACACATTTTCCATTAGAATTTCCGACACACAAAGTTTGAGAGCTTGCTATAAAATTTTCCGACAACAAAATCCGTTGTCGGAAATTCCGATTGTGTGTACACAAATCCGACGCACAAAGTGCCAATGAGCCCACATCCATCTGAAAAAAATCCATGGATTTTGTTGTCGGAATGTCCGACCGTGTGTACAGGGCATTAGTCTTAGGACTAAAATGGCATTTTAGTTTTAGTCGTATTTAGTCGACTAAATCTTCAGTACATTTTAGTCGACTAAAACTCATTTTAGTCGTCTAAAATCTAATCGGTGTAATTAAATTGTAATGCATTAGTTAACATTTCTCTACAATTTCCAAACTCATTATATACTGCTGGAGTGAAGAATCTAATATGTTATTATTCATGGTATTGAAGTATGAACATGCACTACAGACCAGTGTTAATTTTGAAGTCAAATTTCAATTCAGTTTTAGTCTTAGTCTTTTGACTAAAATGGCATTTTAGTTTTAGTCCCATTTTAGTCTTTTGACTAAAATGCCATTTGCGTTTTAGTCGTATTTTAGTCATCTCAGTTGTTTTAGTTTTAGTCGTATTTTAGTCGACTAAAATAGTATTTATTTAGTCAACTAAAATGTTGTAGTGGACAAAATTAACAATGGTCCCGAGTACATGTCAAAACGAGGTACCCGCTACCCAAAAGAGGGGGGAGTAAAGTTTTGCTTTATTGAAAGCTGCAGGATTTAAAAATATATAGAATGAACATGTTAAAAGCTTATAAGATAATTTATTGATTGGATTTAGTATATCATTTATTCCTATTAAAAGGTTAAACATACGATCCCCCCCCCCCCCCCCCCCAATGTTTTACTATTTTCTCCAGGGAATAGCTTAGCATTGTATCTTGGCATGCTGAATTACTTTTAATATACCCATTTAGACAGACCAGCCTGATTATTCCAGCCCCCCCCCCCCCAATTTTTTTCACTCCTTTAACCCCCCCCCCTTCCTTCCTCAACTGATTCAGTTTGTCACGATCAGACAGCCGGGTGATTCATGGCGGTTGCCGAATTGGCTGGTGGTGTAGAAAAGTGCTCTGTTCTGACCTGCCTCCTCCCAGGCTTGAAGTATGTTCTTGTAGGACAAGCATTTACCCTGAAGGTAATCGCTTTATATAAATGTGCATTAACGAGGCCTGCTGCAATTACCATTTTAGTGGCTTCTTGTAATATAAGAAGAAAAACATCTCTTTTACTATTCACATTATGGCATTAAACGCTCCTTCGGCTTCGGCGTTATTAGTCTGCATTCACTGTTAATTCCCTAGAAGAATATCACAGCGATACCCCGGCCGCTTTTTATCTGAGCACATAGCCAACTGCAAGCTGTGTTAATCAGTCACCCGCTGCAAGAATGGCCGTGCAGAGTACTAATCAGTCAGCCTCTGCAAAATATGAACCAAGTGTACCCTGCAATAACCAAGCAGACGCAAAATTAACCAGCCACACTCTTCAATAACCCGCCACACCTTGGAACAACCAACTACAATCTGTGACAAACCAACAATCCTCTAGAACCAACCGCAAGAAACCTGCCACCCTGTGATAACAACCTCCACAATACAGTAACCCACTACCCTATAGGACAATCAACTGCACACTGTGATAACCCCCACCTTCTGGAACAACACTTTGTGATAACTGCACCCTTACACCTTCTACAACGACTAACCACACTCTCCAAAACAAGTCACCTTCTACAACAACTAACCAGTTTCCACAATGTCAGTCACCTTCTACAACAACTAACCACACTCTAAAATAACACATCATCCTCTAAAACAGTGGTCTCCAAACTGCGCCCCTTTCCTTGCTTTTATCTGGCCCTTGAGGGACTATTCCTGCCACTGACACCAACAATGGGGCATATTTCTTCTACTGACAACAAAAATGTGGCACTATTCCTCCCACTGACACCAACTATTGCTCCCCCTAATACTAAAGATCGGGCATGGTTTACTCCCACTGGGCACAGTCCGGCTCTTCTAAAGTCTCCTGTTCTAGAACAACCAACTGTGCTCTACAATATCCTGCCATGTTCTAGAAGAGCCAACTATACTCTACAATAATCTGTCACCCAACGGAAAACAACCAACTGCGCGCAACAAAAACCCACTACTCACTGAAACAACCAACTGCACCCTATAATAACCCACCCCCCTGGAATAAGCTGCCAATCTCTACAATAACCCATTACCCTCTGGAACAACCAACCACCTACTACAATAACCTGACACCTTCTAGAATAGCCCACCACATGCTACAATAGCCCACCACCTCTAGAACAACCCACATAATTCTACAAAAACCTGTCACCCACTGGAACAACACTCCGCAATAACCCATCACTCTACAATAGTCCATCACCCCCTGGCACAACCAACTGCACTCTGCTATAACCCGCCAGTCTGCTATAACCAACTAACATGCTACAATAACTCATCACCCTCTAGAACAGGGGTGTCCAACCTGTGGCCCAAGACAGCTATGACTGTGGCCCAACACAAAATTGTGAACTTACTGAAAAAATTAGATTTTTGGGGTTTCTCCTGTAAAAATGTATTTACACTTAGCGAATACATGAGACCGAAGAAAAATTTGACAGTGTCAAATTGACATGTTTGTTATTTTTTTTTTATTAAAAAAACTTAGACTTTAGTAGCACTTTCAGCAATAGTACAGGGTTGATCAGGGTTAAGGGACAAGTTCAGAATTCTATAATGCAGTGCTATCCAACTCCCTACATCACCAGTGGTGAGACAATGCTGCCTTGCAATCCAATCTTTAGCACTAGCAAAAACAAACTGTTTTGCTATATTCTCAAAAGAAAAATGTCCCAATCTTCACAATCACACCTTATTCATGTCATCAGTTTTCAGCAGCACCTATAATTGTAAGCAACTATTTTAAGGTTTAAACACATGAAGGGCCAAAATTAGAACCAAAATATCAGATGAGCACATTGAGAGTTGCTACTGCATCCATCGAAACAGATATTGTTGCATTCGTTTATCAAAGACAGTGTCAAATATCACATAAGTTATATGTTGACCTCTTTTACTTTTATAATTTTATTACTCAGATAGGTGCATTATCCTTTATCAATGATCATCACCTTTTGATCTGCCCAACTTTTACTGCTCATCAGCTGTCCTTGTTGTTAATGCATTTTATGTGTGGCCCAAGACAATTCCTTGTCTTCCAATGTGGCCCAGGAGGTCAAAAGCTTGGACACCCCTGATCTAGAACATCCAATCATTCTTTCTTTTTTTTTTTTTTTTTATAAATTCTTTATTGTTCAAGGGATTCAACAATTTAATATAGAACAGAAAGGAAAGAACATACAACAGCTCCACAAACCAAACACAACCAATAATGCAGAGTATACACAAATAAAAGGGCAGGCAATGAAGCCTGTATAAAAAGCGCTAAAAATGAGCAGGAGGAACATTCAGCAATAAAACTCAAATTCCGAGATCATTTTTGTATTTTACATTTCTGTAGATAGAACATACAGCAGGTAAATTACAGAAAAGCCTAACCCAAAGGGGGTTATAGAAAGAAAGAAAAAAAATTTAAAGAAAAAAAAGGGGGCGAAGGGAATGAAGAGGGTAAGAAACGTTCTCCCTCTTGGACAATGCCATGTACCAGATTAAGGAATGCAGACACTTGCCACAAGAGCAAGTCATGGTTGAGAAGTCTGATAGCTGATAGATAGTAAATAATATCTGAAAGAAATAGGGAGTCCAAACTTTCCAGTAGTTGTCCTCCCTTTCCTTCAGAATCATAGTGAGGTTCTAATCTCCTAAATCCTCGCCTTCCACTGGGCTATGGTCAGGGGGCTTGAGCTTTTCCCCAATGTTGGAATACAAGCCTTTGTGGTTGTTAGTAGATGTTTAAGTAGAACATTTTTAAACTTAATGGATGAAGGAGTATCATCCAGCTGGGTTTTTGTTAAGGGTCACTCCCATTAGGGCCTTGATCGTATTTTCTACTTCATCCAAGAAGGCATTACGTTTTGGGCAGTTCCAGAAGATATGGAGGAGTGTCCCCTCAGACTCCCAATTACATTCTGATATAACTGCCACCTTTGACGATCAACTGCACTCTAAAATATCCCGCCACAATCTAGAATGATCATCCTCTTTTCTGTTAGTCTATGTGGTATATGATCCATGGCGTTGTATGGTTGGGTCTTAATGACTTGCTCTTACTTGTCAATTATGTATGGCACTGTATTTCATTTAGGTTACTATTTACTCTGTAATGTTTTGTTCTTCAATAAAACACTCTTGATTTGAAAAAAAAAAAAAGGATCATCCGCACTCAATGATAACACAGAAAACAAACATATTCAGGACTAACCAACAGCACTTTAGATAAGCTGCTATACTCCTGATTGACAACTTTGTACTTTGGCACACTCTGGGGTACCCACCACACTCAGGAATTGAGAAACGTCAGATACATGTGTAGTGTGTTAAACCTAGTCAATGAGAATCCAATGCACAAAATGAGTATTTGCTGGTAGTAAGAGGCAAACGGCGTCAGGAAACGAGGTGACCTCCGGGCCCCTAGCCCTTCATTTTGCTCTGGCAGTTATTACACACAATCTAAATGACACATATGATGTATAGCCTGCAATAGAGCTAGATAATATACTTATCATGAGAGTAGAGACATCCCAGAGGTCTGTCACTGCTGTAAATAAACAAGAATCCCGATTAACCCTGAACGTCCAGCATCTAAAGCACAGTACACAAACTCTGTGGCGACCTGAGGGTGTTCTAAATCACTGAGCCAGCACTCCAGTGCCATGTACTTACCGGAACAAATTTTATATCTTCCTCAGTGACACGAAGGACACAACAATCATATTTGCTGCTGAATCTTTTCTGTGCAGACCTGCCATATGCCGCTCTAATACCCACACCAGATTCTATCCCTCCGCTTCACAACAAAACAATCCCGCGTACCCGTTTATGTCTACAAATATTTACCAAGCACCACCTGCTGTGCTTTGAATTTTTTTCTTCTTTTTTATCACCTGTTACCAAAGAAGATTTCCAAGCAGTCACTTACTGAAGTAAACCAGTATGTTCTAGTAAATCTGGAACCTTAGCAACAAAAATAAAATGATTTGAGGTCTTAGTCACTTGTGCCTCTCAGAAGCATCTCCAAGCATGGATTACTGCTCTGTACATCTGCAGAAATGGGAAGGCAACTGGTACTCCCTGCAGTCATCATTTTTCCTCCCTGACCCAGCTAGGGGAACCACTTTTCTCCTCTTTCCTTCATTTTTAAGGTAAAGAAAAGCCAAAACGCCAAGTAATCCATCTGGTCTGTCCATGTGTTTGGGGTTCACATGCTCAAAGGAAAGGTCAGAAATGGCACCCCTCATACTTTAACTCTTCAGTGTCCCCCAGATATGAATATGCTGGTTTTGGGTAAAATTGCCTATCAATATATCAACCCTGATCTTAATAGATAACCATTTATCTCAGGCATGTCTAATGCCCCGTACACACGGTCGGACTTTGTTCGGACATTCCGACAACAAAATCTTAGGATTTTTTCCGACGGATGTTGGCTCAAACTTGTCTTGCATACACACGGTCACACAAAGTTGTCGGAAAATCCGATCGTTCTAAACGCGGTAACGTAAAACATGTACGTCGGGACTATAAACGGGGCAGTGGCCAATAGCTTTCATCTCTTTATTTATTCTGAGCATGCGTGGCACTTTGTCCGTCGGATTTGTGTACACACGATCGGAATTTCCGACAACGGATTTTGTTGTCGGAAAATTTTATAGCCTGCTCTCAAACTTTGTGTGTCGGAAAATCCAATGGAAAATGTGTGATGGAGCCTACACACAGTCGGAATTTCCGACAACAAGGTCCTATCACACATTTTCCGTCGGAAAATCCGACCGTGTGTACGGGGCATTCCTGCTCATTTCTTCTGCAGGCAGTCTGACTCCAGCCATCTCCTACTCAATATTATTTATTGCTTTAAAGAAAAGGTCCCCCTATTGAGGAGCTCTGCTTCATTTGGAAATACTTTGGCATTTGAAAATGTTATGCATTTTACGTTTTCAGTACTATCCCCTCTTTTACGTCATATCTACCTACTGAATACACCTGAGTGAATACATAAAACTCCACGAGCCTGCCCTACTACATTACAACCTTCCACCTTCTTTGGACAAAGTCCAATCAATCATTATATTATCTTGGTAATATATTTATTGAGCCCTCCTAAACTGGAGCACAATATTCCAAGAGCAATTTGACTACAGTTTTACACAGATGACCTATTTCTACTTTCTGGTATTTACTCTCAACTATGTCATCCAGAATTCTGTCCGATTAGATGAATTCACCTGAAAGTGATCAGAAAGGTAAAACCAGGACTCCTGAAGCGATAGAAGATTCTCAATGAACCAGTGTCCAGCAGGGTGAAATTACATCCAAGTTACACATTCTGTCTAGGATTACTGGGTCTATTTTGTAGGGGCATGATTGGCATTTGCCCCAGGGTCTCTGTGGGCTTACCAACAGTTTTGCTAAAGACTGGATTACAAGGCAGCATTGTCTCGCCACTGGTGATATAGGGAGTTGGATAGAACTGCATTATAGCATTCCGAACTTGTCCCTTAACCCTGATCAATCCTGTACTATTCCTTGAAGTGATACTAAAAGTAGAGCTGCACGATTAATCGTTATCACAATTTTTTACCCGTTGTGATCTTGACAAAGTATTTCTCGATTCTTTCTATGCAGAGAATTCTCTCTGCTCTGCTAAAGCCAACAGCCGTCAAAAGGAAAAAAAAAAAAAAAACAGGCAGTCTGCCAAGAATCAAAACATTCTTTGGCCCCTTTCACATGTGCGGATCTGTATTCATCCATCCGCTTGCTCAGCAGGGATCGCTCCGTTGATCCCCACTGAGCCGGCAGATAACAAGTCCGTCTCTGCATACTGTGCAAGGATGGACCTGTCAGATCTCCGCTCTCCTCTATGGGGGGGGGGAATCGGATGAAAACGGACCGCCTGTCCGTCCGTTTTCATCCAATCCGCCAGACGGATGGAAAATAGGACATCCATTCGTCTGGATTTAGCGGATCGGGTGTCAGCGGACATGTCAGCGCTGACATCCGTTGTTCCATAGAGATGTATGGAGCGACTGTTCAGGTCCGCCTGTAAAAACTGACAAGCGGATCTGAACGGTCCTCACGTGTGAAAGGGCCCTTTAGCAGTGGAAATGAGGGATGTTTAACCACTTAAACACTAAACCTTTTTCTGGCGTTTGTTTCAAGTTAAAATCATTTATTTTTTTTGCTAGAAAATTACTTAGAACCCCCAAACATATTTTTTATATATATAGATAGATAGATAGATAGATATAGATCTATAGATCTATATCTATATCTATATCTATATATATAATATATATATATATATATATATATATATATATATATATATATATATATATATATATATATATATATAATAAAACAATATATAAATAATAAATTAAATGAAATTTAATTAATTTGAAATTAAATTAAATGTTTTCTTTTTTTTTAGTAGAGACCCTAGAGAATAAAATGGTGGTTGTTGCAATATTTTATGTCACACTGTATTTGCGCGGCAGTCATTCAAATGTAATTTTTTGGGAAAAAATTACACTTTAATGAATTGAAAAAAAAAAAAAAACCCTAAAGTTAGCCCAATTTTTTTTGTATAATGTGAAAAATTTTATGCCGTGAGAATCGTGATCTTTTTATTCTAAGCAAAAAAAATTGTGATTCTCAGAATTATGCAGTTCTATACTAAAGTCTAAGTTTTTTTCCATTCAAAAATAACAAACATGTCACACTTACCTGCTCTGTGTAATGGCTTTGCATAGAGCAGCCCAGATCCTCCCTTTCTCGTGTCCCTCACCAGCACTCTTGGCCCCTCCCTCCTGCCACACCAGCAAGCACCTTTCTATGGGGACACCGAGTCTACCCGCTGCTCTGAGTGTCCATTTAGACACGGAGACACGGTTCAGCCCTACCCCCTCTCTCTCCTCATTGGCTCACTGACTGACAGCAATGGGAGCCAATGGCACCGTGCTGCTATGTCAGCCAATGGGGAGGAAGAGTCACTGACAGCAGAGTCTCTCGTGTTCAACATCGCTGGGTTGAGTTGGGCTCAGGTAAATATGAGGGGGGATGCTGCACAGAAATGTTTTTTTATCTTAAAGTGGATGTAAACCCACACATACACCAAGTGAAGTGAACAGCCTCAGATGATACACAGGGATGAAACAAATCTCCCTACATAAGTTTTACTTGTATATCTGCTTGCTATAGCTTGCTAGCTTGCTATATTCCTTAGAATTCTTACATTATGTTAGAATTGTTACTTCCTCATTCAGCAGTAGGAGTGTAGCCTTTGCATACACTGTGTGATTGCTGATTCGAGGAAAGGCACACACCCCCACACCACATAGGCAGAAGAAGATACTTTCAGAGCTTTGCTGTGACAAGACAAGCTCTCTGCTAATCTATTTATAGCATCCACCCCAACACAAATCTCAGGCTGCTTTCATCTCCCCTCTCTGAGAACTTGTCATGCTGATAATAGAGAAACGAAACAGCAGAAAGACATGGGACTCAAGGGTTTGGAGAGAGATAAGTAAACACCACAGATATATATGCCTAGGTCAAATTTCATGAATCGGGTTTGCATCCACTGTAATGCATAGAATGCATTAAGATAAAAAACCTTCTGACTTTGCAATCACTTTAGCTTAGACATACACTAAAACTTTTTACAGTCCTATAGGAGATGCAAAAGTTCTTCTAAAACATCTAAACCATTGGATTTATATTTCCTTTCTGTTCCTTCCCCGATCCTGTTCTCCATCCCTTTGTTGCGCCTTGTTTCTCTTTCCTCCCTGTTCCTCCCAATTTCAGGCTACTAGAGAAGTGGAACCCCCTTGATCACTCAAGGTCTTCCACCTGCTGGCACATGAGTGCCTTTTCCTGTTTCATTGCCAATGTTTGATGTTTTGTCCCCCTCTAGGATTGTTGTCTTAGTGCTCTTTGTCAGCCGTTTCTATTGATGTACTTAACAGCATATCTCTAATGTCTGTGTTTTTCTATGACTTTTTTATATGAAGGAATTACAAAAAAAAAGGGGGCAGTCAGAAAACTCCTCCTACAAGAAGGGTTCTATCTACATAGTGTGTGTTTGTGGGGTGGGGTGCAGGGGACAGAGGACACTACAGTGGGGGGGGTGCAGGGGACAGAGAAGAGCTGCGTGACTAATCGTCAAGAATCGTTATCGTGATTTTTTCCCCGTTGCAATCTTTACAAAGGGTTTCATGATCTTCCCGATCTTTGGTATGCAGAGAATTTTCTCTCTGCTCTCTTCCATCAAAAGTCAAAGTCTGGGCAGTCTGCCAAGTTTTAAAACATTTTATCAGTGGAATGTTAAGTCTAAACATTGTATCAATTTGTCTTTTACATCAAAGGAATAAACTTCTGTATGTAAATTAGGAACATTTAACCACTTAAACACTAAACCTTTTTTCTGACAAGTTGTTGTTTTCAAGTTAAAATCATTTTTACTAGAAATTGCTAGACGGTACTTAGAACCCCAAACATTATCTATATTTTTTTAGTAGAGACCCTAGAGAATAAAATGGTGGTTGTTGCAATATTTTATGTCACACTGTATTTGTGCAGTAGTCTTTCAAATGCAATTTTTTTGGAAAAAAATCACTTTAATGAATAAAAAACAAAACTAACCAGTAAAGTTAGCCCAAATTTTTTTTGTATAATGTGATAATATTTTACGCCGCGAGAATCATGATCTTTATTCTAAGCAAAAAAATTGTGATTATCATTTGGCCAGAATCGTGCAGCTCTAGGACAGTGGACACTACAGTGTGGGGGGGGGGGGGGGTGTGTGCAGGGGACAGAGGACACTGTTTTGGGGGGGGCCATATTAGGGACCCCATCTCCCCTGAGGACAGAGACCCCATCTCCCCTAAGGGCAGGAACGCTTTTTTCCCCCCTAAGGACAAGAACCTCATCTCCAGACCATGCTGGCTGGTAGGGCTGGCGCTATCCACCCTTGGGAGCCAGGATGGGGGCAGTAAAATCCAAATCCCCATCTCCAGACCACGCTGGCTGGTAGGGCTGGCGGCAGCCACACTTGGGGGGGGGGGGGCAGCAAAATCCAAATCCCCAGCTAAGGACAGGAACGCTCTCCCCCCCCCCCCCCCCCCAAGGACAGGAACCCCATCTCCAGACCACGCTGGCTGGTAGGGCTGGCGCCAGCCACCCTTGGGTGCCAGGATGGGGGCAGTAAAATCCAAATCCCCAGCTATATACTCCTTCAGGGTGAACTGGCTTTGTATTAGTGAAGCACCTTAAAGTAAGGTAAACCTGTACTGTTATTATTACTATGTTAGGATTTTTATTATCTTCATTTATTAGCAGGTGAATGTGGCCCTCCATGCATTCACATACATTGGATTTGGCCCTTAAGTGGAAAAAGGTTGCTGACCCCTGCTTTAAGATGTATTTTATATGAGCAAATGTATAAAGGGTTGAATTTCAAATTCACTTCCTAATTTGCATCAAAGTAAAAAAACAAACATTTACCCACAGCAAGAAGACCACAAAATGTCGTCTAGATTTTACCATTCTACATGGAACATTCACCTTGCTTTTTAAAAACGGACAATGTTTGTTGATTTTACTTTATCTGAATTTGTAGATTCAAAGCTTTTCCCTTTTCCCAATGATCCCCCACAGGGACTCACACAGCCAGACCACATTTGCCATACATTTCTTAAATTCTTCTAATTGCATTTGCCCTCTGCAACAGTTAAGGGTGACTTGTAGGGTGTATTCACAACTTTGTGGCGTAATTGTGCCATTCATTTTGAATGGCAGTGCAGCAGACCTGTATTTAAGCACACCAAGATTAACCTTTGTTTGTTGAGGGGGGGTGGGGGGTGGCCTATGTGGCCCAATAATATGCCACCGTTTGTGTGGCAGAACACCACAAAGGTCTGAAACTGCGTAGATTCTCCATTCTTTTGACAGCCAGGCTTCTAAATATGATGCTTCACATGTTTTTTGTTTTTTCTGAACCGAATATTGGCCCAATTTTCCTCCAGACATTATAAGCCTTCCCCATGCAGACTCTGTTTGCAGTATAGATAGGAATATACGAAATGTTTATCATGTTGCGGGTTAAAGTTAAGCATCTGGGATCGGGGACGAATTAGCTGCATTAGGAGAGGCTCATAATGTGTCCTGGGCTCTGGCAGAAGGAGCCATCTCTCATTTTAATGCAGCGTGCGAGCCGCCAGAAGTTATCAGCAGCCCTCCTGAAAGCGGCAGATAAATCTGAACCTCCCAAGCCTGGTGTCAGGGGCTGATTTGTGTTCTGCCAGCGGTGACTTATGTCTTCTTTAATTCACTCTCTCGCCATTCACTCCTTCGTTAAGTTTTATCCTCCTCGTTTTTTTATAGAGAATACACAAAGGAGGCTCGATTAGCCGTAACTCACACAGGGTGCGGAGAAAAGCGCTCATTATATTCTAGGTGGAACAGCACAGGCATTGAATGAATGAGACATTCTGCCTGTTATACTAGTCTACATTACAGCATTTTATCCTCATTATTGGGATGTGTCAGCCCATAATACGTCCACTGCACCTTTTGTTATTCAGAGCAACCTGGAATCCCGCTGGCTTTTACCTGCTGCAAGTCCAGAAACAAATTTTTGGTACTCAATACGGTTTTCCATTCACCAAAGGGACATGAATAGAGCGCCATACCGAAACTGTGATTCTAAAGCTGGCCATACACCAGTACAATTTTTTGCAAAAAGGTTTGCTTTCAGGAACTTCGATTTTATAATGGTTAATAGGGTCAAATCAGCATTCGTTTTCAATCGTAGTGATAACAAAATTTAAATGAACAGGATAGAAATGTTTTCTTGAATGTATAAAGTTCTAACTGCGAACGTGATTTACATTTCAAGAAAAATCGTACATATTGTAATGAAAGCGGTTTCCATAAATTGTTATTCAAAAGGTTTGTATACATACAGTGCCTTGCAAAAGTATTCACCCCCTTGGAATTTTTCATGTTTTGTTGCCTCACAACCTGGAATTAACATGGATTGTTTGAGGATTTGCATCATTTAATTTACAGAACATGGCCATAACGTTGAAGATTTTTTTCTTTATTATTGTGAAGCAAACAACAAATAGGACAAAATAACAGAAAAAAGTCAATGTGCATAACTATTCACCCCCCTAAACTCAATACTTTGTAGCGCCACCTTTTGTGGCTATCACAGCTCCAAGTCGCTTTGGATAAGTCTCTATGAGCTTGCCACATCTTACCACTGGGATTTTTGCCCATTCCTCCTTGCAAAACTGCTCCAGCTCCTTCAAGTTTGATGGTTTGCGCTTGTGAACAGCAATCTTTAAGTCTGACCACAGATTTTCTATTGGATTGAGGTCTGGGCTTTGACTAGGCCATTCCAACGCATTTACATGTTTCCCCTTAAACCACTCAAGTGTTGCTTTAGCAGTGTGTTTGGGGTCATTGTCCTGCTGGAAGGTGAACCTCCGTCCTAGCCTCAAATCACACACAGAGTGGTACAGGTTTTGCTCAAGAATATCCCTGTATTTAGCACCATCCATCTTTCCCTCAACTCTGACCAGTTTCCCAGTCCCGACTGCTGAAAAACATCCCCACAGCATGATCCTGCCACCACCATGTTTCACTGTGGGGATGGTGTTCTTTGGGTGATGTGATGTGCTAACCATAACATACAAGGCCATTCACAACATCGCCCCCATCTACATCACCAACCTCATCTGCAGATATCGCCCAAATCGCCCCCTCCGCTCCTCCCAGGACCTCCCGCTCTCTAGCTCCCTTGTTACCTCCTCCCATGCTCGCCTTCAGGACTTCTCCAGAGCCTCTCCCATCCTCTGGAATTCCCTGCCCCAGTATGTCCGATCAGCCCCTACCCTGTCCACCTGTAGGAGATCCCTGAAAACTCATTTATTCAGGGAAGCCTATCCCACACCCACATACCTGTCCCTGAGCCACCCCCATCAAATCATTCTTTGCAGCTATTACCTTTTGTACCACCACCCCCTCCCGTTAGAATGTAAGCTCTACGAGCAGGGCCCTCCTGTACCTTTTGTATTGTACTGTAATTGTGTTGTCCCCCTTATACATTGTAAAGCGCTGCGTAAACTGTTGGCGCTATATAAATCTTGTATAATAATAATAATAATGTGTTGGGTTTGCACCAGACAGCATTTTCTTTGATGGCCAAAAAGTTCAATTTCATAGTCTCATCAGACCAGAGCACCTTCCTCCATACATTTTGGAAGCCTCCCACATGCCTTTTCGCAAACTCAAAACGTGCCATTTTGTTTTTTGCTGAAAGTAATGGCTTTCTTCTGGCCACTCTGCCATAAAGCCCAACTCTGTCATCCTATGTATAGATACTCCAGTCTCTGTTGTGGAACTCTACAGCTCCTCCAGGGTTACCTTAGGTCTCTGTGCTGCCTCTCTGATTAATGCCCTCCTTGCCCGGTCCATGAGTTTTGGTGTGCGCCCATCTCCTGGCAGGTTTGCTGTTGTGCCATGTTCTTTCTATTTGGTTATGATAGATTTGATGGTGCTCCTAGGGATCATCGAAGATTTGGATATTTTTTTTTTTATAACCTAACCCTGACTTGTACTTCTCAACAACATTGTCCCTTACTTGTTTGGAGAGTTCCTTGGTCTTCATGGCAGTGTTTGGTTAGTGGTGCCTCTTGCTTAGGTGTTGCAGTCTCTGGGGCCTTTCAAAAAGGTGTGTATATGTAATGACAGATCATGTGACACTTAGATTGCACACAGGTGGACATCATTTCACTAATAATGTGACTTCTGAAGGTAATTGGTTGCACCAGAGCTTTTTATGGGCTCCATAACAAAGGGGGTGAATACATACGCACATGCCAATTATCAGTTTTTTATTTCTGAAAAATAGTTTTAAGTATATATTTTTCTAATTTTACTTTACCAACTTAGACTATTGTCTAAAAGGCCAAGGGGGGTGAATACTTTTGCAAGGCACTGTACCTGACAACAAGAAAAATTTCAATCAAGGAAAGTATTTGCACTGGTTGACATATTATACAATACTGATCTCCATGAAAGATACTCCACGCCTGTAATCAATGTTTACATTACTCTCCAGTAAAGAATCTCCTGTATTCATTTAACCCTTTCGCTGTCAGGACCTGTGCTCCACTTTAAAATTTAGTTGGCCAGGCCATTTTTGCAACTTTTCCATTCCCCCCCCCCCCTGTTTTTTTTATTTTTTTTAATGTTTGTGAAAGACCCCCTCAAACCATACATTTTCTGAAAGCATAGGACCAGTAGAATAAAAGGAAGGTACTACTGATTATTTTGGGTCCTGTGATATTTGCGCAAATGTTTATCAAAACAAAATAATTTTTAGTGAATACATGGCAAAATTTACAAAATCCCTACTAAATTTAAAAGTTAACTGTATTGAGTTAAAAAAAATTGACAAATATTTGTAAATTTGTGCTTTTTTGTGAAATGGTGAAAACTGAAGGTGTGCTAACCTGTAAAAAAGAAAACAAAAAAAACGTACTCTCAAAATCTTAAGGTTATCATCTTTCCTGTACAGCTTTCAGAGCTAATAAAAGACACCCCAGACCATACATTTTCTGAACGCACATGACCTGCAGAATAAAAAAAAAAAAAAAGTGCTACAAATTTTTTTAGGCAATAGTTGCGCAAATGTTCATCTATTCATCTCTATTTTCACTAAAAATACACTAAAATCATTATTAGTGGACACAAACGCAACATACCATAAAAAATTCCTGCTAAATAGCTCTTAAGGCCTCATTCACATGGGAAATACTAAAAAGTGTATGCCCGTGGGGGGCTGTGTTTACCCGCATGGGGAGGGACAGCCGTGCATCCCCACGCAGGCAGTCCTATTCATGTCAATTGGGATTCAGCGGCTGCGCGGGCACAACCGCTGCTCCCAATCGGACCTCCATTTGGGTGCACGACCCTGAACACAGACAGTTTGAGCACCTGGACTCACGTGGATGTCAAACTGGGAGCAGCAGCTGTGTTGGTACAGAGGAGAGAGGAATAGAGCTGAGGCTGGCAATCTGCTGAAGATCCCTCCCCTGTCACCATTGTTCTCTTGGTGTCAGGAAAACTTGTCAAGTGATTCATGCAGATACAGGAAAGCAGCAGCAGACAGAAATGACACTTAGTAATCTTAATTAAGACAAGTACACACTATAGAGTGATATGCTTTCTTCATATTTCATGTCTGAGGTTTAAAACTACTTTAACCTCTTCAAGCCCGTGCTATAGCCGAAAGATGGCTACAGCGCAGGCCTAAATTGCCGGGAGGGCATCCATGTACGTCCTCCTGAGCATGCGTCACCTGCTGGGTGCACGCCGCGTGCTCTGTGATCAGTGAGTCCACGAGACTCATAGATCATAGTAAGGGCCCGATCCTGACCCCTTACCATGTGATAAGCTATCAGCCAATGACAGCTGACAACGTGATATAAACAGAGCCGGTAATCGGGAATTTTTTTGAAAAAAAAAAAGCAGATTCTGTCAGAAGGACATCGGTCCCGAACATGGAGGGCCATCGCCGCCTCAGTTGTGCACACCAGTGCCCACCTACCAGTACCTGTCAGTGCTGCCAATCAGTACCTCATCATCAGTGCAGCCTATCAGTGCCTCATCATCAGTGCAGCCTCGTCAGCGCACACCAATGAAGAAAAATTATAGGTTTGCAAAATTTTATAACATGAAAACAGTTTTTCTTTTTTTTTTTTCAAAATTTTTGTTTGTTCAGCAAAAAATAAAAACCCAAAAGAAAGCTCTATTTGTGTGAAAGAAATGATAAAAATTTAATTTGGGTACTGTGTAGCATGACCGCACTATTGTCATTCAAAGTGCGACAGCGCTGAAAGGTGAAAATTGGCCCGAGCAGGAAGGGGGTTTAAGTGCTCAGTATTGAAGTGGTTAGGTATAAATGTTTATTCCAATAAAACAGTTCACTATGTTCTGCACATAGAGCCAACACATTTAGGATGGAACGAGGGCTGCCCCCTTCATCAGGGCTTAAAACATCCTGCAGACTTGTGGAGAAAAGAATTAGAGGGAGTAAGCATGCTCCACAACAGCTGGTTACAGATAATTTTCCCTTCACGTCCCATGCGGTGCAGCCTTACAGGCTGTCATTCTCCTGAACATATATAATGATGCCCATGCATCACCCGACTCCTTTAAAGCGACAGTGGAAGATTGAGTGTCCCTTGCAGCAAGGATGGTAGTTATAGAAATCCTTTATCATGCTGGAAGGTTTCTGCCAACCCAGTGCACAAGAAATGTGGAGAATTCACAGGCATTCTGGCAAGAACTGGCAAGTTTATCTTTTCTCTGCACCTGTACACTAGAAAAGAGAAAGGACAACTGCCGGAGCTCAACAATTGTCAAGAAAATAGGACATGACTGGATAATATTCTGATCAGTGCTCATGGAAGATCATACAAGAATTCAGATTTTACTGGACAAAAAGGGACATAACCTGTGTCATGTCACTGGCCAAGGTGTGTTTAGTACATAACAATGGTTCATCTGCCTGTACGTGTTCAGTAAAGTCATATACAGAGAACTCCACTCTGAATGATATCATGTAATAAATATACATGGAGCTGTCAAACAGCTCAATATTTTCAGATCAAGGCATGTATAATGATGAGGAAATATGATTAGGAATCTTGTTGAGTTGCTTAGTTAAGCAGAGGCCTCTGTTAGATGTAATGCTAATTATGTTTTACTCTGCAGCTCTAATACCAGGGGAACTTCTTCTCTTTTACTAAAATGTGGCTGCTGCAAGATGAGATATATTGCATTATTTGGGCTGCAGAGTTTGTTCCGCGATAGCCAAAGAATTATCCAAGTCCTGCAGGACTTTGGAACGTTTGGGGAAACGGAAGACATGACAATACACATCAGGTGTGCGCAACAAAACACTAACATAATGTGATTCAGTAACATAGACCGGTCTGTTGATTCAAGTGTGGTATGAATAGGAGAGTTGAAAACTTTGATGCATGAAGAGAAGTACGATTTAATTGGTATTGCTGAATCTTGGCTTCATTCTTCACATGACTGGGCTATTAATATTCCTGACTATGCTCTCTTTCGGAGAGACGGGGTAAAACGGAAAGGTGCAGGGGACCTAGTTGATGGAGAGTGTGATGGGTGAACATCAGGGGCGACCAAGGGGCTAAATGTGTTCCCTCAGTGTGTTTCTAACTGTGTGGGGGATGGGCTGCCTGGGACAACACACAGATCTGCATAGCAGAAAGACAGGATCTCTGTGTCATCCCCTGACAGAACAGAGATCCGCCTTGTTTACTATGGCAGATGCCCGTTCTGTCTCTGCGGTGAACGATCGCGGGCGGCCCACGGACATAGAGTCTGCCAGACCTGCTGATTGGCTCCCCCCGCTGGCCAATGGGCATGTGCTGCACGCCCACAGAGCCTCCTACACTAACCGACATACACCTACGGCGATTCGCGCAGCCAAGCCAACCTGCCGCAGTGTAACTGCGGCGGGTGGTCGGTGAGAGGTTAAATTACTTCTTCAGCTCTGTGTATACAAAGGAGCATGGGGGAGCTCATGTCCATAATGGGGGTGGCATTGACACAGCCCAAAATGATCCACAATGGTTCAAAATTGATATGGTCCAGAAATATTTAGACAGAATAAAAGGTGAAAGCACCTGGACCAGAAGGCATCCACCCACGGATCCTACAAGAATTGAGCGCTGTCATTTTAAAGTCACTGTTTCTAATTTTTTGGGGACTCTTAAGGACTGGAACAGTACCACTGGCATTAGGTCAATGTGGTGCCTATATTTAAAAAGGGATCAAAGTCTTTACTATGCAACTATGTTTACTAAGTAACTATAGACTTGTTAACTTCTATAGTTGGGAAGATAGTGGAGAGTTTAATAAAAGATCACATAGATGAGTTCTTGCTAGAAAAAAATATTATTTTTTTAAGTAACAGACAGCATGGATTTATGAAAGACAGAAGTTGTCAGACAAATCTGATTTCTCTTTATGAGGTGGTAAGTAAAACCTTGGACAGAGGGGGGTGGCTGTGGACGTGGTATATTTGGATTTTTCCAAAGCGTTTGACACAGTTCCCATGTGTAAGATAAAGTCTACAGGCCTGGAAAAATCAGTTTGTAAATGGATAGAAAACTGGCTAAGAGACAGAATTCAGAGAGTAGTGGTTAATGATTCATACTCTGAATCCAAGGTTATCGGTGGTGTACCCCAAGGTTCAGTGTTGGGGCCCTAACAGTGCCTTGCAAAAGTAGTCAAGTGCCTTGACTTTTTACCTATTGTGTTATATTACAGTCTTTAGTTCAATGTTTTTTTTTAATCTGAATTATATGTGATGGATCAGAACACAATAGTCTAAGTTGGTGACCTAAAATTAGAAAAATATATACCATACATAAAACTATTTTTCAGAAATAAAAAAAAACTGATAATTGGCATGAAGCCCAAAAAAAGCTCTTGTGCAACCAAATACCTTCAGAAGTCACATAATTAGTGAAATGATGTCCACCTGTGTGCAATCTAAGTGTCAGATGATCTGTCATTACATATACACACCTTTTGAAAGCCCCCAGAGGCTGCAACACCTAAGCAAGAGGCACCACTAACCAAACACTGCCATGAAGACCAAGGAACTCTCCAAACAAGTAAGGGACAATGTTGTTGAGTACAAGTACAAGTCAGGGTTAGGTTATAAAAAAAATATCCAAATCTTTGATGATCCCTAGGAGCACCATCAAATTTATCATAACCAAATGGAAAGAACACGGCACAACAGCAAACCTGCCAAGAGACGGCCGCACACCAAAACTCACGGACCGGGCAAGGAGTGCAATAATCAGAGAGGCAGCACAGAGACCTAAGGTAACCCTGGAAAAGCTGCAGAGTTCCACAGCAGAGACTGGAGTATCTGTACATAGGACGACAATAAGCCGTACGCTCCATAGAGTTGGGCTTTATGGCAGAGTGGCCAGAAGAAAGCCATTACTTTCAGCAAAAGACAAAATGGCACGTTTTGAGTCTCCCAAAATGTATGGAGGAAGGTGCTCTGGTTTGATGAGACTAAAATGGAACTTTTTGGCCATCAAAGAAAAAACGCTATGTCTGGCGCAAACCAAACACACCACATCACCCAAAGAACACCATGTTTTTCAACAGTCGGGACTGGGAAACTGGTCAGAATTGAGAGAAAGATGGATGGTGCTAAATACAGGGATATTCTTCAGCAAAACCTGTACCACTCTGTGAACGATTTGAGGCTAGGATGCAGGTTCACCTTCCAGCAGGACAATGATCCCAAACACACTGATGCAAATCCTCAAACAATCCATGTTAACTTCAGGTTGTGAGGCAACAAAACACGAAAAATGCCATGGGGGGTGAATACTTTTGCAAGGCACTCTACTTTTTAAATACCTTTATAAATGATAGTGTCTGGGATTAAAAGTGTTTGCAGATGACTCTAAACTATGCAGTGGAATAACGCGATACGCTAAGAAGCTCCTGCACCTTCTTAAGCGACAAGCTTTGCACGTTGTGATTTTGCTATGATTGCAGCGAGATTTATTGCCCGTCAATCGCGGCAAAACTGCACTGCGCTTGGGGGACCAATAAGTAATGGCATCGCAATCACATCCCGCGTTTTTCCGTGATTCTGGATTCGCAGGCAGAATCACAGCAATTCCAAATGCCTAGGTGTGAAGGGAACTTTAAAGTTTGGCACATTTGGTACCCTATTACTCAACTCAACCCTGTCTATTATATTTTCCCCAAAAAAAAAAAAGACAATATGTCGTGCTTGCATGCGCTAAAATCAACTTAAAGCGGGATTCCAGCCAGGAAAAAAAAAATGTAAAGTCAGCAGCTACAAACATTGTAGCTGCTGACTTTAAATAAGCACACTTACCTGTCCTGGGTGCCCGGGATGCCGGCCGACTCGTCCCTCGGCTCTCGGGTCCCAGCACCACCATCCTAACTAAGGGAAGCAGGCAGTGGAGCCTTACGGCTTCACTGGCAGTTTCCTACTGTGCATGCGCGAGTCACGCAGCGCTTTGTGAATGGGACGCGATGTGTTGAGGAACACACACACACACAGTTCCCATAACACACCGCGCCCCATTCCCCAGAAGACAACGCGGGGAAGAGAAGACTGAAGATCACTGCGGCGTAGGAAGAGGTAGATTAGGAAAACTGCCTAGCAACAACCATTTCACGTAAGTTAAAACTTTTTTTTTTTTTTTTTTTCCCCCTCTATTTTTTTAGGTATTTTTTATGCAATTTTTTTTTTCAGGGTGGACCTCCACTTTAAGTGGAACGTTAACAGAAAATATGGGTTTGATAGACAGTCACGCTAATTTTCTCTGACATAAAAATTGTAACTACCAACATTTTATTCTCCAGGGTCTCTACTTTCAAAAAATCTGTAATTCTTGGGCCTGAAATGTGTATTTTAATACATGTACGAAAAATATGAAAATACGACTCTGCCAGCAATAGGGGTAATTGAGCTTTAAAACAAACCCTTAGACCTTTCTTGCTGCGTGTACTGTGCGGCAATTCATCTCCAAATTCCCCAGATGAAGCCCCAAAGATCTCCTAGTCCTTCTGTCAGCTCACCCAGCTTGCATCTCCAGGGAAAATCAGTTTTACTTACCTAATCTCCACTACTCTGGGGTTCTCCTGTTCTCCCCAACACTCAGGGGGACTGTCACTTGACGTCCTTAGATCCAATGCAGGGCTATAGACCATGCACTTTACTTGATGATGTCAGAGGCGTTTTGTCATTTTTTTTTTTTCTCCCTTTACCTACGAAGCCTGAGACATTGTCTAATCCCACGGATGCTAGGGCATTTTCTACTACTACAGCTAGCCACAGTCTGTCCCCCCAATGGACAGTAAACTGGTCCTTTGTTTAGAAAGTATGGAGACCCCTGACTTTGGAAATTACTAAACATCTGCAACGGCATTTCTCAACTAGGGTTCCTCCAGAGGTTGCCAGGGTTTCCTTGAACTTTGAGCAGTTTCTGCCTCTAAAGAGGGCAGCCACTGGCAACAATGGCTTTTTTAGCCATCTGTTAAGAGGGATTCTTCCTAATGACTACCAATGTAAGTTTTTTTTCCCAGTGACCATCACACTAATATACCATGAGCTGTATATGTAGTAAATCACAAACAGGGGCTCCCTGAGGCCAGAAAGTTATTTCACTTGTTCCGCCATATTAAAAAGGCAAAGAGAGGCTGATCTGGAAATTGCTTGAAATGTCTAACAAAAGCTAATTTAAATGTGCAATCAGCCATGTGCAGGAAGGATAAAGCTGTGACATGCTGCAGTATTGAGTATTATATGTATAAAAGTGAGATAACACTGCAGCAGCCCAAGCAGGGATATATTACGGGAAGAGGTGGCACACTGCGTACAGTGAGATGATGGGCCCGGTGACAAGTGCACCGTGTTCTATCTCCCTGTCCATCTCCCAGTTCACAGAGAACCTCCGACAGATAAGGAGTGTTATTACAATGCCAGAAATTGCGCCGTTATTTATCCCCTGACATGCTGCTGCTTCCAGCACTCGGCCAGTCAGTTCCCCTAAGAGAATTCCGCATTCACCGATAACGGCAAAATCAGCAAACTCCCAGAGAGATGGTAATGGCCCCGCAGTACACGCTCAGACACACCACAATTGTCACTGCAATCGTGATTTTCGTACAAATGTCTCTTCTCGCAGTGTTGCCACACAGGCGCCTTGTGGGTTTTCAATTCAGTTTTTTTTTTTTTTTTTTAAAAACAATGTTATTTAAAATAATTTGCCTACAGAAAAATATCATTCAAAAAATATGTTTTTGTTATATTTAAGACTTGTTCACACCTTATAGTTTCCCTAATGTGTGGCATGTTTAGAGCATACTACAACACCGTGTGCTAGGTGCGTTGCCATCCTCAATGTCCCCCTAATTGCACCTGCTGGCAGTAGTGCATTGCAGCACAATGTGTGGTAATGCAGTGATACCAGCGGCTCCAAAAAAAGCACACGTGGTACTTTTTATTCAGTGCACATTATTGCACAGGGCCATAGCATTGCCACAATTCTATGGGTGTAAAAGGGCACTTACGGTTTCCAATAAACATATTCCCATATTGACAGCAATTGACCCAAACTTTCCAGCTCCAACTCTCAATATTCCAATCAGATCTGAGCAGAAACCAGCAGTGAAGTCTGACAAAGTATGGAATATGAAGCAAACTTCTCTAACAATCTGATAAAAAGAACAGCTGGAGGTAATAATGGTAGAGGGCACTGCTAACACTATCCAGCAAATACTCTATTTGACTTTATTTTGAGGTCCATGCATTCCTCTGCAGCCAGATTCTGGAGAGCTCCTCACATGTGGGATATGAGGCTCTGCTTCATGTACCTCTAACTTTTTTTCTCTCTCTCTCTCTGTTGTACCACCAATAATAGTCAAAACTTTCAGAGCAGGCTTGGATCTGACTGGTTGCTGTGGACCACTGGGCGTGTCTGGGTGTCTGGGAATAGCTCATCTGTATTGCAAACCGGCAAGAAAAAAATGGGGTTCCGGATTACTAACAAAAGGGAGTGCAGTGTGCTGGAGCGCTATGGCAATGTCTGGATTAAATGTTGAAGAATGAGTAGCTAGCTAGACCAAGGGTCAGCAGCCTCTTCCAGATTAAGTGTAAATTTAAAAGCTTTGGACAACCAGCATGAAAATGGAAGAAGAACAGCGTAGTAGACTTCAGATCAGCCTCATTTTTTGCACCTTGAGACCCTCCTGTCACCCTCAATACCTGCTCCATCACACCTCAGATCATCCCCATTTTCTGCAACTCAAGACCTTAGATTACCCCAATTCCTATTCCTTCAGACCATAGATTACCCAGATTCCTATTCCTTCAGAACTTAGATTACCCCAATTCCTGTAACTCTACAGTCCCAAGTCCTGCACCATCAAAAATGCAGGGGGTTTACAATGTTAACTTTCTTCATTTAACAAGGTCTTGAGTTTCTGGTGAGCCCACACTTGTACTTGGAGGAGAGATGACACCTGAACGTCAGTGATGTCAGACGAGTCTCCCTGAAATATCATTGAGGTGGGTGGGCAACAGGCACAGAAGGGCAGACTAGGCTTTTTAATAGACAGCCTAATAAGCGGTCAACTACTGCCTGTGGCTGTGGTGCTGTATTTGTAGGGGGGCAGGGGGTAGTCCGAGCCTGTGCACATTCCACATAATTATCTTCCGGGTGCAACTAAAAATGACGCTGTGTTACCCTTCCACGTGTGTTAGGTTGCCTATACCCATAAAACAGAGTATTGATCATTTTTCTTTTTTTTTCCAATTACCTATCTGTAGATTGCACCCATCCATATACAATGCAATAAAGGCGTATTCAGCACTCCCAGAATCTAAAGTGTATGTAAAGCCACAACTTTTTTTGTTTCAGATTTGTATTGTGTAGGGAAGCTTTAAAAGGAAAAGTATGGCCAAAGATTTTCATTCTGCGCTCCTGTTACCCATCTTCAGCCGACAGCGAGCTAAAGCCCACTGTCGGCTGACGTCACTCAGCTGCCAAAAGATCCTGACTTTACAGTTGGGATCCGCCCAGATACCTCGACTGGCAGCTGGCTCAGCATCTCAGCTGCACCACTGGGAGAATGAGCCAGATGCTCCCTCCCCAGTCCAGTGCCCCAGTGAGCGCTGGATGGGCACAGAAGAGAGCCGGTGACTGGCAGTCACCACTCTCTGCTCAGAGCGGAACTGAGTGATCAGCAGTGTTTGATCGCTCAGCTCTCAGTGCAGAGGCAGCGGGGGATCGATGCTGCATTCACCTAGGTGAGTATAAGGTATTTTGTTTACCCCATACTTCTCTTTTAAAACCCGTTAGTTTATTTTATGCTGTGTGTCTCATTGGAGAGATTTCCATTCACTTTCTGTCTTTGAATTGCAACAGGAAGTCAAAGGAAATCTTTATTGCTGTATGAAGTGCTCTTCAGTCTGCCATTTACACACTACGGCCTGAGTTAATGAGTCTTCGTTACAGAGAGCCATGCCTCCCCAGCAGCAGATCATAGCACAACCTTCATTTTCTCCTCCAGGCTGGCGGCGGGAGAGCACAGCTACAATACCAATCCATATCAGTGTGGGCTCTGCCTGCACCAACTCCACCAACATTATCTGTAGGATTTAACCAACTGGGTAAAGCAAGGTCACCTCTGCAACTATGGATAGTGCTGAGGCCTGGAAACTGGCACAGTAGTCAGAATTTGTCCTAACTGGTATCTGATATACAAGGTAAGAATTTAATTCCCAGAATGGACTGTAAAAAAAAAAAATGTTTGGCAGGAGCAATGGTGGAGAATCCACTTGTCAGGCCAGAGTTATGATCTTCTCCTCTGAACGAACAAATTCCTGTAACCTTTTCAGAATTTCCAAGTAATAATTTTGGTTGACCGTTGTTCCACATTCTGAGAACTCATAGTGATTAAAAAATAAATAAAAACACACCAGCATGAGCAAACAAGGGATTGCACTCTGTCCATATTTGCATCCGTCCTTTGTGTTTTTGGCTGCCCACTTTTTGCGTCATCGGTGATGACCTTTCATCAACATTCCAGGCTCTCATACAAACTTGTAACCCAATATGCACAACTGTTATTTAGTGCATATTGGCTGAAGTCTCAATTAGGCCTCATCTCCACTGGCAGAAAATATCAAGTACTTCACACATTTTTTACACGAATGCCCACTAACTGCCTAAAACAAACGTGACAATGCTAGGTTATATAAGATATCTATGAAAGCAGCAGTGTTGCGTCTAAAAATAAAATCAAGGAAGGCATCACAGAAAACAGCTTAAAGAGGAACTGCAGTCTGCTCACATAATTTGTAATAGCATCTTTGCCATTCCAAAGCTTCCCTCCAACCACTTTGCGTATTTTATATATACTGTATATACTGTGATTCTGTACTTGCCAAATATGCTGCACAGATCTCCCTCCACTGAGTCTGGCTGCAGCCATTATAACTGTGGGCAGCTGAAGCTGCTGCCTGTTCACTTCCTAGATTTACACAGACACACAGAGATGCAGCTCCCATTGGCCCTCTTATGACTCCACCACCCCCTTCACAAAAGTGAGAGAGAGAGAGAGCTGTGCATGTCATAAGCCTAGGCTTTTTACCAGACAAGAACAGGAAGTGGGCTGTATAAGGTATTTACTGGCAGAAAAAATAAATGTTTTGCTATCCAAAGTTAAAACAACAACAACAAGGGCAGAAGATTTAATAGACGGAAAGACTAAAAAATGACTGAAGTTCCACTTTAGCAGCACTTTTACTAAGAATGCATTAAGTGCCTCCACAGTCAGGCTGGCAAGGAAAAAGTTAGATGATTCCGGACAGGGGAGGCAGGCTCTACCTGCAGCTTCTAATGCACATTATGAGAAGCTCACAGTGTGCAGTGAAATCGGATTATGCAATTTCAGTGGGGGGCGGGGGGGCCTTTACAACTGTGCAAGACTGAAGGGAAGGGCTAGGTGTCAGATTTAGGTAAGCAGCAACCCAAGCCATGGCTTTGTTCCTCTAATGTCTCATACCACATCTGGACCACTACAGGATAAACCCATTACAACAACTTTGGTCTTCATTGCAACGCTCTACCAAACTGGGTGTGGACAAAAGTAAGTTTCAAACTATTACTGAAAAAATCAGGATCTACTTTGTACAATGCTATTTCCTGTGCATAAGATTTTTCCAGCTCATAAGATGTGATTTGGGGCTCCTTTGCAGACATTTATAGAGAGTGTCACCTTGTGAAATCAGCCTATTTACGGTCTGCAGATAGAAGCGTTTTCATGCAGTGGTGCAGATAGAGAGAAGACCCAGTCTGGAATTATGAAAAGGATAAGTTTGAGGTCACACACATGCATGCAATAGAAGTCTCTTCAAATATTACAAGCAAACCATAAATTTGTGCTAAATATATCATTCAGGCTTTCCTCCTAAGAAGCTCTAGTGGTTTCCCCAACTGGGCCCTCCTGGGTATTAGAGGCACACAGTGGCTCTTTAGATCCATGATCCATTAACTGGGTACATACTTCTAGAGGTACCCCAGTTCATTAAGGCCTCATGCGCATTGGCTGTTTAGCTGTTGTGCAGGAGGCTCCGACACTAAGCTGCAGCTAAAAAGTGCAGTGTCCAGCCCTGCTGCTGGCAGCCTGGCAGCTGCCATGCCTGGATGGAGCACGTAGCGGTAAACATTTATGGAAGTATGTACTCAGGCAAATGCCCAGAATGCATGTCAAACAAAACCAAAGAAGATTCCCAGCTCAACTTGCTGACCAGTCTGCAACTGACTGAATTATTTTAACAGTATGCGTTAAAAACAGGTGTTTCGTTTGCGCACATTTTGAAATACATGCGTAAGCACGGCACCCCAATATTTCCTGCAGTCCTAACTCTAAATTTTGAGAGCCTCCACAGTGGAAGCACAGCCATTATAAAAGGATAGGCAGAGGGCAGGTGAGCCTACCCCTCCTTAAGGGCACAGGGGTACACTGAACACCCAGCATATAGCACAATGGAAGCGACGGTGTCCAGTGTGTCCCCTCACCAGTCCAAACAAATGGCCACTGCCCCACCTATAATTGGCCTCTGCAACAAGGGGCACATGGTAGAGTGACGCATGTCAAACGAAACCAAAGAAAATTCCCAGCTCAACTTACCGACCAACCTGCATTCAACCAAAATTATCCTAACAGTATGCATTAAAAACAGGGGTTTAGTTTGCACACATTTGCAGTCTGCGTTCCTGGCATTTGTCCCTGAGCACATACAGCCGTCCAGCCACAACACAACGCCAAGTGTGCATGAGCTCTAACATGTATGTAAAACCAAAATCTATTTTTTTTTAGTATTTTCGGCATCAAACCTTACTGTAAAACCATTTTCGCGAGCAAATTGTTTTTGATAAATTAGTTGCAAGATTGTGCCAGTAGCAGCACTCCACCTCCTCTCAATTAGCCACAGGATTGTCAGACTGCCTTCAGTTTGCTGTTGGGCCACCTATCAGGGCTAGCTAGTCGTTCAGATGGCCAAGGTAAGGAAAATCTTGCACATCAGGCTGAAACTGCGGCTATTTAAAAAATGGTGGATTAGCATGGTCAGTCTGCAACAGGCAGCACTGTTATTGATAGGTATGTATGTATATAACAATCAGTCCTATTTGACTCTCAGCAAAACTACAGGCCACCTCTCTGGGCATTATGTCTAATAATACACTTGAATGCCTTTTTAAATCAAATTTTCTTGGCAAATTTTTTAGAAGTAGGTTGCCAGGTCTTTTCTTATCCCTTTCAAAATCGCTCAGCTTGAGACTGGCTTGCAGGATGTGACAAACACGTGCATATCCAATTTGTACACACATACTGGGGCCAATTTAGACAGGAGATAACCTACCAGCAAGACTTTAGAGTGTGGGAGGAAACCCATGCAAGCACAGACCATGCAAACTCCATGCAGATGGTCTCCTGGCTCGAGACCCAAACCAAGTACCCAAGTGGTTAGCACAAGTGCTAACCATTAAGCCACTGTACCACCTTGCTGCTGGTAGGATCTCTTAGATTAGGTAGGTCAGTGCACCATTACGCATACACGAGGGTGGACCTTCACCCTCGTGTATGCGTAATAGTGCCCTGACCTACTCCCCCCCCCCTCTTCCCAGGCAAGAATGACGCTTGCCTCCTCCGCCAGCTCTGCGGAACATCTGCACAAGCATAGTTTTCAACAAAGATCTGCACATACTTGGGTCTCTCCTCTGTCCAATATGGAAATCCTGAACCTTTGCGCATGGGTGGGAAAAATCCTGCACGTGCAGAGATTAAAGGACCCTGCCAGGACCCGAAGGCCAAGGCTTTCAGCACATCTGCATACACATCAAAATCATGGCAGCAGAGGAGGTGGAGACCATACATGGAGGACTGTAGTTCCTCTTCAAAAAAAACTTTGCAACAAATTTACCAAAAACAATTTGCTTATTCATTGTATACAATGAGACAAGGCCAAACATACTTGTAAAAAAAATAGATTTTGGGTTCACAAACTTTTTTTGCAATGTAGCAGAGTACCCAAACTGTACTTGAAAAATGATTTCTGATTGGTTATTAGGGGCTGGAGCATAATATGGCTCCAATCAGTTATATATTAGATGTTTTACATTTTGTATTTTCAGAAACACTCTCAGTGCCACCATAATTCAGGTCCTACAGCCTGACATTCCTGGTATAAACATCAATGGACCTATGTATACATCATTTCAAATAGCTGCTTAAAAGGGTTACCTGAGCAACAACATCTGCCGTTCGAGCATTGCTTAACACAAATGTTGATTGTCTGCAACAAACATTACATTATTCTTTGTGTGAAGTGTAAGGCAAATGTGAGAGGTCTGGTTATACAACCCCAACACAGGAGACTGTATGTACTACACACCTTGGCGCACTTATCCACCGTCCACAGCTCCTGAATGAAGACGCTGCCTTTTATCTGCTCTTCAGCAGGGGGATGAACTCAGGAATTATGACTTTAATATCTCTGAAGATGAGACTGTTTGTTTTGTGCAGACACAGGGCACAGCGAGCAAAACCTCTCTACGAGCAGCCCTTAAATACTTTATTAAATCAACTGGCACACAGGGAAAAGTCTCCGTCCACATATGGGGCCAGGAGAGTCATTCCAGAACCTAGAAGAAACGGGTCCCCCTTTTCTGTCCACATACAGAGGCTGGCACAGGCAAGGCTGCTGTTAGAAATGACGGGGCCCCATTCAGCCTACCTGACAGTATTGGCAGTATTTTAAATGTCTTTTATGTATTAATTGTTCAATAAAATGTACTTTATATTTTCTATAATTGGTCCCTGGAAAGTCCATTTTTCTATTTAAGCCTACCTGACAGGGCACCCCCCCCCACCGGCTAAAAGTGACTGAGGACATACTGTACATTTATCAGTTCCTTTCTCTGTAGCCTCAGCTGCACAAATGAATGAATAGGAAGTGCTCTGAAACTTTCTGCTCTTTCACAAACCGAAGCATAGTAAACACAATTTACTTTGCATCGGTGACGAATAAACAAATGACTGATAGGTACCGATCGCTCGCTGTGTTCATTCAAGGAAGGAAGGGGCCACTAAACAACCCTTTTACTGGCCCCATTCCCTGCTCTCCATCCTGAAAAATCCCCCTGTGTACGCACAGAATCTGCTGAGAGGAGGGAAGCCGGCAGCACAGTGGGGGAAAGGGGCCAGTGGTTTAGACATTAATGGCTGTGTGTTGAGTTATTTTGAGAGGACAACAAATTTGCACTGTTATACAAGCTGTACACTCACTACTTTACATTGTAGCAAAGTGTCATTTCTTCAGTGTTGTCACATGAAAAGATATAATAAAATAGTTACAAAAATGTGAGGGGTGTACTCACTTTTGTGAGATTATATGTGTGTATGTATTTATATATATACACAACGTAGATATTTGCCAGCACACCAAGGATCGGTACAAAGTGGCGTCTAAACGGGTGGTTTATTACATGATCACAACACAAGAAAGGTGCAACGTTTCTGAGTCACGCAGGACCCCTTCGTCAGGCATGTGTCATCACTCCGAAACGTTGCAGCTTTCTTGTGTTGTGATCATGTAATAAACCACCCGTTTGGACGCCACTTTATGCCGATCCTTGGTGTGCTGGCAAATATCTACATTGTGACTCGAACCAGTATCCAGCTGGTTGTTGCTGCAGCACACAAATCTTGAGAGCTTATACCAGGAACGTGTGCGATGGGAATATACAGTATTACTTGTGTGTGTGTGTATATATATTATATATATATATATATATATACACACACACAAGCGTACATACATTGGATATAAAAAGTCTACACACCCTTGGTAAAGTGTCAGGTTTATGCGATGCAAAAATATAAGACATAGATAAATAATTTCAGAACTTTTTCCACCTTTATTGTGACCTATAAACTGTACAACTCAGTTGAAAAACAAACTGAAATCCTTTAGGGGGAAGTAAAAATAAAAAAACTAAAATAATGTGGTTGCATCCCTTCTTATTACTGGGGATGTAGCTGTGTTCAAAATTAGGCAATCACATTCAAACTAATGTTAAAGAGAAGTCAGTACTCTCCTGCCATCATTCTGATTAACCCCAAATAAAGTTCAGCTGTTCTAGTAGGTCTTTCCTGACATTTACTTAGTCTAAACCTACAACAGAAGCCATGGAGAGAGTTTCCAAAGCATCAGAGGGATCTCATTGTTAAAAGGTATCAGTCAGAAGGGTAAAAAAGAATTTCCAAGGCATTAGATATACCATGGAACACAGTGAAGACAGTTCTCATAAAGTGGAGAAAATATGGCACAAACAGTGACATTACCAAGAACTGGACGTCCCTCCCAAATTGATGAAAAGACGACAAGAACACTGGTCAGGGAGGTTGCCAAGAAGCCTACAGCTACGTTAAAAGGAGCTGCAGGAATATCTGGCAAGTACTGGCTGTGTGGTACATGTGACAACAATCTCCCGTATTATTCATATGTCTGGGCTATGGGGTAGAGTGGCAAGACGGAAGCTTTTCTTACAAAGAAAAACATCCAAACTCGGCTAAATTTTGCAAAAACACATCTGAAGTCTCCCAAAAGCATGTGGGAAAATGTGTTATGGTCTGATGAAACCAAGGTTGAACTTTTTGACCATAGTTCCAAAAGATATGTTTGGCGCAAAAACAACACTGCACATCACCAAAAGAATACATGAAGCATGGTGGTGGCAGCATCATGCTTTGGGGCTGTTTTTTTTCAGCTGGAACAGGAGCCTTAATCAAGGTAGAGGGAATTATGAACAGTTCCAAATACCAGTCAACATTGGCACAAAACCTTCAGGCTTTTGTTAGAAAGCTGAACATGAAGAGGAACTTCATCTTTCAGCATGACAACGACCCAAAGCATACATCTAAATCAACAAAGGAATGGCTTCACCAGAAGAAGAATAAAGTCTTGGAATGGCCCACCAGAGCCCAGAACTGAATCCGATTGAAAATCTGTGGGGTGATCTGAAAAGGGCTGTGCACAGGAGATGCCCTCACAATCTGACAGATTTTGAGTGCTGTAATAAAGTCAAAAGGTGCTTCAACAAAGTATTAGTTTAAGGGTGTGCACACTTATGCAACCATATTATTTTCAATTTTTTTTTACTTCTCTCCACCTAAAAGATTTCAGTTTGTTGTTCAACTGAGTTGTACAGTTTATAGGTCACATTAAAGGTGGAAAAAGTTCTGAAATTATTTATCTTTGTCTCATTTTTTTACATCACAGAAATCTGATATTTTAACAGGGGTGTGTAGACTTTTTATATCCACTGTACATACATACACACTATATTACCAAAAGTATTGGGACACCTGTCTTTATACACACACACACATGAATTTTAATGGTATCCCAGTCTTAGTCCGTAGGGTTCAATATTGAGTTGGCCCACCTTTTGCAGCTAGAACAGCTTCAACTCTTCTGGGAAGGCTGTCCACAAGGTTTAGGAGTGTGTCTATGGGAAAGTTTGACCATTCTTCCAGAAGCGCAGGCACTAATGTTGGAGGAGAGGGCCTGGCTCGCAGTCTCCCCTCTAATTCATCCCAAAGGTGTTCTATCGGGTTAAGGTCAGGACTCTGTGCAGGTCAGTCAAGTTTCTCCACCCCGGACTCTCTCATCCATGTCTTTATGGACCTTGCTTTGTGCACTGGTGCGCAGTCATGTTGGAACAGGAAGGAGCCATCCCCAAACTGTTCCCACAAAGTTGGCAGCATGAAATGTCCAAAATGTCTTGGTATGCTGACGCCTTAAGAGTTCCCTACACTGGAACTAAGGGGCCAAGCCCAACCCCTGAAAAACAACCCCACGCCATAATCCCCCCTCCACCAAATGATTTGGAGGGGTGGCCCGATACTTTTGGCAATATAGTGTGGATGAGCGAGTTTGGGGTGGAGGAACTTGACTGGCCTGCACAGAGTCCTGATCTCCACCCGATAGAACACCTTTGGGATGAATTAGAGCAGAGACAGCGAGCCAGGCCTTCTCGTCCTGACCTCACAAATGCGTTTCTAGAAGAATGCTCAAACCAGGGGCGGACTGACAACTCATGGGGCCCCCGGGCAATAGGAGAAGATTATGGGGCCTCCGGGCAATAGAAGATTATGGGGCCCCCAGGCAATAGGAGATTATGGGGACACACAGTATACACACACACACATACAGTGTATACACACACAGACACACAATATACACACACAGAATACACCTACACACACACTGAAAAGGTACTGGAGAGGAGGGGCAGCTATAATCTTGGGATTTTTTTTAAAAAAACACAGATTTTTACATACTGTCCCTGGTTTTATTGAGGCTGGCAACCCTGATGGGGCCCCTTAGGGCATGGGGCCCTCGGGCAGTGCCCGAATGGTCAGTCCGCCCCTGGATCAAACATTCCAATAGACACATTCCTAAACTTTGTGGACAGCATTCCCAGAAGATTTGAAGCTGTTCTAGCTGCAAAGGGTGGGCCAACTCAATTTTGAACCCTACGGACTAAGACGCCATTAAAGTTTATGTAAAGGCGGGCGTCCCAATACTTTTGGTAATATAGTGTGTGTATATAATATAAATATATATATATATATATATATATATATTATATATATTGGGAGTCTAAAAAAAGTTAATGTAATAGGGAAAAAAAAAAACTTCAGGGCTGGCGATTGGCTGGTTTATAATATGGTGTCACTAGGGAGATCTGCTACGTTTAGATAAGCACCCGCACTCATACTACAGGCTGGCATTGTGTATAGACCTTTCTGAAATAAGTCAGAGACGCAACACATCCATTTCTTATGTACAACCTTTTTCAATAAAAATGTATGTTTTGAAAAAATAAATAAAATTAATGGATGTGTTGCAAGTAGAAACCAACTTCCAGCGATCGATTTCCCAGGAACCTTGCACATGATGTGTACATAGGGCAGTGAGCGGAGAGTGTCACTTCCTTTTCCTGCAGATGGAGAAATGCTGCTCCCATCTGTCACTAACCTTGACTTATGAAAGACATTTAAAGATGTTGAAGCGTTACTGGCAGCACAGATTCTGTTGAGCCAATTGATTTTGTAATTCTACAAATTGATTATTAGATCTGTGGGAACGGATTTTAGTTTAGAGAATTGTCTGCTTTTGGCAACCACGCAAGTGTGTCAATATCTTCTGACATTGTCGCACTGGATCTGAGGTCTCACCCAGTATGGAGCAGTTTGGGGTCACTTATAAAGATTGGGTATGGTACAGAGCAGTTGGCAAATTGATGGATAATGAGCATTATGGAATCTCTCAAATCTGTGGCATTGTTAGAGCATCGGCAATCTGCCATGGTGTGGCTATAGCCATTTCTCTACAAGGGCCCACAGGGTAGAACTACCGCATGGCCATCAGCCACTAGCGATATCGTGGAGTGTAGAACGTTTGGCACACAGACATGTCACGGACTTGTATGGAGTGTCATTAAAAAATGCCCATATGCAAAAAGTGTCACATGACCAGCCATATCTGATACACTATGATCTACATTGAGTGTTGCTTATTCACATAATTCTGCATTACTGCTCTAGAACAGTCAAGGGCTGAAGCCACACTGTAAGCATATATAGATCCTACATCCTATCCATATGAATGGCTGCTCACAAGTACACCTCAATCTTTCCTGGGGAGCCTCAACCAATAATACATGTGGAGCTCTTTTGAAAGGTACACCCCTTACTAGCCATCATTAGTTAGAATAATGTCAGTACAGCACAGCCCTACCCTGATGCAGAGCACAGCCAACACAGGAGTCCGGCCCTCAAGATCAGGGATATGCAATTAGCGGACCTCCAGCTGTTGCAGAACTACAAGTCCCATGAGGCATAGCAAGACTTTAACAGCCACAAGCATGACACCCAGAGGCAGAGACATGATGGGACTTGTAGTTTTGCAAAAGATGGAGGTCCGCTAATTGCATATCCATGCCCTACAGTGAACTCAGGACATTTATACATTTTCCGTTTTCCCATTACCACTGATACATGGAAGATCCCTCTCTTATCTTCCTAACCTGTGGCTCAATCACAGCGGGGTCCAAGACTAATGTAATCAAACATATCATTAGCCCACATATGGACATCATGCTGGGTTTGAAAGGCAAGGTAGTTACAGACAGAACATAACGAGTCCCTCATCAATAACCCCGGAGGAAGGAGGCTCTCCTGACATAGATGTGTTTTATTTAATCTTGCTCTCTGAAAGACTCGCAGTAGAAGTCAATTACAGGCTCGCCTAGCCAGTTTTATTGAACACCGAGAAGGACTGGCGGGCCGCGTTCTGCTGGAGCGCAGAGTATAAATTTAACTTTTAATTGAATAACAGTAATTATAGCAGAGCAGGGATACAGAGCATTTGCAGGTGGTGTGCGATGCAGTATGAATGCAAGTCGGTTCTAGATGTAATGTGCAATGCTCAGCCCAATTTTAGCAACCGTCATTCTGCAATTAATCCTTCCTGTTCCCAATGTTGCGCACGGCCCCATTTGGTTCCAACAATCTGCTCAGCCGCTAATCAATTCCTATCTGGCTCCCAACAATATGCATAGGCACACAACCCCGGTTTCACCTATATCACTCTTCACAGCCATCCCACTCAAAACATTCTGCACACCCTCAGCAAACCCTATTCAACTCCAACACAGTGCGGCTTCACTGACCCCCTTTGGCTCCCAGCCCTTTCTTTGGCCCCTCTGATTCTCATCCTGGTCAATGCTCTGCCTGGCCCCACTGAACCCCACCATGCTTACAAAGCTCTTTCCAGTCCAACCAACTTGAATACTGCTGTTGACCCCTATTTGGCTCCCAAAGCTCTACCAGGCCTCACTGACCTCCATCCGATTCCCAATGCTCTGCCAGGCTCCTCCAATCCCCATCCTGTGCCTAATGCATAGCCCCACCTATGCCCATCCAGCTTATGGAGCTTGGCCCAACCCCACCAACCTGCTTCCCATAGCCCTGATGACCCCCATCCTGCTCCCAGTGTACTGCATGGTCTTATGACCTCCATCTCTCTCTGCACAGCCCCTCAAACCCACATCTAACTTCCTACCCTCTGCCTGGCTCCTCCAATCCCCAGCCCGTTCCAAATGATCTGCATGGTCCAACCTAACGCCACTCCACAGCCCTGCTGACCCCCATCCAGCTCCCAACACTCTGGCTGGCCCCAACAAACACAATCTGTCTCCCAACACTCTGCACCAACCCCCAATGACCCCCAGCCAACCCTGCACAGCTTTGCTGACCCCATCCAGTTTCCACAGCTCTGCCCAGCCCGACAAACCCGTGTCTGGCTTCCAGTGTTCTGCCTGGCCCCACTGATCCCTACTGAGCTCCCAATGATATGCCTTGACCCACTAACCCTCATGTGTCTCCCAAAGCTCTGGTTGACCCAAGGATCCCCCCCATCCTGCTTCTACTCGGCATGACCTCAACAATTGCTAAACTGCTCAGAATGCTCCAACTAGCCTGCAGCACAATGTTCTGCACAGTCTTGCTTGTGTATTACACAAACAGAGCAAGAGTAACAGTTGGAATAATATGACAGAAAAAAATGTTTTGCGCAGTGCAGCAATGGTATTGTTGCAAAGGTTATGACTATTATTTACAGACAAGACATGGATTATTTGGTACAGTTTACATGAATTGACTGCTGGCTCTTGTGCGACTTCTATAGCGCTGCACAGAAATGTGACACTGATTTAATGCCAATATTTACAGAACTGCATCACAGACACTCCGTGTTGAAGTCGTCTTTAATGTGCATCTTGACAAAATATGTCTGCTCTTTAATATCTGAGAGTCTAACAGATTTCCTGTGAATTGCTCAAAATAGAATGAATATTTACTTCCTAATACCCCACGGGCCTTCCAAGCCCAAAGCCTCACCATGAATATAGATATTCCATACTACAAAGTGAAACGCCGCGACTGGAGCGTCATACGGAGCCTGCCAGACCGTGCACATCTGGTGTGCTGATTAATTTACATTTAACTTTAGAAATTACAAATCTCTACAGAATACAAGTGTCTGAACGAGGAGATGGCGGACTTGCACATTGCAGAATAATTGAACACTGTGTTTTATGTTTACAGTACAGATTAAAAAACAAACACAAGGCTCTAATTGGTTAATGCTAGAAACACAGATTAAATACAATTTCAAACACAGGGCTCACTCACATATTCCCATCATCAGGCCAAGGTCCCGTGCCCCTTTCCAGCCGGGGGTGCCGTCAACAATGTGGGTTCTACCACCTCCATTCGTGGCATGTATACAAACGCAGTGCGCACAATGCTTACCATGCAGTCAGAAACAAATTTATTCAAGCAGCTGAGATACTCCCCACTCATGTCCTCTCACTGATGCATTTCAGGAGTTTCATTGCATAGCGCAGGGGTCTCAAAACTTTCAAAAACTAAGGGCCAGTTTACAGCCCTCCTATCTTTAGCAGGGTCGGACTGTGGCTGGTGGGAGTAGAAAATGCCCTGGCATCAGTTGGAGTAAAAAATGCCATAGGCTTGGTGGTCAGTGGGAGTAATTAAATTACATCATTGAGGTCAGTGAGGAATAGTGCCCCATCATTGGTGTCAGTGGGACAATTGGTTTGCCATCTCTGGTGTCAGTGGGAGGATTAGTACCCCATTGTTGGTGTCAGTGGGAAAAACAGTGCTCCCTCTTTGGTGTCAGTGGGTGGAATAATGTATTTGGTGTCAATGGAAGAAATAGTGCCTTGTATCAGTGAAAGGAATAGTGCCCCAAAGGCCGGATAAATGCAAGAAAAGGACTACATCTGGCCTGCGGGCTGCAGTTTGGAGACCCCTGGTATAGGGGGTGAAAAGTATTGCAGGGAGTACATAGGTGGAGTGTCTCTGTTGTTGCTTGACCAGTAAAGCTTCCCATAGTGCATGGGAAGCAGATCAAAGTTTTTTGTGCATGCATACATAAACATACGAGGTGAAGTATGCCATGTTCCTGACTGCACCATTATTATGACAAGAATTACTAGCCTTGGCATCCATGATTTGTCAGTTACCTACTGGAAGCAATGTAACATGAGGAGAACGCATGGGAAATCGGAGTCATGTGTCCTGAAACTACCACATAATTCGGCTCAACATTTTATCCAATGAAGAATTGCATCCAACCAAACACATTGCTTATAAGTCTGAAGCTAGGACCTTTGTGTGGAACTACTGATAACCATAAGGAATCAACATATTCCCAAGGACTTATTTACTCAGGTCAGGACTAGCTAGTAGTAGTCAGCCACATTTAACTAGACGTGTTCTCTGATGCTGAAGAATTTTGAAGGTTATCCAAGCCACCTCTTCAGTTGTAACAAGTGTCAGGAACATACCCCAGCATGCAGATGCACAAGACACCTTAAAGAATATGTTTACCTTTAAAGTGGTAGTAAACTCATTTTCACCACTTGTACCTACAGTTAAGCCTATAATAAGGCTTACCTGTAGGTACTGTGAATATCTCCTAAACTTGACATCATCGACGCATGCGCTCTAAACGTCCGGCTTACAGTGCCAGACCTTCAGAGCCCATGCACGTACCTTTCCTCCAATCCGCTGTCACACAGTGTATGCTGAGACTCGACTCCCCTCCCCCACTGCTGAAACAGGAAGAAAAATTTCTAATACGATCTGCACTTTCTAAAGAATGTAGAAAGCTGAAGACATCAGATATACATTTAACACTTATGTAGGGAAGTTTGTTTCATCTATGTGTATCATCTGAGGCTGTTCACTTCACTGGGTATATGTCAGGGTTTACATCCACTTTAACCACCTCCCGTCCACGATATAGCCAAAAGATGGCTACAATGCAGGCCTGAATTGCCGGAAGGGCATCCATGTACGTCCTCCTGAGAATACGCCGCCTGCGCGTCCCCTGTCATGAGACTCGGCTGATCACAGATCGGAGTCGGAGCCGATCCTGGCCCCTTACCACGTGATCAGCTGTCAATGACAGCTGATCATGTGATGAAAACAGAAGATCGTAATAGACAGCGTAAGGAGAAAAAAAAAAAAATATGTCTGCCGGCTCCTGTCAGAGGGACATCAGTCCCGATCACGGAAAGCCACTGCTGCTATGCAGTACCCACCAGTGCCACCTAACAGTGCATATAAGTGCTGCCTATCAGTGCTGCCAATCAGTGCTTCATCAGCGCCACCTCTCAGTGCTGCCTTATCAGTGTCCATCAGTGCAGTGGCCTGATATAACATGCACACAAGTTGACACAAAGGGGTTTGAATGGCTATTAAAAGGTAACCATCCTCACCTGTGATCTGTTTGCTTGTAATTAGTGTGTGTGTATAAAAGGTCAATGAGTTTCTGGACTCCTGACGGACCCTTGCATCTTTCATCCAGTGCTGCCCTGACATTTCTGGATTCTGAGTCATGGGGAAATCAAAAGAATTGTCAAAGGACCTGGGGGAAAAGGTAGTTGAACTGTATAAAACAGGAAAGGGATATAAAAAGATATCCAAGGAATTTAGAATGCCAATCAGCAGTGTTCAAACTCAAATCAAGAAGTGGAAAATGAGGGGGTTTTTTTTCAGCCACAACTGCCAGGAAAATTGTTCGGGATGCAAAGTAAAACCCAGAAATAACGTCAGGTGAAATACAGGACTCTCTGAAAACATGTGGTGTGCCAGTTTCAAGATGCACAATAAGGAGGCACTTGAAGAAAGATGGCCTGCATGGTCGAGTCGCCAGAAGAAAGCCATTACTACACAAATGCCACAAAGTATCCCGCTTACAGTACTCCAAACAGCATAGAGACAAGCCTCAAACCTTCTGGTACAAAGTTATTTGGAGTGATGAGACCAACTTTGAGGTATTTGGCCACAACCATAAACACTACATTTGGAGAGGAGTCAACAAGACCTATGATGAAAGGTACACCATTCCTACTGCTAAACATGGTGGTGGATCGCTGATGTTTTGGGGTTGTGTGAGCTACAAAAGGCACAGGAAATTTGGTCAAAATTGTTGGCAAGATGAATGCAAGTATGTTATCAAAAAAATACTGGAGGAACGTTTGCATTCATCTGCCAGGAAGCTGCGCATGGGATGTACTTGGACATTCCAACATGACAATGATCCAAAACACAAGGCCAAGTCGACCTGTCATTGGCTACAGCAGAATAATCTGAAGGTTCTGGAGTGGCCATTTCAGTCTCCTGACCTCAATATCATTGAGCCACTCTGGGGAGATCTCAAACGTGCAGTTCATGCAAGACAACCCAAAAATTTACAGGAACTGGGAGGCTTTTTGTCAAGAGGAATGGGAAGCTTTACCATCTGAGAAGATAAAGAGCCTCATCCACAAATACCACAAAAGACTTTAAAGTGTCATTGATGTTAAAGGGGGCAATACACGGTATTAAGAACTGGGGTGTGTAAACTTTTGATCAGTGTCATTTGGGTGGTTTCTGTTGCCATTATGATTTAAAAAGAGTAAACATAGTTGATTGAAAATAAATGGCTTCAGCCAAACACTAACCATGAGTGAAAGAAAAGTTTTTGTGTTATTCATATTCTCTGAGAAATGGCCAAGGAATCATAAATTCTGCCAGGGTATGTAAGGTTATGAGCACAACTGTATGTGTGAATTGAATGATTAACACGTATGCAGACTTCTTGACCTCAAGAATGGAATTGCATAACTAGAACAGGTTAGTTCCACAACTTTCAAACCACCCATCCTGCTCTTAGACAATCAAAATTTGCTCTAACACATTCAATGGTAATTAGGTTAAGTGGTCAATGCTACCTGTGTTGACAAATGCTGGGACACAGCCCTTAAACCGAAAAAAAAGTCTTCCAGCATTATAGAACAAGTTAAATGTAATCACTGCTAGCTATTCCTAAATTCTAACTACCAAGCAAATCATACACTACATGACTATACAAAGACAAAATAAATGCACGATTCTGATCCATATGATAGGTGGCATTCAGAGAGACCACTGTCTGGAAAGGTATTTATGCCAGTGCTGTAATGGCTGCAGACGTTTCAGCTAAAAAGCCTTTTTAATTACAACTGTTCTAAGCAACAAGCCTTGGCCTTCCCGTGACCATTTAGCAGCTGTTCTACAATTCAGAGAGTGAGGCAGATCTGGCACTTACCATGGATCCTGGAGACGACCGGTTCCTTCTTGTCGTGGTAGTTGCCAACGTTGTTGTGGTCTCCATAATAGTAGTGGAAAGTTCCGGAGGCATAGAAGTGGTTGGCGTCGTCCCCATAGATGGAACCTCTCCTACCAGCCTCACACTGCCGCTGATGTTGATGTTGGGATTGTGCTCGACAGCCATATTCAGAACCTTAAGACCGTTGTAATAGATGCCCGAAAGCTGCCCTTGGAACGGCCTTCCTCTGTCCTTTCCGCCAATGGCTATCGTTGCTTGAGTGTTGAAGATTGTAAGTGGCCGCCCTAGAGAAACAGTGCAGGAAGAAAAATTAGTTGACTCACGTTTGTTCTGCCTACATAAAAAGACTAGATATTCCACCTATATTTGAGCAACCTGCTATTAGGTTGTGCCTCAGAAAACCAACATCTGCCAAACACACAACAATCTACTTTACATAATCCCATCGCTCCCTGATGGTTTTCCAGTGAGCCAGAACTTTGCTGATAGAAAAGCTAAACATAAACTGCATTTTAATAAAAAAGTCAAAATATTGTTTCAAATATGGAAGGCACGGAACTAAATTAAGCTGAACTCTGGACAAACAGTTAACACAAATAAAATACATATACAGGAGCGGTTTTACCTGCCACAGGATTGGTATTTCTCTTCATCCAGACCAGTGAAAGAGCAGCAGGAGACTAATGAGGTCAACACTCTGCTCACTCCAATCTCTCCCCCTGTCAGCATCTTCCTTCTCAAAATATTTGCATACAACACACCTGATTGGCTCCTAGTCCTGCCCCACCCTTTCCCAGACAGAGTGGTGCTGTATAAGGGATTTCCAGGAGCTCCTACCAGGTCAAATTCAGATGCTTACACTTGTTGCATGGACAAAAAAAATACATTTTAAGTGTACCTCAAATTTGTATGTATGTATTTATTTTATTTTTTTTTATATTTGAATAAAGAAGGAAGAATTAGAAGCCCTGCCAAGTTTTTATTGTTGATGTCCCTGCTGTGTAGATTCACGCTCTCTTTTTGTCAGATAGAAAGTAATGCGATAGCTCAAATTTGAAAGTTTCCTCTTACTTGCCACTCTGGGAGAAGGGTGAATGAAAATCTCTCCAACAGGATGCATACAGCTAAAAAATAAACCTGCAAAAAGTTCTAATGTGTGAGCCAGAGCAAAGATCAAAAAATATAAAATCTTTTAATATTAGAATTCATACACATTAATTCGTTCACATTTTGGGTGCTCAGAGATCTTCCTTTTCTGCAGGGCTACATGAGAGATACAGAAATGGTTGCAAAAATAGAAGCGGATTACAATGAATTTAGTTGTTTATATGAAATGTTATATTTGTTATATATATATATATTTATTTATTTTTGCTCGATTGGATGAAGATTTGGAGAATTTGAAGCCCAAGTCAACACCTCAAGCTCATTGTTGTGTTCTTCAAACCATTGTTAAATTCATCAAAACAGGCCACCTTCTTCCATTGCTCAGTGGTCCAGTCCTGATGCTCATGTGCCCTCTTTTGGCTGTGGATACGGGTCAGCATGGGCATCCTGACCAGTCTGCGGCTACGCAATCCCATACAAAACAAACTGCGATGCTCTGTGTGTTCGGCCACCTTTCTATGGGAACCAGCATTAACTTTTTCAGCAATTTTAGCTACAGTAGCTCTTCCTTTGACCCATTCCTCATCTAGCCATTCCAATTTGCCCTTGTCAGTCAGTCAAATTGTTACGCTTGCCCAATTTTTCTGCTTTGAACAAATCAACTTCAGGCACAACATGTTCACTTATTGCCTAATATATCCCACCCACTTCCAGATGCCCTTGTTATGAGATAAATCAATGTTATTCACGTTTCCTGTCAGTGGTCGTAACATTATGGCTAATCAGTGTACAGTGGGGACGGAAAGTATTCAGACCCAATTACATTTTTCACTCTTTGTTATATTGCAGCCATTTGCGAAAATCAATTAAGTTCATTTTTTTCCTCATTAGTGTACACACAGCACCCCATATTGACAGAAAAACACAGAATTGTTGACATTTTTACAGATTTATTAAAAAAGAAAAACTGAAATATCACATGGTCCTAAGTATTCAGACCCTTTGCTCAGTATTTAGTAGAAGCACCCTTTTGATCTAATACAGCCATGAGTCTTTTTGGGAAGGATGCAACAAGTTTTTCACACCTGGATTTGTGGTTCCTCTGCCATTCCTCCTTGCAGATCCTCTCCAGTTCTGTCAGGTTGGATGGTAAACGTTAGTGGACAGCCATTTTTAGGTTTTTTCCAGAGATGCTCAATTGGGTTTAAGTCAGGGCTCTGGCAGGGCCATTCAAGAACAGTCACGGAGTTGTTGTGAAGTCACTCCTTCGTTATTTTAGCTGTGTGCTTAGGGTCATTGTCTTGTTGGAAGGTAAACGTTTGGCCCAGTCTGAGGTCCTGAGTACTCTGGAGAAGGTTTTTGTCCAGGATATCCCTGTACTTGGCCGCATTCATCTTTCCCTCGATTGCAGCCGTCCTGTCCCCGCAGCTGAAAAACACCCCCACAGCATGATGCTCCCACCACCATGCTTCACTGTCCACACATACCGCTTAGAATTAAGGCCAAAAAGTTCTATCTCGGTCTCATCAGACCAAAGAATCTTATTTCTCACCATCTTGGAGTCCTTCAGGTGTTTTTTTTAGCAAACTCCATGTGGGCTTTCATGTGTCTTGCACTGAGGAGAGACTTTCGTCGGGCCATGCTGCCATAAAACCCCGACTGGTGGAGGGCTGCAGTGATGGTTGACTTTCTACAACTTTCTCCCATCTTCCGACTGCATCTCTGGAGCTCAGTCACAGTGATCTTTGGATTCTTCTTTACCTCTCTCACCAAGGCTCTTCTCCCCCGATCGCGCATTTTGGCCAGACGGCCAGCTCTAGGAAGGGCTCTGGTTGTCCCAAACATCTTCCATTTAAGGATTATGGAGGCCACTGTGCTCTTAGGAACCTTAAGTGCAGCAGAAATTTTTTTGTAACCTTGGCCAGATCTGTGCCTTGCCACAATTCTGTCTCTGAGCTCTTCAGGCAGTTTCTTTGACCTCATGATTCTCATTTGCTTGGACATGCACTGTGAGCTGTTAGGTCTTATATAGACATGTGTGTGGCTTTCCTAATCAAGTCCAATCAGTATAATCAAACACAGCTGGACTCAAATGAAGGTGTAGAGCCATCTCAAGGATGATCAGAAGAAATGGACAGCACCTGAGTTAAATATATGAGTGTCACAGCAAAGGGTCTGAATACTTAGGACCATGTGATATTTCAGGTTTTTCTTTTTTAATAAATCTGCAAAAATGTCAACGATTCTGTGTTTTTCTGTCAATATGGGGTGCTGTGTGTACATTGAGGAAAAAAAAATGAACTTAAATGATTTTAGCAAAGGGCTGCAATATAACAAAGAGTGAAAAATTTAAGGGGGTCTGAATACTTTCCGTCCCCACTGTAACTATGCATATACCATACCTGATCAATGCCCCTGTTAGCTGCAAGCACTGAAGTAGGCATTGCTACTTCAATGATCTCCACTAGCTTCCAAGTACTGAGCTGAGTGGCTGGCCTCCTGCATTGTGAATAAGCCCCCGTTCACAACAGCGCGGCTTTGAAATCACACTACTTCAGCACAATTTCAAAGCCACACATCAGTGCGATTTGCACCACCAATTGCATTACTGCTCGTGACTTCATACCACAGAAGTCTACACAAGTCACAATGAAATCAGCAAAAAGTAGTACAGGAACCTTTTTCAAAGTCGCTACGACATGAGTCGCAGCTATTTAAACGGTCCCATCGCCGACAATAGGGTGCCACGTGTCATGCGATTTGGAACTGTCAAATTGCAAATTGAACGAGGGCTAAAGGTGGCCGGCTGCTTGGCACCAATGTCATTCAGAGAACTCTTTGCATTTTCTGAATGAATGCAATGCATCCTCTGACTGGACAAGGTGGAGTGGCAGGGCAGTGATGGGAGCCAGAAGCTAAAGGAGATCCCTGGAGTTGCGGTGTCTACTTCAGTGATCTCCAGCAACTAGCTATGGTATACGCAGTCCAAGCTACCAATGTAACTATATAAAAATACACCATGCCTAGAGTTTTCTTGTAAAGAAAAATAAAATAAAAGGGAGGTTAAAAAATGTTGGACCCTTTGATCTTTGGTCTGGTGCTCCTATTAGACTTTTTACACGTGGATCTTAAACTTTGGGTCCCCTAGTTAAGATGTAAGCTATTTTTGTTCTGAGCAACTTCACCCAAGAACCTGCCCCCTGTATGATTTTCTTTAGTCATGATCCACTGATAAGTCAAATACAGCACCTCATTTTATTTATATATATATATATATATATATATATATATATATATATATATATATATATATATATATATATATATATATATATATATATACATACATATACATATACATACACACACACACACACACACACACACACACACACACACACACACACACACACACTTCAATGATGTATTAATGAAAACTGAGCTTTTATGCCTAGAGTTGCCTCTTGTTTATCCTTTTCTCACAACAGATCAATGAGCATCGTCACAACTCAACACCATCACAAACCCTCTCGCTGGTTCAGACCTTCTCCACTCTATGGCCACACACAGGAGCCAAACAAAAAACGGCCTCTCAACATTTTTCTGAAATAATGGGGTTATGCCACATGGATATTTTGGAGAGAGAAGTGCTTAGTTCTTTTTTTTAGAGTTTATTTTTTTTTTTGTATATCAGATACAAACAGTCCAACCTTGTCACCTTCTCCATACAATGTTCTCCCCACAAGATATCACACAAATGGGACTAATTCAAACAGGAGGGAGAATATGGCGATTACATTACATATTAAAATTGAATTTGGCTTTTGCAGGTAATGTGTCATTAAAGCCAATAGATGCCATTAATCTCGGCAATCTCATTAGACCACTTTCTACCACGAACGCAGCGAGCCATTAAACATGTCGCTGCAGTCACTTTGCTGCACTCCTCTGAGGTATTGACCCCTTAATCATGTCGCTGACATTAGTACACCTCGCTCCTAGGAAACATCTAGAAGTCATTTACTCCGCGCCGATGTCTGTAAACTTGATAACACTTCGGCCAAGATTCATTAACAGATCATGCATCACACAGACTCTGATCAATAGCTTGCATTGACCTCAGCGTGCCCAGCACCTGCACAGCCAAATACATTTTATGTTATCGCTCCTTTCTGCTGATTTAACCTGGAGACATTTGGCACTTTGAAAAAAAAAATGTCAGGAAGTAGGAAGGAAAGACGTGATGTTGTAAAATAATAAAAAAACATCTGAGCTTATAATCAAGATAGGAAACACAAAACCTTAATAGACCCTTCCACAAAGATGGTATGCCCAGCACTGCAATTGAATGGCCCAGGCTGAGGTTCTGCTACCATGGTGCTGTCCTGTAGAAGAAGTACATACAAAAAAAGGCACTAGATCTTCTATTAATAATATCCAGTGCTTTAAAATACTGCTCTCATTGAGCCCGGACTTGCTTAGGTGAGGTTGTTGCCCCCCATCCCAGGGAGAAGGGTTACTGAGACAAGTCTAACTATACAAGAAGCGGCGGGAGCACCACACTAATGGTCAAAGCGTCCAGAGTGATGTATTTATTAGATACTCCGTAGAATAAAAAAAAAAGGGCAAACATGTTTTGGGGGTTTAGATACTTTCCATCAGGGTTACAAAATAAGAAAAGATATGCTCTCTTACTTGTGTTGTAGCCCTGATGAAGAATTAGTGTCAAACCCACCTTGAAACGAGTTGGTATTTTTCTACTGATTAACTCATAAAACATAACTTTAGTCTATTTGACCATTCTTTTGGCCCTCTTACTGCTGCTCATACAGTTGATCCTGTAGAAGACTCCGGTAAAGTTGGCTGTGGATTTCAGGCATAGAGAAAGTTGAGCTGACGTTCGTAATGCTGTTGGTAAAGTAGAGTTGTAAATCCTTGCATCATCACCCAACATAAATGTGGGCTTAAGGCCAAACAGAAGACTGCTTAAACATTAAAGTTATAAATAATGCGGTGTGTGTTCCACCCAGCTCTGCATATGCCTTAACCAAAGGCAATTTTTGGATAGAGTGGAGAAATTAGAACACCTGTTAGGTGTTTATTGCTACCTCCTTGTTAGATTTACCCAATTTGTCCTGTTTACTGTTATCAGCGAAAGTAAAAGAAAATCCTAAATTCTGAATTGTCCCAGAAGGAAAATAGTGGGGACACTAGACTGGTGACCTGGGGGGCCAAAATGGATTCCCTTAATTTGCAGGGATTTCCTCTCACTTCCTGCTTGTGTTACAGGGAGTGAAGGAAAATCTCCCCAATGGGGCAAAGATGGCAACAAAAGAAAAAACTGACAGGGTGATTAAACACCACCCCTATTCTAACAAAAATGAAAAATAAATATCTATAGTTCTACCTTAAACACAGACTTTACACAGTAATCCATGCTGCAGGTAGTGATTCATTGTAATACTAACCACAAAAAGAAAAGAGAAGGCTTCAGACAAAACACTGCAATCTACGGGTGGACATGAATCAGTAGGATTAAAAGTAGTTTCATCCTGATCTAGGATCAGACAGTATGCACCCTGTTCAATCTGAGCTGGTTTCTCTTTCAGTATACTTCAGGGAACTGCACTTTACTAAATATTTTCTATAAAAATCTGTGAAAAAAAATGATTTCCACTTTCTGTCAGGGCTACTAAATTTTTAATTAGCACTCCTGACAATATATTGACGTTTACTGTTGAACACAATCCAACATTAAAATTCAGTATCCAGCTTGCACAACCCTGTACACAAACTGCTCACCTTTTCAGAGACAGTTTATTATATCAGCTGAATGAGCAAGAGCCATGTAGAAAGTGTCTGTGTTGCCCATGCTTACTAGTCAGATGCCTCTGGCACTGCTCATCCTGCAGTAGAAAAATAGGAGTTGGAATCTGGTTTCTGTGAACAACACAGAGGTTTTCTCACAGCTTTAATAACCAGATTTTTTTTCTACCTAAGCCTGTTCTCCGCAGATAACCAGTTGTGATAAGGGTGATCATTCTGTGCTACGGATACCCAATCATTTCCCTGGATGAAACTCAGCATTAGACACAGAAGTAATATCTAGAGCAGCATTTCTCAACCATTTTAATATAGAGGAATCCTTGAAATAATTTTCAGGCCTCATGATTATGAACTATGATTACTAGAGCCACAGCTCATGGTACATTAGGGACATAGAAAAATAAAGAAAAAAATAAAGAAAATAAGGAATGGGGTGTATGTACTGTATTTGACCCCCCGGCCTGCTCAGCACAAATAAATAATTATGTTTGTCATAATTAAATAAAATAGTTAATAGTGCCCATAAATTAAATGCAGACAGTAGTCCGTGAAGAAAAGGCCCCTTCCACCAGTGGTAAGGGTAGTTCCTGCTTACATTGGTGGTCGCCGGGAAACTGATTCTCATACATTGGTGGTCATTTGGAGATGGGACTACTTATACTGGTAGCGAGTTTGAAGAATATCCCACGAATGTGCCTTACATGGGTGGTCAATAGGAAGAGTTCACTTTGCATTGTTGGTCATTATAAAGAATGCCTCCCTTTAGTTAAATGCATTTAACTAAAAAGATAAAATTGGAGTAAGTGGCTACTCATGTAAAACCCAGAAAATGTTTAAGGTACCCCTAGCAACCTCTGGAGCAGCATCTCTCAACCGTTTCAACACAATGGAACCCTTGAAATAACTTTCCAGTCTCATGCCGCGTACACACGAGCGGACTTTACGGCAGACTTTGACGGACTTTCTGAATGAATGGACTTGCCTACACACAATCCACCAAAGTCCGTCAAATTCGTACGTGATGACGTACGACCGGACTAAAACAAGGAAGTTCGTAGCCAATAGCTGCCCTAGCGTGGCTTTTTGTCCGTCGAACTAGCATACAGACGAGCGGACTTTTCGACCGGACTTATGTTTCAAATCTAAGTCCGTTCAACTTTTGAGAAAACAAAGTCCGCTGGAGCCCACACACATCGAATTGTCCGACGAAATCCCTTCCACCCACCAAAGTCTGCCGTAAAGTCCGCTCGTGTGTACGCGGCATCAGGGAAACCCTGCTCAAAATAACTGTTTCTGCAACTTATGATACATTAGTGTGATGGTTAGTGGGAAAAATGTTTCTTACGCTTGTGGTTATTGAGAATTACCCCCTTACAGATAGCTAGAAAGATCAAAGGAGTCAGTAGGAACTTATCTGAGATGCACATATTTCTCATTGCTCAAAGAATATTTAGCAACCTCTGGAGGAACCCTGGTTGAGAAAGGCTGATCTATAGCTACTCAAAATATATTGTACATACACGCAATATTCTCTGTGCAGTTCCTGTGCTGTCACCTTGTGTGTGTTGGATGCTCAGTGACTGCAACTCATCAAAACCGTAACTTTTTCATTTCAATGGTCATAACATTGACTGTATATTCAGGAAGAATTAAATGGCTAGGTCTGGAAAGATCTCCTGAGGACAGGGTCCAGGACTGCATCTAGGTACACAAGCCACCTGGTCTCCATGACTAAGAAAGAGGATGCAGTTACTGAGTGACCACCAATCAAGCAGCTGACTACAGCACAGACAATCTTCAGACATTATAAACAGATCTTTAAAGCAGCAACCCCCAACTTTCCACCCTGAGAATACATCACGTTCTTAGTACCTTTTGCCACGCCAGTTCCCACTCTCTTGAACTCAGGATTCAGAAGTCTTGTGCCATCTTCCATTCCTGAGATAATGAGCCCTGAAAGACAGGGACCCCCGGTATGGATAAAAAACATCTTCCGCTAAATTTCCTGGAGGAAATCAAAGCCATCCTCCTACCACGGGCGATGTTTGGAAAATGCAGAGGCTCAGTCAGCAAACATTGCTTGCAAATGAGAAATGCAGTGTAGATGGGATTGCTGCTTTAAATGAGTAATGGGGTCCTATCCACCAGCGGTGATTGGCAGGCAGGGATCCATGGCACAGTGAGGGCTTGGTACCACTGCACAGGGATCTTTTGGCTTGAGGCAATGTAAATAACATACGTGGTAAAAATAGCTCCACCACGAATCTCACCCGCACAGCAGGAGGTTGGATCAGTAATGTACAGCACCGATACTTCACTGGGATCATGTTCGCAGGCCACGTGCAAAGAAATGAGACTTAGTACTACTGGGTCATTTATTAAGGTTATTTATCTGCATAGATTCACATATCAGGAATATATAAGAAGAAAGTGTCCGTGTTCCGTGGTAACCAGATGTTCCCTTGTATTTTCTGTCCGACCGAAAAAATGAAAACTGGAATCAAACTGACAAAACGATAAAAATGTGGTGCTGCGCTAATCCAATCTGAAGAATGATACTTAAATTATGAAAAATATAAAACCAAAGTGACAGTGCTGATGTCTACAGATCAAAATATCCTCAAATACTATAAGGTGACTGTGCTAATGTAAACGTAATAATATACAGCACAAACTCGTGATATAACATAAAAAAATTTGTGCTGTATATTATTACGTTTACATTAGCACAGTCACCTTATAGTATTTGAGGATATTTTGATCTGTAGACATCAGCACTGTCACTTTGGTTTTATATTTTTCATAATTTAAGTATCATTCTTCAGATTGGATTAGCGCAGCACCACATTTTTATCATTTTGTCATTTAATAATAGAGACAGGGTGTACCCTATCCGGTGTAGGCAGCTTCTCCAGATATATATATATATATATGTGTATGTATGTATGTATGTATGTATGTATGTATGTATGTATGTATGTATGTATATATATATATATATATATATATATATATATATATATATATATATTAGCGCAGGAATAACTTTACTTATTTGTAATCAAACTGGTTGCTGTTGAAGACAGGGACACTTTACTTCAATCGGAATTCATGGATTTCATGAATAAAGTGACCGATGCTGTATATTGATCCCGGTTCATTCCTTTGTTGAGCCTGCCCATTGCCTCTATTTGCCACCGGTAAAAAAATTGAAGGAGTTGTAAGTATACATAACCAGAATGCAGTCTTCCTCTGCCAGCCATTTCTGCCCATAGCAAAGCATTGTGGGAGGAGGACAGTGCCTGTATGCACATACATGACGGCGGGGTGCTTTTTTTTCCTGTTATAGGAAGGTCTCACATGACGTTCAGGCAATGAGCTACCATCGGGTGGATGGTGAAATGAGAGCAGAACAGAACCAGCTCTGAACTTTACCGCATCCACTCACAATTCCTCATTCCTTACAATTTGGTCCTACAAACTTCCTGATGAAAACACACAGGAGATGCCTCAATGGAAGTGGCTCAATGTGGCCACACTGTGTGAGACAAATACACTTTACCAAGTAAGTAAATTCAGAGCTGGCCCGTCCTCTGCAGACTCATGCAAACCAGTTTGGAAAGACAGAAAAAAAGGCGTTTAAAGAGGCCGCGATTGTTATTGGGGACCAGACTTAAGGAACAACTAAATATACAAGAGATGCTGGACCCTCAATTTGCATGACCCTGTGGTCCCCAGAAAGCCAAATCTAAAAAAAACTCTGGCCCGCAAACCACTCATTTTCAGGTCCTGAACAATGACATGCAACTTAGAGCCCCAACTGTGAGAATGTTAAGAATCAATTGTCTAAGGATTTGCGGCTATACTTAGATGTCCCAGTGGATGGAATAGGAACATTTGGCCTGGGAAGCAAACTCAACCAACTTGCCCTTTCATGGTAGGGGTAGATTCCTGTAGCCTAAAGAAAGAATACCATGCAAAGTGTGCTACTGTGCCTCATTGATTGGTGAACATGGTGAAAGGTGTGTGTTCCCTGGTTTATTGTGACACACCTTTCCCCTTCTAAAATCAGTTTCCATAAGGGGTCTTGGCATGTAGTCACAAAATCTCAGAACCACAAAGAAGTTGGTGCTGGAGCCTGGGTCGCAGATCTGAAAGAGGGAGGGGATAGCTATATAATGCCCAGGATGTATCACTGACCTGCTCTGATCAATGTCTGAATGATGAAGTATCTCCACTCCAGGCCACCAACCCAAGATTTTCTAATACTGACCCATGGGGGAAAATACCCCCCCCCCCCTTACTTCCCAGCCAAGTCATCCCAGTTTCCCATCACTATGGCCTTACATCCAACTAGCTCAGCGTAGACAACCTAGACCTAGCTAGAGACAGACAGACACAAACGATACACAGAGGTTTCTATAGATCAGATCTGCAAAAGTATTTAAACAACTTGATCGTGACATTTCCCAACGCCTCTTGCAGCTGTCTTTTCAGAGACACTAATAATAAACCTGTTAATAATTCAGCACAAGATGGATGATCAGATGCTGCATCTGCACAACCTCTCTGTGAAGGAATCTCAGGTATCATGCATCAACCACCATTAAAACAGAGGCAGATCAATGGAAGACAAGTCCATGCTACAACAAACATCCGCGCCGCAACCCGATTCAGTGTTAAAGGGACATAACCACCAGGCCAGATTGTGGTTGTGATTGGCTGAAAGTTTAAGTTCTGCGCCTTTTTTCTGACTGGTCTGTGCATTTGCTGCTTATGAGCAGGCTTGGAGCTGGAAATTAATTAACTCGCGGTTAACACAGTAACTGACATTTATTCCTCCATAATGAAATTGCGGGTTATGAGCCTGTTTTGTAGATTTATGGAGAAGTTCTGGTGATTCATTTAAACGATGCTCCTCGATGACTATCCAATAAATGTTACTTTAATCAGCATTTAAACTCCCCGTTAAATATGGCAGCCGCATTACCTTCTGGAAAGTATTAAGGTTTATTATCGATGACTGGTTTTAAGAGGCCACTTATATAGTCCCTTTAACTGTTATTTTAAAAATTATGCCTGCGGATGGCAATTGGGTATCATTCCATGATGAGCATGCAGCGGGGGGACATGCATGAAACACAGCCATTTACAGCGTTACCTTTATCCTGCTGACCATCATCTGGATTCCGGGGCAATTTATAGGATAGTTTCGGTTTTTGGTGGAGTTCGGTGTTCCCTTGAGGTTTAAAAGACAGTGTTAATAAGGGTTAGAATTGGATTTTACCTCACAACAATTATTTGTTCTATGTAGATGTCTTTTTTAATATCCGATGTTATATTTATAGCAGTTTTACACTTTTACTTAACACGTTGTTATTGTCAGTGTTTATTCTATATTTATCAACAGGTTTATTTTTTTGTTTTTGCACTAGTCCAAAAACTCCCTAAAAACTCATTAAAACGCATCAGTTCATCAACAATTCAGGTATCAGCTGCATACTTTACATATCATTGAGGACAAATCCAAATGAGGGTACCTCAATGTGCAGTACATTTGCATCATGGTCTGTTACTTTTCCCCCCAACACACACACATACATACAAAGTAAATCTAGACATCTGCCGTTGAGCACGCCACAGCGTACAGATACTGTGGAGTGTGCTGCACTGCCGAAAGGAAGGGTACTACAGACTGGGGAATATACAGTATATGTACAGTCTTAAAGCAGGTGTTTCCAGACTTTCCAAACTAAGGACCAGTTTACTGTCCTTCGGACTTTAGTAGGGCCAGATTATGCCTCAGACTTGGTGGTCAGTGGGGGTAACAAAATCACATAACGCCTGTGGGTGTTGGAGGAGGAATAGTGCCCCCATCATTGGTGCCAATGGGAGGAATAGTGCCCCATCATTGTTGTCAGTTGGCGGAATGATGCCCCGTCATTGGTGTCAGTGGGCGGAATGATGCCCCGTCATTGGTGTCAGTGGGCGGAATGATGCCCCGTCATTGGTGTCAGTGGGCGGAATGATGCCCCGTCATTGGTATTAGGTGAGAGGAATAGTGCCCCATTGTTGGTTTCAGCGGGAGCAATATGAAATTGGGATCAAACACAGGGCACATGATATAGAACTAGGAGGAAAGTTTATTCTTAGAATGTATTGTAGTGTAACATCTACTCTTTCATCTGTTGAGGCCCAGCTGGGTGATCCACGTGGCACACGAGTCCCCAAGGCTGCAACTGGCAGGGAACACCCTGAGATCCACCCACCCTGGCATGACTGGGTTCCCAGTGTCCTTTTCAAACATGCTACTGACCCTGCCCACCAACAGACCTGTTAAGCCTCAGTGCAAAGGACCATTTCCAGGAGATGTCCCCATGTATGTTTGAGGAAAGAGCAATCCACACAAGAGCTATCTTTTGCAGGTGTTACTATATTAAAAAGTGCAAGGTACAAGTCAGCCTCCGAAGGGCGGCGAAACACAGCTTACAGTTGTGACCAGCTCGTAGATATTGGTTGGCAATTTACAGAGAGAGCAAGACCAATATGAGATACAGAGTCCAGAGAAGAGACATGACAAGAGGCCCAAACATACAGGAGGGGTGTCCGAAAGTCCAGCATCCCCCCCAAAGGGGAATGCAAGTAGTTTCATTATACAAATCCTCCATCTACCTACAACTTCCCCTTTAGGGGGAAACTAACAATACATGCTTCCTGTATACATTCAGATCTGTGCTTCAGCTCTCACAGGGAAAAAGAGTAACCACTGTCCTCATAGTAACTACTGGTACCAACCCCAGGAAGCTGTCCACCCTCCTAATATAAATTCACCCAGAGTGCCCCTCTTCTAACAGGGGCAGGACTGGCACTAAAACCCAGGCAGCTCCTAAACAGAATCTCACTCTCCAGCCATGGGGACAACTAATGGCCAACCAGGTGAACTACAACGGCTTGGAGACATTTTTATCAAACTTACTGATGCCTCAAAAGGGAAAAAATTGGATTTTTGGCTTACCGTAAAATCTATTTCTCTGAGTTCATAGACCGACACAGCGCTCCATTTTTCAGAACCATGGGGTTATAACCGCCCCCTACAGGAGTAGGACACTAGATAGAAAAAGAGACTTGGCTATGCCAATTGGCACCCCCTCTCTGCTATAGGCCTTCTGTTTAGTAACAAGCAGTGTCAGAAGTATTAAAACTCCTTAGAGGGGTGGGTGCTGTGTCTGTCAATGAACTCAGAGATTTTACGGCAAGTAAAAAATCCCATTTTCTCTTTCGTTCATTGACAGACACAGCGTTCCATTATTCAGAACCATAGGGACGTCCCAAAGCAGTGCCAAACATGAAGGGTGGGACAACGAAAAATCCTAAGGCTAACACAAGAGCCAACCAGGTAACAGGAGCTCAATAGAGAACAAACTGGAGCCCAACCTGAACAATACCCCTTCCAGAGGGAATTGACCCTCTAAACAGCAGCCTTCAAAACTTTGCGGCCAAAAGAGGTATACGCAGATGCCAACACATCCACTTCGTAGAACGTTGTGAAAGTGTACACCGACGACCAAGTGGCCGCCTTGCAAATGAACGCCTGATGACAGAAGGCCCAAGAAGAATGCGCCGTAACAGGTAAAGGAGGAACACAATCCCTGACAGAATAGACCAGAATCATCATCTGTCTGATCCATCCAGAAATGGTCGCAGAAGAAGCAGATAGCCCCTTTCTTGGCCTATCCGGGATTACAGTGCGTCTGACCTCCAAAAGGACTCAGTGGCTGCCAAATACACCCGAATCCCCCAAACCACATCCAGGGCAGATAAGGCAAATTCCCTAGGATGTGTTGAACAGGGACACAAGGAAGGCAACACAATGTCCTTATTGAAAGCGAAATCCGAGGAAGGAACGACGGAAAAGTGCGAAGAACCACCTTAACCTTGTGTAACACTGGGTAAGGTGTATGACAACATAACGCCACAATAACGGAAACCCTGCGAGCAGAGGTGATGGCCACCTTCCGAGACAGAGTAAGTAGTGGAATCTCCCGAATATATTGAAAGAGAGGCTTCTGTAGAACCGAAATCACCAAGTTCAGATCCCACGGTGGTAGAAGAGACCGCACAGGTGGTACCCGACGTCAAACTCCTTGAATAAAAAAGGTACACACCAAGGAGTGTGAGACCAGGGGATGCTGAAGAAGACCACCCTCCTTGATGGTACTTAAGGCCCATTCCTGCTCAACCCCCCATGAAGGGAGGCAGGAATCAGAGCCACAAACAACAAGAATGAATGCCCAGTGACTCACACCGGGATACTGCACTTTACACATCTGGAGGTAGAACCTCCTAGGAGGTAGACCTCTAGCCATCAGCAGCATCGGAACTGCAGCACCTAACTCATCACAGCCAGGCCGTTAAAACCAGCAACTCTAAAGCAGGTTGGGAGAACGGCCCTTGGGCTAGTAGATCCTCCCTGAGAGGCAGTCGCAAAGGAACGTCAGTGACGAGGCGCACCCGTTCGATGTACCCAGACCAACGGGACCCATCCGGAGCCAATAGAATGACTGGAATCTCCATGGCTGTGATCCTGCACAAAAGCCACAGCAGAAGCTAGGAGGAAAGGTGTAGAGCAAACGTTACCGGCCCCATGGGCCACCAGAGCGATTGAGGTGCCCACCAGAGGGTCCCGTGACCTTGCCAGAAACCTTCGTACCGTTTTGTTGAGCCAGCATGCAAACAGATCTACCTCAGGAGTGCCCCATTGGAGACATATCCGATGAAACACTGCCTAGTGAAGGGCCCACCCCATGGTCCAACCCTAGCCGACTGAGGCATCCGCCTGTCAGTATTCCACTCCTGGAATGCGCATGTCAGAGGGGGCTGGAACGAGACGTTCTGCCCACCGGAGGATACTGGCAACTGCCAGGGCTGCCAACACCCTATTTGGCCCGCCCTGGTGATTGACATAAGCCACCGCCGTTGCATTGACTGACTGGATTCTTACCGGGAGTCACCGAAGATGATCCGTCCATGATCCAGACATAGTCCGATTGCTAAAAGTTCCAGGATATTGCTCTTTAGTCAGGATTCCACCAGCATCCAACGTTCCTGAGCAGAGCTCAGTCCCAGGATACCTTCCCACCCAGACAGACTGGCATTGGTGATCACACTGTTCAATACAAGGGGAGAAAGGATTTACCCCACCGAAGAACCGGAGAGCGAAGCCACCAGACCAGGGAACCTCTGGTTTCCTCGTTCAGCTGAATCCAATTGTTTAGAGACCTTGGGCACTTGTCCCATTATGCCAGGATCTCCCTGAAGGGAGCTTGTATGGAACTGTGCAAATGGAATTGCCTCAAAAAGGTAGATACCATCAGACCAAACACCCACATGCAGGTCCACAGGGAGGCCCACCTGCCGGACAACAGTAAATGAAAACACAGCATGCAAAATCTGTAGTTTAATCTGGGGAATTAACACTCTGGCCAGAGCTGAAGCCCGGGTCAGGCTCAGATAATCCAATGTTCTGGAAGAGACCAAAGCAGACTTCAGATAGTACAGAAGCCAACTGAAATCTGTCAAGGTCTGTATAGGAGCTACGTTGCCCTCATGGTAGTCGAGGACTCGCAGAAGAAGATCATCCAGGCAGCTCAGGACCGCAAACTCCCAGACGTAACCATGCCAGATCCGATGCCAACACCTCGTGAACATCCGAGGAGAGGTGGTAAGACCAAAGGGCAACACCACGTGCTGATAATGGTCTGTACCCACAGCAAAACAGAGGAAGCGCTGGGTCGGGGCACATAGTGGAATGCGTAAGTAAGCAATTGTGATGTCGATAGAAGCCAGAAAGTTCCCATTATGAAGGGGTGCCACCGCCGTGCGGAGGGACTCCATCCTGAACTTCTGTACCCACACCAGGCAGGTCAGGGCCTTAAGGTCCAGAATTGTATGTACCAAGCCCTCCATCTTTTGGACTGTGAACAGGTTTGAATAAAACTCCTGAAACTGTTCGGGACATCACACTCTGAAGCAACAAGGCTTGCATAACCCCACGAGGAGAACCACAAATGGTCTGGCGATAGATGCACATTGGAAGCAAAAGCAAACTAACTATGTTTGGGGAACAAGGCCAAAAAACTATCTTGTAACCGGACAAAATCAAAACGCGCAATGATGTCATCCAGGGTAGCCCCCCACAATATATGTCTAAGCACCACTGCGGAAACAGAGTTCAGCAACCAGGGGAACTGCGGCCAAGAGGCATAGCAGACAAACTGCAGCACCGTCCTAGACCAACGGGTCCGCCGATGCAGCAAAGGCAGGGGGATTCTGTTCCCCCTCCAGGTATGTCAGCTGGATCTTTAGAAGCCAGAGATTTCTCTATTACAATCATGGTTGCCTTGAGCAGCCTAGAGACAGGGGGATCCACTACTGGTGGAAAAGTCCACTTCTGAAGGAGAGACTCCTCAAAGGGGTACCTTACAGCAAGCGTTTTTTGGAAGCAAAGGGGCACTTTGGACAATCCCAGTCTTCATGGACAAATTTGGCAAAATAAGAGGGAGAAGAGAATGCTTTTGCCACACAAAACGGCTTATGGGTGCCAAAGGGGAACCGGCCTTCTGCCGCAGCCAACATCTTGAAAAGTTCCCACACAGATGTAAGAAGTGCAACAACCAGTGTCTTTTCATGCAGCACTGCAGTTGTGGAGGAATCCTCACTCCCTGACAGGACAGGGAGCGTGGCCACCAACCCTGCAAGGTGGGCCACGTCCGTGGTGGCAGAGCCAGATATAGGATCGTTCAAGACAGAGGAGGTAGGGGAGGGCCGGGGGGTGCCATTTACTAGACTATATGCCTAAGCGTCACCACAAAAAACTCCACCAACTGAGACCCCCACTGCCCGAGGCCGCACAGGGGATGTCGACCGAGGCCCAGCACAGGAAATGCTGACCGAGGCCCAGCACAGGGGGCCCAGACCGAGGCCCAGCACAGGGGGCCCAGACCGAGGCCCCGCCCAGGGGGCCCAGACCGAGGCCCAGCCCAGGGGGCCCAGACAGAGGCCCAGCCCAGGGAGCCCAGACAGAGGCCCAGCCCAGGGGGCCCAGACAGAGGCCCAGCACAGGGGGCCCAGACAGAGGCCCCTCACAGGGGGCCCAGACAGAGGCCCCTCACAGGGGGCCCAGACAGAGGCCACTCACAGGGGGCCCAGACAGAGGCCCCTCACAGGGAGCGCAGACAGATGCCGCCCACACAAGACACCACTGAGGTCCCTCACAGGGGGCGCAGACAGAGGTCCCTCACAGGGGGCACAGAGGCCCCGCATAGGGGGCGCAGACAGATGCCGCCCACACAAGGCATCCCTGAGGCCCCTCACAGGGGGCGCAGACAGAGGCCCCTCACAGTGGGCGCAGACCGAGTCCCCTCACAGGGGGGCGCGGACCGAGGCCCCTCACAGGGGGGCACCGAACGAGGCCACCCACACAAGGCACCACTGAGGCCAGGCACAGGGAGCGCCCACGCTGGGCCCACCTAATGGACCCCCAAAAGGAGATTGCCCTCAGAGCTCCCACAGCGCCGCTCCTCTGGCCTAGTGGGCCGCAGCCTAAATATTCAACCACAGGCAGCGAGTGCGCGGCCCGCGGGGGGACAGGACCGATCCGAGCCGCTGAAGGGAGGGCGGACACCCAAAAACAGAAAGCGGCGGCCTCCGCCGCCTGCCCTGGGGCTGCCTACCCAGCACCCGGTCGGTAGGCCTAAATTAGGGGAGGGCCGCTGCAGGGAGTCCACCAATTGCGGACATCCGGTCACCCGCCTTCTAGGCCCAACCACTGCAGCAGGTGGGCCCAAGGGATACCCCCCGAGTAGCAACCCCGAGGGTGGAAGGGGGTGGAACAGTGTGTCCAAAAGCACCTAGGCCAGAAGCCTGGGCCTCACCGGGGGGGGGGTGAGTGGAGGAGAACCCTGGAGGGACCGACCACCCCAGGGAGTACCCGCGCCCCACACCACATCCAGGGAAGGAAGGGGGCCCCGCACCTACCAATCCAGCAAAGCGTGTGGTTAATGCTCCCAGACAGATCCCCTCGCACCGAAGTGGGGGGGCCGTCGGCCATGAGGAACTCAGACTCAGTCCGAGACCCGGTCGTATGCGACCTCGCGAGACGTTTAACTCGCAGGGCCAGTCCCGTCCAGTGGGGCTATGTCGCGGCCACATAGTTGCGTTCTGCACGTGTTTGCTGGCCAGACCACTGGATGTTATTGTCCAGCCCGGCAGTTGACTGTAGATCTCACCAGAGAAAAATCCAGGAAAAAAGAAAACAAACAAAAAAATTCCCAGGACCAGAGATCCCAGCAGGGAACTAGGTCTTTACGCAGCAGAAAAAAACTGAAGGCCTATAGCAGAGAGAGGAGTGTATACCACCTAGGACTGCCCATAGGCATAGCCAAGTCTTTTTTTTTTGCCTAGTGTCCTACTCCTGTAAGGGGCGTTATAACCCTATGGTTCTGAATAATGGAGCGCTGTGTCTGTCAATGAATGAAAGAGAAAATATTTTTAAAAAGAGATCTTCTGTGGGTCTCGTCTCCACTCATAATTTACCTGATCATCACTAAATGCACTCTTAATTCACCAAATCACAGCTGGAATTCCCAGGGTTCCCCCCGGTCACCTTACTTGACTAGCAGGAGACAAGGGCAATTGTTTGTGAGCTACGTGACTATAGAGTGACGGAGGCCGGACCGCTGCCTTTATCCCCCAGGAATTTTTAGAAAATGATGCTGTGACAGACGCGTGCAAGTCACTGTCAAAGTCACTTAGAAAGAAAGCAGCTAGAAGCCGACCTTACTGCAGGGAGCGGACGATGACTGACAGCCAGGAGAATGACTTGACGCACAACATACTGATCCTACCGAGGACAATTCCTCCTCTTGTCTGGGAGCAGCAAACTTCAAACGGACACCAGAATTATACAGTCAGGTCCATAAATATTGGGACATCAACAATTCTAATCTTTTTGTCCCTATACACCACCACAATGGATTTGAAATGAAACGAACAAGATGTGCTTTAACTGCAGACTTGCAGCTTTAATTTGAGGGTATTTACATCCAAATCAGGTGAACGGTGTAGGAATTACAACAGTTTATATATGTGCCTCCCACTTTTTAAGGGACCAAAAGTAATGGGACAGAAACAATCATACATCAGACTTTTACTTTTTAATACTTGGTTGCAAATCCTTTGCAGTCAATTACAGCCTGAAGTCTGGAACATACAGACATCACCAGACGCTGAGTTTCATCCCTCGTGATGTTCTGCCAGGCCTTTACTGCAACTGTCTTCAGTTCCTGCTTGTTCTTGGGGCATTTCCCCTTCAGTTTTGTCTTCAGCAAGTGAAATGCATGCTCAATTGGAGTCAAGTCAGGTGATTGACTTGGCCATTGCATAACATTCCACTTCTTTCCTTTAAAAAGCTCTTTGGTTGCTTTCGCAGTATGCTTCGGGTCATTGTCCATCTGTACTGTGAAGCGCCGTCCAATGAGTTCTGAAGCATTTTGCTGAATATGAGCAGATAATATTGCCTGAAACACTTCAGAATTCATCCTGATGCTTTTGTCAGCAGTTACATCATCAATAAATACAAGAGAACCAGTTCCATTGGCAGCCATACATGCCCACGCCATGACACTACCACCACCATGCTTCACTGATAAGGTGGTATGCTTTGGATCATGAGCAGTTCCTTTCCTTCTCCATACTCTTCTCTTCCCATCACTCTGGTACAAGTTGATCTTGGTCTCATCTGTCCATAGGATGTTGTTCCAGAACTGTGAAGACTTTTTTAGATGTTGTTTGGAAAACTCTAATCTGGCCTTCCTGTTTTTGAGGCTCACCAATGGTTTACATCTTGTGGTGAACCCTCTGTATTCACTCTGGTGAAGTCTTCTCTAGATTGTTGACTTTGACACACATACACCTACCTCCTGGAGAGTGTTCTTAATCTGGCCAACTGTTGTGAAGGGTGTTTTCTTCACCAGGGAAAGAATTCCTCGGTCATCCACCACAGTTGTTTTCTGTGGTCTTCCGGGTCTTTTGCTGTTGCTGAGCTCACCGGTGCCTTCTTTCTTTTAAGGATGTTCCAAACAGTTGATTTGGCCACACCTAATGTTTTTGCTATCTCTCTGATGGGCTTGTTTTGTTTTTTCAGCCTGATGGCTTGCTTCACTGATAGTGACAGCTCTTTGGATCTCATATTCAGAGTTGACAGCAACAGATTCTAAATGCAAATAGCACACTTGAAATGAACTCTGGACCTTTTATCTACTCCTTGTAAATGGTATAATGAGGGAATAACACACACCTGGCCATGGAAGAGCTGAGCAGCCAATTGTTCCATTACGTTTGGTCCCTTAAAAAGTGGGAGGCACATATACAAACTGTTGTAATTCCTACACCGTTCACCTGATTTGGATGTAAATACCCTCAAATAAAAGCTGAAAGTCTGCAGTTAAAGCACATCTTTTGTTTCATTTCAAATCCATTATGGTGGTGTATAGAGACAAAAAGGTTAGAATTGTGTTGATGTCCCAATATTTATGGACCTGACTGTATATGAAAACTGCAGCTAAATTGCGCCAGAGGGACTAGTCATGTCTAAAAAATCTATAGCCTCACCTGCACAACTGAGGGTTGTCTGGGAGCAGCAAACTTCAAACGGACACCAGAATTATATATGAAAACTGCAGCTAAATTGCGCCGGAGGGACTAGTCATATCTAAAAAATCTGTAGCCTCACCTGCACAACTGTGGGTCACATCAGACAAATTATAAAAGGTCAAGGTTGAGAATTACTTCACTCTGTTGTGGTGGAGCTACTATTGGGACATTTGTAGAAATGTGCTTATCTTATACCATATAGCCCTGTCCTGCGTCTCATAAAAGTCTCCCCAATTAGCACAGCAACAAATGCAAAACATTCCTCATCCCACCATAATGTACATGAGGCAAGCAAAGGAAGTCCCTGGCAACAGGAGTGCCAGCTGCCACCTATAATAAGACTTATCTGTAGGTAAAAGTTAATATCTCCTAAATCTGCAGAGTTTAGGAGATATTCACCCTTCATGCAGCCGCTGACATCAGCGGCACAAGCGTGCTGAAGGTCCGGAGGCTCGTGCCGGAACGGGGGACTCCTGCACGCATGTGATCGGGCGAGCTGCGGGAGCTTCGTTCTAAGGTAAGTATTTCATAATGTGCTAGTATCCACCCTGTTAAAAACACAGATAAGGCTCGATTCACAAAGCGTGAAAAACAGAACTCTAGGCAAAAATAAAAAATACAGTCTGAGGCTGGCCATACACGGAGCAAATTTCTTTCCTGCAACCACTCCTATACTTTCCTGCAACCACACATATACTTGCGTCTATGGCTGAAGAATCAGTCTCATACCGCAGTTGTCCCCCCATCAGCTCTAAGCCCAAGAACTGAGCGATCACAAGACTGCTGATCAGCTTTTAGTCCACTCTGAGCAGAGAGAGGTGACGGTCAGTCACTGCTCTCAGCTCTGCCCCTCCAGCTCTCACAGGAACGTCACGATGGGGGGGGGGGCGGAAGCAGCTAGTTCAGGCACTCAATGGTGCGTTGAGAGGCTGAGGCAGCTGCCTATCGGCATCTGAGTAGAGCCCGACAATATGGTCAGGATCCTTCCAGAGTCTGGAGCGGCTCTCTGACTTAAGCCAGCAGCAGAGATCAGGGAAGCAGGGATCTGAGGTTTTTTCCCTTCAACCTGCTGGTTAAACGAAAAAAAAAAAAACTGTGTGTAAACCCTGCCTTAGGGTCCCTTTGTCAGTATTTGAATTTTGTGAATTGGACCTGTAGTATACAATATAGAGTATTTTTAAAGTCGAATTTCATCCAGTAGGTATTTCAGTTATGGGTGAAGTGGCCTCCTGCCTTCCTATAGATCTTTGGCACTCCAGTGATGAAATTATCCTTCCATGTTCTTGCACCATTAGGTGCTCGTGCCCACTTTGGGGTGTTCTCGCTCCTCTTTTTGTAAAGATATTCAAAAATTCAGCAGCAGGGTCAGGTGTACAGAGCTGGGCTTTTAGCATTGAAATCTCACCACCAAAGTTTGAAAAATATAAGAAAAGTGCAGTAACCCGTAGTAACCAAATTTTAGTTCACACCCGTAAGATGAGTGATGACTGAATAGCTGCTATGGGTTACTGCACTTATTGCCCCTCGTTTTTTCCAATAATCCACAGTAGCTCAATTTTGCCTATTACTGAATGACAGAGTGCTGTCCAGTGATTTCTGATTGGCTGCTGTGGGTTACTGTAGATGAACGCAGAGAAGAACAGGGGGACCCCCATAAAATGGATTGTTTTGTCTGCAGGAGTCTGAACACACCCGGACTATATGGTGTCACTAACACAAAGCTATGAGGTGTTATTTCCCAGCAACACTGTGCGCTATGCTGCAGCCCGCTGAGATCCGTCTGCTGCTTTTGTTTGGAGCTCAGATTGATTCACAGCTAATTATGACAATTATCACCGACTCTGCTGTGTTCTCAAAGTGAAGCACAGGTGGTCCCATCACTCCCACTGTCCCCGGAGGTTCTGAAATGATCTGCTCAGATCATGCCAGAGTAATCCATTCCTTCATTCACACCAATTCTTCTACATCATCCATTTGCCCTTTCTTGTATAACTGTTTTTTCAGGAGCTGTACAGGATCTCCTCCCTTCCATCAACACCCAGACACACTGACCCCAACAAATACACCGACACCAGGACACTCTTTATCAAATAAACCCATACCAAGACATCCTGACCCCAACAAATACACCGACACCAGGACACTCCCACCCCTTATCAAATAAACCCATACCAGGACATCCTGACCCCAACAAATATACCGACACCAGGACACTCCCACCCCTTATCAAATAAACCCATACCAGGACATCCTGACCCCAACAAATACACCAGGACACTCCCACCCCTTATCAAATAAACCCATACCAGGACATCCTGACCCCAACAAATACACTGACACCAGGGCATGCAGACCACTCCGACTACACCAACACAAGGACACAATGACCCCCTCTGAATACACTGTTACCAGGACACACCAACCCCTCCAAATACACAAACACCAGGACACACACCCTTCCCTCATGCCCAATACAACAACATCAACACACACTGACCTCTCCAAATACACTGACTCCAGGACACACCAACCTCTCAAAACATTGACACCAGGACTCACTGACCCCTCTGAATACACCAACACCAGGACACTCCCACCCCTTATCAAATAAACCCATACCAGGACATCCTGACCCCAACAAATACACTGAAACCAGGGCATGCAGACCACTCTGAATACACCAAACACATGGACACAATGCCCCTCTCTGAATACACCAACCCCTCCAAATACACCAACACCAGGACACACACTCTTCCCTCAAACTAATACAACATCAACACACACTGACCTCTCCAAATACACCGACTCCAGGACACATCAACCTCTCGATACATTGACACCAGGACTCACTGACTCCTCTGAATACACCAACACCAGGTCATACTGACCTTTCCCCTTCTCCGTATACAATAACACCAGGACGCACAGACACCTACCTAATTGTCCCACATTGGGACACACAGACCCTCAGAATACACTGACACAGGACACGCTGAACCTTCCTAGTATACCGATATTAGGTCAGTCATCTCCCTTGTAAATGAATTGCCATTTCAATTGCCCCCATTTCCCTGTACACTTAGCAACACATCCCAGCAGCGTAGCTGCTCCCAGAGATCTGCACTTGTTGTGCACCTAGTAGTGATTGGTGTGATCTCTCATGGTGGCCACGTTTAATCTTAGGATTTGTCAGTAGTTCAGTCTGCCCTGAACAGATCATTGGCTTCCGAGAAGCTTTTAAAGCGAAGAGCAAAAAGGCTCTTTGATAGCGGTAATAGTATTCAGCTTGTCAGATCACAGGCAGAAGAACAATGATCAGGCAGAGGAGGAGAGCGTGGCAGTAATAAGCCGACTGTGCCCACTGTTGTATGCAGTGCCAGGAAGTTACCGTCATCCTACCTCTGCTTATTAAGAAATTGAAACCTGAATGGGGAGCAGAGCAAATCTGCTGCTCTCGTAAATATATACCTTCTGGCAAGAGAGACACCGGTATGCCTGGCATGTATCTGTTTGAGAACAGCATTATCTTGTTTCAGTATGTGTGCTCAGGCTCTTAAACCGGTCATAGATGGATCAGATTTGGGCTGATACAGCAGGGACCGGCCAAGATTCAATCCATGTATGGGCAGGCTGGTTGTACTTTAGTTGATCCACCAATCAACTTTGGTACAACCAGCCTGTCGTATTTTTGGCACGCAATTACTGCCAGCAGCTATAGCCGCTAGCAGTAATCATTGTGATCTCCCGTCCGGAAAGGCTCCCCTCCCCACCCCCCAGCAAAACACAATAGCGCTGCGGGAGGGATTCCCCCATCAACACTGATTGGATTGATGTGGGAATCAAGTGATTTTTTTGGTTTCAGGAAAGAAAATGGAATCATCTATGGCCTGCCTTAAATTGTCCACTGTGGCCAGAATAGCAGGTGCTCATTTTGGGGATTAAGCCTGGCTCGTCTGAATAGGAAGTGTGATCGGGAGGTGCTGGATTAGGTTCTACTGTGCAAAGCGAAGTCTTATAATTCTGTGTACTATAGCTAGGTGATTCTCAAACACAAAGGGGCCTTGCAGACACATTGGGTAAAATAAAGAAGAAGATGTAGTAAACCAGGAGCACCACATCAATGGTTCTGGAGTCTTAAAATATTTTACGACTAAAAAAGGAATGTTATAGGCCAGGGGTCTCAAACTAGCGGCCCTCCAGCTGTCGTGAAACTACAAGTCGCATCATGTCTCTGCCTGTGGGAGTCATGCTAGTAACTGTCAGCCTTGCAATGCCTTATGGGACTTGTAGTTTCGCAACAGCTGGAGGGCCACCAGTTGGAGACCTTTGTTATAGGCCAAGGTGTCTGAGCCGCTGTAAGTGCCACTTTCAGGGTTAAAATTATGTTTATGATAAAATGGTGGACTTGAATGGCTTGGGGAACCCTGGCATAACATGGCCTTTAACTAGTGGTTGGTATTACCAGCTGCTGAAGCCTGACCACAATATTACTCAAGATTTCTCCAATTCATTTGAATCCACCATTTCATCAAAAACAGATCTTTAAGCCTTGGTGAAGGAGGCCACTTCATTCTAATACCATTGATGTGGTGCACCCTGTTTTCCTACACCTCATGGTTATGTTGCGTGTTTGTAAGTATTATGTAGAGATAAAAAAAAAAGTTGAGAGAAGCAAACATTATTTGCAAAGTTTACTATTTTTACTACTCATGCTTAATAGCATCACAAAAATACAGTACAATTTACATGTCACCAACCTATCTGCAGAGGTTTCCTGTAATAAAACTGAATAGCAAAGAATGTTCAGGGAAAGGTGATCTAACAGGCATATTTATTTCCCAGAATGAGGGACAGATAATGGAGCTTGTCCTTTTAGCACTTCCCCTACATAAAAAGCAAGAAGTAACAGAGACATTTGTGCAAAGACAGAAGATCTTGTTTAATCAGTACTCCACTGCCAGCTGCAGAACTTAAGGAAAAAGTCAAAATTGGATGCAGGATCCCAAGTCACACTAAATAAGGCACATTTGGTTGTAGGAAATCAGCCCCACATAAGCTGTATGTTGGAGGGAAGAAAAAGTTAGTACACTGTACTATGATGATTAATGCTGCTCTATGCCTGCTGATTGCTCTATGCCTGCTGACTGCTCCTATTCTAATGCCACGTACACACGATCGGAAATGCCGTCAGCAAAACTCCAATGAGAGCTTTTTGTCGGAAAATGCGACCGTGTGTATGCTCCATCTGTCTTTTGCTGGCAGAATTCCAGCCAGCAAAAGATTGGGTGCATGTTCTCTATTTCTCGGTCGGGAAAAGTTCCTATCCGAAAACGTGATCGCCTGTATGGAATTTGGACGCGCAAAAAACGTTGCACGCTCGGAAACAATTTGACGCATGCTCGAAAGCATTGAACTTCATTTTCTCGGCTTGTCGTAGTGTTGTACATCACTGCGTTCTTGACAGTCGAAAGTTCAGAAAACTTTTGTGTGACTGTGTGTATGCAAAGCAAGCTTGAGTGGAATTCCGTCGGAAAAACCATCCAAGTTTTTTCTGACGGAAATTCCGTCCGTGTGTACAGGGCATAAACCCAGCATGGACAGGACAACATTGATTGGCCACTTTTAAAAAAAGCAAAAAATGAGCTATAAAAATAAATAAATAGTGTATTAACCATTCACAGCCAATCAGAAAACATTCTGCAGCATTCTGACTTTCATCATTGGTTTTTGCATCATTTTATCAAGTAATCCTAGGTATACACTATATGGTCAAATGTTATGAGAAACCCTCCAAATGATTGAGCTCAGGTGTTTCCAGTGAAGGGTACTGGTAATAGTGCAGCATACAAAACACATTTTTAGACAATTGTGTTCTTCCAACCTTCTGTTAACAGTTTGGGGAAGTCTATTTTCTGTTCCAGCATGACCAAGCCCCTGTGTACAAAAGCTTTCTCCATAAAGACATGGTTTGACCAGTCTGGTGTGGAGGAACTAGAGTGACTTGGACAGACCCCTGGCCTCAATCCTATTGAACACCTTTGTGATAAATTGGAACACTGATTGGAATCCAGGTCTTCTCATCCATCATTACCTGACCTCACAATATTCTAAACAAACATTTCAAAATCTTGTGGAAAGGCTTCCTAGGAGAGTGGAGGCTGTTATAGTAGCAAAGGAGGAGAGGCCAACTGCATACTAATGGCCATGGTTTTGGAATTTGACGTCCAACAAGGTCATATAGGTTTGATGGTCAGGTGTTCCTAGAGCTTTGGTCTTACAATAGATTTTGTGTGTCACTTGTCAACCATTGTCACTTCTTTCCAGCCCCCACTGCTCTGTAAGTGCTCCTTTTGCTTAGCTACCCTGGCCATACTGCTTCCTTTTGGAAACACGTGTCAGAATCTGAGCCTGTACCATTCAAAGTGCTAACATGAGAACTCCATTCACATAAACCAAAAAATACAGATTTCTGCTTGGGGGATGCGATTACACATGGTACAGAGAGGTGTTTAGTATAAGAGCATAATGCAGCTCCTTCCCTGTATGAAGCCCTAATTCCAATGTGGAACTAACAAATCCAGAATTCCCACACAGCGCCAGCTGGAGAGCTCCAAACTGCCAAGCTTCACTGCTACAGAAGCTGCATCTTGTTTTCCAGTGAAGGCAGCCGTGTAATGAGGATAAGATTATTCCCCAGGAAGTGATTTCCTGGATTTGAAGCCCATTCTTCCAATACTCAGCATTGGCTGCCCGTTACATTTTGTGAATAAAGTTCAGTCAGCAAATTCTAGAACCACTGATCTCCTTCCAAGTGTGAACTTTACTGCCTTCTGGAACGAGTGCCAGCACCATCACCCGGGAGCAGTTACCGGACCTGATTTCCATACCTTTACTTTTTCAAACTATGAAATCAATAGTGTCTGATTTACATAAGGTTATAAGCCCCCTTCAATGTGGTATGCCTGCTATCACATGGTGCTGCTGCCCCTTGCATGTCCTGTCCCATTCCCCCATGTACACCCCAGTATGTTGTACAGATCACCCAATTAGGTTGCTGAATACTCCAATATTCTACACTGGTGTTGTGTAGTTACGTCCATCCCCATGAAAACCTCAGTATTGCCCCATTAGGTTCCTACAAGCTGCATACTCCAATAGGCTACACTGGCTGGTGTTGTGCGGTTACCTCCAGGGTAGTACTCGTTCACAGTCCTGTTATCCACTTGTAGGGTTGCGTTGCCTCCATTCCGGGTGTATTTTACCACGTGATAATTACCATCATTCACCGGGGTACTCTCTTCCCGGATAGAGATGTCCATCATACCGATGTTAAATTTCACACCAACCTTGCCTTGTTCCTGTGGAAAGAGAGAGAGAGAGAGATTAGTAAGATAAATGGAAGAATCAGAATTCATATTTAAGGATTTATGCAGGCATGATCCAAATTGACCTTCAAACCTCCCCTCTATGTATCGTGTACCAGCATTATCCTTTTGCTTTTCTTATTTCCTATAGCAAGGAACAGTATTTACTACTCCCTGTGACAGTACCACCCAGCCTTGTAAAATTCTTGCAGGGGCAGCTTTTGGGAGGTCGGCACCTATTAATGTAGCCATGTTCCCAGAAATACATCCATCCGAAGCCCTATCTCTACACACAGTATGTGTGGACAGGCTCGTGGGGGTGAAGACAGCAGCATCTGCTTTGCGGAGGACAAAAAAAAAAAAGGCCTGTATTTGAAGAGGGACAGAAAGGGACACGGGAAGGCGGGACTCTGTAGTCAAGCAGAGAGAACTGGGCAAGTACCGACAACATTCCTTGTTAACTCAATGCAGCAAGGGTGGCGTTGTCAGCTCACTACAGGAAGTTAAAAATGCCCTGGATTTCTGGCAAATGAACAAGTATTTTTCTGTACTTCAATTTTAGAGACAAAACATGGTAAGTGTGCACATATTGCAGAAATATATTGCATTTTTTTCCCCCGCACATACTGTACATGTCACACTGCTCACAATATGCAAAGTAGTACTGGTATCTGAGCTTTACAATTGCTGGCCTGAAAAACCATGTCAGCCTCTTCTACATCCTGCTACCATCTGGCATAGTGTACAAACATCTACTCCCTCAGCTTATTGGTGCTCGGGGCCTTTGCGGCCTCCTGTTACATTAGTCAGAAGATACCATCTCTATGAGCTCATCTAACTGGGCTTTCCTTGGCCTCCAGACCAGCATGTTCACAGCCAGACAGGAGGAAGGACCCTCCACCTATGAAGATTGTACTGATCCCCCTTATGACACGTATTCTTGTCTCTCAGCCTTGTCTTCATGTTCTTCTGAATTAGATATTTTGGGGTTCGTAGCCCCTTCCCCAAAGACTGATTCTTCAGAAATATTCTGCTTGTTTGATTTTATTGTACAAAGCAGATGGAAAGTCTATGTAGTGACAACTGAGCTCATTAGTTGGAACATTTCTGAGGTGACGCACACGAGCTGAAGCTGGTGGTACAAAAGGCTCAGATGGAAGCAGATCATTCTACTCTACTGTAAAATCGATTGACCACAGTCTTTATGGTATTCAATGGAATGACATCATCTGTATCAGTTGAGCACCCTGCCTAAGATGGCTACAGTCCTTAAATAAACCTGTACATATCAAAAACTTCCTAAGAATCTTGGCTGAATATACTAACAAGGCCAGATTCAGACCTTTGCAGGGCATCACTGTAGGCACGTTAGCATGCATGGTGTCCTATTAACATGTGTTTAGTAAAGGCAGCTAAGAATGGGCTTCCAACACACCACAAGGGACCTTTTACCACACCTGCATTATTATTATTTTTTTTACTTAAAAGCACCACAATGCACAGATAGTTCACATGTTTACATTTGGTGTACAAAAAATGCAGATGACACTGCAAAATGAATGGCGGTGCACCACAGTCCAGCTAGGTACGCATTACCATAATGCAAAGGTGTGAGTTTGGCCTTAAACTATTAATTTTAGTATTATGCCTGTGGTCAGTGTATTTGGTAGATGGTAGTAGGTCCCCTTTGGTTGTATTTTAATATATTTAATCTGTTTGCTGCCCATATTTTGTCCTGTTTGGCACAATGAGAGGTAACACTTTCATTCCCCCATAACTGAGCTGAATTTTGATGACCCTATATAACTTAGGTGATGTTGCTTTAACAGAAACATGTCAGAAGAGTATTGTAGGGGCCACTTTCTGAAGATGTCAGCTGTCTGGCCATCTCTGGTGGAAATGTTCTATATCAATGACCTGGATCAAGAATGTAGCAAGTGAGGTCAGAAGCATGTGGACAGTGAATTAGCATGAGAATGGAACTGCTGATCTGCATACTTGTTTCAGTTGTAAAGTTACTAAATTAGTATTACTTCCAGTCAACTAGCATTTCCAGAAGAAGGGGTCCGCAGTGGGAGCCTCCTGTATTTTACCCATGATGGGTTTAAATCCAATTGCCAACTTTTTCAACAGTCCTGTTGAAATACATGGAGATACTGCAAAAAAGTGACGGCCTTGCTCGGGAACTTTGCTGCCACAGAAGAGTTAAGAATGAGTTAAGAATAAGAAGTCCCCGAGCCGACAGCCAATCTCACATAGTAAAAATCTGAATACATTTAATTCCAATTGAGTATAAATGTTACGGTTTCTTTCTCTGCCTCTGCTCCTGTTACTGCTGCCAGGGGACCAATCCAGCGCCACTTGCCTATGTGATTCAGGAGACATCTGGGATGCGGCACAGACAAAGCTGTGGATCACAGAAATGCAAATATGTTCAGACCTTGAACACTTTCCTATCAAGCATGGAAGGAATTGAGGTGCTTCCTTCAGGAGACCCAAACCTGCGCCAAGAAGAGCCCATAGTTATAATATCACAATCATATGCCCCCCCTCCCCCCCCCCAAAGGAAGATCATCCACAATCTCTCCACACTCCATCTTCACTATGGCTACCCACACTACAAGTGCTACAACACCTGGTGTTCGCTTTGACTATGGCAAATATGCTTTTATAACACTTGCAAAAGGTGTGTAACCTATCCAGTTGCATTTGTCTTTCTACTCTAAGCTGGTGATTGGTTGCTTCAAAACATCCCCTTAAATCATTGTTAAAGAAGCTTATCATTGACAATGTAAGACAGGTCCTCTTAAATGTCATCAGCTGCCTGATGGTTCGACAAATGTATCTACCAGAATCAGATCTAATTCACTTTGACCTGAGAGCTCGGCTCATATTAAGTCTTGGCCTCAGGCCAAAGGACGAAAAACACAGGAGCAGCCAGCAGGGCGGTAAGAGGTAGCATACACTGATATGTACAATTCACTGCAGAGACCTGTAACCATGTCACTCCTCTTGAAAGTAATTCTGCATGTAAGAGCAAAGACTTATTCCCCGGGCATTAGAGGAAGATTAGATATGATTACATGAAATTTGTCAGCCTTGTGATCTGCACCCATCAAGCCACCCACACACACCGAACATCACTCAACGGCATCCTGAAAAAGGCTCTAAGTGCTCTTCTCAGCCATCAGTCGAAGAGTGACAGAGACCGAGAAGGGCACAACCAATAGTTCCACGCAGAGCACTAAGGGGCACAACAGGCCCATAAAGAACAAAGAGTGGTACTGACATCTGACACAGAGCACTGAGGGACACCGACCGTTCCACACATAGTGACACCACCAGTCCCACACAGGACACAGAGCGGTGGCCCCCCAACAGTCCCACACAGAGCATCACCTGAGAGTCCCACATGGGACACAGAGTAGCACTGACAGTCCCACAAAAAGACAAAGAGCGGCACCTTAGCATCACAAAACAGGCGTAAAAATGCGGCACTTGATCATCCCACACTGGGCAGAGAAAGGTGGACCCTCAGAGCCACACACTGGGCAAAGAAAGGTGGAACCTCAGAGCCACACACTGGGCAGAGCAAGGTGGCACCTAGAAGTTTCACTCCAGGTAGAGAGAGGCAGTATATACAGCTAACTAGTGCAATAAACCAAAATCTTACAAAGCACAAACCCAACAATCATATCAGAATACTTTAAACCTCTAAAAATAAATACAGTATATACCAGAGCTTCCAAACAAATGCTGAGCAATGCAAATACGCAATCTTTAGTGCAAAAACTGCAAATACAGTGACATAATATAATAAATACTGCCCTGGGAAAACAGATGTTGCACCTGAGAGTCGCAGATTGGGCAGAGAAAGGCGGCATCTGAGAGTCACAGACCGGGAAAAGAAAGGTGGCACCTGAGAGCCACATATAATGTAGAGAGAGGTGGCACCTGAAAGTCACATACCATGTAGAGAGGTGGCACCTGAAAACCACATATTAGGCAGAAGAATGGCAATGCTGTGTTTTACAGCAAGTCAGAGATGAGCAGGACCTCAGAATTCCAGTAAAACAGGAGGGACAGGTAATGGGCACTGTAGGGCAGCCATTTCAAAATAAGTCAACAAAACCATGAGTGCATGTACCCATTAGGTCCTGTGTATCTGCCTCTTCGAAGCTCTAAGGGCAATGAACAGCAAGGAATGTGCTCAGAAGGAAGGTGTAGCCATGTCATAACACAATCCTCCATTATACATCAGTTAGTCACAAATATAATTTGAAACAGGAGCTGTATCCCATGGGCCGCACATCGAAGCAAACCCGCTATACGAAGTATGTGGAAGTCTCAGCCCAGGCTCCTGCTAGGCCATGCCCCCAACGTGTTTTGCTCCCCTCTGTGAGCTTCTCCATGATTAAAGTGATTGTAAACGATCGCCTTGTAAAACAACCAATTCAATTTAAAATAGGAATAAAAAGGCAAAACATTTTTGTATAGATATAAAAAAAATAAACATTATAAATACCTTTTTTTCCCTTTTTGATAAGTGATCACAATCCCGTTATCAGCTGCATAAGAGCTGGGGGGAGGAGAAGCAGCAGCACGCAGAGCTTCCCAGTGAATGGCTGTGTAGCGGGGGGCGTGTCAGGACAAGTCTGATCATTGGAGAGCAGGCTGAGATTCCAGCATAGCTAGAGAACTAATCAGGGTGTGCTCTCTTGCTTTGTGTGGTCAGTTTTTAATAGGAAAGCAGAGGGACTGTCAGGAACACCAGGGATTTCCCACGCAAGAAGCAATACAAAGAGAACAGGATACTTTCTCATACAAGTACAGCAGGCACATTTTAGGAATATAAAGTGTTGGGATAACAAACGCTTTAAGCTCCCAGGGGCGCAGCAAAACATGCTGGGGGTGTGGCCTTGAAGCAGACAGGGCTGAGACTGGTACATACCCCATACAGCAGGTTTTCTTCGATGTGTGGCCCATGGAATACAGCTCCTGTTTCACATTGATGTTGTCGAGAGTCGAGACAAGCTCCTTCCCTGGCCAGCAACTCATGGTGGTGGGCACAGGATTAGAATTACAGCCTGAGTGGCACACACTATGCCACATTTGGTTCACAAATATAATGTTATGATTGTCCTGCTCCCCCATTTCAGTCCCTGCAAAATAATTATTCTACGTTGGGGAACTCTAAGCAAACAAATTATTTAAAATTTAAGGTAAAACGGAGTTAATTCCTAACATTCAGTCCAGGTGTCACCAACCAGAACACGATCCACTGCTTGCAACATGTAATTTCACTCTTCATAGCACTGTTAACCAGCACAGAGACCCCCTTTGGGAAGGGATCCACCTGAAGTGTTGAACCTGGCTTTCCGGCGTGGGAATTCTGCAGGTTTGCTTTCCATCTTCATGCATTTGTAAAGAACTTTGGGCCCCTCATCACATGTCTGTCGGCTTTCAGCCCTCGTACAGAGCCTGGCCGCAATCCAATTCTCATTAAGCCTGTAAGCTCAGGCAGGACCCGGGTGCATCCCATGGTTTATCACTGACAGCTCAGTCATTAAAGAGAGCTTGTCACAGCATCATGATGAATCTGCCTGTAATTAGGCACTTTTAGGCTAATCAATTTCAATTTCTACTCTCACTGCAACACAGGAAATCTATCAAAGGCTCTGCTCTCATGATAGACACATGGGTGCCATAAGAAAAAAAACAAACATGATGGAGTCCGTGTATATGGATGGGAGGAAGGAAAGTGGGCAAACACATGGCAGTCAGTTCATATGGATGGGAGGAACATGGGTAAGCAGACACATGGTGGTCAGTGTATATGGATGGGGAGAAGGGGGGTGGTCAGACACATGGCAGTAAATATATATAGGTGAGAAGAAGAATGAGCAGACACATGACAGTCACTGTATATGGATGGGGAGAAGGAGTAGGGCAAACGCAGATATGGATGGGGGGGGGGGGGTAGACAGAAATATGGTAATATTGTATCCAGAGCTGGACTGGGAGCAGTTTTACACCTGGCGAGTGCAGAGATTGTCCTCAGAGCCGCCTTCCTACAGATGGGTCACAAATCAATAGCAGCGGCCGAGTGATAAATTCTCTGGTGCCTCTGGAGCAGCTTGATAAATAGCAGTGTGTAGTATTGACAGGTTATGAGTGGATGAACTCTGGAAGCTGAAGGCATCCATACACTGATCATTTCTCATTTTTATCATCACTGCCAACAGAAATATTACAGACCCTTCAAGAGATGCCCAAGCTATAAAACTGGAAGCAAGGCTTTTAAACATAGTTCTCACCTCGCGCTTCTTCTCTCTTCTGCCACACAAAATGTAGTACCCCTCCCTCTCTCTCGCCTGGCACACAGACATAGTGTCCTCCCTTCCTTTCCATCTATCCTGGCACATGTATAGTGTTCTGCTCTTCCCTGGCAACCATACATGCTGTTCCCCCCCCTTTCTCTCTCATTTGGTTAACACACATAGCACCCACCTTCCTCTTACACGCTCTTATGGCACACACAGTGTCCCCTTTCCATTCCCATTCAACTAGCATGCTCACAGCCTCCTCTTTCCTCTCTTTTGCTTTCTCCTGGCACACATAATTTCTTATCCCTCTTCTGCTCTCTGCTTGCACTCACATAGTCCTCCTCTATCTCTGCAGCCCTCCGTTGGCACACACAGTCCTTCACTCTCTCCTGGCACACACAAACATAGTCCTCTCTCTCCAACTCTCCCCTGGCACACTTACACAGTTGTCCTCCTCTTTCATGCTCTTGGCACATAACAGTCCTTGCTCACCTCTTCCCCACTCAGCTAGCATACACACAAAGTCATCCTATCCCTTTTCCACCACCCTTTTGACACACATAGTACTCCTCCTGTCCTGGCACATAGATATAGTGTCACCCTTTCCTTTACTGGACACATACACAGTCCTCTGCTCCTTCCTCCCTCTCTCCTGACACACAATGCATCCCCTCTGCTCTCTCCTGGCACACCAACAAAGTCCTCAGCTTCCTTTTCCGCTCTTTCCTGACACACATACACATAGTCCTCGGCTTCCTCTTCCGCTCTCTCCTGGCACACACAAACACATAGTCCTCTGCTTCCTCTTCCGCTCTCTCCTGGCACACACAAACACATAGTCCTCGACTTCCTCTTCCACTCTCTCCTGGCACACACACAGTCCTTGGGTTCCTGTTCCTTTCTTTCCTGGCACATACAATTATTAGTCCTCAGCTTCTTCTTCTGCTCTCTCCTGGCATACACACATAGTCCTTGGCTTCCTCTTCCGCTCTCTCCTGGCACACACACACATAGTCCTCAGCTTCCTCTTCTTCTCTCTCCTGACACACACACACACACACACACACACACACACACAGTCCTTGGGTTCCTGTTCTGTTCTCTCCTGGCATACACAATTAGTCCTCGGCTTCCTCTTCCGCTCTCTCCTGGCACACACAAACACATAGTCCTCAGCTTGTTCTTCTGCGCTCTCCTGGCACACACACACATAGTCCTTGGGTTCCTGTTCCGTTCTCTCCTGGGAAACACATCTAGTCCTCAGCTTCTGCTCTCTTCTTGCACACATACATAGTCTTCAGCTTCTTCTTCCGCTCTCTCCTGCCACACACACACAGTCCTCAGCTCTCTCTGGGCACACACACACACACAGTCCCCCTCTTCCACTGTCTCCTGGCACACACACAGACACAAAGCCTTCCCGAATTCCCCTGCTCTCCATGCAAACATAGCATATTTTCCTCCCATAATGTAAAATTTATTGTGAATTATGACATGGAAATACTGGGTACAGTTATGGAAGGAACAGCTAGCTATATTTGGCACCTCCGATATGGCAGATCTAAAGATAGCTTGGCTCAAATGTGGCATTTTAGGTTACAAATTAAAGTGCCCTGCTGGATATATAGGATTGGGCACAGTGTCTGTCTGCTGGTCCTGGTGCCATAGTCTGCACATAGTGCATCTGTCTGCTTCCCTTGCTGCTCTCGGCTGCCTGCACAATGCCTAACCGTCGGTGACAAAGCAGAGATGCATCCAGTTCTGTGAAGACAGAATACACTTCACCGTCACCTCTAAGCACAGACTGCAGAATCACTGCAAACACAAGAACCCTTTTGTCATTTTACAAAAATATTAATCACAGCCATTTATAATATTTTTTTTTTTTTAAAAGAACATAAGGCAGGCCCTCAACTGTGTTTGCTTCAGTAATGCAGAATGATGCTGTCTTGGATCTGTGCAAAGCATCTGGAATTTGGTGCTAGACATTTGTGTGTGATATTTGGCACAGCCTGTGACTGGCAGTCTCTGCACCAATCACAGGGCTTTCTGCAGCTAAAAACAAATTAACAGAAGCTACAAGCACGTTAGTGCTTGCAACGCTTGGCTCAGAGGTACTAAAGGATCTGATGGTGCAGAAGGATAAGGACCTAACCTAAGTTATGGGCTCAAGGGATAAAGGAATAAGGTTAATGTGGACCTTGCATGAAGTGCCCACTGATCTTGCAACCCCTATTAACACCATGGTGAGATATATATAGATATATAGATATATAGATATAGATATAGATATATATAGATATATATAAATGAGAGAGAGAGAGAGAGAGAGAGAAAGAGAGAGAGAAAAAAAAAATATTTTTTTTTATATTTTTATATATATATAAAAAAGATGTGCAAATGCCTGCACCATTTGCAAGATCATCACAAATAATCCCCATATTCTATTTTCTATGATCATCACCTCCATCTAGTGGCTATACTATGGTACTTTCCTGAATTACCTAAATTGGGAAAATAGCACATTATGGCCACTAGATGTAGCCAATGATTACAAGAAATAAACATATTAGCTGACACTTGACACCGGTTGAATGCTTGAGACATACGCAAAGCAATCTTTTTTTATAAATAGGCTCTTAGAAAACAAAATTGGAGAAAACCTCACCATAGACCCCTGGGATTAAGTTTAGCTTTAGGACTCAATTGAGGATAAGAGTAATGCTCAGCTCCAAACAGGAAAAAAAAAAAACAACAACTTAATCCAGTCAAGTATCCAGGTTAGGGGAGGGGGCAGAAAACAAACAAGAAAAAAAAAAAAAAAAACAGCTTTCTTCTGGTGGTAAATGGTAATGTTATCCCCTGATTGTTTTTTGTATCATTATCAAAGGAAAACTGGTCCATAATGTTTTAAATGTAGCTGTATATTTCTTACTATTACAGTAACTTAACACCAAAGAACAACCCAAAATAAATTCTCCTGCTCCTGGCGATCTTAGCGATACCAAATATGTGTAGGTTAGCCGTTTGTACCTATAACCTGTAGTAGGGTCCAAAAACAATAGTGTGCATTTTGTGTTTCTTTTTTTATCCTACCTAAAAAACATACAGACAATAATTGACACTGATACAAATGTAAAAAATGCTTTAAAAAAAAAAAATCTACCCAAAATATACTGACCTATGACCCTTACCTTAACCCAAACACTAACCCTGGCAAACCTTGTACTAGCGATCTTTTAAAATTATCATTTATTTATTTGAAACACTTTGTTTACATCTTTCACCCCTGTAAGGAGAGAAGATACAATTTATCTTCCACTCCATTTAGAGGAGAAAGAGATCACATGGGAGGGCTGCACAGTGACTGATAACTGTGATAGCCAATTAGAGGCTATCACAGCAATCAGGTGACAGGGAACCGGAACTAGACGCAGTGCGGCACGTTCCCAGCACAAAGACAGGTACGCAAATATGTGGCCTCACAGGAAAAAAAAAAAAACTAAAAAACATTTCCGTGAGGCTGTATATATGCGTACTGTCGGTAGAAAGGGGTTAAGGTAAGGTCAGGCCTCTGGTGCAGAGACAGATGTGACTGGTGAACTTATCTCTGTACAGCACCAAAGACTATGTCAGAGCTACAGTATATAAATCTATAATAATAATAATAATAGTGTATGACTGTGGTAGAACATTAGAGTGTAAGCTCCTCAGGTGCAGAGTCCGATGTGACTGGCTCAGTGTTCCCTGAACAGCATTGTGGTGTATGTCAGAGCTATATAAACGTATTATAATAATAATAGTGTGCGACTATGGAGGGGACATTAAAGTGTAAGCTCCTCTGGAGCAGAAACTTAAGTGACTGGATCATTGTTCTCTGTACAACCCTATGAAATATGTCAGAGCTATACTGTATATGTAATAATAAAAAGAAAACCTTTGAGAGTAACTTGGTTTTAGAGTGTTTTGCAAGACGAGCAACATATTTTTATAAACTTTGACTTGATATACAAGCAAGGTCTTGATATACAAGTAGCGTCACGTCACAACTGAGTATAAAAGAGAAGAGAGGCGCCTCTAAGTGTAGCAATATGGTTGCATTTAATGAAGGTACAACATTTAGCAACATTTTGCTACACTTAGAAGCACCGCTCTTCTCTTTTACACTCTGTAGCTCCTGCTGGATTTTGCTTCTAATCCCCTTGTGGAGGCTGCCATTTGTGGATGGACATTTTATGGTTACACAGCCTGGTCACATTGCTATATTCTTTTTATATGGACTATAAACTGTGGGGACATTAGAGTGTAGATATTTGTTTAATAAATCTTACAAACTCACAGCCTAAATAAAACCATATTAACACATATACAAGGAAATAAAATAAAAACACAAATCGATAAAGAAAACAGAAGAGAAAATGGATTTTGCCAAAAATTCATATATAGTACAATAGACAAAATCAACATGTTTTTAATTACAGTCATACCTCGGTTCACGAACGCTTCTGTTCATGAACAACTCGGTTCACGAACAGAAGAGCTCACAAAAATTTGCTTCGGTACGCAAACTCCGCTTTGGGTTTACGAACACGAGCCGCGGCCATCTTCCCTGCTCTGACACGTTCATATTGAGAAGAGCAGTGCAAGATGAGAGTCTTAGGCAAACCAGTCCACTCAGATAGGGGTTTCTTTTCTGCCCTCTGACTACCATGAGGGTGTGGACTCACTTGATTGGGAATCATGGAAAAACAGTTCGTATGAATTCTACAACTTTATCATGCCCTTGGATGATCTTTTCCTGGATGCTGTTTTCTGGCCCCTAGACTAGTCATGTAAATTGGGGTTTGGGACGGTTTCAAACACGGATTAAAGAGGAGCTGAAGTTTTTTCTTTTCCTTTTAGATGTACACATTAAAGAGGTCAGCTTAATGTAAAAGACCGTATGTAATATATGTTTAAAATCCAATTGTTGTACATACATTTCATTATTTTACATATAAAACAAAAAAACAAGTTCAGAACGGATTAACCTGATTTACATTGAACCCTATGGGAAAATTTGCCTCGGTTCACAACCAGAGTAGTTTCACAAATTAAGTTTGTGAACTGAGGTATCATTGTATTACCTATATTTGGTACGATTAGCATAAAGCATCACAAAACTATAACCTCAACCTAACCACAACCCTAATCTAAGAACCATTTAACTATGCATGCAGCCTTTTCCCCAAAAAATCTGACCTTATCAAAATCTAGGGGGACATGAAAAGACAGTAAGAAAACCTGCACATTCAGAGAATGACAGACAGCAGGGATAAAGACCTGACATTCCTCCACACCCTTGTCCAGGGCTCCTGCCATCACCTGTCAAGACCCTGAATCTTTCCAACCACACCCAGAATGTTGTGCACCACCACCTCAACAGGAAAGACTTTTTTCCCGAATGGAAAAACGGTGAGTCTATAAAGCTCTGTACCCCCACCACACCTAACTCATGTAGGAAAGGAAAAGGATTCCCACGCACCTGCTTTTATGGACTACTATAGACTTCTATATTGAAGGGGCACTGAAGCAAGAAATGATCCATTGTCTCCTCCACACTCCACTCTTGGACAACCACGGTTGTCCAGAGAGGGATGCTATAGATTGGCCCTCACATAATCTGCCATGAAACAAGAGATACGCCAAATCCTGAATCTTTATATGGAATCTCTCCAGATTAATCGAATGCAGGCCCACCCTCAGAAAGGGTGTGGGCAGTCCTTCAAGGCCAGTGGCTCGCTAAAGCCAGATTTAACAATCCTCCTCTCCAGAGTATTTCTAGGAAGAGACTTGGGCCGGCCATACAAGGTTTGAATCTCGGCCGGTTTAGTAGGAAACAGGCCGAGATTCAAACCAATAATGGGCAAGCTGAAAATACCAAGTTGATTGATCGATCAACTTGGGTACACCCAGCCTGTCAGATTCTCTTACAATTATCACTAACAGCTGCTATAGCTGCTAGTGATAATCACTGTCTTCTCCCTGCAGTGACGGCTTCCCCCGCCGGGAGAAGACAATGGCCTGGCATGAGGGATTCTGATATCAACACTGTCTGTGTTGATGGGAGAATCAAGCTAATTTCTGCAACCAGAAATTTGCTCCGTGTATGGCCAGCCTTAATTTCCACCACCATCACTCCCCACTGCCAAAGCATTTTCAGGCACAGAGCAACGCAAGTCAGGAGCTTACAATGTCGGACCCTCACCTTTCACTGACCCACCATTCTTCTAGCTTCTCAGAGAAGGCCTAAACCCGGACCGAAAAAAAAAAAACACCCAGGTGCTTTCTCTGCCACCATGTTACCAAAATTAAGTTTCAGAAACATCAGAGAAAGGAATACGACTGGTTAACAGTTGAAAGAAACAACTGTAGATCCTCACATTTACACTGGCTCAGCCCTTCCTTCTCTGAGCTGGCCGCTCAGCTGTCGGCTAATTGCCAGCTTCTCTCTCTCCACAGTTACCCAGCTGTTGCTGATCCTGCTCGTCAGTCCTGTCTACTTAAGCCGTCCAGTCCAGAGGAGCTCTGCCTTCGCCTTGGTCACATCACAAGAAACTATCTCCTGTGTTCCTGTTTAAAGCCTGGCTTTGCTGACATCCCTTCAGGCTACAGAACCTGCTTGCTGTTCCACTACTTTGATCCCTGACTCCTGGCTTGGCTGACGATCCGTTCCGGTTACTGAACTTTGGCTATGTTTTGACTACGTTTTTTCTTTTTACTTTTATTAGTTAACAAGTGTGATTTAACTGTACTTCTGTCTCGGTCTGATTTCATGGTTTCTGACAAAAACAGAGACAAAACTGACATACAGAAATAATGGGATCGAGTATGTTTTAATCAGGTCAACCCTTTCCCTGTAACCCAGCTGGTAACCTTGGCATTGGCATCTTGTTGCCTGCTTACCCAATTTGCAAGGCCATAATTCCTAGGACCAAATTGGATGCCTAAAACCTTAATTCCTTGTTGGGACCCTGGGAAGGGGTCAGGAAGCTCAAAGCCTTCTCCTCTCCCATCCAGAAAACCTCACTCTTTAGCATACTGCTTCATCACCGAGAACACTTCCTCTGCCTCCTCCGTCCAAGAGATGAACAGACACATCATTAGCATAGGCCACGACCCTCGGAGGAGGTCATTAGCAATGCCCAAAGGCACTTCACACAACAACCCACTCTAATCTCCTGATAATAGGCTAGACTTCAAACACATATAGCGGAGGCCTCAAAGGACACCACTGATGCACACCAGAGCGAACTGTTCACAGGCATGAAGCTTTCAGCCCCTTTGTACAAGGTCTTCAGCCAACTGATAAAGTGGGGACATGAGAGTATAAGCTCCCCTGGTGGTAACTGATGTAACAGGCTCAATGTTCTCTGTACAGCATTTTGGCATATGTCAGAGCTATATAAATATAGAATAGTATGGAACTGTGTTGAGACAGAGTGTAAGCTCCGCTGGTGCAGAGACGGATGTGACTGGCTCAGTGTTCTCTGTATAACACTGTGGAATATGTCAGAGCTATATAAATTTATAAATACAAGAAATGGATAGCCATGAAATATTATTGCACATACTATAAAGTTTTGTATGTCTCTTATTATATAGACTATACATACAGAGCAGATTCTGTCCAGTGCCAGTTAGTAGGTACTGCAGAATAAATCTATAAATAAATGATTCCTGTCACTATCCATAACCCGGGATTATCTGTTATGTGCAGGGAATGACATTGTAGCAGTATTATTACACATCTGTGTCTGGGATATTTCCTCACTATCAGAGAATTGATGTGTGTGAAGTGTGTGACATTTCTGCTCATGTCGCAGCATTAAAAATTCACTGTGTGCGTTTCCTGGTCTCCCCACGCTGGAGCCGGCTGCAGCCTCACATCCCTCCGGCCTAGAGATTTATTTTAGATCTGTCTGTCAGCCGACCTTGTGCTACAGTATCAGCCCAAACACTGTGTCTGCAGAGCCGGATATCACAAATCTCTCAGGGGAAGCCAGCGAGCCCATCCGACATCAAACCGTGACCGCCGCACTGACTCATCCTACTGTCACCGCTCGCTATTGCTGCGGGCTGCACCCAAGGACAATACAGAACTGTTAATGGTGGTTCTACGAGAACACGACCGGTCAGGAATAAACTACTTACGTTGTCCATAGCAAGCACAGAAGTTTAATCTTCCACTGTCAACTACGTACAGGAATAAGGAGACCCTGTACTCACAATCTCTCTACAACACGTTCAACTGCCTTTGTCTTGGATATGTCAGGGCTGGGCTCAGCCCTTCCTTCTCTGAGCTGGCCATTCAGCTGTCGGCTAATTGATAGCTCCCATCTCTCCACAGTGACTCAACCGTTGATGATATCCTGCTCGTCAGTCCTGCCTACTTAAGCCGTCCAGCCCAGATAATCTCTGCCTTCGCCTTGGTCACATCTCTAGAGACGCTCTCCTGTGTTCCTGTTAAAGACTTACTTGGCTGACATTCCTTTTGGCTCCAGATCCTGCTTGCTGTTCTACTACGCTCATCTCCGGCTCCCTGATTTTTTGGCTTGTCTAACTATCCGTTCCGGTTCCTAAACTCAGGCTATGTTTTGACTACGTTTACTAGGTTTACCTTTTTTTTAGTGCCAAGACCAACCATAAAGTGAGAGGTGCAGCAAATCCAAAACAACCAATCAGAAAAAGAAGCAGTTCTGAAAATAAATGGACATACCTCAGACACTGCAGGTTACATTCTACATCCAGCGGTCAGCTCTGAATTCACCAATGAGAAGAAAGTTATCTGAGCAGCAGTTACACGATTGTTTTTATATATTTGTATAGAGCTGACATATGCTGTAGCATAGTACAGAGAATACTGAGCCATTTACATCTTTTTATGCATTAGAACTTACACTCTAATGCCCCATACACACAATCGGATTTTCCAACAACAAATGTTGGATGTGAGCTTGTTGGCGGAAAGTCCGACTGTGTGTATGCCTAATTGAACATTTGTTGGCGGACTTTCCGCCAACAAATGTTGGTTAGCAGGTTCTCAAATATTCCGACGACAAATGTTGGATGTGAGCTTGTTGGCGGAAAGTCAGACCGTGTGTATGCTTAATCGAACATTTGTTGGCGGACTTTCCGCCAACAAATGTTGGCTTGCAGGTTCTCAAATTTTCCGCCAACAAATGGTTTGTTGTCGGACTTTCCGATCGTGTGTACACAAGTCCGTTGCACAAAAAAAGTCTGCACATGCTCAGAATCAAGTACGAGCTGGAGAGACTTTTGGTATGTGTGTACTCGTCTTCTGTTCAGCTTTAAAACCAGCAATTGCTCAGCGCGTCCAACCAATGGCTGCACATGCTGAACAATGTATTTTGGCGGCAGCGTGGGGGGGTAGGTTTAGTCCGGGGAGCCCCCCCAGTCAGAATATAACAGCGCAGCAGGAGAGATCCACACAACATTACTCGTGTCGATGTGTGGATCTATCAGGTTTTTTTTTTTTCATTTCAGGCAGAACAGAGTTTTGTGGGTATTGTATCCAGACCCCCAGTGCTGCCGCTTGTAAAATAATGAAGGTCCCCAGCCTGTCTGCATAAATAACTTCATGGTTGGATAATTAAAGGTAGCATGGGTCTTGTAGCATCTACTAACCTGTGAGATTTTCCCTTTCGCCGCAAACCAAAAGGACAAAGCCGATTGGCTGTTATCTGGGCCACAGACCGTGAACTCTTGCAGTCTCTCCCTAGATTACACAGAAAGAATTTATCACTGATCACCCATTCTTCACAATAAGTGCAGAGGGACGGCTCCATCCCGATGGGCCTCACACATGACACAAGGTGCCCACCAGCCTCTGCACACAGATCCCACAGCTGCAATTCCACCTTGTTAATTAAGCTAATAAAATGTTATCACATCCCCAGCACATTTCTTTTGTCGCTGTCATCATTTACATAATATATATTATACACACAATCATCCTCACTTCTCTTCACCTTATTAGAACATTAATTCTCTATTCACGGATTAATACCAAGTTTAAGCCCATAAACAGAATATAATCCAACTCAAACATCAATTATCTCCATTATATGTATTGTTAGATTTCTGTCGTAATACAGCTAATGCAAGTCAGCGGCTCTGCGCTATACCAGCTTAAGGTGGAAGAGTCAGTGCTCCACCGCCGCTTGGTCCTTATACTATACAAAGTGAGACAAGCTCAGCTCTCAGTCCTTATACTATACAAAGTGAGACAAGCACAACTCTCAGTCCTTATGCCAGATAAGGCGGCACAAGGTCGGCTCTCAGTCCTTATAGCAGGCAAGTTTGCACAGGATGGCTTTTAATCCCAACATCCCATAAAGTGGCATAGGTCAGATCTTGGTACTTAAACACCATAAGGCAACAAAGACCAGCTCTCAGTGCTTCTACCACATAAAAGCAGCACAAGTGGGCTCTCACTTCTTATACCATGTAAGGTTGAACAGGATGGCTTTTAGTCCATACATCCCGTAAGGCAGCACAAATCAGATCTTGGTCCTTAAAGTGATTGTAAAGTCTCAGTTTTTTTCCTATTAAAATAACAAACATGTTATACTTACCTGCTCTGTGGATCCTCATCTTCTCGCGTCCCTCTTCTGTGATCCTGCCCCCCCCCTCCTATTCAGTGCCCCCATAGCAAGCAGCTTGCTATGGGGGCACCAGAGCTGAGTCATAGCCCCCTGTGTCCATTCAGACACAGAGCCCCGACCCAACCCTGCCCCCTCTCTCCCCAGATTGGCTAGCTAGCTTTGACAGCAGTGGGAGCCAATGGCGCCACTGCTGTGTCTCAGCCAATCAGGAGGGAGAATCTTGGATAGCTGAGACACTCATGGACATCGCAAAGTATTAGAAGGGCTGAGGGGAGCTGCTGCACACAGAAGGCTGCTGCATAGAATGCATTAAGATAAATAACCTTCTCCCTTTACAACCCCTTTAAATTCCATAAGACGACACGGATCAGCTCTCAGTGCTTGTACCTCATAATGCAGCACTGGCTGATTCTTGGTTCTTATACCACAAAAGGCAGCAAGGGTCAGTTCTGTCTTTAAACCACATATTAGACATGTGCACTGTCGAAAAATGTGTTAGTTTTCGTTTCATTTGTGTTGGGGTATTTTTTGTTCGTTTTTCAGGTCATTCATCATGGTTGCAATTCGTAAATTTGAAAATTCCTAATTTCGAAAATTCAAAAAGAAGAAAGAAAACCTGAAAATTCAAAAGAACGAAAATCTGAAAATTCTAAATAACTATTAAATTATAGGTATTGGAATTTCCTTTCAAGTTTGTGAACGTAACGAATACGAATTTATCTGAAGTTACAAATTATTCGAAATAACAAATGTCGCATCTAAACAAATGGAACGGAACAAATGAATAATAAAAACTTTTTTTTTATTATTTATGATTTTTAAATCGTTACGTTCCATTCGTTTAGATATGGCATTCGGTATTTTGGATAATTCGTAACTTCGGATAAATTCGTATTCGTTATGTTCATTAACAGCCAAATTTAAAAAGGAAGTTCCAATACCTATAATTTAATGGTTATTATTTCAGATTTTCAAATTTCAAACTTCGAATTTACAAATTTACAAATGTTCTAATTTAAAAATATTCGGAAAAATTTGTTAAGCGGGTTTTCGTTAATTCGGATGTTTCAGAATTAACAAATTTGTCTAAGCGAATTCGGAACGAAACAAAATGCACATGTCTACCACATATGACAGCACACATTGGCTCTTGGTCCTTATATAAGGGAAATATGCACATGATGGCTTTTAGCCCTTACATCACACATTTCAGAATTTAGTCCTTATACGACAGGCAAAGTTGAACAGGATGGCTTTTACTCCTTATACCCTGTAAGGCGGCACAGGTCAGATCTTGATCCTTAAACCTCATAAGTCAATACAGCCCAGCTCTCAGTCCTTGTGTCACATTAGGCAGCACAAGTTGGCGCTCAGTCCTTATACTGTGTAAGGTTATAAAGGTCATTCTAATCCTTACACCACATATAGACCAGGTTTCAACCTTACCCCACACAGGATAGCACAGCTAAGGCCATTCTCTACAACATAGGTTGTCTGTCAGTCCTTATACCATACAAGGCTCCACAGGTTGGCTGTCTGTCCTTAATGCAGCACAGGTCAGATCTTCAGTTTTATACCACGCATGGTGGCACAGGTCAACTCTCAGTCCTTCTGCCACACAAAGGTGGTACTGAACAACTCTCCGTCCCCATACCATGTAAGTCAGCACAATTAAACTCTTCATCCTCTTTTTTTTTTTTGTGTAAACCGCTTTCACCTCAGGATAGTCGAAGTCACCTCCACGGATCTGTACAACAGACATTTGCAGTCTGTTCCCAAGAACAGCACAGGTCACAGCTACATTCCATTTATAGTCTAGGCTGGCACAAGTGAGCCGTGAGATTTTTTGCAGGCAGAGCGAATAGCAGCTTCATGTGACACAAACAGCAGCTGTATATACCCCGCTCCCCTCGTCTGTAAAGTAATGCAAGCAGCAGGAAGACCCCCAGGAGAGCCGGCCTTCTCCAGCTTCTGTGAAAATCAATTCCTGTCTCTTAGAAAGTGCGTTTGAGCCTTTGAAGTTGATAGATGCATGCCGGCCACGTCTGAGAGCCAGGCTGGAGCCGCTGTCTAGATGCCAATTATCCTAGAGGGCCGAGGAGTCAGAGTGACACTCCGGGGTCATCCAGGCACACACTCCAATTCAAAGCCCTGCTCTCTGTTTAATGGAAACACCTTTCCAAGGGGCTCAGACATATGAACTGCTTCAATTCAATTACCATCTCAGGGCAGGGAGGAGGGGGTGCCGTGGATGGAACTGGCGAATGTTGTCGGATAGAGCAGACATGAAGATGGGAAACAAAAAAAAAAAAAAAAAAAAGGGGGAGAGGGGATTCTGGAATACGATGGAATGGGGAGAGACCAAGATGGAGTATTATGCCAAGTGACTGCCAAACATCCATTGCACATAAAATGGTGATATTACCATTATAAGAGCCCTGAAATGTGTTGACTGCATTTTCACAGAATTTATAATTAATGAATCTTGCATCTTAAGAACGAGCTTCAGTCAGGAGCTACAAATACTGTAACTGCTTACTTTTAATAAAAAGACACCTGTCCAGGGATCCAGCGCTGTCCTCACCCAGGCCGGCTTTTCGCCAGTGTTCTGGTCCCTGGCATGTTTACTGAAGAAAGCTGGCTGTGATTCCTTGTGGCTTAACTACCGGCTCCCCACTGCGCATGTGTGAGCCACACTGTGCTATCTGAATGGTCCCGCAGACTCCTGGGACCTGTGGCGTGTCCCAAGAGGTTGTGGGTGGGGGAGAGAACTTCTGCTCCAATCACCTAGGCGGTCGGAGTGGACAATTGGAGCAGGTGCTTGTCAAAACGGGGGGGGGGGGATTGGAAGAAAAGCGAAACGTCCCCTTTTTAGTAAACATTGGCGTTAACTATTGAGTTCTATGACTCTTTGTTGAAAGCATTCCTCATCTGCACCAAGAGACAATTCACAAAGCTTCATCAACATGCCATCATGGCCAATGGGGACAGCAGAACAGTTGGGAGCAGGATGGCGAGTTTAAAATGACAAAAGTTGTCGAGGACTCTTTTTTTTCCATGTTGGTTGTAAACCTCAGACAGAAATATGAAGGAAGCATATCTAACTATAGTGAGCGCTTGTCTCAATTAAGAGCACTAAGTGTAATTTCTGTCTGCTGCTTTGTTCCTCTGCTATCAGCATGAGTCACTTCTGACAAGTTTCCTGGCACCAAGAGAAAAAAAGGTGGCAGGGGAGGGAGCTTCAGCACACAGCATGTGATTGACAGCCTCAGCTCTGTTTGTGTGCACTACGTGAAGGGGGTGTGTCTAGAGATGTAAAATTTCTGGAAAATTTGAACACATAGCAAAAATATTAATATTTTTTTTCCCTGTTTTTTTTTTTTTTTTTATGGAAAGTGTAGCTCCAGCCAAAAAATTTTTTTTTTACATTTTTTTGGATAGCATAGAGAAGGGTAACACCCCTGTAACATTTGTTTTGCTGTCTGTAACCCTGTTCAGAAGATTTCACCTCACTTTCTGTCCCCGTGACAATTGGATTTTTAAAATTTTGGGTTCTGTAGAAACAAGGATTGGTGATAAATCTTCAGTGGGGACACCTTTTTTCCCCCCATGATAACTCTTACATGAGTGAACTTCCTAGGGGTAGATTTTCTCCCACTTCCTGTTGTCTCCCTCCGTTTGTAAGTAGGAGTTGTTTGTAAGTCGGATGTTTGTAACTTGGGGACTTGCCTGTATGCGTTAAGAACATTTCACCTATACAGGAGAACAGGAAACCACCTCATAATTTTTAAAGCTTCCTACCAACATGTACAGTATGTTCAGTTATTGACAATGCTTATCCAGAAGCAGATTTTGCTCTCTGAAGAAGAGCTTGATGAATGTTCTCCTGATTTTCAGGTGTCGTTTTATCATTTTTGGGAGGCCATGGTTTGTAAGACTTCATTACTTGAAGATGCTGCTGGAGAAGAAACACTTTTGGGTTGATTTACTAAAGGCAAAAAGACTGTGCACTTTGCAAAGTGGAGCTGCTCCAGAGCTTAGCAAATGAGGTAAAGCTTCACTTTGCAAAAAGTACCCAGTCACGTGCAAGGAAAATAAAAGAAACTGCATTTTTGCTTGCACATGATTGGATAATGGAAGTTAGCAGAGCTTTTGCTCATTTACTAAGCTCTGGAACAACATCCCTTTGTGTTGCGTGTTAATTTTGTCAGCAAATTTCAATTTCGTTTTAGTTTTAGCCTTAGGACTAAAATGACATTTTAGTTTTAGTTCCATTTTAGTCTTCTGCAATTGTTTTAGTTGTCGTATTTAGTCGAGTAAATCTCCAGTATATTTTAGTCGACTAAAAATGTCCTACGTTTAAGTCGACTAAAATCTCCAGTACATTTTAGTCGACTAAAACAAATTTTAGTCTTTTAAAATCTAATGGGTGTAATTAAATTGTAATGCATTAGTTAACATTTCTCTACAATTTCCAAACTATATACTGCTGGAGTAAAAAATCTAGTATGTTTTTATTTATGGTATTGAGGTATGAACATGCACTACAGACCAGTGTTAATTTTGAAGTCAAATTTCAATTTAGTATTAGTCTTAGTCTTTTGACTAAAATGGCATTTTAGTTTTAGCCCCATTTTAGTCATCTCAGTTGTTTTAGTTTTAGTCGTACTTTAGTCGACTAAAATAGTGTTCATTTAGTCAACTAAATGTTTTAGTCGACAAAATTAACACTGTTGATCAAGAGGCAGCAGAAAGTGTTTCTTGAATGAGAACTCTGGAGGGCAAAGTTCCTTGCATTTCATTCCGGTCCTCATCATTTCAATTCATAAAGTATTTGTTAATGTCTTTAATGCAACTCTGACATGCCAGGATTGCCCGCTGACAATTTTTTTCCCCTTCTTGTGGACTCAGAGGAAGTTGGGCTGGGGGCACGGCTGCGCTGTCCATCCAACTAGCATACGCTGTTCCATTCCGGGAGTTGTAGTCCTCGGCTGTGCTCAAGCTCCCGGTGGGTGGAGAACTAAGAGCAGCGCAGCCAGGAAACTACAACTCTCGGATCTTGGAAGCAGGCAGAGGCAGGGTGTGCCAGGGCTCGGGCTGGGCGCTGGCTGCAACTTTACTTGACCCCAGGACAGGAGAATCACCCCATCCCCCAGAACTGGAGGAGGCCGTGCAAGGACCTGCTGAGCTGGTAGCTGCCATTGCTGAGGTGAGAGACCACAGCCTGTGGGTCCTGCTGGGAGCTGGCCACGGACCCATGGGTCCTGCTGGCCACTGACCCGTGGGTTCTGCCAACCACTGACCCGTGGGTCCTGCTGAGAGCGGACCATGGCCTGTGGGTCCTGCTGGCCTGAAGGGCCTGCTGGCCACTAGCCTAGGGTGACCAGGTAAAACTAAGTGGGCGTGGATGGTGAGCTGATTCGGGTGGATTAATTGGCCACTTGACTGGATTTGCCCCCCAGGCCTAAGGCTGCCAGCCCCCCCCCTGGCTATTATATTCTGACAGGAGAACTTACCACTCCCCTTACCCCTCCAGAACACACTGGTCAAACGTCTGCCAGATGCTAGTTTTCCAGCATGCCTGTTTGACAGAAGTTTGCCCGGCTTCTGTAGAACAGACAGCTGTACGCATGGGCCAAAAAGTTCCTGCAGAACAGACTGCTTTCTGACAATTTTTGGCCTACATGTACCTAGCTTAAAGGAATACAGGGGTGAAATCTTGCCAATCTCAGCCTTGTGACTGGAAAGAGAAGGCAGCTCTGACTAAGGAGGTTATCTCTCTGCTCTCCTCTCCGATCAACATGTTCCTTGCCAGAACATTTGCATGCAGCACACTTGACTGGCTCCCAGTTCTGCCCTCTTCCCAACACAGTCTGAGGTATGCTGTACAGGGACTACAAGAGGCTGATACCAGGTCAGATTCAGGTACTTGCATTGCTTGCATTTCAAAAATACATGTAAAGATGTATTAAGGAATACAGAGCTGCACCGACGCCTGTAGTTCAACTTAAAGCACATGATAGCCTCCTGAAAATATGCTAGTTGCATGGCTGTAATTTTAAACCTTTGGCTTCAATACTTTGACGCTACAGACCCGACAAGTATACAAGTAAAGTCAAGGCCAGCAGTTCCATTACAGGCTCTTAAATCATCCAACGAAATGTATGTACCGCCGCTATGGTCCTGGTGACCACTACATGGAAAGTCCGTGTAAGGGCCATATTTCCAGGCTTAGGAACAGCTCTGTATAGTCCCTGACTGCCATAAGCTCTTGTCGCTGTCTTGTTAAACAATCTCGCACTGATTGCCTGGCACAAACAGCCAGGCTAGCGTTGGTCTGTGTCTCGCTGTTTAAGGACTGGCATGTTCTGCTCAAACAAAATTACACCCTTTCAGCCACTCGGCAGGGGGAGCGGGGGAGTGATTGGAGATTACCGGCAGCGGCTCCACATCCCAGACTATCTGAACAAATTTAACCAAAACACTGCCAGACATGGCTAATACTATACCCTGTGCTTGATGAATGGTCAATTGGCTTCTCAAGCATGCATGCTACTGCACTGGCACAATGCCAACGGCCAAGGAAAAGGACTTGGCATGGCTTAAGCTAAAAGAGTCTGGCAACCTTCTGCCCTTTTAAGTAAATACGTCCACATGGGTGGAGAGGCTGCAGCTTGATGCCGACCTTACTTGCATACTCGTACAATACTCTGACTGTATGTGGAGGTCTTATGCCCCGTACACACGAGCGGAATTTCAATCGGAAAAATCTTGGATGGTTTTTTCCAACGGAATTCCGCTCAAGCTTGGCTTGCATACACACGGTCACACAAAAGTTCTCTGAACTTTCGGCCGTCAAGAACGCGGTGACGTACAACACTACGACGAGCGAGAAAATTAAGTTTAATGCTTCCGAGCATGCGTCAAATTGTTTCCGAGCATAAGAAGGAATTTTGCGCGTCGGAATTGGTACAGACAGTCGGAATTTCCGATCGGAACTTTTTCCAACCGAAAAATTGAGAACCTGCTTTCAATCTTTTGCTGGCGGGAATTCTGCCAGCAAAAGTCTGATGGAGCATACACACTGTCGGAATTTACGTTCGTGTGTATGGGGCATTAGGGACAATACACAGCACAAGAGCATTACTAAATCAACATATTCCCAGCAGATGTTCACCCAGTTCTCCCATTATTCTTAGCCAGGAATGGTGATGAGCTGGCACCAAACTTCTCTGCCAATGGGGAACTCGCAAAACTTCTGCTGATCAGATCTTTGGTGGACTGGATCCCTCAAGATTCAAATGCCCACATACTTGGCCCACATTAAGAGATCCAATAAGAATACAAATATAGGAGTGCTCAATAATGACGTGTTGGTATTGCTCCAAGTATAGAAGCAAGGATTAGGATGACAGTTTATACACTATATTGTCAAAAGTATTGGGACACCTGCCCAATACACGCACAGGAACTTTAATGGCATCCCAGTCTTAGTCCACAGGGTTCAATAATGAAGACCCACCCTTTGCAGCTATAACAGCTTCGACTCTTCTGGGAAGGCTGTCTTAGGAGTGTGTCTATGGGAATGTTTGACCATTCTTTCAGAAGCACATTTGTGGGGTCTGGCACAGATGTTGGAGGAGAAGGCCTGGCTCGCAGTCTCTGCTCTAATTCATCCCAAAGGTGTTCTATTAGGTTGAGGTCAGGCCATTCACCCCAAATTGCTCATCCACACTATATTGCCAAAAGTATTGGGCCACCACTTCAAATCATTTGGTGGAGGTGGGTTTATGGTGTGGGGTTGTTTTTCAGGGGTTGGGCTTGGCATCTTAGTTCCAGTGAAGATAACTCTTAAGGCATCAGCATACCAGGACATTTTGGACAATTTTATGCTCCCAACTTTGTGGGAACAGTTTGGGGATGGCCCTTTTCTGTTCCAACATGACTGCACACCAATGCACAAAGCAAGGTCCATAAAGACATGGATGAGCGAGTTTGGGGTAGAGGAACTTGACTAGCTTGCACAGTCCTGACTTCACCCCAATAGAACACTTTTGGGATGAATTAGAGCGGAGACTGCAAGCCAGCCCTTCTTGTCCACATCAGTGCCTAACCTCACAAATGCACTTCTGGAAGAATGGTCAAACATTCCCATAGACACACTCCTAAACTTTGTGAACAGCCTTCCCAGAAGAGTTGAAGCTGTTATAGTTGCAAAGGGTGGGCCAACTCATTATTAGTCCGTAGAGGACTAAGACTGAGATGCGATTAAAGTTTATTGCGTATAAAGGCAGTTGTCCCAATACTTTTGGTAATATAGTGTATTCCCAGCAGATGTTCATCTGGTTCTCCATTATTCTTAGCTAGGAATGGTAATGAGCTGGCACCAAGCTTCGCTGCCAGTGGGGAACTCGTAAAAGATCATATCTTTGGTGGGCTGGATCCCACATATATGGCCCACATTAAGAGATCCAATAAAAACACAAATATAGGAGTGCTCAATAATGACGTGTTATTGTTCTGAGTATAGAAGCAAGGATTATGATGACAGTATCAGTATATGAAATGAGTATATGAAATGAGTACATCTCAGAGATGGAGGTTCCTATACTTCTATCCCAACAGGAGGTAGAGGGAGTCACCTCTGCCTAGAACCCTTTGTACAGCGATTCCCCAACCTCAATCCTCAACCTTGTCCAACAGGTCATACTTTAGGGATTTCCTTCTCCTTGCAGGGGTGCTTTAAATCAATGTCAATGATTTTGCTATTTCTTCTAAGGGGAAATTCTCAAATCATGACCTGTTGGAGGTACTGAGGATCCAGTTTGGGAACCACTGCCCTCGAGGGTCAGTCCACTTGTATCTGACAAAAACCATCACCATAGTTGGTGAAGTTGGAACAAATCATCAGGAGGTTCAAATCAGGAAGCTGCTGATTGGTCTTCCGAGTGGATGACACGTCCTGCGACAGGTCAACGTTCTGGTCTGGAGAGCAGGATTCCGGCACTCTGGAAAAGCCCTGGCTTCCATCGCTGATATACGCGGAGGTTTCCAGAGAATCAGAGCCAAGCATGCAGATGCTGGAAAAGCTGTGCAAAGCTACGTGGGTGTCTGTGGACACTTCAATACAAATATTTGTTCAATCGGCAGTTCCTGAATAGAACGAGTTATTAATCAAGCTAGGAGCCGCTGCAGGGCAGGTTTCGTGAAAAACTCATTACTACTATGAAAAAGGTATTAATTCCCTCAGCCCGCAGCAATGCAAAGTGACACAGAAAACCTACAGAGTGCCTACAGAGAGAGAGATTACAGCGGGGAGGGATCACAGTGCCGCGAGGGGAAAAAAAACTACTACACAAAAACATCAGCAAAATCTGGTGTCGGGACAACCTCCAAAGGGTTAAACTGGCCGGAGACCACACAATGGGTTAACCGTGGCAAAGCCAGATCGCGAGAATTGTTACTGCACATGAAAAACATAAATATATAACTTCAATCTATAAATACTGAAGAGTATTAATTATTAATCAACCAACTGCTGAATCCTCATTTAAATCCCTCACCATGGAATAAGAGGAAGTGTAGAAGTAGACGAGCAGTACGTACAGTGATTACCCCACACTGGGGCCAGAGTGACGAACGCAGACCGGCAGACACGTCTAGAGAGCCGGACAAAATCTTATCCAAGAGTCTAAAAGACTGTACAGCTGGAATAGGGCCCAGAAGTCACACATATATGACACAATGGATCAAAAAACGAAAAAAAAAAAAATCTGCTCCCAAAAGGCTTGTTCACGCCATGCCCACCGATTTGCCTTTTTCTCCCCACAACTGCATATGTATGGTGTGAACAAGGCACATTGGGGGGGAATTCAGTAAAGTTGCTGTGCCTTTATTCTGGCATTACTCCATTTTGTTAATGTATTGCGCCAAATTTGAGGATAAAGTCCCTTGCCTTGCGCCTCCTGGGACAAAAAAAAAAAAAAAAATCACATGTCCCAGGAGGCTGCAGGACCATTCACTCATGCATGCATAGCGGGGAGCCATCTGCAGGAAAGACAGCACTGGATTCCAGGCACTTGATCTTTAAAAGTCAGTAGCTACAGTAAACCGGAGTTTGTCATTTCAATTTTTGGTATATAAAAATTGTATGGAAATGGAGAGCCAACATTATGGGTACTGCTATATCAAGGATATATTTAGGTGACTATGCAGTCGTTCAGCTTTAAATGAGTTTTAAACCCCCAGCGTTTTTACATTAAGAACAATAAAGACATTCCCTAGGAACTTATTTAAAATTCTTATGCAGCGTACACACAGTCGGACTTTTCGACCAAACTGGTCCCACGGACCGAGCCTGGCGGACAATCCGATCGTGTGTGGGCTTCATCGGACCTTCAGCTGACTTTTCCAGACGAAAATCTGACGGACTTTAGATTTGGAACTTGCTTCAAATCTTTACGTCGTAACTCCGCCGGACCCAGAAATCCGCTCGTCTGTATGCTAGTCCGACGGACAAAAACCGACGCTAGGGCAGCTATTGGCTACTGGGTATCAACTTCCTTATTTTAGTCCGGTCGCACATCATCACATACAAATCCGTCGGACTTTGGTGTGATCGTGTGTAGGCAAGTCCGTTCGTTAAAAAGTCTGTTGAAAGTCCGTAGGAAAGACCGTCGGACCAGTCCGGTCGAAAAGTCCGCCCATGTGTACGCGGCTTTACCCTAGTACTTGCACATACAACCATGCTGGCTCATGCTTTCTCAGTGCTCCTTCCCTGAACTTCTGTTCTTCACAGGAAAGTGTTAACAGTGGACAGTGCAGTCTCCAGATAGTCTTTTAGCTTGGAGAAGGAGGAGGAGGAGGGGGTGGAGTGCTTTGCCATCCTAGGTTATGAGGCTGTGCGTTTGTATTGATGCACACAGTGCAGAAAGACAACTCTTTGCATTCAAGGGTGGCTCCATAGGAAGTTGCAAGTGAAAGGAGCCACCCTAAAACAGAAAATTCGGGGCAGTGGTCATGGCAGCAGCTTAAAATCTGGAACACAGGCAAGGATTAAAAGATAAAGAAGCTGCATACTCCGTAAGTGATTAAATCAGCTGCTAATAGTGCTAAAAACATTGAGGGTGTAATCTCACTGTAACCTGTAAACTGACTTGAAATTTTATTTAATCACTTGCGGACTGCCCACCGTACATTTACTGCAGCAGGACGGCCGCTCTGTGCCGGATCACGTATCTAGTATGTTATCTGACACGTTTGGGTCTGGGCACGCACGTGCCGCCGGTGACCCGTTCCCGTTGTGATCACACACAAAAAGGCAGGTACCGTGGACTCAATGTCCGCCAGCACCGGACGAATAGACAGGACACAAGTAGAAAGACAATCTGCCTATGTAAACAAGGCAGATTGTCATGCTGTCAGAAGGGAAGGTATTGCAAAGCAGGAACACAGATCTTTGTCTTCCCCTAGTCAAGCACCTACCCAACAGTGAGTAAGCACACAGTTAACCCTTTGGTCGCCCCTGATGTTAACCCCGTCCCAGCCAGTGTCATTAGTACAGTGACAGTGCACATTTTTTAGCACTGAACACTGTTACTGGTCCCCAAAATTTGTCAAAAGTGTCAGGTGTTCAATTTGTCCGCCGCAATATCGTAGCCTTGCAATAAGTCAATGATCGTCACCATTACTAGTAAAGATAGATAAATAAAAATATCCCATAGTTTTTAGACGCTATAACTTTTGCGGACCGAGTACAAGTACCGATACTTTTTTTCAAGTACTCGCCGATACCGATTACCAATACTTTTTTTTTTATGTCACGTGACAGTTTTTTTTTTTTTTTTTTTTAACAGTGCTTGCTTTTTTTTGGGGGGGGGGGGTGAACGTTGTATGTGTGTGTTATTTTTTTTTTATTTTTACAATGATATTTTTTTATTCTTTATTTTTTTTTTATTTATTTTTTTTTTTAATCAGCCCTTTTGGGGGGCTTTGGTGAGATATCAGGGGTCTTAACAGACCTCTGATATCTCCCCCTTGAGACAGAGAAAGAGACAGAGACAGAGGATAGAGATTCCCCAGTCCCTTTCTCGGCAGCCTCAGCTGCACTGAGAATGAATGGAGAGAAGACAGCGGCTCCTCTCCATTCATAAACTGACACATAGTAATCACAGAAGATTACAATGTTTCAGTTATGTGAATAGACAGAGTCAGCTGACTCTGTCCATACACAAAGGAAGGAGGAGGGGGATGGAGGAACGGAGGGGGAGAACGGAGGGAACAGATAAGGAGGGAGGAACTGAGGGGACAGCTGAGAGGGACAGATAAGGAGAGAGGAACGGAGGGGACAGCGGAGGGGGACAGAAAAGGAGAGAGGAACGGAGGGGGAGAACGGAGAGGCACAGATAAGGAGAGAGGAACGGAGGGGACAGCGGAGAGACACAGAGAAGGGGAGAGGAACGGAGGGGGACAGCGGAGAGGCACAGAGAAGGAGAGAGGAACGGAGGGGGACAGCGGAGGGGGACAGAGGAACGGAGGGGGCATGGAGGAGGATGCAGTGACATATAGCGGTGACCGATCACCACTGTATGTCACTAAAGCTGGTGAAAGCCGCTGGGGGAGAATCTTGTAACTCCCCCACGCGCCGATCACAGCTGTCCTCTAGGTATCGGGGGAAGCATCGGGAGCATTTGCCCGAGTACAAGTACTTGGGCAAATGCTCGGTATCGGTGCCGATACCGATACTAGTATCGGTATCGGGACAACCCTAGCGTAAATCAATATACGCCTATTGTGGTCTTAACAAAACGATGTAGCAGAATACATATTGGTCTAAATTGATGAAGAAATTACATTTTTTTATGTTTTTTTTTTTTTTTATTGGGTATGTTTTATAGCAGAAAGTAAAAAATAGTGGGTTTTTTTTCCAAAATTGTCTGCCTTTTTCTGTTTATAGCGCAAAAAATTAAAAACCGCAGAGGTGATCAAATACCATCAAAAGAAAGCTCTATTTGTGAGAAAAAATGATGGTCGTGGGAAAATGGCCTGGTCATGAAGGGGTGGTAAATCTTCTGGAGGTCAAATGATTAAAGATGATTAAATAGATGGTTGAGAACTTAGAGTTTTCTCCATCCGTTTTTATTTCTGAGTATGGAAAGGGGATAGATAGGGTTAATATGACATAAGAATAGAAAGATCTAATAGGAGAAAGGAGATTTTGAAAGGGAGATCAACTACTAGCTCCTGAGGAAGTCTATTATAGATGAAACATGTTGGTGGTTATGGTGGTTTTCCTACACTGACTGACTGTTTTTTTTACTGTTTCATGCACATGAAAAGCGATGTGAATGTGTCTGCAAGTGAACTCTGCACTTTTTCCCATCAGTTTTCATGCACATATGGTATGATTAAGTCCTAAAAAAATAAAAATAAAAAAATAAATAAATTAAAAAAAAATAAAAAATGTATGGGTTATTGGTATCAATGAGTATTAGTACTCGTACTCGGTCTCAAAAAAATGGTATCTGTGCATCCCTACCAGCAACTATAGAGAAGGTTGCTAAACTTTTTTCTAACGCCCACCTATTGAAACATAGTTTCCCACGTTTACCACCAGGACTTTTCCTGAGCCTTTCCCATCCTAGAGAACTCCCTAACTCAATCTGTTTGGCTATCCCCCACTCTGATGACTTTAAGGCAATTCTTGAAAATCCCTTCTCTTCAGAGAAACCTATTCTGCCTCCATCTAACAACTGTATTTCCACTATCTCCATCAGTTCATCCATTACATTTATTGCCTTTTGTATCATTTGACCCTCCCTTTTAGATTGTAAGCTCCAACAAGCAGGGCTCTCCAATTCCTCCTGTATTGAAACTGTACTGTCTGCCCTCATGATGTAATGCTCTGTGCAAACTATTGGCACTATAAAAATCCAGTATAATAATAATAATAAAATTAAAGATGGTTTGTACTAGGAGTGTGTCCTCGATCTCTCCTGAACATGGCCATACACATGCAAAAACAAAGGCAGTGTTCATTACAGCCGAGCTCCAGTTATGGGCTATGGGAGAAGACCACGACATGATAGCAAGTTAAGGAACTAAAAAAAACCCAAAACAAAACAGTGGACCAGGTGGGAGATATGAAACCCGATGACTGGGGAGAGCCTTGAATTGAGAACCTGCTGGTGACCCCAGAGCCTGAGCTGTGGGTATTACCAAGTGCTTGTTGACCTGTATCAAGTTATCAGGTCACCAATGTCCAATAAGTGAGCCAGCTATACAGTCTACAAGAAGTGGTGTGACACAGTAATGTACTAGCAATCAAAAGATACCTCAAATACACAAGGTGGCACAAGTATAAATTACACCAATTTATGGGGCTTGAAGGCCTTGTAATGGGGACAGCCCACTGACCTAGTACCACTCTACATGCCCTCACATTTTGAACAGGGGTACAGGAAATGTGTAAGATATTCTAGTTTGAAGGGAAAGTCCGTAATAAATGCAGCAAGATTTGTTTAATGAAAAGTGAAATTTTCAGCTCATGAAAGTTGTTGCACAAGTTATGCTGAATAAAGTATAGATTTGTGGCTAGGTCTGTGGATTATGGATGATAAAGTGGCACCTCCAAGATCTTCAATGTGTGCAATGCCAATTACTAGAGATTCTAGACACCACAAAAGGCCAAACCCCTCCACTATGAGAAGAGCGACCACTCCTATTGGTCAGAAAGTGGATTGGTCCCTTTTTGGTCAACAGGGAGGCAAGGAGACCCTTTACAGGCCCACTTGCAATGGCTTCTCCAAAACTGTAAGAGTTGGGTAGTTTCAGTACCACTGTATACTCTTCAACCTCCACCATAAATTTACAAAGCATTCTCACTACCAAGTAATTCTACCACAAATCTCCCACTGGTTTTCCACCTCTGCATTCTTAATCTACTTCTAATTCTCCAGTCTGTCGCTCCGAGCTACATCTTCCACAACCCTGGGTGTCTGACAACACAATCCCTTCCCGTCAGAGACACATTTGAAGGGACACCAGAAATGTCCCCTAAAGCACAGTGAGCCAGGTGGGAAAAGGTTACAGTGTCCCAGCAGGCTCCAAACAGATGCTTTTTGTGTATAAATCACACACAGCACAGAAGGCTCATGATTAGAAAATGCATAATGATACATAAATTACTACAGCAGCATGTGCAAATACAGCGAGACAAAACCATTCTCTATAGACCAACATGGTTAAAAAGCAACAAAGATAGATAACATGTATACATAGAGCACTACACCCCCAGCATGACTGACCACTCAACATGATCATAATCCAATTCTATTACACTTTATACATAGAACACTACATTCCAACATGACTAACCACTCAACAGGAACATAATAAATTTCTATTACGTTCTATACATAGCACACTACACCCCCAACATGATGGGCCACTGTACATGATCATAATACAATTATATTATTCACTGTGCATATAGCATTAAATGTTTACTATTATACTCTATACATAGAACACTATGGGGTCAATTCACTAAGCTTTACCGCATGTGGTAAGGGTATCATGTTACTAATTTGCATAAATTATTGCATGCGGTAAATTAAGTTAAAAAAAAAAAAATTTAAGCAGTAATTTACTGGGAAAAAAATATGTGTCGGTAAATATTGCATAAAAAAGCTCTTAAGTAAAGGAGTAAAAAAAAGCATGTGATAATTGCCATCAGGGTTTAGTTGGCGGTATCACATGTGGCATTTGTCCCTGTATTTGTCCTCCTACTGCAGGCTCCGCCGTATAACATTTCTTATACACCTGGAGGTTCCCGCCCCTTGTGACGTCACCAACCCAGCATGCACTGGCCCGTGCCAGCCTTTGTTTTTGTTTTTTTGGGGGGTTTTTTTGGGTCCAGGGCGTGGCGTGATTGGTGGATCTACATCGTGGGACATTAATTTTTTTTTATTTTTTAATAAAGGAATTGTCAACAGTCAGTGTGTTTTTATTACTTTGAAACAATTTTTTAGTGAATAGGTAGGGGTACTATGTATCCCTACTCATTCACATAAAAGGGCGGAATCTAGAGGCCCCCTTCTTAAAGGGGGCTTCCAGATCCCGATTAGCCCCCTGTCCACAGACCCCCACAACCACCGGCCATGGTTGTGGAGACGAGGCCCTTGTCCCCATCAACATGGGGACAAGGTGCTTTAGGGTGGGGGGACCTGCAGGGCTGCATGCTCGGATAAGGGTCTGGTATGGATTGGGGGGGGGGGTGACTCCATGCCGTGGTTTTTTTTTTTTGGCGTGGGGTTCCCCATAAAATCCATACCAGACCTGAGGGGCCTGGTATGCATTGGAAGGGTGGACCCCACACTGTTTTTTTTTTTTTTTCCAACATTTTTAATTGTCTGCTTTTTGTTTTTACATGCAGCTGTCAGCGGGGAACCTGCTGACAGCTGATGAGTCATTGGTTGGTAAAGACACAGCGGCCGGCTTCCCGGCCCGTTCCCTAAGCAAACCAGGTATTTGTAAAAAAACAGGCTATTTTTTGACAAATCCTGGCCCGCTCCTTAGCAACCAGCTCAATGTGGTAAATTACCGCATTAAATAATGCGGTAATTACTGCTGAAGCGAAAATATACCGCATTTGGTATTTAACGCTAAATTCTTAGTGAATTGACATTTCACAACTGATTTTTCGCATGCAGTATTTTACCGCATTTTAGTTCCTGGTATTTTAATCTTAGTGAACGGACCCCTACCCCTCCAACATGACCAACCACTGGAACGGATTATAATACAATTCTATTACAGTCTATATGTGGAACCCCACACCCTCCATGTGACTGACCATGAAACATGATCATAATACATTTTATTCTAACACCTGGACATAATCATAAAACAATTACATTTGTGGAGAGGCGACCCCGTGTCACGCTGTGGATTAGCAATATATGCCTGATTGTGGCAGAAGCAGGCATGCTAATTACACACCTGTGGGCTGGGTTCATATGCATCCTAGGGCTCCCACTTGGATACAGCTCCACCCAAGCAGACAGGAAGTCTGGCCGAGGAGTCCGGAGGAATCCGCCCTACAGACACAACATCTGTGTATGAGTGTCAGGAGGACACCCATGTTCCCTAGTAGAGGGAGGCTGCAGCAGCTGGCAACATGAGCATACGCTCTGAGGAGCACCCCAAAGGCCTAGGCGTGAGGTCTGAAGAAGCGGTGCTGCAAGTGAGTAAGCCAGAAGGCTGAAGGTTTGAACTATAAAGTCATGGCGGAACCCCTTGCGAGAGAAATTGCTGTTTTCTTTGAACTTTGTTTCCTTTACAATAAAAGTGGGCTGCCATGCCCTTAAAATGCAGTCTGGACTGACACGTGTTCCTAAAATATCATGCACCACTTGAGTTGAATCACCCCGATATCTTACATATTATACACATAGAATACTACACCTCCAACATGACCAAACACTGGACATGATCATAATAAAATTATATTATTCTCTTGACCAGGGGTCTTCGAACTATGGCCCTCCATTTTTTTTTTTTTTTTTTTTTTTTTTTTTTTTTTTTTTTTTTTAGGAACTACAATTCCCATCATGCCCTAGTCATGTCTGAATGTCAGAGTTTTACAATATCTCATGGGATGTGTAGTTCTGCAACAGCTGGAGGGGTGTAGTTTGGAGATCCCTGCTCTAAACATATGACATTCAATGCATACTATTACACTTTATACATAGAACAATACACCTCAAAACATGACCGACCACTGGACTTGACCATAATACAAATTCTATTACACTCCATACATAGAACACTACACCCCCAACATGACCAACCACTGGACACGATTATAATACATTTCTATTCTACGATATACATAGAACACTACACCCCCAACATGACCCACCACTGAACATGATAAAAATACAGTTGTATTATTAGAACACCAACCCCCCCAACCCGGCATGACCAACCACTAGACACGATCATAATACAATTCCATTATATTCTATACATCGAATACTACACCTCCAACATGACCAACCACGGGACAGGACCATAATACAATTATATTATTCTCTAGACATACAGTTAGGTCCATATACATTTGGACACAGGCACAATTTTCATACTTTTGGCTCTGTATGCCGCCAGAATAAAATTAAAACGAAACAATCCAAAAGCTTTAATTCAAGGAGTTGAACATAAATATCAAGAACACATTTTAGAAACTGCAACCATTTTTATACACAGTCCCCCCATTTTCAGGGGCTAAAATGTAATTGGACAAATATAAATCATAAATAAAATGTTCATTTTTAATATTTTGTTGAGAATCCCTAACTGGCAATGACTGCCTGAAGTCTGGAAACCATGAACTGGGTTTCCTCCTTTTTGATGCTTTGCCAGGCTCTAACTGCAGCTGTCTTCAGTTGTTCTTTCTTTGTGGGCTTTTCTGCCCTTAGTGTTGCCTTCAGCAAGTGAAATGCATGCTCATTTGGGTTGAGATCAGGTGATTGACCTGGCTATTGCAGAATATTCCACTTATTTTCCTTCAAAAGCTCCTGGGTTGCTTTTGTAGTGTTTTGGATCATTGTCCATCTGTACAGTGAAGCGCCGTCCAATCAACTTTGCTGCACTTGGCTGAATATGGGCTGATAGTATATCTCTAAACACTGCAGAATTCATCCGGCTGCTTCTGTCTTCTGTCACATCATCAATAAACACCAATGATCCAGTGCCACTTGAAGTCATGCATGCCCATGTCATCACACTGCAAGCGCCTCCATGTTTTACAGATGACATTGTGTGCTTTGGATCATGAGCTGTTCCAAGCCTTCTGCATATTTGCATACATAATTTTCTTCTCGTCATTCTGGTTGAGATTAATCTTAGTTTCATCCATCCAAAGAATGCTTTTTCAGAACTGGTCTGGCTTTTTTAGATGTTTTTTGGCAAAGTCTAACTTAGTTTTCTATTCTTCAGGCTTATGAATGGTTTGCACTTTGCAGTGAACCCTCTGTATTGCTCTCGTGAAGTCTTCTCTTGATTGATTTTAGACTTTGATTCGCCCACCTCCTGGAGAGTGTCCTTCACTTGTCTGGATGTTGTGAATGGGTTTTTCTTTACCATAGAGATGATCCTGCGATCATCCACCAGTGTTCTCTTCTGTGGACGTCCAGGCCTTTTTTTTGCTGCTGAGCTCACCAGTGCATTCTGTACCAAACTGTTGATTTGGCCACTCCTAATGTTGCTGCTATCTCTCTGATGGATTTGTTTCATTTTTGAAGCCTCACAAGGGCCTGTTTCACTTGCATGGACTGCTCCTTTGAACGCACGATGTAGGTTCACAGCAATAGGATTCCAAATGCAAATACCACACTTATGCCCGGTACACACGATGAGATTATTGGACGAATGATCATCTGTTTTTTGTTTTTTTTTTGCATGATAATCTCAGATCGAATCTGACGAGTTTACTAAAGTCACGAAAATTCTCGTACGACAGAATAAAAATTCGGAAGTGATGTCATGTGTTGTAATGCATTTGAATTGCATTTTCGAACAACAGCTGTACTGATTAAACGAAAATTGTATGATCTGGCATTGTAGGAAAACATTTTTAGTGCATGTCCGATCAAACAACAACGGACTAACTCTCCTGACTGGCTCTCAAAAGCTCTGTACTAACGATCAGATTACTGTACGATCGCTCCAAAATCTGCATTTTTCGTACGATTTTCTGATCATGTATACAGTAATAATACTGCATAAGAATCAACTCCAGACCTTTTAAAGAAGGGATAAAGAAGGAGTAGCCCACACCTGGCCATGAAACATCTTCTGATTTAATTGTCCAATTACTTATGGTCCCTTGAAAAAGGGGGGAGGGTGGCTATTAAGAGCTGTAATTCCTAAACTCTTCCTCCGATTTGGACGTACATACCCCCAAACTAAACCTGAGAGTGTGCACTTTCAGCCCATATCCATTATGCAACTATAGCTTGAAATATGTTTCGGTAAATACCTGGAAAGGAATAAAATTGTGCATGTGTCCAAATATATATGGACCCAACTGTATGACATTCAATGCACACTATTACACTTTATACATAGAACACTACATCTCCAACATGACCCACCACTGGACATGACCATAATACAATTCTGAAAACGGGAAATACTTGTGCCCTTTGAAGGATAGCACCTCCTGGGAGTAGTGAATGATCCGCACTCACTGAATGTGTTGGACTCCTTCACCATACATCACTCTCAGCTGACGTCATCGCTACCCACGAGTCCCAGAAGCGCGGATGTTTTGTGTTTAAGCCAGGCCGGCAATCGTTTATGCTTTATTTTAACTACGTCAATGTGAGTGTAATCTACCCTTTTTACAAAGAAATTTGCATTGGGATGTGGAGCATTTTTTATTTTCGAGCTTGACATCACGGACACTCTGGCAGGAGGATTCTGTAAAGGTCGATTGAGGGCCATTGTGAGTCTACAGGGACATCACTTAAAGGCCCTGGCAGGGTAATCAGCCAAACGTGTTACTCCCCTTTTTTAGAGAGGCCCAGTACTGCTGGTAAGCAGGCATTTTTTCCACACTTTAGGTGGCGGTGATTTAAGGTGTTCAGTTACACAGGGGACTATTTAAGATTGAGTGTCACCTTGATTGAGATCCACGTATGAAGTGTTGCCTGCAAGCCAAACTGAAATCTGTTTTACCAGGTTTGGGACGTTTTGTTTTTGTTTAGGCTATAAAAACTCACAAAATGATAATATATCATTTGTGTTTTAGCCCGACTCTGTTCCATACCAATGTTTGTTTGTGTCCTGATATCACACAGTAGAGTTGCTGCTTATTTATCTATTTGCTGAATATATTTGGATCAATTTTAAGCGCATTTTTTTCCCCCCATTTAAGACAATTCTAATATAGTCTATACATAGAATACTACACCTCCAACATGACCAACCACTGGACATGATCATATTACAATTATTGAATTGGAATGGATAGAAGTCAATAGGAAGCAGTCTGATTCTTGTACGGTAGAGGAGATTACGGAAGTGATAGGTGATGAGTTGGTGAAGAATTACCAGGACCGGAAGTAACATGGTCGAAGATGATGTTGTGAATGGTTGGAAGGTACACACAGGGTTACTTTTTTTAAACCCAGCAAGATGAGGAAGAAATGGTTTTGAATGAGTAAGAGCTTAGACTGGAAACCTAATACATATTATTGTCCTCTCTCCTTACACTCACAATACCATGTTGATTTTCAAGATGTTTGACAAACTCTGGATGTTTGTACCGATTTGCCTTCAATCATTTGTTTTTCAAACTGCTCTTCTACCCGGGTTATCTGCTATCCCCTCCCATGACCCATCACACACCAACCTGAGAAAGATTGCATTGGTTAACCGATGTGTGAGATGCGGACTCGGTATCAGTACAAATCAGAGCAGCTCTTCTTCTCGCCCTCTCTCTATACCTGCCAGACAGATTCCCAGTCTATAAACAGCCATTTAGATGTATATCAGATACACTGCTCCTTATTTCAGTAACCTCCTCCCATCATCAGATACGCAGCAAATCCCAACTTACTCAGTAGCCTATTCTTTGATGTGTCCTAAAGATTATCAGTTTTTATAATTAACAAATTATGTATATTATTGCTGCAGAGATGGACTATTTTATAATCTTTTACAATTTTACTGAGACATTTTACAACCCAACTGAACACAGTAAAAAATCAGCTAAATACATTCCAAGTGCATTAAAACAAAAAGGTGTTTGAAATCTTACAGTTGATTTTCTTTAAAAAGCCAGCATGCTGCAGAGAAGGATCCTTGTTCTATGTGAAAGCAGTGGTCTCTCTGCAGAGGGAGACAGCAGAGAGCATTAGCTTTCCTGACTGCACGGCTATAACTCTTACTTAGCAGTGTGCATGTCGGACTTTTGCAGAAAAACCACTGCTTCTGCACAAAGATCAAAGTTACAATGGACTTAACGATTTGAACTTGGCAATGTGTAAAATTGTGAAAAAGATGATTGAATATAAAACAAGGAAAAAAAGTGGCACGTGTCACAAGTACAACTGTGTTAAATGCAGATAAACTGTGAAATTCCATCCTAGATTAAGCTGGTATGGATTTCAAAAGCGCAGATAATATCCTGTTTGCAATGTATATGTTAGCCATATTCATCTTTAACAGGAATTCCAGGTATGGATAGTTCCTGCATAGTTACTTGCTGCTAGCATTAGTAAATAGATAAAAAAAAAGTACATCATAGTCACTTGTTTTAAACTTTTTCTTTACATTCCTTCATTTACTTCCTTTACAACCCCCCCCCCCCCCCCCCATGCAGGGACCACAGGCCAACGCTTTTTGAAGAGGAGAACAGTGCTGAATCCTGCTGGAACAGTAAAAAGGGGCCAGTAATAGAACCCCTGCCTCTGCCCCTAGAAATCACCCCAATGTAAGGGTATTTTTGTGTTCCAGCCTTGAGTCCAGCTTCAATGTTTTCTGCACCATTTGGACTCACCACCTCAATCCTACAGCATGAGAAACTGTAAAGATTAAAAAAAAAAAAAAAACCCAGACAAGGGCCATACCGATTTACTAGTGGTATGTGAGAAATAGCAGCGATAAGGTTCCAAACATGAAAGGGCCAATGTTCTGCCCAAGCTGTCCACCCGCCATCATGCAGAGGAAAAAAAAAATACATGTTCAAAAGGTGGAGTAATTTGAGTAATAACCTTCATTTGCAAGGCTTTACGGCTTTTATTTTTTATGAAGTTAATGAGGGGATTGGAAAATAATACAGGTGAAGCAGAAGCCCCCTTTAATTCAGAAGCTGTACCAGAACAGTGTCACTCGGTGCTGTTGATATAATAATGCATCTCTAGAGGAACGGAGTGCCTGTTCAAAGCTGTCACCGGCCTCATCTCACGCATGAAGAACTAATGTCATGGATGAGGCGAGCAGAAAATGCCGACAAGCAGCCATTAATCTTACTCAGGGGGAGCCAGCCACTCACTGGCAGGTAGGAACACAATACAACATCTGTTCTGCTGGCAGGCCTGTCACATGTGTCCCCGTACATGCCCTCCACGTGAGCCCTGCCAGTTACACGCAACGCGTCAGGCCGGCTCTCGTCTGACAGGCTCATCAATTAACACTTACACAGGCCAGACTTTCCGTGTGCGGACATGAAGAACACAACACATATCTCCGTCGTATTCCTTGCCATGCCCATACCGGTAAAATCCTCCTTCCACATGCATTAGGAAATCCTTGTTCCAGCAGATACTGCCCACTCAGAAAGGAACCAACCTCTTATTTCAATAAGTACTCATCTAAGGGCTCGCTCCCACTAAAGCACAAGTGGTTACGCAGCCTGTAACTGCATATGCACATTATCATTTGTTCTTGAAGGGTTAGTTCACCATGTCACAAGAAAATAAAATGTTAGCCAACTCACGACACCTTCCTCACCCTCTGGTCCTCGATGCAGGTACCCTTTGTGATCGCCATTTTCAGACGACCTCTCCAACTGGTTTAAAAGTCTGGAACTTTAAAAACACCACTAAACAGTGCCAGAGAGGGTGTTTAGAAGCATGACGCAAGCAATGGTGAGCGCCCATTGGTCAGGGCTGGTTATGTAAAATCACTGACCAATGTGAAACATCCAACATCATGGAAGAAAGGAGCCTCAAAGGGATTCTCATTGGTCAGTGTGGTCACGTAGTCAGCAACAATGAGCGATCACCGTTGCTTGCCTTTTACTTTGGGACATCCTCCAGAGCTGTTTAGTGAAGTTTAACTCCCCCATTCACACTTCGAGATTTGGAATCGCCTTGATTCTGCCTGCGGTTCCTGCAAAACATGTGACACGTTTTTGGGTGCTATTTAGAATGAATGGCACCCAAACACGTGTCGCATGTTTTGCAGCGATTGCCAGACTTTATGTAATTTTGTTTCGCAACTAAATGGCTCAGAAATTGGGGCAAAACGAGCCTTAAGAAAATGTGAGACACTTGTAGCCCAAAAAGGAAGAGGGGCTGCCTTTGGGTAACAAACACGTATAGGGCAGCCCATTCAAATTAACATGTGCAACAAACGAAATAGTGTGAGAATTGCGGTTTGAAAATTGCGAGCGGGAATGCTCGTTCCTGCTACGCGCAATGTGGATGGGGCCTTAAAGTGCTAAACCATTTTACTGGCTGGAGAGGGTGGGGGGGAACACAATGTACATGCAGCGGAGACCAGAGGGGTGGGGAGAGTGCTATGAGTTTGTTCACCTTTTAATGTTTTTGTGAAAAGATGAACTAACCCTTTAAAAAAGGACATGCACATCAAAATGATCACCGTTTTGAGTGGCAGTCACCTACCGAAATATTTGCGTAGGAGCTGGAAGCAGCCAGGACTTTTTTTCTGCAAAGGCTGTGTGAAGTTGGGCATGGACACACAGTGAAGAACTCAAGTGGGGCTGAAGGTATTTATTTTTATAGTTGGTTGCAACTTAGGGGGGGGGTGGGGGGAAACATAAAAGACATCTTCATTGACCCGCTGGATGGCAGATGTGCTGGAGGATGAGGATTGGGATGATGTACTGGAATCCAGCAAACAGGTTTACCCAAAACTGACCGCCTTACCCACCTATATATTTTGCAAATAACCCAACTCCCATTGGTCTATCTGGATACTGGCCACATCTTAGCCCCTTGTGCCCCAGATGTGGGGAGACCAGCGGCAATTTTTACCATCTGATATGGTCATGCCCTATCATCCAGGGCTACTAGTCACAGGTGGTGCGGTTTTTACATGATCAAGTGGGCTCCCTGTTAACTCTTTGGACTAAGCAATGTCTTCTGGGCCTCCTCTCCAATCGCGACAAACATCTCCATATTTTCTTGCAAGAAATACTTTTCATGGCTAGAATGTTGTTTGCTTAGGTTTGGCTCAGGGCATCACCACCAACAGTCCAAGATTGGGTGGCTACAATTAAGCTCACGCTGCCATATAAAAGTAATGTACATTCACAGAGGGTGCCCAGCTAAATATAAGATATGGGATAGATGGTTAGATCAAGCCTCTACTTGCATAGATGAGGAGTCTGCATTACCTGCTGCCTATATTTAATCTAAGGTATTACGAGACATGGGCTATGTATCAATGGGTACTATCGCTGACTGTTTGAGTGCCAATGTGCTACTGTAATATATGGATCTAGGTATTAAGTGCTAAGTCTTCTTTTATTTGACTGTATTGCTGGAGTACGTTACTGCTATTTGCAATAATTCCCCGTTTCTGTATGGGAAACATCCTTTCTTTTGTAGTAATCTGTAATGGTGTTTATTGTACTGTTTTTTTTTTTTTTAATGTTTCACTCTTAACAAAGAGTTTAATCTAAAAACAAAAAAAAAAAAAAAAACAAACACACCACCACACACCACATTTTTACTAAGGGCCCATTCACACCACATCCACTGGGCTGTACTTAACGTGTTTCCCCGAAAGTAAGACCTACCCCGAAAATAAGACCTAGTTTAAAATGCTTGTCAAATCCTATCATCAACTCTATTACAGTAGTATATAATGTACAATGTGTGTGTTTCTGTAATATAATTGCGGGGAAGAGAGTTCCGGCGGGTCACAGAAGAGCAGAGCGGCGCTATAACGAAGGTATTTGGCACAATTAAGTTACAGAAACACACACATTGTACATTATATACTACGGTAATAGAGTGGATTATAGGATTTTACATGCATTTTAACTCAGTTCACACTGGGGACTCCTGTCAGGCAGGGAGAGAGTGGGGGAGAGAAGACAGCACATTACATGGTAAGACCTACCCCGAAAATAAGCCCTTGCCTTTTGTTGCCAAAATTATTATAAGATCCGGGCTTATTTTCGGAGAAACACGGTAGCAGCCCCGTCCAACGCCTCATTCCTCGCGCATGGACAAGGCAATTTGTCCTGAATTCAGTTCACATCACTGCTCTGCAATAGTGTGCAGTAAAAGTTGGATATGCTTTATTTTTATTTTCTCTAGCTCCCTTGTTACCACCTCCCATGCTAGCCTTCAGGACTTCTCCAGAGCCTCTCCCATCCTCTGGAACTCCCTGCCCCAGTATGTCCGATCAGCCCCCACCCTGTCCACCTTTAGGAGATCCCTGAAAACTCATTTATTCAGGGAAGCCTATCCCACACCCACCTAACTGTCCCCGAGCCCCCCCCCCCCCCCCATCAAATCATTCTCTGCAGCTATTGCCTTTTGTACCACCACCCCCTCCTTTTAGAATGTAAGCTCTACGAGCAGGGCCCTCCTGTACCTTTTGTATTGAACTGTACTGTAATTGTGTTGTCCCCCTATACATTGTAAAGCGCCGCGTAAACTGTTGGCACTATATAAATCGTGAATAATAATAATAAAATGAATAATAATATTGTTATGCAACAAAGCGCATTGTGACACACAGCACCGCATTGCACTGCGGTGCATAAAGACGAATAAGTAGTATTTTTTACATTTATTATACTTGGGGGGGGGGGGGGGGGAGCAAATCTTGTGATGTGTGGTTACAGCATATCGGCACCCTTTCCTTCACAGCGCACACCAACTGCTATGTTATAACGTGAGAAAAGAAAAGGCTGCACACCACCGGAAACGATCCAACGTAGTTTATTGTTCCAACAAAAAGTCAAATGACAGCCACCAAGACGAACACACAGGACCAAGGAGAGGTGACGCGTTTCACACTGTCAATCGTGCTTCTTCAAACCTGGGTCCTGTGTCTTAGTCTTGGTGGCTGTCATTTGACTTTATGTAGGAACAATAAACTACGTTGGATCGTTTCTGGTGGTGTGCAGCCTTTTCTTCTTTTCCTATTGATATCGGTTAGCGAACCGTGGCTTGCACCCAGCATGTCCGGATCGCACTGATTTACTCACCTGGTGCGACAGTTTCTCCCTCTGGATTTCTCACGTTATATTGTGGCCACAGGTGTGAATGGATCCTAAAAGAATATTGTTCTTTAAATTGTACCACAGTGCACAGATACGAATGTGGTGCTTCTGACGCAATGCTCCTTATTACACACTTACATTTAAGTCAACAGTTAATCTGGTTGAAAAAAGACACAAGTCCATCCAGTTCAACCAACATAGAAAAAAACAAACACAAATAGAAAACCTCCACAAATCCTCCTCATACAATCCTATACCCTCAGTTGATCCAGAGGAAGGCAAATAAAGCCCAATATAGCAGTATTTCTCAACTCCAGTCCTCAAGGCGCATCAACAGGTCATGTTTTCAGGATTTCCCTCAGATGAAACAGCTATGGTAATTACTAAGGCAGTGAAACTGATCAAATCACCTGTGCAAAATAGTGGAAATCCTGAAAACATGACCTGTTGGTGTGCCTTGAGGACTGGAGTTGAGAAACACTGCAATATAGCATGATCCAGAGGGGGAACAAAACTCCTTCCTGATCCCCCAAGAGGCAATCGGATATTCCCTGGATCAATTTTACCTATAAATATTAGTATGCAGTTATATTAGGTCCATTAAGGAAAAAAATCCATACCTTTTTAAAACAATCTACTGATCTGGCCAGAACCACCTCTGGAGGGAGTGTATTCCATATTTTCACAGCTTTTATTGTGAGGAAGCTTTCCATATTTAGAGATTAAATCTCTTTTCCTCCAGACGTAAAGATTGCCCCCTTGTCCTCTTTGATGACCGTAACCACTTCCCCCTAGGTGGACCAGATGGTCCCTGGCCATCTCTAGGAACCTGGGATGTTGTGAGATCATTTTTTTTTTTTTAATCTCTTACTTTCCAGCATAGAGGAAAGATGTGGGGTCTTCTAAACCAATGTTTAGAAACTCCAGTCCTCGAGGCGCCACAACAGGCCATGTTTTCAGGATTTCCCTCAGAGGAAATGGCTGTGGTAATTACTAAGGCAAATAAACTGATCAAATCGTCTGTGAAAAATAATGGCAAGCCTGAAATCATGACCTATTGGGGCGCCTTGAGGACTGGAGCTGAGAAACACTGTTCTAAATCCTCAATCTCTGCATAAAAAAAGGACCTGTCACGCCTTATTCCTGTTAGAAGGAATGTTTACAATTCCAAGAGCCAAAACAGGAAGCGAGTACAAATCCCCCCTTAAAGCGTTACCTCAACATTGCATATTCCGGATTTGTGGCTGCTGTACTTGTATGAGTAAGTATCCAGTTCTCTTTGTTTTGCTTCCTTTGTGTGAAATCCCTGGTGTTCCTGCCAGTCCTTTTGCTTTCCTGATAAAAACTGACCACACTAAGCTGGAAAAAACACTGTGCTCAGTTCCCTAGCTATGCTGGGAACTCAGTGTACTCTCCTCCAATGATCAGACATGTCCTGAAACTCCCCCCTGCACAGCCATTGCCTGGGAAGCTCAGTGTGCTGCTGCTTCTCCTCCCCCCAGCACTTATGCAGCTGAGAACATAGGGAATGTGATCACTTACTAAAAAAAAAAAAAAAAAAAAAAAGAAGAAGGGGTATTTATAAATGTTTTTTTTTTTTTTTTTTTTTTATATCCATGCAAAAAAAATTTACCTTTCATTTCTATTTTAAACTGAATAGATTGTTTTACAAGGTGATCTTTCTTCAATCACTTTAAACAACTGTCACTGGAACTGGTGTCCCGATCGGAAGATGTACCTCCATTTTTTTTTAGTGACAATTCAAAAATGTTGGATTTTCCCCTCACCTGACCATGTTCACCAGCACAAATAGATGTCAGTGGATGTATTTTAGCTTCATACGTTTTTCATCTCAATGTAATTCAGAAAGATCCACTTACTATGTGAAGCTGTAGGAAATCCATTAGCCCAATAGCGCTGTCAATGCGCACAATGATTCCGTCTTTCACCGTAGTGCTGAAACCCACCGCGAGCCGGTCAGTGCGTGTGCTGGGCCTGTCGTTATGAGGCCAGGTATACAGGATAAGCCCTCCACTCTTCCCAAATATGTAAGTCGCCCCAGCTGTAAGGAAAAAAAGGGTAGATTGTCAGATGACCCCGCCCCTGAGGGTCCAGTATCCACACCCAGGAGGATGCTAAATATGAAATAATGTTTACAGATCACTAGCGAAATACAGCTGGGAGTTTATCTCATATCTTTGCATGTAATGATTAATCTTTTCATTATAATAAACCCTCAACATTCTGCAATGGGAAAATGTACACCTTTTATGGGAAGGACACCCCTCCTGGCACATGCAGACCATGATTAAACCGTAAAGGGCGCATTTTTTTTATTTCAGATGCCTTTAGAGATCTGCATTTTCTGTAGCATCACTAAAAGAACAGGTGCTATTTCTGTTTCAATCTTTTTATTCAGTTTTTGAAATGACAATAAAAATCATGTTATGATGTAACAAAAGAAATGGCAGAATGACCGTCATCAAAATCAGTTGACAAGAAAATAGTAATAATAGCCGTTTTAAAGGATAGGGAGTTTAGACAAAGAACGCCATGAACAGTCCACTGTTGGGTATCAGGAACATCACGAATGTGGTTACTTGTAAAGAGTCCCATATAACAATACAGATTCAGCTATATGTTAGGAAAAGAGCAAACATCCGGTGGGCCTTACTTCAGGCCAACATTGTAAGCTTGGCGAAGGGGTCAAGGAGAACTTTACCCGCTCACCCTTCCACCTGAGAAGACTATGACCATAATTATAGAACTATGTCTAACATAGGAACCACTATGGCGCCTAGCCCTACACTTATTTATCTTACTCTGGGAGCAACAGATAATTAGAAAGGTCAAATATATACATATAGTATCCTTGAAGATAACTTGTCATGGGAGGGATAGAAAAAGCAGGTAAAAGGAAGAAAAAAAGACAAGAACCAGAGAAAAGAGCAAAGTAAGACCTTATCAATCCACCACCGGTCCAATGTCAGCCCCTGGTATCCGGTACCTGTAGGTAGGAAAGCCAAGGGGACCATACCTTTTTAAACAGGGGTTGTTTGTCCCTGAGAACGCAAACCATTTTTTCCTGGAGCATGATCAAGGTTAGCGTTTGCCTCATTAAAGCTGAATAAAGTCAATCACTGGTCTTTACCAAGCCGTAGCGATTGCTATTTTGGCTGCTAAAAACATGTAGTATATTAAAGTCTGTGTGGACCGCGGAATGTTTTCCACAGGTTCGTTAAGCAATGCTATTCGAGGTTCTTTGATAATGCGGACAATAGTGACTGAGTGAATTAGGCAATGAACCCGTATCCAGGAACAGGCGATATTTCTAAACACTATTTTAAATGACTCGTCTTACAGATTAATCACTTGGCACAGGTCTGGCTTTACTTTAAAAGGAGTTGTAAAGTCAGAAGGTTTTTTTATCCTAATGCATTCTAGGCATTAAGATAAAAAGCCTTCTGTGTGCAGCAGCCCCCCTAATTCTTACCTGAGCCCATCTCTATCCAGCGATGTCCACGAGTTTCTCGGCCGTTCTCCTGATTGGCTGAGACACAGCAGCGGCGCCATTGTCTCCCACTGCTGTCAAAGTCAGTCAGCCAATCAGGAATGAGAGGGGGCGGGGCCGGGCCACAGCTCCATGTCTGAATGGACACAGGGAGCTGTGACTTGGCTCGGGTGCCCCTATAGCAAGCTGCTTGCTGTGGGGGCACTCGACAGGGAGGGGCCAAGAGCCGTAAAGAGGTACCTGAGAAGAGGTAGATCTGGGCTGCTTTGTGAAAATCCACTGCATGGTGCAGGTAAGTATAACATGTTTGTTATATTTAATCGGAAAAAAAAACGAGACTTTACAATCACATTAACATAAAAAAGTCTATTTCTATTGATTAACATCAAAACAAGTCAGACTGCACTCATACTATAGCAGCATGTGAATGCACGCAAAACTGCACTATTTTCTGTGCGTTCACAAAATGTGCAAAATTATGTGTTGTGCTTGCGGTGCCTTTTTTTGTTCAAGTAGCTTATGTACCTTTTTGAGCATTGCATTTTTTTTTAACTGCACATAAAATAAGCGCCAATTTTGCTGCATTTGGTGTGCCATTAACAATAAAGGCACCACAAAATATTTTTGCGCGATTTATAAACAGGCTTGATTTTCTGCACGTTACCAAAAAAACGCTATAGTGAGACTGCAGCTTGATAGTTATGTGTGAACATTGACTGAAGTGGTAAAATATTTGCATTTGTGCCATTTCCAGTTCTCGATAATTTACATGGATACTTTGTAACACTTAGAGTGCATTCGGAATGTATTCACAGCGTTTCACTTTTTCCACATTTTGTTATGTTACAGCCTTATTCCATAATGGATTAAATTCATTATTTTCCTCAGAACTTCACAAACTATACCCCATAATGACAACGTGAAAGAAGTTTGTTTGAAATCTTTGCAAATATGTATTAAAAATACATGCATAAGTATTCACAGCCTTTGCCATGGCACTCAAAATTGAGCTCAGGTGCATTCTGTTTCCACTGATCATCCTTGAGATGATTCTACAACTTGGATTGGAGTCAACCTGTGGTAAATTCAGTTGATTGGACATGCTTTAGAAAGGCACACACCTGTCTATATACAGTACAGTCACGTCACTAGGGTTGCTGTCACGCGGTGCAGTGAAACATGGTGTCCCCCCCCAGCTGGACAAGCAGTAGGGCACTGAGCAGGCTAGCGCATCACGCGCCTACCACGCGCCCCCCCCCCCCCCCAGCCTGCCGCAGTGCTAATTGATAGTGTCACCCAGGGCATTCTTCTCAGGGAAAAGGTGCAGGAACTCAACAACGCTCCACACCTTTCCCCAAAGTAGGGGGGTGGGGGGCTGAGCGTGCCACAGCAACTGAGTGTGGGAGGGTCCTAAAGGGTCATTAAATACCATGAGGGTGCTACATACAGAGTGCAGAGTTCAGGTGAGTGCAGGGTGCAGAGTACAAGTGGGTGTATGGTGCAGGTGGGTACAGAGTGCAGGTGGGTACAGGGTGCACAGTGCAGGTGGGTGCAGAGTACAGAGTGCAGAGTACAGGGTGCAGAGTTCCACCACCAAATCGCCATCCTGGACAGGACTGTCTTCCCTCTCCCAGCACAGACACCCATCCCCCATCCTGTACAATCAGCACACTTAAAAATCTCCCCTCCGAACACAGACCTCAGATACAGTGTGGCTCAATCCAGTGAGAGAGATGCCCCTCCTCCCAGGCTCCTCCTCATGACCTGTAAGACACGTCAGAGGCGAGGAGGATCCCACTTCGGAGAGATCTCGCCACAGGGGGATCACTGAGAAATTTGCCCCCCCCTCCTCCTCCTTCCCCCCGCTGCTGGGCCATTCAGAAAGTGCAGCGCGCTTCGCGCATGCACAGCAGGGAGCCAGCTGTGCAGCCGAAAAGGTTTCCCTCACTACGAATGGCGGCGGCAGCACCCAAGAGCCGATGGAAACATCGGCTGGGGTACCGACATTGGATTCCAGGACAAGTAAGTGTCCTAATATTAAAAGTCAGCAGCTATAGCATGTGTAGCTGCTGACTTAATTTTTTGCTGGGGTTGGAACTCCACTTTAAGGCTGTAATTGGTGCCAAAAGGGCTTCAACAAAGTATTGAGCAAAGGCTGTGAACACTTATGTACATGGAATTTTTTCGTTTTACATTTTTAATAAATTTGCAAAGATTTCAAACAAACTTCTTTTACGTTGTCATTATGGGATATTGTTTGTAGAATTTTGAGGAAAATGATTTTAATTAATTTTGGAATAAGGCTGTAACAGAACGAAATGTGGAAAAAGTGAAGCGCTGTGAATTATTTCCGGATGCACTGTATTCGATTTTTGCCAGATCTGAAAAAGGGGCCAGCGACGTTTGTCTAATAATTGCATACATGAAGCCATTTGTTTTGTTCCAGGATATCCTATTCTATTGACAATTCCTCTAGAAGGACTACCCGCTTGTGTTCCATATATTATATATTGCATTTGGGTATCTTTGGATATAAAAACACATTTAGCTCAAGTTTCCCATCTCAGCGGCGTATTAAAGTCAGATCCTCGGTAGTCCTGAAATGTACTCAGCGATAAACCTTCTATTTATTCCCTAATCCTGCTCAACGCCAAGGATAATGATCCGCGTGTCAACATATTCACACCTGGGGAGGGAAGATGAGCGACTGCGGGTGACGGACAAGATTAAAGGTGACAAGTATTAACCCCGAGACTGCCGGACTAATCTGGAAGAGACAAGCAGCTCGGTACCATCACCTGTGAATTACGGGAAGATTTATATTCATATTGTGATGGAATTGGAGGCAGGCAGGGATCCAATGCTAATCCTTCCACAAGTGGATTATCCAGACTGCCTGCCGAGCAAAAATGTACTGACTTCCCGTAACCGACTCCCCTCTACCTGATAAAGCCGGAGAGGAAACCTCAGCCGCATAGCGGATCAGACGGGGAAGCTGTCACATTGTTTGCTCCCTGTGAGGTCAAGAAGCAGTTTTATTATCTGAAAAGAATCCAACATTAACCATGAAGATTGGGGGTCTGCAGCTGAAAGAAAATGGACGGTGCCAGCCATTTTACTTTGCATTTTCTAAAAACGGACGGCCATTACATACACGGGTGGCGCCTGTATCAAGCTGTAGTTACATATCTGAAGAACTGCTTTAAGCCATTTGTTGTAGTTTGAGGCTGTATGATGAAGGTCAATAGACTATAGCTTGGCTTATAAATGAGTAAAGGGGAACTCCATCTGAATCAAATTGACAACGTTTAACAGAAACTTAACACAGTTTCACAACAGCCCTTTCTATGGGGACAATAAAACACCCGGTTAACAGGGTCCCTATGTCCTCAGAAAAGATCATTAAAAACAAAAAACAAACAAACATGCCCATACGTGGCACAGCTGTCCACGTTAGGGTTGGGAACAGACTAGTTGCCCGTTAATGGTCTTACAGCAGAGGGTCTAGTTCAGGTCAACTAATTAGCATACTAGCATTTTTTCCAGGATTAGACCCGAGGGCACGATGGATAAAGGAAACTCAGAAAACTAGATGCGGTCATTATCCATCTCCTACCCAATCTGAAAATACTCGTTCCCAGACTCTTGCTGTTCCTGTGGCTTCAATACTTTGAATCATGGAGCAGGAACGAGTATGCAGGGGGACATAAACTTTTCTCCAAATTACCTGATGTGCGCACTACTTCTGGGTTACTAACCCAGTGTTCTAAAAAGGTAAAAGGTCAGTATAATACTCAGGAAACTGGCATTTTCAGAAAGAGGTCAGAACTGGAAAAAGCCATTCATTTAAAATTAAAGGTAGGTCTAGCTCACCTCTCCAGATTGCTCTACTTACCTAGATTATGCACTGAGGCCCATGACATTGTTTACACTCCTCTTTTGGCTTCTTTATCAAATTTCTGCACCATTCACCCCTATGAGCTTCTATGGAGCTTGTAGATCAATAGGCTCCTATCCAGCCCTGTAGAACTCTACAGGATTGGAGCTTGTAGATGGATCAGCTCCTCCCAAGCCCCATAGACGTCTACAGGACTAAAGCTTGAAGATGGATCAGCTCCTATCCAGCCACATAGAGGTCTACAGGGCTGGAGATTGTAGATGGACGGGCTCCTATCTAGCCCCATAAAAGTTATCAGGGCTGGAGCTTGTAGACAGCTCCTATTTCGCTCCCTAGAAGTTTAACGGGCTATAGCTTAAAGATGGATCAGCTCCTATCCAGTCCCTTAGAAGTCTACAGGGCTGGAGCTTGTCAAGGCCGTCTTTAATATTGATTGGACCCTGGGCAAAAAATTTCATGGGCCCCCCCCATGCAATTTCACTCTCCACCTGCTCTGAGACATACAGTAAACTGATTTTAACTGCTATTTATTGTGTCAGATCAGGCAGCAATTGTGATTGGTTGCCAGCGGTTACAGCACATCAATACTGCTTACTGACTGGTTGCTAGAGGTTACAGCACAAATTACGGCTCACTGATTAGTTGCTAGAGGTTACAGCAAATGATTTCTGCTTGTTAATTGGTTGCTAGAGATTACTGTACAGTATTACTGCTCACTGATTGGTTGAGATATTGGGACACAGCACAGGACTAAAACTTCAAAGGACATTTAAACTGGGATAGTTGGCAAGTATAAGGCAGCTGCTTTGGGCCCCACAACAAAGACAGGGCCCAGGGCAGCTGCCCCTTTTGCCCCGCCTTAAAAACGGCCCTGGAGCTTGTAGATGTATTGGCTCCTGCTTAGCCCCATAAAAGTCTATAGGGCGGGAGCTTGCAGATGGATCAGCTCCTATAGAAGTCTACAGGGCTGAAGTATATATATAGGAATTGGCCCTGGGCGTGGGAGGAATTAGCCCCGGTACTTAGGCAGCCCATTGAAATTGAATTTGAATGCATGGCAATGGGCCAAAAAATGCACAGGACGTCTCTATTCAATTCACCACTTATGGTAGGTGGATTCTGATGCATTGCCTTATGTGTTGAGGTTTGCCTGGCACCCAATGTACACAAAGTATAAACGGTACTTTAGGCACCACACACAGAGAAGCCTTAAACGCGGCAGTGCAGCTTCACATGTACAATGTATGCAAAAAAGACCTCTTTTTTTTAACCGGAAACCGGATTTTGGTGCGGGTTAGCTGGGGAATTTTCGTATTATTGTTCATTATAAAAAAGTTTCCCATAAAGGTTTTTTTCTTTTTACCTTTACAGGTTCTATATTAGCAAAGGCACTGAATGCCTGACCTGCTTTTAGCTGAGAGGTCGTCCTGCATTGTCGGAATCACCTGGATCTATGACGCAAACTTCATATAATGAGACCAATTTGCAGATAAATCAGCTGCAACGTGTATGTATTATTTGTCGTAGACCAATCAGAATTCTGTAGTGTCTTCGGGTTTCTATAATGGACTCGGAAACGGCACTTCCCCATCACCACCAGGGTAATGGGTTAAATGAAACACTTTCACGTTTGCAAAAGCTCGCTTGATGACAGGAAAAGCTTTTTCTAGGAACTTGTAAAATAATTATTGTAAACTGCCGCATAATCTACGGTATCATCTCAGCGACTCCCACAGCTCCCCGACAATATCCGATGCTGTCAGCCAAACTCCATCGTTTTATCAGCTCGCTGCCTCAAAGGCTTTGCATGTTTGAAGTTAATTAATCAGTAATTCTGATGCGCTAACTGAAAAGATGGGAAGAGAGAGGGAAAGACAAAAGAGGAAGGGAGAGAGATAACAGGATCACTACACAGAGGGGTGCAAGGGCCCCTCCACAAGAAGCTGCACCGTAAGATATACAGGATACAAGTCTAGGAGGGAGGGGAGGGGGGTTGGGATGAATCACAGGATACGAGTCTAAGAGGGGTGAGTGGAGATGGATTACAGGATACGAGTCTAGGAGGAGGGCCGGGACAGATCACACACACGAAGATGTTTGAGTAAATATATGCAAAGAAAAAAAAAAAAAAAGTTCAGAAGGGAAGGAGATTAGATGCTCAGATTGCTGCCATTCAGATGTGTGGCTCCGGGCTCACTGTCAAGAAAACCCACCATACAATAACAGAACAGCCAATCAATGTTTGATGGATCTCCTGCAAGTTGTCCAATTCTGATCATGTGAGCACTGATCAGCCAATCACTGTTGATCACCTGCTATCTTCATACTCAGGAAAAAGGGACACATCCTGAACGATCAAATGGACTGCTAATCACAAAACTGGTTTGCTCATACGTATTATAAACAGGATGCTAAAAGAATGCTTTAGCCTAGGCTGAAATTATTTCATCAGTTTGCTGCAGAAGGAACTGCAACATTGCACTAGTCACAATGTAGGTGATAGGCTGTAGTAGGGGCATTTGTAAACACAGCCAGGAACTGCACAGGTACCAGGATTGTGTGATTTTTGAGTCGGCATCTCAGTCCAAAAAAAGTGAACCAAGATGCTAGTTGAACAAAAATGATGCCGTCCTTCTGAACAGAAAGGAGGATGAGGGCATCTTGAGCCTCAAAAGCAGACAAATCGAGTCTTGAAAGCAGGCAGCATTTTCTGTGCTACCCTTTTGGCTATCCCACAGTGCTCTGGGAATCCTTTGCTGCGTCATATTCAGGCATGTACTGATGTACAAAATGACCTGGAAACATTATAAATGTTTAATGATGGATAAGCAATACAAAGAAAAGTTTAAAATAGACTATAGCCTGCTAGATTTATACACTGTGACCTAGGTAAAATCTTGGGCCTAATTTCTTCCTTAGATCCACAAAGAAAGGGGTGCAGGTGGGTGTATTGTTGTACTTATCCAGAATGTAATGCACACATAGAGGAAACGCCACTCTGTCCGCATTTTGCCCCACCTACTGGGGGGGCTTAGACCCCCAGTAGGCGCTGTGAATCGCTTTAGGGGGAACGGTTTGGCAGAGACATTCAGGCTGAGGCTGCTCCTTACTCTCAGTTTACACGGGCTGGTCAGCAGAGTTGTGTTCCTTCTATTTTTCCGCTAGATTTATATTCAGAATATAAAAATATCCGGAAATGTTCAAAACGGCAACTAATCGCAAGTTGGTTAGTTCATTTGTACTATAAACAGAATGCTGCAGGAAGCCTCCACAGGCCTTGTAAAAAGACAGAACATTAAAGTGGACCTTTCAATTACTCAGTCTGAGGTTTCAGATTAGACATATTGAGCGTCAAAAATAGGCAGCGACTGCTGTGCTCTCTTTTTGGCTATTCCACACTGATCATTTGGGAATCCTTTATTGTCATGTCCCACAGTGATTCTTTGGGAATCCTTTGTCATGTTATATATATTTTAGGCACATACTGATCTACAAAATGACACTAAAACTAATTTAGTGCTCTAGAATGTCATGTCATGTTCAACCTCGTCCTGACCTATAAAATGACATGGAAATGTTACAATTTTAGTGCTCCAGGAATCCTTTTTCATGTGGTGTTCAGCCTAGTATTGACCTATAAAATGGCATTATAAATCATTCCTGACGAATAAGCAGAACAAAATAAAAGGTGTTCTAAAACCAGTTAAAATAGATTTAATTTCAAAAACAATTTAGGCAGGAAATAGCTGTACTAATAAGATAATAATCAGCCGATTTGTCTCCAGCAAGGCAAAAAAATGTTACCTTTACCGAGAAAAGGTTGACACGAAAGTGTGGCATTCTGGCCTCATCTAATCCAGCCGGTGAAATAAAGCAGTGTGGGTCCGATTCTAGTAATATCATATTCCAATTGTTGCCATACATTAATCACACAGCAGTTGTGTGTGTGTGTGTGTAAATCTTATATACTAAATAACACACACACACAAACACACACACACACACACACACACACACACACACACACTTTTATCTATAAAATAATGGGGAATAATGGAAACCGCCTATTAATCGTGTGACTTGGAGCCAGCTGCTTCCAGTCATCTGTCTTATTTCAGCATTGGTACCTCTGGTTGTATCTTCTCACTCATTACAGCTGGAACGTTGTCCTCCAGGAATCTGCCGCCTCCTTCCACCATGCTGAAATCTGCGTCCCCCTCCCAAACAACCTCTCCCCCCACCTTCAGATGTCCACAGAAAAACCTTGACACTTATTTCCCCCTGGTATCTGTGGCAGTGTCACCATGGCGACGACGGACCACCTGAGAAGATAAATACGCCTTAAACTTTCCTTTCAAAGCAGCTTCCAGCTGTTCCAAACTTTGCCATTTATCTCTTCAGAGTCTCAATTAGAGCAATTTCTTTTTTTGGCCTGATTTTTTTTTTTTTCTCTCCTCCCACTAAGAGACGCTCTCTTGGTCCACCTGACGAAAAGGAGTTCTTGCTTCATTAGACGCTGACAGATCCAGCGCAAAGCAAATTACCTCTAATCATTACCTTCTTCACACATCAAGCCCTCAGTCTGTCAAACTCATCTGCGGCTCTCCCAGCTACCTGCTTTGGCCAAATGTCAAGAAACAAAACAGGTGACATCACCTGGCAGATGATCTGTGGATACTGAGATGCGCAATTTGACAGGTCCCTCCTAAGGAGTCCTCGTCTTCATCTGCCTTTTTGTGTTCAGAGCTGCTCAGAGGTCAGAGCTATGGATAACACAATGTTTCAGCACCTTGGACAGTTCCCTGTTCTCAGCACAGCCCTTCTACTGAGGACACCTTATATGGTTCCACTGACCTCAGCACAGTCCCAAAACAGAAGGCACCTAATACCATTCACCTGTGCTCAGTACATTCCTTCCACAGAGGCCACCTTATGCAGTTCCCATGTCTCCAGCAGTCTATTAACAAAGGACACCTTAATCAAATCCATTGTCCTCATCACAGCCCCCCAATAAAAGGCACCTTATACCATGCACCTGTCCCTGTCATTAAAGTCCCTCCGCAGAGAGCACCTTAGACAGTTCTCATGTACTCACAGTCTCCTTACTAAGAGCACCTTGGATAGTTCCTATGTTCTTAGCACAGCCTCTCCCTAGAGGGCACCGTAGACCGCTTCAGTGTCCTCAACAGAGAGCACCTTGGACAGTCCATGTTTCTACAACAAAATCCCTCAAGTGGGTACCTTGGACAGTCCCTATGTTCACAGCACAGTTTCAAAACACAGCAAGCTTTGAACTGTTGTGATGTCCTCAGAACAGTCCCTCTAGTCTAAAGAGCATCTTGGACAGTTCCTGCATTCTCAGAACAGCCTCTCCACGGAGAGCACCTTGGATGGTTCTCATGGCCACAGCACAGTCCCTCCACAGAAAGATCCTTGAAAATTTTCCATGCCCTCAGCAGAATTTCTCAAAGAGAACATGCCTTGGACATTTCCCACTTCCTCAGCCAGTCGACAGAAAGCACACCTTAGATAATCTCCCCCATTTTCAGCACTGTCCCTCCACAAAGAGCATGACTTGGACATTTCCTGTGTGTGCAGCACAGTCTCTCTACAGAAAGTGCCTTGAACATTTTCCATGTCCTCAGCACAGGCCCTCCGCTTAGAGATCCTTAGTTCCCATGTCCACAGCATAGTACTTTCAAAGAGCACCTTGGACAGTTCCCATGGCACTTTGGACTGTCTTTATGTGCTCAGCTCAGCCCCTCAAGAAAAAGTACCTTGGACAGTTCCTTCAGTAGTCACTTCAGAAAGGGCACCTTGGACAGTCCCTGTGTCCTCAGCACAGTACCCCCACCCAGAGAGAAACTTGGACAGTTTCTATTACCTCAGCACTGTCTCTCCACAGAGGGTGCCTTGGACAGTTTCAATGTCCTCAGCAAAGTCCCTCCCCAAGCAGCACATTAGACAGTTCCTGTATTCTTATTGCAGTGGCTCCACACAAAGTACCCTAGACAGCTCATGGATAAAATGCGAATTTGTCACAAACCTCCATAGCTCAAAACAGAGGTCGTGATGGGGAAAAAAAAAAAAAGGGGGGGGGAGGGGGAGAGGATACGTAAGAGTGAACGTCATTGAAAGCGCAAAATACGTACACATGCAAATAATGCACTCTTGAGAAATGTGGAATTCGAAGCTGATCACTCATTCATCTATGAAAAATTGTGACTGACATCAACAGAACAAACTGACCAGTGAAGCTGGAATATTTGATCAGTTTTCACCCTCTGAAGATAACTCAACCATATAAACACAAACTCCCATGCACATCTCTTGTACCTGGGAGTGCTGTTTTTAAATCTGGCACCAGCTCACACATTTCTTGAACACACAATGTTCTTTTGCAGAGGATGTGTTTTTTGTTTACAGGCTGTACAGTCTGCATGTCACGAACTGGCCACATGCAAGTGCATCGCTAACATTCAGCAATGGTTAGCCTTATAAAAGACTCAAGTCCATGATCAGCAAATCAGGAGCATCATGCACAGCAATGTACAGAATATTGCCAGAAGCATAGTCTTTGTACCATCCTTGTTACCTTTTGCGCACATAAGCCTACTGTTTCAGTCTACACAGAACAAAATATGCACATTCAAAAAGGTAATGTGAGTGAACTGTATGTCTCCAGCATGGCTGCAACGACTCATGAACAGTATCCGTTTACCACCTTTCAATGACACCCGGCGTTGTACTTTAGAAGCAGGAGTTGTACTTTAGAGGCAAAAAGATAACCTGTGCATTTCATCCAGGAAGCTGCAAAAAAAATGAACAATCAGCACTTCTATCGGAAGGCGTTATTTACAGTAAAAGCTCTTAGATTCTCCCCTGCATGAGGTGGTAATATTCCACAGCATGTCTACATATTTCAAGTGGTTGGACGCTTCAATGCCAGCAACAGCATCTCCACCGTCAGTTGTTAGATCAAAAGAAATGACAAAAAAGGATCAGTTTACTGATGGAATCCGAGCTTTTCTTAATCCAGCCTTTGAGAATGAATTAAAAGCTGCTTCCCAAATTTTATCTAAATTTAATTTTATCTCATTTTATCCAGCAAAATATAAAACAATAAAAATGGACTATGATTGTGAGAACCTGACTGACTAAAAAATGAATTCTGCGCCTAAGCAGCAGTTTGTCACTCTATTTGGGACTGTGTGACGCCATTACATTTTATAAGATATTGAAGTACATAGGCTGCATGTGCCTTTATTTAGGTCGCATTAAACCTTATGAACGTTCCACATAGAATTCATTTTTGTGATGAAATTGAATCCTACCTCAGTAAGAATTAAAAAATTTTTAATATCACATCACCCTTTCCATGCCTCGTCTGCACCATCTCAATGCCGGTGCCTCCGCTGCACCATCCCAATGCCGATGCCTCCGCTGCACCATCCCAATGCCGATGCCTCCGCTGCACCATCCCAATGCCGGTGCCTCCGCTGCACCATCCCAATGCCGGTGCCTCCGCTGCACCACCCCAATACCGATGTCTCGGCTGCACTATCCCAATGCTGGTGCCTCCGCTGCACCACCCCAATACCGATGTCTCGGCTGCACCATCCCAATGCCAGTGCCTTCGCTGCACCATCCCAATACCGATGCCTCAGCTGCACCATCCCAATACAAATTCCTCAGCTGCACCATCCCAATACCAATGCCTCGGCTGCACCATCCCAAAACCGATGCCTCCGCCACACCACCCCAATGCCGATGCCTCCGCCGCACCACCCCAATGACGGTGCCTCCGCCGCACCACCCCAATGACGGTGCCTCCGCCGCACCATCCCAATGCCGGTGCTTCCGCCGCACCATCCCAATGCGGTGCCTCCGCCGCACCATCCCAATGCCGGTGCCTCCGCTGCATCATCCCAATGGCTCTGTTCCACCATCCCAGTACTGATGTCTCCACTGCACCATCCCAATACTGTTACAGGAAGGAGTTTTGTAGAGTCAGCACATGATTTGTGATAAGTGTGCTAGCTGTTGCGCCTCCCATAGGGAACTATATTTCCTATGATTATGCTTGCTGCACCCACTCAAAGGAGAATGTTTTTTTTGGATTATTTTAACTGCTTGCTGCCCACCCACAGTAGTTTTACTACGAGTGGCCGGCAGCTCCAGACTGGGTGACGTACCTGTACAATCACAGCCTTTGTCTTGAGTTTGGGGCGCACATGCCCCCGCCCCCCCTGCTGACCCGTGCTGTGATTGGACACAGCATAAATATTTGCCAGCTGGTATCAGCAAAAAATTTTCTCAAAATTTTTATAAAAAAATCACAAAGCTCCGATTGTTTTTTCTTCCTGAAACATCCAGATCACCAGACAGATAGTAAAGTAAAAGAAGCACACATTACACACAGGCACACAATTAACCCTTTGCTTGCCCCTAGATGTTAACTCCTTCCCAGCCAGTGTCATTAGTACAGTGACAGTGTATACTATTAGCACTGATCGCTGTATTAGTGTCACTATTGATGTCAGTGTACCTTCCAGTCAGCTTCAGCTATTGCCAGATGGGCCACCACAGTATCACAGTCCCATTATAAGTCGCTGATCTCCGCCATTGACAGTAGCTATCAGTGTCATAGTAGTGTCACAGCTGCGTAAATTTCAGTATATATACACACACACACACACGCCATAGTTTGTAGATGCTATAACTTTCACACAAACCAATTAAATATACACTTATTGTTTTTTTATTTTACCAAAGATAAAGCAGAATACATTTTGGCCCATATTTTTGAAGAAATTTGACTTTTTATTTTTAATTGTATAGATTTTATAACAAAAAGTAGAATAGAGTTTTTTTTTTCCTTGCCAGTTAAAGTAGCACAGTGCTGAAAAGTAAAAAATGGTCTGGTCATTCTGGACCATAAGTGTTTAAAATTGAAAACTGGGTGTGTCATATGCAAAATACACTCATCAATCTGCAGCTATATGAGCCAACAGTTGGGGGTCTAGGCGTGTCCTACATTTTGGTTGACATGATAGGGATTGGTAGGTGACACTAACTGCAATTTAAGCCGTGTCCCCTGTAAAGTCAGGGTTCCCTGCTGTGGGCTGACTGAAAACAGCGCCATGCAAATGATGACAATGCAGAGGTTTGTATAAAGGGGAAGCTACATTGTCACCCTATTAAAAGAGGTGGACCTGTAAGCCCTCAGCTACCAGGATTCCAGGTACATTACTGACAAACATATCTCTGCTCATTTTTCTAAACATGGCAAGCATTAACAACTGACAAGGCTTTATTACATAGTATTTTTCTTTTTTTTCACCACAGTTCTACTTTAAGCTGCTCGAACCTGTGCCAATTTGATAGAGCGATTAAACTTTATGTTCCACTTTTTGTTGAAATTGCAAAGCAGCTGTAGACAAAGTGGTGGTTTAGATCAACTGCAAGGAGATGGTATGGAAATTGCCCAGATCAAGCGCAGCGTACAAACTACTGCTTTCAATTAAATCACAATAGGTTTTTCCTCAGCAAAGTTCCTCCACAGAGAGCACCTTGGACAGTTTGTGTCCACAGCACAGTCCCTACGGAGGGCACAATGGACATTTCCCAAGCCCTCAACACACTCCCTCCATAGAGAAATCCTTGGACAGTTCTTGTCATCTCAACACAGTCCCTCCATAGAGAATGCCTTGGACCAGCCTTTTTCAACCAGAATGCCCAAGCACCCTGGGGTGCCTTAAGGTCTTCTCGGGGGGGCCTTGGCAAAATGACTAAAAATTGCCCAAAATTGTATCCAAAAGCAGTGGGTGGATGAAGCCTGCCTTTTATTTACACAAATCCACAGGTTTTTATTGTGCTGCATCACGACCTTCTAGCTGCCGACCTCCTAACGACCAATGACATCATCAGTTGATAAGGAGGATGTCAGTCGCTTGCATAAGAAACTTGTTTGACCCTCCCTTGTCCCTCTCCATCAGCTTCGGGGTCACATTAGCTGAGTGATGGAGAAAAACTGAGAAAGAAGAGAAACATTGGAATACTAACTAGTCAGTACCAGTTTACACCTCTAACGTTGGGTCTCCTACATGTGTGGATGTTGCTGCAGAATGTAAAAACGATTAGAATCGTTTTTACATTTTAGGATGGGGTGCCTCAAGATTGTCCATAATTTTGAAGGGTGCCTCAAGACTGTCCATGATTTTAAAGGGTGCCTTGACTGAAAAAAAAAGGTTGAGAAACACTGCCTTGGACAGTTCTTGTTGTCTCAACACAATTCCTCCATAGAGAGCTCTTTGGGCAGTTCTTGCATCTACAGCACAGTCCCTCCACAAAGTGCGCACCTTGGACAGATCCTGTATATTAGCATATTCCCTCCCCAGAAGGCACAGAGGAAAAAAATGACCGGGTGTATGGCCAGCTTTAAAAAGGAAGGTAATTTTCAGGAGTATTTATATTTCTCCTTACAGCTCAAACATATCACTGTTGTAAAGATATCTATAAAAGCGCTGAAGATACTTTGGGGCCTTTACAGATATGGGGTTGAGAAGGATTTGTAGCCTTTATCAAGTGGTCTTTGTGCCTTTTTGGCACTTTATGGAAAAACAATATACACGGCGCTTGCAAAACATGAATAAATACAATCAATACACCATATTATACACGAGTTACATGAATGACTATGTAAATAAATTGCTCAAAAAAGTGCATAAGTGCTTCGGTGTTATTGCTGGTGCTCCACAATTAAACGGTGCCGTGTGCCACACTCCCCTGTTGTGACCCCACCCACCAAATGGCAAGGACCCACAGCTTTTCAGTCTGGGGTCAAAAAGGTTTGTATCAAATCGGATCAATTAGGAGACAAATGTATTCTCTGGAGACTGACTGTGCTGATTTCCATATGTATTCAAAGGTTCTCGATCATAATCATGTGGGAGACAGAAGGAACTGATACTGAAGTACTGTATTGAAAGGTAAAATTTGCGCTGGCTAGGCACTACTTACAAGAGACCAAACATAACAGGCCTCAGCATGGAGCTCCAGGTGCGCCGCTGGTCTGCGTGTGTTTCATGAAGGGCGGAAGTGATGTCAGTGGTCCGGGAGACCGGAAGTGCATCAACACGTTTCGCCCCCTCCTCCAGGGCGTCATCAAGGACATCACTTCTGGTTTAGTGTAATCTAATTTATACCCGAAAGCGGGTCTCTCCTCTCGACAATCCAACAGGAAATAGCCAATTCCCTTAAGTGTCCAAGCACCAACTTCCTTGGTTAATGTAACATCATATCCTGTTACCATCGTATATTCAATAAAGCTTTTATTACAATCAATGTTTACATAGAATAACACCAAGAGAATTACCTTAACAAAAAATAGATAATTACAAATATCTCTGGGCAATTTATCTTAAAATCATATCATATTGATTTAATCAGCAAATGTTAAAAGATAAAAAGAAATATATGTAAGTAGTGAAAAACAAAAATAAAATAAAAATTAATGAAGGAATATAAAAATAAAATAAAAATTAAGATAAAAATGTGAATGAAATAAAAATGAAATCAAATGAATATAAAAGTTGAAAATAAAGAGGAAAAAACCCCAATGAAAATGTGAAGAGAAAATTTTGATTAAAAAATTGACCTTGAAATTGTCTAAATGAACGCCAATGCAACAAGCAGATATTCCATTACAGCAGATATTACCAGTTCGACAAGAAGCAGTTAAGATCCAATTCAGTATTAAAGTGGTTGTAAACCCTTAGAGACCACTTTTACCTACGGGTAAGCCTAGATTAAGGCTTACCTGTAGGTGCAAGAAATATCTCCTTAACCTACACGGTTAAGGAGATATTTTCCTAAAAAAGGGGCACCGATGTCTACGGCGCGCGCAAGCGCACTGAGCGTGCCGTTAATGAAGGCTAACATGCCGTCACTGACAGCTCCCGCGCGAATGCGCTAGAGTGACGTCATTGCTGCTCCGGCCACTCACAGCGCAACAAAAACCAATGCTCTTTAAGTATTTGGTCAAACTGTTTATGTTGCTGAGTATAGCCTGTCAGGAAGGAGACACCATAATCTATCTTCTCCTTTTTCTTAAATAAAGACTCTCTCTCCATATTTCTAATTCCTGCTTTTGTTTTCATTAAATCTCTCCAGTCATAACCCTTTTCCCGGAGTCTCTTTGAAATTACCTCAGCGTGAATGTCATAGTCTAATTTGTCACAATTTCTATGCACCCTGATCATCTGGCTTTTGGAAATTCCACCTAGCCATCTAGGATGGTGGCAACTTCCCAATGGGATATACCCATTATGGTCAACCTCCTTGAAAAAAGTCAGAGTCAGCAATTTGCCACTTTCTTTGTATATGACTAAATCAAGGAAGTTGACCGCTTCCCGACTAAAGGTTGCTGAAAAGGAGGTGCCGATAGAATTATCATCCATTTCTTTGACAAATTTGCAAAAAGACTCCTGTGATCCTGCCCATACTATTAAGATATCATCAATGTATCTTTTATAGAATCTCAATTTCCGGTACGTTTTTTCCATATATGGCTTTAATTTTCCCACCGACACATAAACAGGTTGGCCACTGATGGAGCCTACTTAGCCCCCATGGCCACCCCACTTATATGTTTTATAGAACTTTTTTTCATGCCAAAAAAAATTGTGGCTCATTGCTAGATCCAAGGCCTGTATTAAAGAATTCTTCTGTTTGGATTTGATATTTGTCTTTCCCAGAGCCCATTTGACTGCTTCTAAGCCATGATGCTGTTGAATATTAGTATAAAGTGAATTTACATCCACACTGGCTAGGATATAATCCTTAATGAAAACAAAATAAAGAATTAGAAAATGGAGAGAGAGAGAGAGAGCCTTTATTTCAGAAAAAAGAGAAGAAGAAGATAGATTATGGTGTCTCCTTCCTGACAGGCTACCCTCAGCAACATAAACAGTTTGAACAAATACTTAAAGAGCATTGGTTTTTGTTGCTCAAAGATAGGGAACTAAAAAAAAAAAAAATATATCTTACCGGCTAAACCACAATTCATCTATACAAAACCGCCCACACTACGGCTACAGCTGGCACGGAATGTTATTAATCCCTCCGGAAAACAATTTACTTTTCAAGATCAAACTTTTTTTTCTTTTACAAAAGGTTTTTATTGATAGAAAAAATGAATACAACAGACTTATGCAACAATGAGATGGTTACATTGAACAGAATATGAAGGGAGGATCCCTACTGAGGGATGCTACATTAATGGTACATTATTTATCGTTACAAAAATATAAAAAATAAAAAAATATATATGAAGACAAAGAACACTTACATTGTATCACGACAAGATGTAATCTATGTCTCAAAATGTTGTTGTTCATTGGGTGTGTGTTTAACGTAAATAATAAAGGAGGAAGGAACAACATAAAAGGGTACATCTACTCTACCAACCGTAAGATATTTATAAATGAAATAAATAAATAATAGAAAATTTGGTCTAATTTATTAATTGTTTGGTTGATTCGTATCACGGTAACCAGCATAAGTGAGTCAACTCCTTAGTGAGAAAAGTCACAAAGGATATTACATTAAAAGGACACAAAAAAAAAAAAAAATGGTAGAGAGTAAGTTGACAGCAGGAAATAGGGGTGAATCAAAAGAGAAAAGGAGAAAGGAGACAAAGAGGAGAGGCAGAAAAGAGAGAAGAGTCCAATCTACAAAGGGGAGGGTGCATCCGGAGGCCACTAGATTGACAAAAGTAAGTTATCAAACCTAGGAGGTTTGTTTGTATGATATCCATGGTTGCCAGACTTTAAGAAATTTACTGTGCGTGTCAGAAGCTAGGGACGTTAATTTCTCATTTATCATTATATCATTCATTCTATTTTTCACTGCTTCAAAACTGAGTATAGGGGTTTACCAGGACTGCGCAATGGTCAACTTAGTTTCATTAAAAAGGTGTAGGGCCAATTGATGTTCTTGGCGAAGGAGTTCCAAGATTGGTTTGCACAGAAGGGCTTCATATGGATCTCTCTTTAGATTGGAGTGGAGCATATTGCGTAAAAGGGTATAAACCCTGACCCAAAGTCTAGAAAACTTGGGACATGTCCACCATATGTGTGCAAGATCAAACTTTTTTTTTTATTGTTGTGGCAAATGTGTTGTGTAGAACTTCCAAATACAGACAAAGGAAAACCAAAAAAAATGGTTTTCACATTCCCAGGGAAGATCCTAAGAAATTAAGAAATTTATCACCTGTAGGACCACACGATACATTGCTTCTGTCCTGTCCCTGCGGTCTCCAGTATTGTGGGGAGAACCACGAGGAAGCTAGGGATCAGGCTGAGGGAGCATGTAAACAGAATTAAAAAAAAAAAAAAAGGAGGATTCAAACACCACAGTTTGTCCAACCACTTCAGGTTGTTCCACAATAGAGACCTAAGGGGTCTGACTTTGTGGAATCGATAGAGTGGAGGGACACTGGAGGGGATCCAATCTTAAGAAAGCTATCTCACAGAATGAGACCCAGTGGATCCACAGACTTGGCATTATGAGTCTGCTGGGCCTTAATATTGAATCGGATAGAATATCTTCTTGTTGAACTGGCATTTACACAATTTCAAGGTAAATTTTTTATCAAAATTTTCTCATCACATTTTCATTGGGGTTTTTCCCTCTTCATTTTCAATTCTTATATTCATTGATTTAGTTTTTATTTCGTTCATATTTTCATTTTTATATTTCTTCACTCATTTTTTTTTCACTACTTACATATATATTTTTATCTTTTAACATTGGTTGATTAATTCAATATGATATACGATTTTTAAGATAAATTGTCCAGAGATGTAAACATTGATTATATTAAAAGCTTTATTGAATATACGATGGTAACAAGATATGATGTCACATTAAGGAAGTTGGTGCTTTGACACTTAAGGGAATTGGCTATTTACTATTGGATTGTGCGAGAGGAGGGACCCGCTCTCGGGTATAAATTGGATTACACGAAACCGGAAGTAATGTCCTTGATGACGCCTTGGAGGATGGGTGAAACGCGTTGACGCACTTCCGGTTTCCCGAACCACTACATCACTTCCGCCCTCCATGGAACGCACGCCAACCAGCAGCACACCTGAAGCTCCATGCTGATGCCTGTTATGTTTTGGTTTCTTGTAAGTAGCACCTAGCCAGCGCAAATTTTACCTTTCAATATAAGTACTTCACTATCGGTTCCTTCTCTGTCTCCCACATGATTATGATCGAGCACCTTTGAATATATATGTATTTAGCGCTGTTTATATCGTTTTTCCATATGTCAGGGTCTAGTACCCATGTGATAGCTGCTGCAAAATATTGTTTTTCATTGTTTTCTCTGTTCATTGTCCTAGGGCTTTGTTGCCTTACATCCCACGAGCGCTGTTTATTTCAATCTTTTTGGGAGATTAGCCTCATATTTCCTGTCCCAATGACCATGCAGGAAGTGAGGGAAACCTCTTCAATGTGGACATAAATCATTTTGAATTGCACTTCAATAGTTACTGAAATATCACATACCAATAGCCACGCTATATATCTACAACTACCTATTCCATTTCACTGTGGCAGTACGTCGGCCTTGCAGCACCAAGGGTCCATTTGGTCCTATTCTAGTTGGGAAACCATTACTATGTTGTGCGTTTGTTCTCCTCTGGAGGCTTCAGTTTCCACCCACAATTTGAAACTTACTCTGGCATCCACACCTGTGCTTGTATAGCCAGAGTAAGGGCCCTGGAGTGTGAGCTCCACTGGATCACAGGAAGATGTATTCTGGAGGCATCAGTGTAAAATCTCAGATTGGTATAAATAGGAACATAAACATCACTTATTCTCCATCTCAACACTACAAGCCCACGCGCCTCCCTCTGTGATATTGACAGCTGCCCCCAATTTATGGCTCCAATTTGCCCTCTTCAGCCATTCACATGCCTGCACACCTTGTATACAGTGGCAGATTCACAAGGCCTCTCAGCAGAAAAACCCCATACAAACTAGATCTAATTTTAATATAAGCAACTATAATTAGGTCATTGTAAACAAGGAGCATACAAGATAAAGACATTAAAAGGTGTTTTTGAAAGAAGATAAAAACAAACCCTGACCACAAACTACAGGAATAGCATGAATAAAGCACAACTCTCTGTATACCTCGTACTTCATACATACTATATATCCAGTAATCGGTAACTGCCTTCCCAGTGCACCACCCAAATATTGCTGACCCAAAAAGCTGAAGTCTGCAGCATCTATTGAAGACTTCTGCTCCTTTTTAAAGCATAAAATCAATTGCCTACAGTCAAAGTTGCAACATGGAAGTTTGTCTCAAAAAGTAAAGGTGTAGTCACTGTAAACATACTGCACCAGTAAATGCCATGGATGGAGCACCCAAAGGTCCCTGCATATGATTCTATTTACTTTGCAGATGTAGGCACTCTGTGTCGATGAGCTCTACTATATAAATACAAACCTCATGACCTCCACTCCACCTTGCCTTCAGAACATCACCAGGCAAAATCAGAGCTTACACTGGAACATTCTGTACAAGGTATTTTTTTAAAGAGACTCATTTTGACGCATTAGGAGACCATTTTACATGTTCATTTAGCTCCCTCTAGTGGTGATTTTGTATTTCAGACAGTGCAGTTAACTAACTTGCTGAACAACCTGAGTGTAACTGGTGTAGGCAAGGAATGCTGGTGTTAGGAATGGAACACCTGCAGACTAGATGGCTCTTCTGGACGGTGTCATGTGCATAGGCACAGGCTAATTCAAGTTTCTTTACATGCACGTAGGAAACGTGCACATGCTCATGCACGCGCATATTCATACGTCCATCTGATGCTCGCATTGGCGCCAGGCAGGCCATTTAAACTGAGCCAGTTCTATGTTTCAGTGCTGTCTTGTCCACAGTGTTCCCATGCATACCTACAACCTGTTACTCTGCAACTGGCTACTGTTATTGACCCAGCTTGTCCTGACAGCTCCTGAACTTTGACCTTGCTTCTGCCTGTGTCCCTTGCTGCTGCTCCACAGATCTGTTACCGACTCAGGCCTGTATCCTGATTTTGCTCCTGCCTACGCATCTGCACCTGATCCGCCTGCCTGTGTATGACCCGGTTCCTCTGACTCTGCCCCCATCGCTGCTGGACTGCCTGCTGTGTGCCTCTGTCTATATTCCTCTGCCACCTGCTCACGGCCTTACTGCTACCAGCCTGTACCGGTCTGCTGTCACCAGTGCCAGCCTGCTCCTGTCTCCTGCTCACTGGTGTCCATTCAGCATTCCTGGTCTGACAGTCTTCCACTGCTTGATCAAGAGAGTCCATCCAGCCCTGCTGCTATCAAGACCAACAGGCACTCGTACCACTTTGTACTCCTGCACCTCCATTTCTACTCTATCAGGGGGCCCCAAGTCAGAGTGCAAGACAGGCCTTCCTCATCATGTCAGGCACTTCTTCTACCAGGTATGTTACAGCTGGATCCTAAAATGGTAAATAGTCTATAGAAGGGTTTACATACATAGTCCACATGTTGGTAGTATATTAACTTTGGACAGGCACAGCTACTAAGTAGTATTTCCAACAGATACATTTTTTAAAACATGTATATAAAAAAAAACAGTGCCAATCAAAATATTTCAGAATGTCCAAAAGATGAGCCAACTCATTTTTGGGATCCTTAAGACCCCCTGCATCAGGGCTTGGGATGTCAAAATGCGGTAAACCAGTCAATCTATTCATGAAGCTTTTTACAAGGAAAAGAGCTACAAAATTTGTATCCGTGTGACTGTAAATCTTACTTTTCATTGGACTGAAAATACCCATCAGTTTTTATGCAAGAATCCATTTTACGCAGGTGTGAAGAAATGCTGTAATGTAAGAATGCCTTTAAAAAAAAATATATATATATATATATATATATATATATATATATATATATATATATATATATATATATATATATATATATATTTATTTTTTTTAATAGTTTATTTTTATCAATTTACAAGAGTCAGGTGTACAATCAACCAATTATACCAATTATACCAAGCAAGTACTTATAATCATCAATTTCATATGTAGGTTGAAACAGTCATTCAAAGCAGACTGGGGTTTCAAGATATGCTGTTAAAGCTTTTTTGAAGAAGCACAAAAAAAGGACAATATTGAGGACCGTAGACGCAGTGGTCGGCCAAGGAAACACAATGCAGCAGATGAAAGACACATCATGCTTACTTCCCTTCCACATCGGAAGATGTTCAGCAGTGTCATCAGCAAAGAACTGGAGGAAACCAGAGGGACTCAGGTACACCCATCTATTGCCTGGAGAAGTCTGGCCAGAAGTGTTCTTCATGGAAGAATTGTGGCCAAAAAACCATACCTCCGATGTGGAAACAAGGCTAAGCGATTCAACTGTGCAGGAAAACATAGGATGAGTCCAAATTTGAAATATTTGGTTGTAGCAGGAGGCAGTTTGTTGGTGAAGGGCTGGATTAGGGGTACAGTAATGAGTCTCTGCAGGCAACAATGAAGCATGGTGGAAGTTTGGGGCTGTATTTCTGCGAATGGAGTTGGAGATTTGGTCAATGGCATCCTCAATGCTGAGAAATACAGGCAGACATTTATCTATCATGCCATACCATCAGGGAGGTGTGTGATTGGCCCCAAATGTATTCTGCAGCCGGACAACGACCCCAAACATACAGCCAATGTCATTAGGAACTATCTACAGTGTAATTAAAGTGGACCTTCAGTCATTTTTTTCAACTTTCTTCTGTCCTTGTTGTTTTAACTTTGGATAGAATTTTTTTTTTCTGCCAGTAAATACCTTTTACAGCCCACTTCCATTTTCTTGTCTGGTAAAAAGCCTAGGCTTATGACATCATGCACAGCTCTCTCTCTCACTCTTGTGAGAGTTTGCCAGGAAGAGGGTATGAGTCATAAGAGGGCCAATGAAAGGCTGGAGGTGTGCCTCTGTGTCTGTGTAAATCCAGGAAGTGAATAGGCAGCAGCTTCAGCTGCCCACAGTTAACATGGCTGCAGCCAGATAGAGCTGCACAATTAATCGTTAAAAAAATCGTGATCTCGATTCACCCCCTCTGACGATCTGTCCTGCTGAGTTTGTCAATTCTTTCATATAAACAAGTGCAGAGATTATCTGCTCACTCAGCTGTCAAAAGAAAGCATCTGGGCAGTCTGCCAAGTTTAGAACTTGAAACATTGTAACTAACTTCCTTCTTAGATCAAAGGGATAAACTTCTGTGTAAACAAATAACAGGGGCAATCTGCCAAGTTTTAAAATGTAGGAAGTTTAACCACTTAAAGTCTAAATCTTTTTCTGACACTTCTTTCTTAAGTTAAAATCAATTTTTTTTGCTAAAAAAATTACTTGGAACCCCCAAACTATATTATATATATACATTTATTTTAGCAGAGAACCCTAGGGAATAAAATGGCAATTGCTGCAATATTTTATTTAACACTGTATTTGCCCAGCGGTTTTTCAAATGCAATTTTTTGGGAAAAAATACACTTCAATAAATAATAAATAAAAAACAAAAAACGAAACAGTAAAAGTTAGCACAATTTTTTTTTTTTTTTTTTAATGTAAAAGATGATGTTACGCCGCGAGAATCGCGAGAGAATCGTGATCTATCCTCTAAGCAAAAAAAAAAAAAATCACGATTCTCATTTTAGCCAGAATCATGCAGCTCTACAGCCAGACTTAGTAGAGGGAGATTTCTGCAGCATATTTGGCAAGTAAAGAATCACAGTATATATAAAACAATATGCAAAGTGGTTGGAGGGAAGCGTCAGAATGGCAAAGATGTTTTTATTACAAAATTATGTGAGCAGACTGCAGTTCCTCTTTAAGAACAAGGAGTCCTGGAAGTAATGGTTCCCCCCCCCCCACGGAGCCCTGATCTCAGCATCATAGAGTCTATTTGGGATTACATGAACAGACAGAAGAAGGATTTAAGGCAGGCGACATCCACAGAACACATGTGCTTAATTCTCCAAGATGCTTGGAACAACCTACCCGCCAAGTTCCTTCAAAGACTGTGCGCAAGTGTACCTAGAAGAACTGATGTTGTTTTAAAAGGCAAAGGGTGGTCACACCAAATATTGATTTGATTTTCTCTTCTGGTCATTTACTTTCCACTTTGTTAACTGGATTTAAAAAAAAAATCTCTCTCTCCCTCTCTCTCTTCCCTTCCCTCTCTCCCTCTCTCTTCCCTTCCCTCTCTCCCTCTCTCTTCCCTTCCCTCTCTCCCTCTCTCTTCCCTTCCCTCTCTCCCTCTCTCTTCCCTTCCCTCTCTCCCTCTCTTCCCTCTCTACCTCTCTTCCCTCTCTCCCTCTCTCCCTCTCTTCCCTTCCCTCTCTCCCTCTCTTCCCTCTCTCCCCTTCCCTCTCTCCCTCTCTCTCTCTCTTCCCTTCCCTCTCTCCCTCTCTTCCCTTCCCTCTCTCCCTCTCTCTCTCTCTTCCCTTCCCTCTCTCCCTCTCCCTCTTCCCTTCCCTCTCTCCCTCTCTCTCTTCCCTTCCCTCTCTCCCTCTCTCCCCCCTCCCTCTCTCCCCCCTCTCTCTCTTCCCCCTCTCTCCCCCTCTCTCTCTCTTCCCCCTCTCTCCCCCTCTCTCTCTCTCTCGTTTTGGGCAGGTGTGAAAAAAATGCTGTAAATGAAGAATGTTTTCAGAAATAGAAGTGTTAAAATATATATAATTTTACATTATTTTATGTAATGCAGGCCACTTTGTACAACTATGACCATAAGCTATACAGGTGCCTTTTCTCTTTTTTGTTGCTAAAAATAGTCACATTAAAACTGATGGAGGTCATACACATCTAAAAAAGTTAAAATCTCTGAACTCCCCCCCCCCCTCCCTTTCAGGGGGTCTGAAAGAAGCCATCAAACATTACCGTCCTGCAGCTTGCAGCATTTAATGCGTTGTAACTGCTGCGGTTACAGAACGGCGTGTGGCTCAGGCTGGAGGAAGATTTGAAGAGATAGGTGCCCAGGCACCCGCATACGCTGGTATTTGAAGATGCCAACTCCATTTAGGAAGATGGTCGGAGATGAGGGCACCTGCCGCGATGGAGAGATACTAGCGTACGACCGTCGTGTAGCTCCTGGCAAAGCAGCGCGATCTCTCGGCTACCTCCACCAGCCCCATTTGTAATGCAGAATTAGCTAAATCCAGCATGAAAACAAATAAGCCCGACTAATCCCCTTATCTGCCGGCAGACAATGCGCGGAGCGGCACAGCCACCTCTCCCGCCGCTGCAGGTTTGAGGGACGTTCGTTCCCACACATGTGGCCAGAAATCTCTTCCGCCGAGCTTTGTCCACCGTCTAATTACTTTATTGTATTATTTTCTTCAATTAAAACGGTTTGTTTAGCATAATCGTCTTCCGCTATTCACTGATCTTTTAAAATGGGATGAAGAGACTTTTTCCACAAAGAAGCCGGCTGCTTTCGGTGGGCTGAGCGCGTGCAAACGGAGGCGTCGTGTGACGCAGAGCCCTAATGCGAGTTGAAAGCTGCACGCAGAACTTTGTTTCTGATAAACAGGCAAGCACCATGTGCGGCTCCTCACCTGATCAGGAGTAACAGCGAACAATGCAACATGGATTACGGCAACATTGTAACAGGCACTGAATGAACTTCTTTACGGCAACAACTGTGATTCTGCTGAGTCGCTGGAGTAAGAGAAACCCAAACAGGATGATTTCCAGTGCAGGAGTGAGGTGACCGGCCGAAATGCTATCGGTGTTTACCGCAGAAGCTGGTAGGTCCAGTTGGATAACCAGCATTCTATTAGCCGCCATAGCCAATGGCTGCAGCTCTGGTCAGTCCCTGCTGTCAGAATACAATAGCACAGTGGGAGAGATTTCTACATCCACATAACTTGTATGGATGCCGATATTTCGCGTTTTTTCGTAATTTTTTTTTTTTCACTAGTAATGGCGGCGATCAGCGATTTTTATAGTGACTGCGACATTATGGCGGACAGATCGAACACTTTTGGCGCTATTTTGGGACTATTCACATTTATACAGCGATCAGTGAGATTAAAAATGCATTGATTACTGTGTAAATGTGACTGTCAGTGAAGGTGTTAAACGCTAGATGGTGCTGTAGAGGTTAAGTGTGTCCTAGGGAGTGATTTTAATTGTGGGGGGGATGGGCTATGTGTGACACGACACTGATCACCGCTCCCGATTACAGGAAGCTGTGATCAGTGACAGTGTCATTAGGCAGAACGGGGAAATGTTTGTTTACATCAGCATTTCCCCATTCTTCCTCTCCGTGAGGCGATCGCAGGTATTCCCGCGGACATTGAGTCAGCGGGACCCGCGATCACATTCACGGAGCTCCCAGCATGAGCCTTTAAGCCGCCTCTTAAAGGGCAACGTACAGGTACGTTAATCTGCCTGTACGTGCCCTTCTGCCGCAGTATATCTGCGTGAGGCGGTCAGGAAGCGGTTAAACTAGCTGGCTGAACGAGGAAAAATAAAAACACTGTATACCCAGCTTTAGTGATGTCCTCAGTGTCTCTCTGTGCTTGTCTATGCAAGGCAAGCAGATCTGGTGGGAGGGGCCATCAGAGTGCTGTTCATAGCTTCAGTACTCCTCTTAAAGTCTAAACATTTTTTACCTTAATGCATTCCTTTTTTACCTTAATGCATTCCTTGCATTAGGGTAAAAAATGTTTAGGTGTCAGCATCATCCCCTCAGCCCCCCTTTTACTAACCTAAAACCTCATTTGATCCAGCACCTTGCACGTCCGCAGATAGTTTCTCCCCTCAATTCCAGGTCTTGCTGGGGCACAGGGAGCCGATACCAGTGACGATAAAGCAGGGGGGGGGCCTAGTCCCTCTGTCTGCGTCAATGGACACAGCAGAGACACTCGGGTGTGAGCATGCACGAGTTCCCCCCCATGGGAAGCGGCTTACCGTTGGGGGCACTGGACAGAGAGGAGGGGCCAGGAGAGCCATCGGGGGGCCTGAAAAGAGGAGGTTCCCGGCCAATCTGTGCTGTGCAATTCCATTGCACAGAGTATGTAAGTATAGGCATGTTTGTTATTAATATTTACACCCTTTAAAGTGGTTCTAAAGCCTTAAGGTTTTTCACCTTAATGCATTCTATGTTTAGCCACCCACTCTGTCAACAGGCACAGATAGGCCGGTTGGAGCGAGTACGCACAGGTGCCCCCATGGAAAACAGCTTTCCAACGGCGGGGGGGAATTGTGGAGCGCTGACCGGGGACCTCAGAAGAAGAGGATCCGGGCTGCTCTGTGCAAAACCCCAGAGCAGGTAAGTATAGCATGTTTATTTTAGTTTTAAATAAAAATGGGTTAATAAATAAAGCTTTAAAGTGGTGTTCCACTCAAAAAATAAAAAATACATGAAAACTCCTAAAAAAAAAAAAAAATAAAAAAAAAAAACACATTTGGAAATTTTTTTTTTAACTCACCTCTAAATGCCTGTTGCTAGGTGGTCCCTCGTAGTCTGCCTCTTCCAGTGCCTGGGCTGGTGACATCACTTCCCCCTCGGCACAGGAAGGACTCAGCTCTGCTCCCTCCCTCTTGTCAATCACCTGGGACCCATTACAGGTCCCAGGTGACTGAGCGGCCAATCACGGCGCGCGGCACCGCTCGCGCATGCGCAGTGGGTGCCCGGCTGTGAAGCCACAGCCCGGCACCCACAGTTGCAATGCCGGCGCCGCCGAATGGAGGGGGAGGTGAGCGGGGCTTCGATCCCCCGCATCGCTGGACCCTGGGACAGGTAAGTGTCAAATTAAAAGTCAGCAGCTGCAGTATTTGTAGCTGCCGACTTTTATTTATTTTTTTTTTTTAATGGGCCCTCCTCTTTAATGTCGCTTTAACCACTTGCTTACTGGGCACTTTCACCCGCTTCCTGCCCAGGCCAAAATTTCAGCGCTGTCGCATTTTGAATGACAATTGTGCGGTCATGCAAAGCTGTACACATGACATTTTTATTTTTTTTATTTTTCACACAAATAGAGCTTTTTCTTTTGGTGGGATTTAATCACCACTGGGGTTTTTTTGCTAAACAAAAAAAAGACTGAAAATTTTTGGAAACTGGTAGGCACTGAGGGAACCACTGTCCCCTTATATCAGCCTCCTGCAATCTCCCATACAGCACTGGGGTTCCAATCATGGCTCTTGTTTTGCACAGTGCTATCAATCTAACACTATAACCATGCCTACAGGAGGGCAGATTGTACATAGTTACATAGATGATAAGGTTGAATAAAGACACCAGTCCATCCAGTTAAACTGACCTCATCTGTTCCTTCATTATCCAATCACAGGCCTATCCAGTATAAGTCTACAGGGAGGTTCAGGACCTGTGCTGTGTCTGGCAGGGGTTACAGGATCAGAGAACTGGCTAAACAGAATTACAAATCCTTGCCATGTATGTATTGTACTTGTGTGTTTAACAGTTTACCTCCAATTTATCTTGGACTGGGGGGGGGGGGGGGGGTGCAGGACTTCAAGGAGTCCGGTGTCTTGTGCCAGTGGATTACCCGCACAGATTTCAGTCCTGACAAAATCAGATTTACAGCTTCAATCTCAGACTGGCGAGCCGGTTCCCCGATGCTGGGAAGGAGCAGGAGGAAAATGTCTCTACATTAAGAATTGATATCTCAGCGAGAGGAAGATGCTATAAAACCGATGACCGTTATACGCCGCAGTGGCCTATTGTAACGTTCAAGAGCTGTTTTTGCTTCAGGACAGCTTTATACACACAGCTCTGATTTTCACAGACCTACTATTCTTCCGATACCAAAATGTAAATTAAGGACACACTGCATACCCAATGGGAGTTCCCAACGTCTCTATAATCATAATATTAAACATTAAAAAAAAAAAAAAACACAAACTAAAACTTTTGTCTTTAGTGTACAAAATTCTCCAAGATGAAAAACCCAGTGCAGTAAAGGGAATGCGGGGAATGCTGTGTTCTTTATGGCTTGTTGCCTGCGATTGGACCTCAAGCTCTGTGCTGGGATGAGGCAGGTGGGTAAGGATGCTTGGAAATTCTGCTCACACACTAAATACTGTTACCATAGATTTAAGGTGTATTTAAAGTAGCAGGTGGCTCTGGGAGTACTAATCTGGGTGGGCAGCAGGTGGCCCCTGGAGACCCAATTTGGAGGGGGGGGGGGGTCAGCTGACAGCCTGGGAGTCCCAGACCTGGGGAGGGAAAAGATGAGAGGGCAAATGGCTGCCTTGAGGCTCCCAGTCTGGGTGAAACAGTAGGTGGCCCTTGGCATTCCAGTCTGGGGGTGAAAGGAAGGGGGGGGGGGCAGCAGGTGGCCCTAGGAGTCCCAATCCGGGGGTGATAACATAGAAGGGCAGCTAGAAGCCTTGGGACTCCCAGTCTGGGTGAACAGCAGATGGCCTTAGGTAACCAATTTGGTAGTAGTTGGGGGTGTCGGGTCAGCCCTTGGAGTCCAGTCTGGGGGAAGTAGTGGCAGACAAAGGCAACCCCAAGAATCTAATTCAGGGCAGGGGGCGGGTGGGCAGACAGCGGCTAGTTCTGAGAGTTCCAGTCCAGGAACGGGGGGTGGGGGAAAAGAGCAGTAGGAGGCCATGGGAGAACAAGGGGCAGCCTCAGGAGTACCTACTAGAAAAGGGGGGTAACCCCAAAACCAACAAGCTGATTAGCACTGAGCTCTCAGTATTTCCCAGTAAAGATGTCAGAAGTTGGAATCTTTCGGGCACATTGTCTCCAGGATCTGTTCAGCCCATACACACAGCATTCAGCCTGGACAAGAGCAGACAATGAACTCGACCTTCTGAAGCTTTATCTTTTCAGATTCCTTCAGTGCTCTCCAAAAACATTTGACTTCATGTGAATGGAGCCAAACATCTGTGCTGCCTGGGATATGACAAAGACCATGCTGCAGCGTCCATCATCCAATCGACGGGCCGCACGCCACAGATACACCGACTCAATCCAGCACAGAAATTTAGGAGGGACATTGTGACACATTTCATACACTGCCAATTGGTGCAAATACATTTTTTGCTGAAGACGACCTTCCATCGTCAGTCAAGCAAAGAATTGATTACCAGACAGCACTGTAGTGCATAACAGGGGAACTCCGGCCAAGCATCTCCATCATACAGATTTGTGAGATCATGTACAGGCTTTTATGATCTCCCTGCTGTGTATAATGGCTGTGTGGCATAATAAGGATACGCAGACACTGTGTCATTACCTTGCCCTCTTCGCTCTATAGACCACTGTCAATAACCATGAAATCGGACCGAGACATAAGTACAGTTAAATCACACTTGTTTAATAATAAAAGTAAAAAGAACAAACATAGTCAAAACATAGCCAAAGTTCAGTAACCGGAACAGATAGTCAGCCAAGCCAGAAGTCAGGGATCAATGTAGTGGAATAGCAAGAAAGATCTGGAGCCAGAAGGGATGTCAGCAAAGCAAGTCTTTAAACAGGACTGCAGGAGAATGTCTCTGTGATGTTGACCAAGGCGAAGGCAGAGATCCTCTGGACTGGACGGCTTAAGTAGGCAGGACTGAAGAGTAGGAAATCATCAACAGCTGAGTGACTGTGGAGAGAGATAGGAGCTGGCAATTAGCCGACAGCTGAGCGGCCAGCTCTGAGAAGGAAGGGCTGAGCCCAGCTCTGACAACCATATACTGTAAAGCGAATGTCAGCACATTTTAAACTGAACCTGAACCTTCTCTGGTCCATAAGTTCATAGAGTAGCCACTACTGCAAGCCTGATTTCAACCTGGCCAGTGGTTAGGTGTAAATGCAGATTTGTGTCATTATATTGGTTGAGCCAAAAAATACTTCCAAGACTTCTGAATGCAGACAAGAGAGGACAGAGAGTGATGCTGCCCTTATAACACGTACGAGCTTCTTTCCATAGCAAACCTAAAACAAGAGGAGCGTGTCCTACAGAAAAGCTTCCAGAACTGGCTACACAAAATGTGGCGGCGTCTCACCGGGTGTTACCCAGCAGAGCAAATTCCATCGAAAATGTCTTTACCCTAACAGCAGCCATGGTCAGATATCTGGCTGTTCACAGCGCTCACCTATCAATAAATGATACTTATATTAAAGCAGAGTTCCATCCAAAGACAAAAAGATGTACATGAATAGCCCATGAAATCATAAAATAACAAAACTAAAAAAGCTATTTGCTGCAATATTCACCTTCAATCCAGAGATTTCCCCCACAGTACTTTGTTCTGCCACAAGATGTCCTCAGTCCAGCATCATTCAACCTGTTTCCACTGAGCTCAGGTTGTCTTGGACCCACCCCAGCCTATGACTGGACAGTGAGAGAAGTAGCACAGTGATGAGCTTCTACTTCTGTTCTCTCCTCCAATCAGCATGCTTCTTATTAGCACATGAACTGGTTGGCTCCTTGTGCTGCTTTCTTCCCCCGATGATGAAGCCTTACTGTACAGGGACTGCAGGAGATGGGTTTCAAGTCATATTCATAGTGCATTAAAAAATAAAAATTAATGGATTACAGAGCTGCATTAATTTGTGTCTTTCATATCTGCCTGGGAGTTAATCTTTAATAATGTACGCTGAGAGGTGGTTACGGCCTGTCTGTTCGGAGCTCTCGGGATGTTTCGCTGTACGAGCCGCACAAAAGGAGATTGAAGGGAGAAGTAAATAAAAATAATCGGCTCGTCGGCGTGTAATTATGAATGTAAGATTGCTGCATGTATCACAGAGGAGCTCCGGGTCTAATTACTGCCGTGGAGCGCTCATCGCCCCAGAGGCGATCTCGCCATGCAGACCTGGCATCCCCCCCCCCTCCTGGTCAATCCTGAGACCTCTTCAGACATGTGACATCCATTAACCCTTCGCTCAGACATGACACGGGACGCTGTCGGCAAGTGGCTATTAACGGCGAGGAGAGAGGTTGGCGCATCGGGAAAAATATTAGCCTGACAAAATGTTAAATTATCCAGAAAATCTCCTCACTCTCCAATCCTGAGCAGTCCCTAATGATGTTGTCACTTTATCAAAGGAGATAAATAGCGGTTTGGAAGAAAAAGAATAAAAAAAATATTGGGGGGGGGGGCAACTAGCTGCAGGGGGCGCCACTGCCCGCGGCTTATATTAACCCCTCGCCGTCTCTGCGCAGAACACATGGGGGGGTTTCTATTCAATGGTCTGAACGGACAAGCCGATTGCGGGGAGCTAATTAACGGCTTCTACAGAAGCTGCAATTACCAGATAATTATTCACAAACGCTGACAAAGTGATAGACAGCCGTGTGTACAACACCCGCAGGGGGAGAGCGGCTCAGACTATGTGAAGGCTGGAGCACCCCCAGGGGATTGGCATGACTGGCCCTCAAATTCTAGGTTCCTTGTGCCGGAACGGTCTCCAGACAAAACACATCACTAGGTCAGCCTGTCATTATTGGCTCTGGTGTTCAACGACAAGTAAAGTGTCCACACCAGTGACAGAGGGACAAGTGAGGCATACGCACACCAGTGACAGAGGGACAAGTGAGGCATGAGCACACCAGTGACAGAGGGGCAAGTGAGGCATGAGCACACCAGTGACAGGGACAAGTGAGGCATGCGCACACCAGTGACAGAGGGACAAGTGAGGTATGAGCACACCAGTGACAGAGGGACAAGTGAGGTATGAGCACACCAATGACAGAGGGACAAGTGAGGCGTGCGCACACCAGTGACAGAAGGACAAGTGAGGTATGAGCACACCAATGACAGAGGGACAAGTGAGGTGTGCGCACACCAGCGACAGAGGGACAAGTGAGGTGTGCGCACACCAGTGACAGAGGGACAAGTGAGGTGTGCGCACACCAGTGACAGAGGGACAAGTGAGGTGTGCGCACACCAGTGACAGAGGGACAAGTGAGGTGTGCGCACACCAGTGACAGAGGGACAAGTGAAGCATGCGCACACCAGTGACAGAGGGACAGTCCTGTACACTGGTGATGGGTGGCAAGTACACCAGCATCAGAAGGACAAGTGGAGTATGCACAGCAGCAACAGAGCAGTGTTGCCAACCGTCGGTATTTTTTTACTGGCAGCCAGTACAAAAAAAAAAAAATGGGCACTTTTCTTCTGCCAGTGACAGGAAATATGGCTGTGATGCTTGGCTCAGATCTGGAGCTGGCCGAGACCAGAGTGGCTGCTACAGTGGTGGGCGGGTCTGGCAAAGGCAATGCCCGAGTGTGTCCTGTGACGTCATTGTGCAAGGGAGCCGAACGGAGCGACTGGAGCCTCGTTACGGGACAGGAGCAAGGCAACCCGGCGGCGGGACTGTCAGTGCTGTTTGGACTGGAGTGGACTGAAAGGACCACCTGGCATGGAGAGAGACCGTGACTGTGACTCAGGAGGGAACATGTGTCGGTATCATTGCTGCACACTGCTGTCAGTGTCACTGTGAGAGTCAATTTCATGTGTGTGTGTGCCGCCCATTCTAATTCCTTGCCCCCTGAGTCCTGTCCCTGCGCTACTTACTATATAGAAAATAAAATAGAAAATATGTTTTTTTCCTTAATATCTACCTTAAAGCGGAAGTAAACCCATCCATAAAACTGTTTCATTTCCGGCAGGTGCCGGAAATGTAACACTCCCATTGGTTATGCTCTCAACCAAACTGTCAAGCCATCCACTGGCTGGTGTCATAACTGATCACATGGGAAGCATCATGGCAGTTGTAGATTAAACAAAGGCAAAGATGGCAGCTTCCTTGGCTGAAAACGATAGGAGGGTTTACTTACACTTTAAATCACACTGCTAATTGCATATTGTACTGGTCTGTAGCCTATATACTGAAATGTGCACTTATAATGTAATTTTGCAACTTTTGGAAATGTCAGTAATAACTTGACGGTGCCAGTAAATTTTGGGTGTCGTGTCAGTTAATTTCAATCTGGTAGGTTGGCAACGCTGCAACAGAGGGACATTGGTGACAAGGGGGCAGGCATTGTAAACTGGTAACATGGGGGTAGGCGGCATGCGCTCTGGCAACAGAGGGACATCTAGAGTGTGCATACCAGCAATGCAGGGACAGCAGAAACTGCCCTCTAGACCGGTGACAAAGGTGTCAGCAGAGTGCAGACGCGCAACAGAGTGGACATCAGAGTGGAAGTGTGCACACCGGTGACAGAGGGACAAGTTGTAAATGCTCAAGAGGCAGCAGTAACAGCTCTGTGCAACGTTGACAAAGGGGTAGGTGGCATGCACAGTGGCAACAGAGGGACAATTTGAGGGTGCACACAGGGATAGCCCTGTTAACCAGTGACAACGGGGTAGGCAGCGTGCACACTGACAGAGTGGACACTTTAGCTGAAGTGTCGAGGGACAGCCCCGATGACCAGTGACAAGGGGGCAGGCAGCATGTACACTGGTGACAAAAAAAATAATAATTGGAGTGTGTGCCAGAAACATAGTGACAGCCCTGTAGACTGGTAAAGAAGGGGTAGATGGCATGCACTCTGGCAATAGAGGGACATCTGAAGTGTGCACACAAGCGATACAGGGACAGCAGTAACTGCCCTGCAGACTGGTGACAAAGGGGTAGGCAGAGTGGATATCAGAGCTGGAGTGTGCACACCGGGGACACAGGGGCAGCAATTACAGCCCTGTAGACCGGTGACAAGAAGGTAGGAGGCATGCGCACTGGCGACAGAAGGACAATATGAGTGTGCTCACCAGTAAGGACAGTAATGTGATGGAAAACTGCATATCTGTCAGAGTGTCAGAACTTTCCAATATACACACACTTCTCTCCAACGTGTCCGAATATTAAGTGCACTCCAACATTATCAGGTACACAGGCAGCCAGCATGGTGCCGGAACCCGGGACAAGAAAACGATCTCCAGACAAATCACAGCACAATTTCAGCCTGTCATTATCGGCTCCGGCGTTCATTGACATTCATAGACTGCAAGGATAACAACGTGTCATCAACGTACATAGTATCAAACATGTGAGACCACGAGGAGGACAATCTGCCAGCCGGTGACATTACACTCTATACATCGCCAACCCTCCACCTGCTGGGCTTCTCCTCCATAATTAAATGCAGATTACAGTGGAATAGCCGCTCACGATCCACAGGGGAAGAATCCTAATTACAGGAAAAACTCTGCGAAAACGCTTCACAATAGCGCTGGGTGTCCATTCTTGCGGCATTGTTACAGAAGGATTACATTTTCTAATTGAACATGGTCCGATCTACACCCCTAGCTTACTCCCCTCCTTTCCCCATACATTTAGATCGGCAGCTCTTCACCTCCTGTCCCCCAAAAGCCTTTAGATTGGCAGCTCTTCACCTCCTGTCCCTATAGCCTTTAGATTGGCAGCTCTACTCCTCCTGTCCCCCAAAAGCCTTTAGATTGGCAGCTCTTCACCTCCTGTCCCTATAGCCTTTAGTTTTGCAGCTCTACTCCTCCTGTCCCCCAAAAGCCTTTAGATTGTTAGCTCTTCATCTCCTGTCCCTATAGCCTTTAGTTTTGCAGCTCTACTCCTCCTGTCCCCCAAAAGCCTACCTACCAAAAGCCTTTAAATTATAAGGTCTTCTTTTATATTCCACTGCATTTAAGCTCCTCTCCTTGCCTCCTAAATGCAAGTTCTTTTATCCTCCTGACCATAGGTTTTTAGATTGTAAGCTCTCCCTCTTGCCTACATCCCCCTATAGCCTTTAGATTGTAAGCCTCCCCAGGCAGAGGGCTCCTTTCTTTAATTCATTACACCATTCCCAGACTGCCAAGCCTACAGCTCAAGTAGATCTTTTTAAAGATTGTTTAAATGGATGGTGCACCCAAAAGCGGCATTTCAGTTATGCATGGATTCTGGTGGACAGAATGACCCTTGACTTTTATGAATACAGTAATGAGATGCTGCAGCTTCAGGATCTGCTCCTGTCCACCTTGGAATTATTTATGAATTTATTACAGGTACTTACATAGCACCGTCAATTTCTGCAGAGATAGATAGATAGAATTTTTTTTTCACATCAGTTCCTGCCCTCAAGGAGCTTACAATCTAAAGTCCCTAACTCACATTCATACATACTGGGGCCAATATTTAGACAGGACTTTCAGTTTTTTGTTTTTCTTTGCTCAGGGACGCAAGTGCATCTGATCACTGGAGTCCACGAGATATTAATGAAGTCATTACGACGGTTTGACGCTCTTATCCACCAAATTTGAAATGATCAGTTCTGGGTGGAGCAACCTGTTGAAGGCTCTGTAAAAATGCAATGAGCAGCATCTTCAGTTCAGGACAAAGAGCGATTAGCTGGCATTGGTTGCTCTGGTTAACTTCAATTTACACAATAGTTTATTAGGCAAATTTAGCATTGAAATCAGTCCCACCACGATCTAAAAGTATAAAATCGCAGATCAGTAGGACTGCCTCACTCTTCCACAGTTCTCAAAATGACGAGAACATGTCATCTCTATCCAGCTGCCTCATTATACGTACAGAATGTTTCAGTTCACACACCACATTATACTTAGCAGCGACGCTTCATGCAGGAGACATTGCCAGACCCATACATAGTTCAGCTCCTGAGCGCTATACTCAGATATATGCGCTATACTCATTACCCAAATAGAGCTAATTATTTCAGAGAGGAATACTGCAGAATGACGATTCTTTCCTGGTGCTCCCAGCAATCCCAGATGAGACTCCCGTCTACCCCACAACAGGGGGGCGCAGACTAACCGAAACACAATGAGAGGGGTAACAGATGAAGAAAAGGCAGAGAGAGGAGGTGAGTGTGTAACAGAGTAAGAGAGCAAAGAGAGGATAAAGAATAATAAAGAAACTGGGTAAGAAAGGAGAAGGAGGAGAGAGAGCAGCAGAAAGAGGAGTATGAGAGGCATATCAGAGGAAGCGACAACCAAGAGAGAAAAAGAGAGGGGGTAACAGAAGAGGGGGCAGAGAGAGGAGGGGGAGGAAAGAGTGTAACAGAGAAAGAGAGCAGAGTGGAGGAGGAGGAGAGGATAGGGGGTAACAGATGAAAATGGGGTAAAGAGAGGAGAAAGGGTAACAGAATGAATAAAAGCAGAGACAGGAGAAGAGAAGGTAAAAAAGGGGAAGAGAATGCAGAGAGGGGATGAAGAGAGCAGGAAAGGGGGTGAAAGAGTGCAGAGAGAGGAGAGGAAAAGAGTGGAGAGAGAAGGAGAAGAGTTAAACAGAGGAAGAGAGAGTGCACAGACAGAGAAGGGGCAACAGGAAGAGAAAGCACAGAGACAAAAGGAGGGGTTAACAGGAAGAGAAATGCATAGAGAGGAGGAGGAATGGGGGGGGGGGGTAACAGGGGAAGAGAGCGCCCAGACAGAGGAGGAGAGGGGGTAACAGAGGAAGAGAGAGCGCACAGAGAGAGGAGTTGGGGTAACAGAGGAAGAGAGAGAGGAGTGGGGGTAACAGAGAAAAAAAGAGAGAGCACACAGAGAGGGGAGGAGTGGGGGTAACAGAGGAAGAGAGAGCACACAGAGAGAGGAGTGGGGGTGACAGAGGAAGAGAGAGCACACAGAGAGAGAAGGAGTGGGGGTAACAGAGGAAGAGAGAGCACACAGAGAGGGGAGGAGTGGGGGTAACAGAGGAAGAGAGAGCACACAGAGAGAGGAGGAGTGGGGGTGACAGAGGAGGAGAGAGCACACAGAGAGAGGAGGAGTGGGGGGGTAACAGGGGAAGAGAGCACCCAGAGAGGGGAGGAGGAGGAGGAGGAGAGGGGGTAACAGAGGAAGAGAGAGCGCACAGAGATAGAAGTGGTGGTAACAGAGAAAAAGAGAGCACACAGAGAGGAGGAAGAGGAGAGGAGGTAAAAGCCGTGAGATGGAAGGAGGAGAGGGGGTAGTAGGGAAAGAGCACTGATAGAAGAAGAAAGCAGCTCATGGGAGAGAAAAGTTAGCAGAAACAGATGAGAATGAGTTAGCATATGGAGTGGGGTGGAGGAGGAGTAACAAATGTGTAAATGACAAAAATATATGAGGGAGCAGAAAATGGAAAGAACATGGAGTAAAAATAGATGAATATCGTCTTGTTGCTCAATATCAATAATCTAAAAATAACGTGTGCCAGGAAGCAAAAGAGGCAAAAAAAGTGACCCATCTTCTGTCATGCCAACTTCAACTCCATCGAAACAAAGCTGAATATTTTAAAGAAAATGCCTGACCTAGCCAATCATGGCGGGGAGTAAAAGCAAGCATCAGTCATTTGATGCCCACACTGCCATCCTCAGCCCCCTCCCACACATAACTATAACCCCCTTCATGATGTGTGCCACACTCTGATTGGTCAGGAGCGCCTGTGCTCTCACAGGTGGCACTTGATCCATATTGGGAGGGGGGGCAGAATATCAGACACGGCAGCTGCAGATGCAAGCGACAAGGCGGAATAACCAAACTTATTTAAATAAAAAAAAAAAAAAAAAAAAATCACACCTGCCCTGATGGGTTTCTAAATCTTACAAAATGTTAAAACAGCAAAAAAAAAAAAATTATTCAGCTGTTCAAGTATACTTCCAATAAAGGGTTTCTGGCAAATAAATGAAAACATGTAAATGTATACAAAATGTACACAATATATTTTTAAACTATATATTTAAAGAACTATATTTTCCATACATGTATTTATATTTCAGACGCACCTCTTAAAATCATCGTCCATAAATATTATTACCCATCTACCGGAGACAGCAGACGGGTTGCTGCTCTCATCGGCTCCGTCATCTTTTTAATTATGCATCGGATCCATAATAATTGCATAAACACATCATTATTCATTAGATCCACGCTGTAATGAGCGCTGTTCTATTGAGGGGGGGGGGGATAGGATGCAGCCTATCGCTGGTCTATCAGACGTTTCGCATCTCCCAGATTCTGCTACAGTTTTGATGGCCAAGACGTTTAATAAAGAGCAAATAAAATGACTAAAAGGATGTATGAAGGATTTCTCTTTACGTCCAGTGAAAACGTTGAGAGCTACAATGTATTGCCCCATCCGGTAACACAAGGCTCGAGTATCTCTATCAATCATTGATATTTCACAAAGTTATTAATTATTAAGTAAAAAGAGGATTTTTATTAGAGTGAGATGTATTTAAAAGGAAGCGAGCCGTTTAGATCTCCTATCTGTATACAATAAAGGAGATTGATTAATCCAAACCAAACAAGAACACTGCAAATTCCAACTACTAATCCAATTAAAACACAAACAGTGATCTCACGTCTCTGTCACGCTGCAGAGATCGCACTGCTACCGAGATCAGCGACAGCATCCCGCACACCATACTGCCCTGCACTATATAGAAATACAACATATATTGCCCTTCACTCTATTGAGATACAGAGTATACTGCCATTATTCATATAGGGATACAGACTATACAGCCCTTCCCCTATAGGGATACAGACTATAGAGCCCTTCCCCTATAGGGATACAGACTATACAGCCATTTCCCATACAGAGTATACTGCCCTGGGATACAGAGTATACTGCCCTTCCCCATACAGGGATACAGACTATACAGCCATTTCCCATACAGAGTATACTGCCTTTCCCCATACAGGGATATAGACTATACAGCCTTTCCCCATATAGGGATACAGAATATACAGCCCTTTCCCATATAGGGATACAGAATATACTGCCCTTCCCCTTATAGGGATACAGACTATACAGCCCTTCCCCTTATAGGGATACAGACTATACAGCCCTTCCCCATACAGGGATACAGACTATACAGCCCTTCCCCATACAGGGATACAGACTATACAGCCCTTCCCCCATATGGGAATACAACATATACTACTTTCACTGTATAGAAATACAACATATATTGCCCTTCACTCTAATGAGATACATAGTATACTGCCCGTCCCCTTATACGGGGGAATTTACTGCCCTACCCTGAATAGGCATAGAGAGTATACTGCCCTTTCCCGTATAGGGCTACAGAGTATACTGCCCTACACAATACAGAGATACAAAATATACTACACTGTTCTTCACTGTATAGAGATTCCAAGTATTTCAAATAATGATATGCAGTATCCTGCCCTTTGTTGTACAGAATATAGTGAAGTTCAGTGTACAGGGATAAAGAATATTTTACCCTTTACTGTATAGTAACTGTGAGCATACTGTCCTTCACTACATAGGAATCCTCTAATATATAGGGTCCTAGAATATACCACCCCTCACTGTAAAGGGATACAGATTGTATTGCTTTTCACTGTAAAACACACATAAGGCTACACACAGAACGGGGGAAGGTTGGACAGTCAGTTGTAGCAGATATAAGAAGGGTTAAGAAAAAAAAAAAAAAAAAAAGAAGAAGAAGACTGGCTTCTGTCCTACTCTCAACAACATATATCGGTCACCCGCTTCCTCTAATGTATAGATTAGATACAGTCCAATCCTCACCTATACATCCTCTACCTATAGGTCAATTTCCCCCACACACTGTACCTCCTGGGTCCTCCTACCAGAACAGAGACCCTGATCACACCTTCCTCTGTACTGTACACTACCTATAATCAATTCATCTGTAGCTATACATTCCTGATCACATATAATATTTACCCATTCATGCTCCCCCCCCCCTGCCATCCATACATGTTGCCCCACCTATACCTGAATATTGTGTCCCCTCTACCCTGTCACTCTGACACCCCCTGAACCCTTCATCAGTCCATGTCCCGGCTTTCCTTAATGCCTTTCCAGCTACACTCTTCTGTCCCTCCATCACCCCACAGATAACCTCACCTGTACCCCTGACATCCCCCCCCCCACCACCCTTTAATCAAGCTACCCTTTCCTGTCCCTTTGACACCCCTCTGACTACCATCACCTAATTCACGTTCCCTGACTCCTCTCACCTGTTCCTCTAATACCCCTCATCTATCCCTTAAATCCCCCTCTGTCTACCCTGACCATCTGCCCCCCCCCCCCCCCCCCCCCCCCCAAATCTATCCCTCTGACACCCTGTTTACCCACACCTGCCCCCCTCTCATACTCTTCTCACATCTGTGCCTTTGTTAATCCCCCTACCCCTTCTCCCCTCACCTGTCCCTCAGATACTTCCCATCTCCCCTCACCTGTTCTTCTTCTCATACTCCCTGCCCCCTCCAACACCCCCTCCCCATCTCCCCTCACCTGTCCCCCTCTGACACCGCTCCTCCGTCCTTCCCTGACACCCCTTTGTCTCCCCTTACCTGTTCCTATGACACCCCCCGTTCCTCTTCTCATACCCCCTTTCTCCCCAAACTTGTCACGCTGCGTGCCCCATCTCCCCCCACTTGTCCCCCCCTGACAGCCCCCCTCACCTGTCCTTCTCTGACACCTTTGTCTCACCTTACCCGTTCCTAGGACACCCACCTCTGTTCCTCTTCTCATACCCCCTGACAACCCTCTGTCTCCCCTAACTTGTCCCTTTCTGACACCTGTCTCCCCTTACCTGTTCCTATGACAACTCCCCCTTCCTCTTCTCAAATCCCCTGTCCCTCTCTGAAAACCCCTGTCCCTCTTCACCTGTCCCCCTCTGACACCCCACTGTCCCTTCTCACCTGTCCCCCCCTGTTACCTTTGACACCCCCTGTCCCTTCTCACCTGTCCCCCTCTGGACACCCCACTGTCCCCCTCTGATACCCCACTGTCCCTTCTCACCCGTCCCCCTCTGAAACCCCCCTGTCCCTTCTCACCCATCCCCCTCTGATACCCCTCTGACACCCCCTGTCCCCCTCTGACACCCCTCTGTCCCTTCTCATCTGTCCCTTCTCACCTGTCCCCCTCTGACACCCCTCTGTCCCTTCTCACCTGTCCCCCTCTGACACCCCTCTGTCCCTTCTCACCTGTCCCCCTCTGACACCCCTCTGTCCCTTCTCATCTGTCCCCCTCTGACACCCCTCTGTCCCTTCTCACCTGTTCCCCTCCGACACCCCCTGTCACTTCTCACCTGTCCCCCTGCGACACCCCCTGTCACTTCTCACCTGTCCCCCTGCGACACCCCCTGTCACTTCTCACCTGTCCCCCTCCGACACCCCCTGTCACTTCTCACCTGTCCCCCTCCGACACCCCCTGTCACTTCTCACCTGTCCCCCTCCGACACTGTCACTTCTCACCTGTCCCTTCTCATCCATACCCTCTGACACCCCCTGTTCCCCTCTGACACCCCCCTGTCCCTTCTCACCCGTTCCCCTCTGACACCCCCCTGTTCTCCTCTGTCCCTTCTCACCTCACCTGTCCCCCCTCTAACACCCCCCTGTCCCTTCTCACCTGTCCCCCGCCATACTCACCGTGTCCTCCTCGCAGGGCGCCCGGTGTTCGGTAGATGGAGACGGGCTGGTGGCAGAGGGTCCCGGCCAGAGCGCTGCAGCCCCACAGCACGATCCAGAGGCGGCAGCAGCCGGAGCCCTCAGCGGGGCTCATGATGAGAATCAGCCGCTCATCCTCCCGGAGAGCCGCACTTCGCTCTGCGCTGATCGCTGCTGCCCGCGGGGCGGGGACATGCAGAATAGGGACGGAGAGCGGCCAATCACAGAGCGCCCGGCCACGCCTCCTCTCATTAACCATTTCCCCGCCCGCCAGTCAGCTAGGTGAACGAGCGGGAAGGAATACGGGCGCCTGGGGAGGAGAGGGTTAACTCCCGCCCAACAATAACCCTTCACTGCGCGGAGGTAATTCTCTACACACCTAGAACGGGGCAGAGGGCGGGGTCTGAGAGGTAGGCGCAGGTGAGGAGGCGTGTCTCAAGTGCAGTGATAGATGGTGATTGGTCAGGTGTCCGCACAGGTGGTGTGTTCCGGCTCAGGAGGTTCCAGGTGCTGAATACAGCCCGCGGAGGCCGGGATGAGTGCAGGGGGTGAAGGTGTCTGCGAAGTGTGGGATCATCAGACGGGGGTCAGGAAATGTAGTGTGTGCGGGGGCTCGGGCAGTGCAGGTGGGTGGAGTGTGGAGGGCTCGGGCAGTGCAGGTGGGCGGAGTGTGGATGACTCCGGCAGTGCAGGTGGGCGGAGTGTGGATGGCTCAGGCAGTGCAGGTGGGCGGAGTGTGGATGACTCCGGCAGTGCAGGTGGGTGGATGGCTCAGGCAGTGCAGGTGGGTGGAGTGCGGAGGGCTCAGGCAGTGCAGGTGGGTGAAGTGTGGAGGGCTCGGGCAGTGCAGGTGGGTGGAGTGCGGAGGGCTCAGGCAGTGCAGGTGGGTGAAGTGTGGAGGGCTCGGGCAGTGCAGGTGGGTAGAGTGTGGATGACTTGGGCAGTGCAGGTGGGCGGAGTGTGGATTGCTCCGGCAGTGCAGGTGGGCGGAGTGTGGATGGCTCAGGCAGTGCAGGTGGGTGAAGTGTGGAGGGCTCGGGCAGTGCAGGTGGGTAGAGTGTGGATGACTTGGGCAGTGCAGGTGGGCGGAGTGTGGATTGCTCCGGCAGTGCAGGTGGGCGGAGTGTGGAGGGCTCAGGCAGTGCAGGTGGGCAGAGTGTGGATGACTCGGGCAGTGCAGGTGGGCAGAGTGTGGATGACTCGGGCAGTGCAGGTGGGCGGAGTGTGGAGGGCTCAGACAGTGCAGGTGGGCGGAGTGTGGATGACTCATGCAGTGCAGGTGGGCGGAGTGTGGAGGGCTCATGCAGTGCAGGTGGGCGGAGTGTGGAGGCTCAGGCAGTGCAGGTGGGTGAAGTGCGGAGGGCTCAGGCAGTGCAGGTGGGCAGAGTGTGGAGGGCTCAGGCAGTGCAGGTGGGCGGAGTGTGGAGGGCTCAGGCAGTGCAGGTGGGTGGAGTGTGGAGGGCTCAGGCAGTGCAGGTGGGCGGAGTGTGGAGGGCTCAGGCAGTGCAGGTGGGCGGAGTGTGGAGGGCTCAGGCAGTGCAGGTGGGTGAAGTGCGGAGGGCTCAGGCAGTGCAGGTGGGTGGAGTGTGGAGGGCTCAGGCAGTGCAGGTGGGTGGAGTGTGGAGGGCTCAGGCAGTGCAGGTGGGCAGAGTGTGGAGGGCTCAGGCAGTGCCCTACATTCTATAGGAAGAATTTCACTAAGAGTGGGAAATAGAATTATGTGTGTGAATGAAGAGCTGACATTAGACATCACATAAAGTTAAACGGAAAGAAAAAAACAATTAAATCTTCTCAGAAGCCCCAAAATCCAGCACAACCTGTGACCTCAGCTGTGGGAGAGAGGTGCCATAACAAGCCTAAAGGAAGGTGTATATAAGGGGCGTGATATAAGGGGCTGTCCTGGCTGGTGGGGGGAGAGAGATACCTGGTTTTCGGGTTTAGGAAAGGGGAGACACCCCCTGCCCAGGCTGAGGGGAAAGGAAGGCACCTTTTCAGGAGGAAGGTGGAGGGGGGTTGTACATGTTGGGTGACGGATATTTTGTTATGTCCGTGTTGGAAGAGGGATACTCTATTGTGTCCAGGTTGGGAGGCCCGGTCTAGGTCAAAGGAGGGATGCTGCCCTATGTCCATGTTGGGGGTGTCCTCTGTCCAGGTTTGAGATTCTCTGTTATGCCTGGGTTGGGGGGGGGTGCTCTGTAAGGTCCAGGTTGGGGGTTGGGATGCTCTGTTAATTTCAGGTTAGGGAGTCCCTATCCAGGTTGGTGGTTGGGATGCTCTGTTATGTCTGGGTTGGAGGTTGGGATGCTTTGTTATATCTGGGTTGGTGACTGGGATGCTGTTATGTCCAGGTTGGGGAGGCCTTATCCAGGTTGGTGGTTGAGATGCTCTGTTGTGTTCAGGTTGGGGAGGCCCTATCCAGGTTGGTGGTTGGAATGCTCTGTTATGTCCAGTTTGGCAGTTGGGATGGGTTGGCGGTTGGGATGCTCTGTTATGTCCGGGTTGGTGGTTTGGATGCTCTGTTAAGTCTAGGTTGAGGTTTGCCCCCTGTCCATGTTGAAATCTGCAGAACCTCCAGGATGGGCAAGTGAACCTCTGCTTATCACTGGAGCCAGATACAGCCTAGCTGTGAGTCTCTTTGGGGTCATATCAGTTTCACATTATTAGGACAGTTTCACTTTGACATGAAATGAGATAGTTGTGGTCTCCCCGATCACCCCACCACTGGCTTCTGCAGATCAGGACAATAAATGCTTGTTCCACATGAATACAGTGACGTTCCCCTAAGCCGCCATCTTTCCTTTGCTAGCACCTCTTTCTTGGCGCCGATCCCAAGTGTTTATCCCCTTCGATGCTGCGGCAAACTTTGGACTCCTTCCCTCCAATATTTCAGTTCCTCTCATTTTCCCGAGACATAAATATTTCTATGAAGGAATTTAGATGAAGAGGAAGGAAGGCAAGTGCCAAAATGTGCCGGTGGGACGGCAGCCAAAGTCTTGCATGGCTCACAAACATCAGCATTAATTATAACCAGTAAATTCCAATCCTGCACCGCCATTAGCACCTCAACGGCCCGCCGGCGAATCGCCCATAAAACAAGATGGCTCATCTACCGTATACTACAACCTAATCATTTCATTAGAGGAAAAGAGAGTAAAATATATGGTGCCCCGTTTACTCTGGAGCACCAAGAGCCAACCTGTCCATCCGGCCCCACCAGAGCGCTTTGCAGGAAGATTAACCGAACATTTGCCTGCTCCTGCCGAGGTTTATACTCAGCCTGTTGGCCTCTCATGTCGGCAGCCGTGCCAGGTGACTGCGGACAATGCTTTGCTGTTTAATGGCTGCACAAAATGAAAAAAAAAAACAGCAAAATGACAGGCAGGCTCCATTTTGGCATCCAGGTCAAGAAGTGTCCGTCTGTCACATTGGACGCCGTGCCGAGCGAGCTGTCTCGACTGAAGGGGTTTATTTATAAGAACAGTTCAGTGGCGATGAATTCACGCAAGTCCTGCAGTGCCTCATACTTCAGAGTGTGGTGAGGGCAGCACCAATATATAAACTCGCATTTTATTTTTGCCCTGTCTGTCCAGCTCTGAATACCTGTGGGTGCACTAGAACTGAAGGGAAAGGAGGTGCCGGGCCTGCTGAGGGGAGTCACAAAACTCTCTTTGGGGGAATTACCATGTTACCATTGTTGTCCTAATCGCACAGAGAGATCTCAATCTGTCACAGATGCTATGGGCCAAAATCTGATGTGAATTGTTAGCTTTTCTGCCAATTGAGTATCTACCCACCAAATTCAGTGAAGGTGCCCTTTATTCCAGTGATCTGATTTTATTTATAATTGATGGCTTCTGACCTCTATATTCTGCTCCCATCCTTACACCCCTTCCTCCTGTCCTGTATGCTCTGCTCCCATCCTTACACCCCGTCCTCCTGTCCTGTATGCTCTGCTCCCATCCTTACACCCCGTCCTCCTGTCCTGTACGCTCTGCTCCCATCCTTACACCCCGTCCTCCTGTCCTGTACGCTCTGCTCCCATCCTTACACCCCGTCCTCCTGTCCTGTACGCTCTGCTCCCATCCTTACACCCCATCCTCCTGTCCTTTATGCTCTGCTCCCATCCTTACACCCCATCCACCTGTCCTTTACGCTCTACTACCGTACCATCCTTACAACCCATCCTCCTGTCCTGTACACTCTGCTCCCATCCTTACACCCCTTCCTCCTGACCTGTACACTCTGCTCCCATCCTTATACCTCGTCCTCCTGGGCTGTACGCTCTGCTCCCATCCTTATACCTCGTCCTCCTGTCCTGTACACTCTGCTCTCATCCTTACACCCCATCCTCCTGTCCTGTACGCTCTGCCTCTATCCTTACACCCCGTCCTCCTGTCCTGTATGCTCTGCCGCTATCCTTACACCCCGTCCTCCTGTCCTGTATGCTCTGCCCCTATCCTTACACCCCGTCCTCCTGTCCTGTATGCTCTGCTCCCATCCTTACACCCCATCCTCCTGTCCTGTAAGCTCTGCTCCCATCCTTACACCCCGTCCTCCTGTCCTGTACGCTTTGCTCCCATCCTTACACCTCGTCCTCCTGTCCTGTATACACTGCTACCATCCTTACACCTCATCCTCCTGTCCTGTATGCTCTGCTCCCATCCTTACACCCTGTCCTGCTGTCCTATACGCTTTTCTCCCATCCTTATATTTCGTCCTCCTGTCCTGTATGCTCTGCTCCCATCCTTACACCCCATCCTCCTTTCCTGTATGCTCTGCTCCCATCCTTACACCCTGTCCTCCTGTCCTTTATGCTCTGCTCCCATCCTTACACCCCATCCTCCTGTCCTGTATACACTGCTACCATCCGTACACCTCATCCTCCTGTCCTGTATGCTCTGCTCCCATCCTTACACCCCATCCTCCTGTCCTGTATGCTCTGCCCCTATCCTTACACCCTGTCCTCCTGTCCTGTATGCTCTGCCCCTATCCTTACACCCTGTCCTCCTGTCCTGTATGCTCTGCTCCCCTCCTTAACACTAATCCTCCTGCCTGCCACACTCTGCTCCCATTATCAGGTCCCATCCTCCTGTCCTGTCCGCTCTGCCCTTATCCTTACGCCCTGTCCTCCTGTCCTGCACAGACATTGCACCCACTCTGCAGCAGTTAGAATATTTTTTCTGAATTGTTTATTTATACACACTGTGAATCCTCACGCCTGAAAGCTGAGATTTCAGGTTTATAAATACATTTCTCTTCCTGCGTATTCCCACTTCTTGTCATGGACATGTGAGGGAATCTATGCAAGGTGCAGATCTCTCCCGATGAGCCATCTGCGCCGTACTGACTGAGGGCACTAATGGAGCACCCAGAGTCTGCGGATGGTGGACACACATCAAGAACGGGCCCACCTGGCTGTATCCTACAGACCTTTCATCATCTATGGACTGGGGTCATTTTTCAGAAAAGCTCCACGTTTCATTATTAGAAAGCCGCCATTGAGCTTTAGTCAGTGCCTAAACTGGCCCACCATGGACTCTGCATGTGAATAAGCCCCTCCGGTTGGTTAGCCCTGCATGTGAATAGGTCCCCTTTTTTTGAATGTGCCCTTTGATTGGCTTGCCCTGGACCCTGTATATAAATACGCTCCTCTGATTAATCTAATTTGGATCCTGTATATCAAGGGAAGAGGGGCATCTCTGATTGTGACTTGCCCTGAACCCTGCCTGTTAATATATCCCTTCAATTGACTTGCCCTGAACCTTCCATGTGAAAACCCATCCTCCGACTGGCTCACCCTGGCCCTTGCATGTGCATAGACCCATATGACTGGCTCATCCTGGACCCCACATATGAATAAGCCTCTTGATTGGCTCATCCTGGACCTTTGGTGTAACTGGTTTGCCTGCATATGTATATGCAGCCCCTTACTGGCTTATGCTGGACCTCACATATAATTATGCCACTCTGCTTGGTTTGCCATGGATCTAGCAAAAAAATATAACCTCTGACTGGCTTGCTCTGGAGCCTGCATGTGAATATGCCCTCTTCGATGGGCTTGTCCTAGACCTTTAATATTAATATGTCACGCTGACTAGCTCACCTTGAACCCTTACCTGTGAATACACCACTCCGAATGGCCCATCCTGGACCCCACATATGAAAAAGCCCCTTTTGATTGGCTTGTCCTGGACCTTCAATATGACTGGTTTGCCTGCATGTGAATAAGCAACCCTTTAATGTCTAGGCTGGACCTCCCCCCCCGCGCTTAGCTTGCCCTTCCTACTGGCTCGCCCTGCACTCTACATCTGAATATGCTCCTCTGATTGGCCTGCCCTAAAACCTGCATGTGCATACGGCCTTCTTTTGCCCTAGACCCTGCATGTAAACATACCCCTCTAATTGGCTCGCCCTGGACCCTGCGTGTGAATATGCCCCTCTGATTAGCCTGCCCTGGACCATGCATGTGAATACATCCTTCTGGCTCGCCCTAAACCCTGCATGTGGATATACACCTCTAATTGGCTCGCCCTGGACCCTGCATGTGAATATGCCCTCTGATTGGCTCACCCTATAATTAAAAACCAAGTAAAATCCATCTTGTTGAACAAAAGCGTCACGCTGGCGCAGTGTCTGACCTGGCATGTAATAATCCCGGGAAGTGAATGTGATCTATCGATCTGTGTGCATCTCCCGGGAGATGAAATCCACACAGAGTATATTAACTCCTTCTGCATTGTACCTTCCCTGGCCTCCCATGACCCTGCACCTTCTCTGGATTAAATGTCTTTCTATATGAACGCTGTAAAAAATAAAAAAAAACATCAGGTCCTGGAAATCAGATGAAAATTCCTGCAGAAATTCCCATCAATGTTGCCTGAAAGTACAACCCCGACATCTGCTAGGAGCATGAGGACTGCCATTACATGTCATCCCAATCATGGACTGTACATATGTCTAACATGCATCCCGTGGAGTCAGCATTCGCTGTTAGGCAGGACTGACACATAACCTACGGACGTCATTAGTAAACATTTTCCAGCATGGCGTGGGCGGAGCTCCAATGAGCCCCACTGGTATTTATAATAGTTGCATAACAAAATAACAGAAGATCCTTCATTAGAAACAAAAAACTTTGCACTGTGCCACTGAGGACCCATTCACATCATGGCGTTAGAAAACACGCGCTCTTTCCTCAAAGCACACAATGCATGGCATTAAAACATATTGCAATGCACAACGCATTTTACATGTGTTTTCTTCCTTCGGGGACATAATATGTGGAATGTGTCGTACAGAGAAATGCACTCCCCCAGGGAGGCCCCCACAACATAATATTCATAGCACCGCGCCAGATTGAAGTGATAACATTTCATTGGCTAAATACATGCATGAATGCAAACATGTTACATAGTTAGTAAGGTTGAATAAAGACACCAGTCCATCCAGTTCAGTCTGAGTGAATGTCTACAATTGTCCCTATCCCTGTACATTGTGTCTCATTAAGATGCTCCTCTATTATATATTATTTATTTAAGGTACCCATATAGCGCTGTCAATTTACACAGCGCTACACACATACATCGCACACTCACATCGGTCCCTACCCTCAAGGAGCCCACAAGACAAGGTCCCCAACTCACATTCATATGCTAGGGCCAAGTAAAAACCAAGTAAAATCCATCTTGTTGAACAAAAGCGGCACGCTGGCGCAGTGTCTGACCTGGCATGTAATAATCCCGGGAAGAAGCCAATTAACCTACCAGCATGTCTTTGGCGTGTCCCAATGTCCCTCTGGTTGGCTTGCCCAGGACCCTCAATTTAAAAGAGCCCGGTATATTAGCTTGCTCTGGATGTGAATATGCCTCACTGATTAGCAAACACTAGACTCCTCATGTGAATAACCCCCCACCATCAGATCATCCTGGGCTCTGCATGTAAGTACACCCCTCTGATTAGCTCACCCTGAACCCCACATGTTTATAAGCCTCTTTGGCTCACGCTTGACCCCCACATGTGAATAAACCCCCTCCCTTCACACCTATTGGCTTAGACTTGCCCTGGACCCTCAGTTTAAAACACGCTCCTCTGATTGGCTTGCCTTTGAATAAACCTTCCTTATTGACTTGTCCCTGAATAAGCCCCTATACTGGCTCATCCTGGACCCCCCAATGTGAATATGTCCCTCTGATTGGCTTGTCCTGGACCCTGCATGTGAAAAAAACCCTCCTTATTGGCTTGTCCCTGACCCGTAGTGTGAATAAGCCCCTATATTGGCTCATCCTGGACCCTCAATATGAATACCTTTGATCAGCATGCCCTGGACCCTCAATGTGTATATGTTCCTCTGATTGGCTTGTCCTGGACCATGCATGTGAATAGGCCCCTCCTTATTGGCTTGTCCCTGACCCGCAGTGTAAATGAGCCGCTATATTGGCTCATCCTGGACCCTCAATTTGGATATGCCCCTCTGACTGACTCTCACTGGACCCTGCAGGTGAATAAGAACCCCCACTACGCTTATCAATTTGGCCTGGACCTTCCTTGTGCCCCCTCTGATTGGCTAGCTTTGGAAAGTAGGGAAATAAAATCACCTATTTATTGCTTTTTTTCATGGTTAGTCCTGACTTCCCTTTGTTCAGTCCATATGCTACTAGGCTGGTATCTGTGGATTCTGCTTACATATGCTGTGGTGTAGTCTAATAAGGCAGCACAGCGCCCCCTCCTTCCCGGCCTCTCAGTGGGTCAGCTGCCATCTGTACAGTTATACCATGCCCCGCTGTGGCCCCGGGGGCTGCAGCGAGCAGCTGGCAGATGTTGTAGCACCCCCCGTTTATCGTTAATTACCCCCAACGAGTGGAGATTCAAAGATTTCTGTCACTGCGACCTTGAAAGCAGCTCAGTTTAACACTCGTATAAAGGGCTAACTCCGGGTGACACCCTGTCCATCTGTAATGTCTCTTCTGTACCCAGGGTGCACACAGCAGTAGTGGAAATCTATTACAAAGTATTAGTGTGAGAAGCCTCAGATAGAAGCACGAATCCTGGACAGCTTGGTTTCAAGGGTAGTAATGACATTCGCAGTTTCCCTGCCCAGAATTTGGGAGCATCAGCCTGAATGTTCTCAGACTGGTATTTTGCGTTGCAAAAGATCCCTTTTCCACTTAGCTTCCTGTACTGGCGGAAGCCAAAAGTGACCCGACTTCAGCTGCCCTCAAGAACAAATTATGCTTTATATATGAGGCCCGTTCTCACCTCCAAAGCATTCCTATAATGGATGTCAAATATGGCTGCACACAGGTCAATGTGTTATTATTTACACTATACAGAGGGAATGGCCGTTTAATGTCCTGACCCCATCCAATGCTCCCAGAAGAGGGTATACCCTAAGGGAGGGATACCCTAAGAAGCAATATGGTGCCAGGCCATGGGGTAGGTAGAAGAGGCAGCCTCCTTGGGCACTCAAGGAGAAGGGCAGGATCTGCAACCTATGCTGCTGAAGTAGTTCATTGGACGGGGGCGCTATTTGGCCCCCAAAGGGTCTTGTACCCACACTGAAACAACGGAGACCGAGGCACTACAGAGCAGGGCAAATGCATAGCTCCTGTCGTTCTTAGAATAATACACAATTCCATATATAGAACACAATTAGCTAAATGAGGAGGATCTTTGCAGCGCTGTGATCATGGGTTCCCTTACTACAGGGACTGTATCTGGATCATGAGTTCCCTTACTACCAGAACTATAACTGGATCATGTGTTCTCTTACTACCAGGACTGTATCTGGATCATCGCTTCCTTTACTACCAGGACTGTATCTGGATCTTGGATTCCCTTACTACCAGTACTATATCTGGATCATCGCTTCCTTTACTACCAGGACTGTATCTGGATCATGAGTTCCCTTACTACCAGGACTGTATCTGGACCATGGGTTCCCTTACTACCAGGACTATAACTGGTTTATTGCTTCCCTTACTACCAGGACTGTATCTGGATCATTGCTCCCCTTACTACCAAGACTTTATCTGGATCATTGCTTCCCTTACTACCAGGACTGTATCTGGATCATTGCTTCCCTTACTACCAAGACTATATCTGGATCATGGGTTCCCTTACTACCAGGACTGTATCTGGATCATGGGTTCCCTTACTACCAGGACTGTATCTGGATCATGGGTTCCCTTACTACCAGGACTGTATCTGGATCTTGGATTCCCTTACTACCAGGACTATATCTAAATCATGGCTAACCTTACTACCAGGACTGTATCTGGATCATGGCTACCCTTACTACCAGGACTGTATCTGGTTCATGGCTACCCTTGCTACCAGGACTGTATCTGGATCATGGCTACCCTCACTACCAGGACTGTATCTGGATCATGGATTCCCTTACTACCAGGACTATATCTATATGGAGTTTGCATGTCTTTTTTTTTCTTTCTGTAGCACCCTGTAGTTTAGGCAGGGAGCTCCTCACAAATTTACTTGCCAGGAGTAGTTATCCTGGTTGATTGATAGAGATCTATGGATTTATATCTAAGTTTGGCCTTGTTGCACTTTTCTCTTCTACCACTAGGTGGCGGGGTACTTGGTGGTACTAGATATGAGAAGGCCAACCCAAGTTCAGGTGATGGGTATGTGGGGTGTCTCAGCCAATGGGCAGGGGTTTTCTTGAATCCCTTGGCCTGCTGGGAGAACCTATATATTCGGGTGGAGTCAGGTGATCCATGTTCTGTGCCAGATGGACGGCTGTCTGGGTGGACGTGTGTTGTGTCGCCCCGGGCTGCTAGGTAGGAGATTGGACCTATCCCGGGGGCATCTGGCTGCAAGGCTGTCTGAGGGCCTATCCAGAAGCAAGAGAGCAGCTCAGGGTTGGCATTGCAGCTTGCAGTCCAACCAAAAGTGACGGTTCTGCCGGCCAGAGAACGTGTCGTGATCGGAGGTAGAGAGTAAGCTGTCGCCAGTAAGGGACTATTCGCCTTATTACCAGGGACCACAGTGAGTAACTGAAGCAAGTACCGGAGCAGCATTCTCACCAGACAGGGATGGTGAAGAATCTGAAAACTTCAGTGGGAATCAAGCCAGGGACCCAGCCAGTGGGGGTGACGCTTGCAGAGCAGCCTTGTGTGTCAAGTCAGGGACCGAGCAGGCCAGCATGGGTGAAGCCTGCGAGGTATCTAGAGTGCCAAGCTAAAGGACCCAGCAGAGAAGGGGGGGTGACACTTGAGGAAGATACCACCGTGAAGATTGGAGGAGCTCAAGGGATTCAGTGGTAGTGAATCAGAGTGTCTAATGAGAGACGGGGATCTCAGTGTATGGAAGAACTACAAGGAGAAGTTGTAGTAAAGCTGAAAGAACTGTTACACTTTGTGTTAGAAACTCTTAATTAAAGACTGTTGCCATAGAAGACAGCATTCCTGCACGTGCAGATGTGGCTTCTAACTGGAGGCCTTTCCCTGCATGGCTGTCCTCTTATTGAAGTCTTGGAGTCTGCTAATTGAGTTTGCAACTATCTAAGGGTGTCCTGGCCTTAACCCTCTCTTCCCCCAAAAATATAAAAAGGACTGTTAAGAGAAATAAAACCTCTTTTACATCCAAGAAGTGTCTGGCGCCCAATGACTTTCACCATCTTTGCACCCACTATGCCTCACAAGCCACTACATAGAGAAGGATGTCAGCTATCTCTGGAGGTTCTCATTAGACCGAAGGAGGTCTGGGACCTTGCTAAATTTGGCTTCAGTTTTTCACCACAATGCAATACATACTAGTGGAGTACCCATCATCCAACCTCAATAGCCTCGAGTGTGTGTTCATGCCGACACTTATACAGGACACAGTGAGCTTCCTCAAGGACGGATGTGAATGGCTTGATGAAATCTGCCAACACTACATAAATGAATGAAATGCACTTCACAAATCTATAGTATGCTCACCCAAGACAGCATCCGCCATCTGCCATCCCCCGTCCAGGAGGGGAACTCCGCCTGAGAGAAGACCACGCTATTGACCTGGCACAGCGGCTGTGCTGAAGGACACCAGCTACGGAAATGGCCGATTGCAGAGAGCAGAAATGAATCACCGGCTCGGAATTAGAAGGGAGAATTCCGCTGGGGCTTAGAGTGGTTTTCACAAACCGCAGGGCCAGGACATGTGTGAAGGGCGAGCGCTCTGGGTCAATGCCCAGCCGCCAGCCTCACCCGTTAACTCTTCTAACGGAGAGTGACTTACGACATCATCCGGCAGCTTTCAGCCAGGGACCGTCTGGGGCAGCTCGTCTCAGAAGATAAACGCTCGACATTGTAGGAAAGTGTTAAGAACAATGTTCCACAACAAACAGAGGATGAATAATTGATTGAGATAAAATATTTATATTCCACCAGGTAACCTAAAACCAAAATGTGGATTCAGCGTCCCATCATGCTTTGCGGCTTTCCCCGTTAAATCCAATCTTACCTCCCTCTTCCTCCTCTCTGGTGTGTGTGTCTGTGTGGAGGTAGCTCTGCCCCCAGCACTCGGCAGCCAGAGAGCCGTTTGCCGGATTGCTCCAATTTCTAAGCAATGCATCTGACACGGGGCAGTCCATTGCCGCCAGCTTTTCATTCAATATTTTATAACCTGATTACATCTCAGACTATTCACACCTCCAGTGTCAATACTTCCCGTGTAAGCGAGGCAAAGAACGGTCTGTGAGTGACAGATTGATAATCCCCATCAGTGGCCAGTGAGGTGGCCGGAACTCTTGGACAACGACAGAATCATCACTTTGTATTAGAAGTCTTCCCATCACCTTTGGCTGGAAATATCAGGAAATCTTGAAATAAATATAGAAGGACCAGCACAGAAATAAATGACTGTCCCTGTCCCCAAAAGCTTACAATCTAATGTAAATGGGGGAAAAAAGAGACCTGAGGAACAAGTACTGGTGGTGTGCTACAAAAGACCAGCCACCCCCTGAGTATAAAACGTACCCAGAACCCAGGAACAAAACTGTGCTGCAGCTTACCAGTCTTTAAAGACTTAAGCTGGCCATACACTGGTACAATTGTTTGGGGTAAAAATCAACATTCATTTTTGACCACAGTGACAAGAAAATTCAAAGGAGCAGGATGGAAATTGTTTCCAAAATTTCTAACAGCGGGTGAGGTTTTTGTTTGGGAATTTACATTAATTCCACAATCGAATGTTAATAGCAAGCAACATTTGTAAGTACTTTCAAACAACATTTGTCCAGTAATTAAATGTACAAACGTTTGTTTGAAAATCCAATAGTGCAGGGGTTTTTAAACTTCGGCCCTTTGCTTGCCTCTATCTGGCCCCTCCCACTTTAACAAGACACTATTTTGCCAACTGACATCAACAAGGGGGCACTATTCCTCCCAATGATACCAATGATGGGGCACTATTCCTCCCAATGATACCAGTGATGGGGCACTATTCCTCCCAATGATACCAGTGATGGGGCATTATTCCTCCCAATGATATCAATGATGGGGCACTATTCCTCCCACTGACACCAAAGATGGGGCACTATTCCCCCCACTAACACCAATGATGGGACACTATTCCTCCCACTGAGACCAACAATGGTGCACTATTCTTCCCACTGACACCAACAATGGGGCACTATTCCTCCCACTGATACCAACAATGGGGCACTATTCCTCCCACTGATATAAATGATGGGGCACTATTACTCCAAACGATGTTATCAGTGGGAGGAATAGTGCTCCATCGTTGATATCAGTGGGAGTAATAGTGCCCCATCATTTATATCAGTGGGAGGAATAGTGCCCCATCGTTGGTATCGATGAGAGAAATAGTGCCCCATCATTTATATCAGTGGGAGGAATAGTGCCCCATTGTTGGTATCGGTGGGAGGAATAGTGCCCCATTGTTGGTATCGGTGGGGGGAATAGTGCCCCATCATTTATATTAGTGGGAGGAATAGTGCCCCATCGTTGGTATCAGTGGAATGAATAGTGCCCCATTGTTGGTATCAGTGGGAGGAGTAGTGCCCCAACGATGGGGCACTATTCCTCCCATTTATATAAATGATGGGGCACTATTCCTCCCAATTATATTAGTGATGGGGCACTATTCCTCCCACTGATACCAACGATGGGGAACTATTCCTCCCACTGATACCAACGATGGGGCACTATGCCTCCCACTAATACCAAATGTTTGATGCCAGGAAAATTTCCACTCCCACTGGCCACAGTCTGGCCCCCCTAAAGTCTGAAGGACAGTAAACTAACCCTTTGTTCAGAAAGTTTGGAGACCCCTGTACTAGTGTATAGTTACCTTTAGATGTGGTTGCTGCATTCATTTTCTTTTTCTAGGTTTTTTACCTTTTATTTTAACGTGGTGAACTGGCCAGTCACTTCCTGTCCCAGGACAACATCGCTCACTTACCACACTTTATCTAAGGAGATAAAGTTTAATAGTATGATGCTTCGGAAGTTATGCCATCCTATTACTCCAAATCAGACAGCCTATCCCCATACTAGATCTAAGGAGGAGCAGCATTACCACCCTAGGACATGACTACAGAGCGCTTCCCCCTATTCTTTCTCCATAATATAGAGGGGAGCTGTTTTGTAGTTCACAAAAATAACTGGGTAGGCTCATAATATTGTTTGAGATTTTAGTTCAGTGCACAAGAAGTTAAAAGCATACTGGATTTCTGGCAGGACCAACAGGTATTTAATTTACTTATTGAATATGTACTTAGTCCAGCTTGAACCATCGCAAGCAAATACTGGGCTGTATATGGGCAGATCTTACACAGAAGTGGAATATTAGGATGCAATTGGTCACAGCCTATTCTTCATTCCAGCAATATAGAAATAGGAGTCCTATTTTGTAATACGTGAACACAAAGGTGGCTGGCTGAAAATTTCCAATATGGCTCTGGAGGCCAGGATCAGACAAATTCAATGTTTTTTGCCTTTTATAAAATTAAAGTAAAAAAAGATTTAAAGTGTAACTAGTGTAAATGAGGGAAATTTCTCTTCACCTCCCATAGCCAAAACAGGAAGTGAGAGGAAATCCATTCAAAATAGCAGAATCCCTGGTTGTCACCCGAACTAGAGTCCCCATTGGAAGATTTCCCCCTCTATTCCTGTCCTGGATACAACCCACAATTTGGGATTTTCTTTCACTCAGTAAACAGGACAAATAGAGAGGGTGATTCTCCCCGATCAGAGCACAGACATCAATAAAAACTTGACAGGAATTCTAATCCCTCTCCACTCTATCCAAATCTAAAAAAAAAAAAAAACTTTTTCCCTTAGTTATACTTTAATGTATGAAATCAATTAAATGAAATGCAATTATTTTATATTTAATATTTTTTTATTAATACATTTTTATAATTAAATTTTAATAATAAATGTAATTAAATGTAATTAATAAATGTAATGAAATCAATTTAATAACATTAAGCTGGAACAGTTATGTCAGGAAAACACTGAGCACATATCGGGCACAATATCCAAAGCGTATTAATCGTGAACTAATCCCGTCTCACTCCAGCCTGCCAAGACACAGCGACCACAGCACTCCGATTAATCCAAATGCTGGATGCCGAGTGCCGCTGGCGGCCCACAGATACTGGACTGTGCCAAGGTAGCCCCAAGGCTAGGAATGTCAGTGCTGCAGGGGATTTAATCGGTATCATGAAGGGTTAATGAAAGTGCCATGATTAAAAGAAGTGTGAAACCCAACTAATTACACATTGTCCCCGTAGTGTCACAGTTACTGATCTGTGATAATGGATCATTCACACAACAGCGACATGCCAACACAATATTATCCGCTGCTTATACCGAAGTCAATTTTCACTTTGTTGTACCTAAAAACACACACAGCATGTGTGAGAATTCATAGGGGATCTGAAGACAGAAGTAGAGGCGGCACATAGTGAGCAGAAGATGACACAATGGCACCTCCAGGTTTTATGTGGAGTTCCTCATTTGATACACCTGTCAATGGCTGCCAGCTAATGACCTAAAGGCCATTACACAGCTTGTTGTAGTAGGGTAAGCCAGGCAGGAGGTCTGGAAAAAGGAGATAAGAGGTGTCAGGCAGGAGTTCCTTGGGAAAGGGGGTGAAGGGTACCAGGCAGGAAGTCCTTGGGAAAGGGTGTCAGAGGTGCCATACAGGAGGTCATTGGGAAAAGGGGTTAGAGGTGCCAAGCAGCAGGTCCTTCAAGGAGGGGGGGGGCAAGGTGCCAGGTCTTTGGGAAGGGGGTTGAGAGGTGCCAAGCATGAGACCCTTAGGAAAAGGATGAGAAGTGCCAGGCAGGGGAGCCTTGAGAGAGAATGTAAGAGGTGATGAGCAGGAGGCCTTTGGGAAAATAGGTTTGGAGGTGCCAAGCAGGAGTTCCTGTGGAGAGGGGTGGGAAAGGGGGTAAGAGGTTCCAGGCAGGGGGTCCTTGGAAAGGGGGACAAGGGGTTCTAGGCAGGAGGTCCTCGGGGGAAACGGTTGTGAGGTACAAGGCAGGAGGTCCTTGGGAAAAGGGGTGAAAAAGGCCAAGCAGGAGGTCCTTGGGAAAAGGGGTGAAAAAGGCCAAGCAGGAGGTCCTTGGGAAAAGGGGTTAGAAGTGCCAGGCTGGAAGTCCTTGAGAGAGGGGGAGAGAGGTGCCAGGCAGGAAGTCCTTGGGAAAGGGGGTGAGAGGTACCAAGCTGGGGGTCTGTGGGAAAGGTGGCGAGAGGTGCCAAGCAGGAGGTCCGTGGGAGAGGGGTGAGAGGTGCCAGGCAGGAGAGCCTTGAGAGAGGAGGTGAGAGGTGCCAAGCAGGAGCTCCTTTGGAAAGAGGTTAAGAGGTGCCGGACAGGATGTCCTTCGAGAAGGGGTTAGAAGTACCAGGCAGAATGGCCTTGAGAGGGGTGCCAGGTAGGAAGTCCTTGGGAGAGGGGGTGAAGGATGCCAGGCAGGAAGTCCTTCAAAAAGTGTGTGAAAGGTGCCAGGCAGGAGGTCCTTGAGAAAGGGGTGAGAGTTGTCAAACGGGAGGTCCTTAGGAAAGAGGTTAAGAGGTGCCAGGCAATTTATGATGGGCATGGTACTGGACAGCCTACTCTACCGTACCATCACTATTCTTGTTTCTTATAACTGTTTTGTACTGTATCTAAAGCCAATGTAATGTTTTTAATTCTACTTTGCTCTGTTATATGCAGTGTTACATCTAATTGTGTTTAAAATATCCCCTGCTGAGCCCAAAGTGGCGAAACATGTCGGGACAAGCACTCCAGTGCTACTGAGGAGTGATCAAATTTCATCAACTGTTTAGAACTCTAGATGTATCCTTGTATATGTGCACATAACCTCATATCTTTAAAAGCTTTCTTTAACTATGTTCTGTATGTAATAAAGAATTCTGTTATTTTCTATACTTATTGTGGAGTATTGAAATTACTTCTCTTTCTCCGGCACCCTCAAAAATCCCGCCAAAAAACCCTCCCTTGTTTACATTTATTCTCAGGGATGTTGGTGCCATTTCGTATCATTGTCACCCACCCATATTGCTATTTCCAAGGTGCCAGGCAGGATTTCCTTGGAGAAAGGGTTAGAAGTGCCAGGCAGAAGAGCCATGAGAGAGGTGCCATTGGGAAAAAGGCTAAGAGGTGCAAAGCACCTTTTGTGGACTACAATTCTATTGCAAAGGCATTCTTTGGATGTGGTGTGCTTACTCTATAAATTCTGTATTATTTTATTAGCAGGTTGATACACTGTGTAGGGGTTAAGCACCGAAAAATGCCTTATTGTTATCTAAAAATTGGGCTGCTAATAGTGATGTGTAGACCTCTATTGCTAACGAAATGGTCCGAAGACAGGCCACATAACCGCCTCTTCTTTTCTTAGACGCTCCACTGATTTTTTTTTTTTTTTTTGGTTTTATTTAAAAATAAAAAAAATAAACAATCCAAAGGAATGGCCTCCTCTGGGTACCAGCACGGGAAATCATTGTGGCGGGTTTACAGAAGAGAAATTATCAGCAGAATTTGGGCGAAAAAAGATTTCAAGATCTGTTGGATCTTCTTATGGCTTCCCAGACCCACCACCTTTCTCTCCCTGAGCCTCCATACTGTGCCCACCTGGCACCAGAAGGCAGCTCCCTCCCAGGGATTTCCCTTGCCGGGCTGCTGCTCCAGCACCGTGTGCCACCCCGATCACCCTCCATCACAGGGCAACAGCTGGCTGGGTGTCAGTCATCCTGAAATATATTCCAGCCTCCGGACGCGGGCGATGTGAGCGCAAAGCAGCATCTGAGCCACACGAACAGCTGAAGGACAAAGGACGCAGCCAGTTAGATATTTCTCTGTGCTTAGCCCTTTATGCGCCCCTTCCCTCATCCACATCCCCAGGCCCTGACCCAGATTTGCAGGGCAGTCCATCGCTCTCTGCCAGTGTGTCTGCTCAAGGAGCAGCAGGGAATTGTGGGAGATCATCTGAGAAAATGGAATCTTATATAATAACTGTCTTGTGTCCGCCCTGGGGGGATTACAGCTCACTTGTATTAATAAATATTAATTTGTAATACATCCCGCAGACTCAGCGAGCAGCTGCTCTGACTCCAATGCTGCGAACGGGAGTCCTGCAGCGTCTGCGGACATGGGCGATGATGAGGAAAGGGGGGAATCATTTGCGTACGTGGAATGATCAATTTTACTAACTTTTTTACATTTTTTATTACTTGCAGTCTGGTCATCCAAATATCTGTTATCAGTACAAATGAAGTATTAAAAATGACAACTTACCAATACTTTGTGGATAGGGCTGCTACCCTGGAAAAACAACTGATTTAAATGCAAGCAGTGGAAGTATCTGAACAAACAAATGGCCCCTGCCCTCACCTGTAACTGGCCTTTGCAGCAAGGAGCACATGGAGGGGGCAACGCATGCAAAACAAAACCAGAGAAATTCCCTGCTAGACTCACCGACCAGCCTGCAAACAACCAAATGATTCTGTCTAACAGTATGTGTTAAAAAAACAGAGGTTTAGTTTGCACACATTGGCAAATACATGTGTAAGCTACAGAGCCCTGTCAAGGCACCTCGGTATTTTCTGTAGTCCTAACTCTAAGTTCTGAGAGCCTCCACCGTGGATGCACATGCGTTATAATGGATAGGCAGAGGGCGGGTGAGCCTGGAGGGAGCCCACCCCTCCTATAAGGCACAGGGGCGCACTGGACACCAGGCACATAGCACTCACCGACCAGCCTGCAACAAACCGAATACCAGGGTGCCTTGAAGGGGGTCTGTAGCTTACGCACGTATTGTGTGCAGACTAGACATGTGCAATTCGTTTCGTTCCGAATTAGTTTTTTAACGAATTTCAACAAATTCAGAAATAACGAAAACCTGTTTAACAAATTTTTTCGAATATTCGTAGATTACAATGCTCAAAAATTCGGAAATTCGTAATTCGAAAATCAGCAAATTCGGAAATTCGAAAATGAGAACGAAAATTCAAAAGAACGAAAATCCGAACATCTGAAATAATAACTAATAATAACTTAACTATTACTAACTATTAAATTATAAGTATTGGAGTTTCTTTTCATATTTGGCTGTTATTGAACGTAATTAATTTATCCAACGTTATGAATCATCCGAAATAACGAATGCTGTATTTAAACGAATGGAACGTAACTAATTAATAATAATAAATAACTAAAACTTTTTATTATTATTATTTATTTGTTCTGTTCCATTTGTTTAGATGCAGCATTTGTTATTTCGGATAATTCGTAACTTCGGATAAATTCGTATTCGTTACGTTCACTAACAGCCAAATTTGAAAGGAAATTCCAATACCTATAATTGAATAGTTAGTTATTAGTTAGTTAGTTATTATTTCGAATTTTCGTTCTTTCCTTATTTCGGATTTTTCAAATTTACGTATTTTTGAATTTTTGAATCTACGAATTTTCGAATTTAGGAATTTGCGAATCTACAAATTTTCGAACTTACAAATTTTTGAATCTACAGATTTTAGAATCTACGTATTTTAGGATATACGAATTTTCTAATTTACGAATTTCAATCATAACGAATGACACGAAAAAACGGAAAAAAAAACAAATGAAACGAAAACAAAATTTTTCAGCAGTGCACAAGTCTAGTGCAGACTAAACCCCTGTTTTTAATGCATACTGTTAGACAGGATAATTTGGTTGTTTGCAGGCTGGTTGTAGAGTTGAGCAGAAAATTTCTCTTGTGCAATGCGTCTCCCTTTTCACATGCTCCTTAGGTGAGGGCAGAGGCAATTTGTTTGTACCAGTGGCATCGCTAGGGGTGGCTTTTGGGGCTATAGCCCCGAATCTGGGGCCTATAAACCAGAGCCTCTGCAGGGGTCCCCAAGGGGAGGGGAGGCTCTCTGAGGACCCTGATGTAAGTGGGGGACTCTCTGGGGACCCTGATGCAAGAGGGAAGCTCTCTGGGGACCCTGATTTTAAGAGGGAGGCTCTCTGGGGACCCTGATTTTAAGAGGGAGGCTCTCTGGGGACCCTGATTTTAAGAGGGAGGCTCTCTGGGGACCCTGATTGAAGGGGGAGGCTCTCTGGGGACCCTGATGTAAGTGGGGGGCTCTCTGCGGACCCTGATGTAAGGAGGAGGCTCTCTGGGGACTCTGATGTAAGGAGGAGGCTCTCTGGGGACTCTGATGTAAGGAGGAGGCTTTCTGGGGACCCTGATGTAAAGGGGGGCTCTCTGGGGACCCTGATGTAAGGGGGGCCCTCTGGGGACCCTGATGTAAGGGGGGCTCTCTGGGGACCCTGATGTAAGTGGGGGGCTCTCTGGGGATATATACACACAGACACAGTATATAACTTTATATATATATGTGTATGCCTGCCCAAGCATATGACTTTCTTTACTACGCTGCTATGGGCTCTAGCCCCAGATCTTTTGTAGATCTTTTGTATCTTTTGTATTTTCCGAATTTCCAAATTTTCGAATTCCAAATGTATAAATTTCCGAATTTTCAAATTTCCGAAATTTAGAATTTCTGAAATTTAGAATTTCCGAAATTTTCCAATTTCCGAAATTTTCCAATTTCCGAATTTCGAATTTCTGCATTTTGAATTTTCGAAATTTTCCAATTTCTGAATTTCAAATTTCCGAAATTTCGAATTTCCGAAATTTCGAATTTCCGAAATTTCGAATTTCCAATTTTCGAATTTAGAATTTCCGAAATTTCAAATTTCCAATTTCTGAATATCCGAATTTCCAATTACAGAGATTTCGAATTACTGAATTTTCAAATTTCGAATTTCTGAAATTTCCAATTTCTGAATTCCAAATTTGTCAAGATGATTTTACTTGTAGGTTTAGTAACATTTTAAACCATAACTACACTGCATCTAAGCAGCACAAACCAAAACACACAATTTAATTCATTTTTAGCATTGAAAGCAAACTCCCCCACCCATCCATGTCTCCGTGCTTTTATTTTGTTGAGAAATCACTTTCAACCCCCCCCCCTACCATTTCAGGCCATGGCTTGAGTAAGGGCAGATGATTTTTTATAACATTTACTTGCTGAAATCCATCTGCCCTTAGCTCAAGCATTCAGGCAGGAGAGTGTGCTTAGCTAAGAAAACCCTTTCTCCCCTCCCGAAGATTCCTGGGATGTACGGCATAATTTGCCTAGGCCATAAACCAGGCAGTAACTGAAGAAATGTAAAAAAAAAGAAAAAAGGGTAAAACAAGTAAAGAGAGAGAGTGAAGTTCCGCTTTAAGTGTGCATCTGTGCGACGGACGTATTTGGTTGCAAGAGAAGCACAGGTGTTCCATGCATCTGCGCGCAGGCAGCCCCATTCATGTCTATTGGGGTGCAGCAGCTGCACAGACAGCCCTTCACCTAGTTGTACACTGAAGTATGCATAAGCTGCTGCATCCCAATAAACAGGAGACTGCCTGTACTCGGATGCATGGAACAACTGTGCATCCCATGTGGACAAGCAGGGCCCTTCGCACAGCCTGTCTGTATGGGGATGCACAGAACACCTGTGCATCTCTGGCACACAAAACAGAGCCCTTTGATGTATGCTTAGGTACGCCCATGTGAACAATGCCTCACAGCCCCCAACTGCTCAGGCAAACACAGAAATGCAGCCACTGTACACATGTCACAGCCACCGAGCCTTGCCTAAAAAAAAAATTAAATGCCATTGCGCATTTGGCTGGTGGTACCGCTGCTGAACTTGTCCCATGTAAGTATATGGGGGCCACATTTCAACGGCCATTGAGGTGCAGTAGTTTAACCTTTTTTCAGGTTAAAACAGGTAGTGCAGAAGCGCCCTCTGAAAAGCAATCCAAAGCAAGCTGCTTTTTGGAGGGGCGGCAATAATAGCTGCACATGTAAATGAATCCTTTCTGAGCTGCATTGAGGATGTTGTGACCGGTATGAACTTCCCAGCCTCACTGTCGATCCTTACCGAGTGCCGCCTGAGGCCGTCACCTCATTTTGCCTCATAGGAAGCATGCTCTTCACCAGTGACAGCTGGTGAAGTTTAGGATGGGGGGGGCGCCAGATCCCGCACTTCCTTTTTGACCCCTCCCACTTCTCACAAGCCCCACCCCTTATAGAATCCACCCACTCAGTCCCCTGTATTCCACTTCGTTCCACCCATAGTGTCAGGAGTATACAGCTCAGCATCACAGGACAGAGTATACAGCCCTAGCATCACAGGACAGAGTATATAGCTCAGCATCACATGACAGAGTATACAGCCCTAGCATCACAGGACAGAGTATACAGCCCCAGCATCACAGGACAGAGTATACAGCCCCAGCATCACAGGACAGAGTATACAGCCCTAGCAACACAGGACAGAGCATATAGCTCAGCATCACAGGACAGAGTATATAGCTCAGCATCACAGGACAGAGTAAATAGCTCAGCATCACAGATCAGGGTATATAACTCAGCATCACAGGACAGAGTATACAGCTCAGCCTCACAGATCATGGTATATAGCGCAGCTTTACAGATCATGGTATATAGCGCAGCCTTGCAGATCATGTTATATAACGCAGCCTCACATATCATGGTATATAGCACAGCCCCACAGATCATGGTATATAGCGAAAGCCTCACAGATCATGGTATATAGCATAGCCTCACATATCATAGTATATAGCACAGCCTCACAGATCATGGTATAGCACAGCCTCACAGATCATGGTATATAGCACAGCCTCACAGCTCATGGTATATAGCACAGCCTCACAGATCATGGTATATAGCACAGCCTCACAGATCATGGTATAGCACAGCCTCACAGATCATGGTATATAGCACAGCCTCACAGATCATGGTATAGCACAGCCTCACAGATCATGGTATAGCACAGCCTCACAAATCATGGTATAGTACAGCCTCACAGATCATGGCATAGCAGAGCCTCACAGATCATGGTATATAGCACAGCCTCGCAAATCATGGTATATAGCACAGCCTCACAGAACAGCGCAAACAAACTGAAAAATGACACTGTTAGTAAGTTGCAGAGCATTTTGCTGGTCACAGAGCATAGTTGGTTCATCGCAGAGTCTGCAGTACAGTCATCATTTGCAGAGCACACATTGTGCAGCACCTTTAGCCCTTGCAAAGCACACAATGTGCAGCTGTGCCCATGATTCAAGCAATCTAAAGCCAAAGAATCTTATTTCAACTATCATGCTTGCTTGGAGCCATAGCATCTGTGAATTTCTGAGAATGGCTATCTCCACAAGGCCAGCTTTTTAATGACACTCCAACAAGAACATACAAAAGCAAACCTCTTTAGAAACACACAGATAATCAGGATATTTAAACTCTGCCAAATGAATAAGAACACAAAATGGCAGCTTTTCACAACAATTAGGAATTAGCCCTGTGCTTTGAGACACCTTTCATAACTGGTGCACTCGCTTAAAATCAAAATAATTTCAAGCAGCAATTTCAGGAAAAATGATTTCTCCTCAAATTGTAATTTAAAAAAGTTTACACCAGGGACCGTTTACATGACAAAAGCTTCCTGCTATATATCTCTCAGTGCTTGGTGCTGAATCTATAGATAATACCATTTATTATTGCATTAGTGCATTAAATTACATAGCAACTAGCAAGGAAATACTGGTCTTTTCAATTGTGTGAGGGTCAAGGTGGATATACTGCAGACAGTGCAGAGTGCAGACACATTGCTTACCAATTCCGCTCGGGCCGTGCGTTCCACGGAGCTGCTAACGTCACTTCCGGTTTATCACTGGCACAGGCAAACCGGAAGTGACGTCATAACTCTGAGGGAAAGCACCGCCTATGTCCTAGGGCAGTGCCAATCTAGAACAAAACACCCTTAGCCGTAGTGATACTATGGGCAGAAGTATTCCGGCGCAAAGGATTGCGCCACAAGGTAGGTCAAAACCCTGCGAATGAAGCGTCTCGTCTGCAATCTCATGATTGCATAGACGTCGTGCCTCCCATAGTGCACTATGTTCGGCTCCTGAACACAGTGCACTTAAAGGATCTTTTTTTCTATTTTTTTTAAGGGCCTTTTAAAAAAAATATTATTTTTTTGTGACTGCCTGGGGGGGGGGGCCCGCCCATGCACCCCCTATGGACGGGCCGCCACTTCTTCTCACCCCAACACACACAAAGATAAAATGCCACCTCATATACAGTTCATCAAGAAACATGTCAATTGGTAAGAAGGAGTGTAGAAAACAAAAATGGCCACATCCCTTGAAGGGGGGATTCAACCACCCCCCCCCCATGTGAACTTTACAGTTCCAGGACAATTGCTGCCTCTGATCTACAGAAAGGATTTTGCTAATAAAACCTCCTCCATTAACTGTTAGACCACCTTGAGTCATGATATAACCATTGTACCAGGTCTGTGGGCGAGATTTGGAAATTAATGAATGACGGTAAATGGCGCCGGCTTGATTCGAGTGTCATTTAGAGGAGATGAATATGAAAGAGGGAAGAAGAGGCGATAAGGCCCCCAGATGGCTCCTATCTCTCGGCCTCTCATGAATACAGGTGTTACACGGAAAACACATTTGCATAGCGGTTTCTTTCGCTCCACTGGTTAGAAAAAGACCCTCCGACGGCTGAGTGCTCGGTCTGAAATCAAATCAGCAAATCTTTTTATTTGTGCATTTAAGAATGAAGAGAAAAACGGCATGTAGGACTCCGTTCGCTCCTTTAGAGAGAAAAAAAAAATATGATTTCAAATTTCAATTAAAATGAAATGAGCAAAAGAGATTATCACTCTACAGCAGGCTTGGGCTGCAGCAATAGGCCTCTTTCATAGTCATGGCAACCGGCGCTCATTGTCATGGCGACCGCACTGTTACATGTAATTCTCTGTGTGTGAGGAAAACTGATAAAGGCCACAATCGATAGCCAATAACCAGACAACATCGCTTTCCCTGAGCGGGCAGAAAACATGGACGCAGCTTGGCCGCCAGATGAAATAGGTCTATTCTGTCCTCTGATAGAAGACCGGACAGATAAGTGGATGGAAGCCGCGCTCAGCAAAGAGCGAGGAGACCCGACATACAAAAAAATAACTTTTACTAACAAGACGAGAGGCCAAGGATTGAACGTTTACTTCTTGAAATGGTTTATATTCAATACAAAGAAATACCAATGTTCTCGGTATTTGTTCTTATTCTGTATATTTGGATTCTGCACAGTACCACTTCTCTTGTCCTCTATGCTGGGTGTGATTCTCAGTATCTCCTCTTATTCTGTATGTATGGACTCTGCACAGTACCACTCCTATGGTCCTGTATGCTGGGTGCAATTCTCAGTATCTGTTCTTATTCTGTATGTTTGGACTCTGCACAGGACCACTTCTCTTGTCCTGTATGTTGGGTGTAATTTTCTGTATCTGGTCTTAGTCTGTACGTCTAAACTCTACACAGTACCACTTCTATTGTTTAAAGAATATAAACTATACAAATCAGAATCTGAGACAGTTAAAAAACTGAAGGGTGCTGCAATGTTAAAAGCAAAGCATAAAGGTATAAACTCATTTAGTGCAGCATTTGCATGAAAAACAGATGCAGAGTTTTTATTTTCAGTGATAAAATGGAGATGAGAATTGTCTATGAACAGCACTTCTGCAGATTAGAATACTTAATGAATCAGTTTTTGTTTTTTTCGTGCAACCAGTGGATTGAACAAAAAAAAAAAAATTACTTGATTCCCCCATCCACACATTGGAGGTGATTAGGTTAATTCTGCCCACTGAACTATTGTATTCTGACAGCAGGGAGACTTCCCCACTGTAGGAATACACTGATCAGCTCTGCCAGCAGATTAGATGGCAAAAATCTGACAGGGCGGTTGTAACAGATGTCAAACAGTAGATCCTATGCATGGATCAAAATTCAGCTGGTCCCTGCTGAACCAGCCAAATGTCAATCCATGAATGGCTGGCTTTAGGTCTGCGTCTCCACCACCCCACAACATGTCCTGTCTTCAAAACCCTGGAGCACATACAGTATCTCACAAAAGTGAGTACACCCCTCACATTTTTGTAAATATTTTATTATATCTTTTCATGTGACAACACTGAAGAAATGACACTTTGCTACAATGTAAAGTAGTGAGTGTACAGCTTATATAACAGTGTACATTTGCTGTCCCCTCAAAATAACTCAACACACGGCCATTAATGTCTAAACCGCTGGCAACAAAAGTGAGTACGCCCCTAAGTGAAAATGTCCAAATTGGGCCTACAGTGTCAATATTTTTGTGGTCACCATTATTTTCCAACATTGCCTTAACCCTCTTGGGCATGGTGATCACCAGAGCTTCACAGGTTACCACTGGAGTCCTCTTCCACTCCTCCATTATGACATCACAGAGCTGGTGGGTGTTAGAGACCTTGCACTCATCCACCTTCTGTTTGAGGATGCCCCACAGATGCTCAATAGGGTTTAGGTCTGATGACATGCTTGGCGAGTCCATCACCTTTACCCTCTTTAGCAAGGCAGTGGTCATCTTAGAGATGGGTTTGGGGTCATTATCATGTTGGAATACTGCCCTGCAGCCCAGTCTCTGAAGGGAGGGGATCATGCTCTTCTTCAGTATATCACAGTACATGTTGGCATTTATGGTTCCCTCAATGAACTGTAGCTCCCCAGTGCCGGTAGCACTCATGCAGCCCCCAGACCATGACACTCCCACCACCATGCTTGACTGTAGGCAAGACACACCTGTCTTTGTACTCCTCACCTGGTTGCCGCCACACATGCTTGACGCCATCTGAACCAAATACGTTTTTCTTGGCCTCATCAAACCACAGGACATGGTTCCAGTAATCCATGTCCTTAGTCTGCTTGTCTTCAGCAAACTGCAGGCTTTCTTGTGCATCATCTTTAGAAGAGGCTTCCTTCTGGGAAGACAGCCATGCAGACTAATTTGATGCAGTGTGCAGCGTATGGTCTGAGCACTGACAGGTTGACCCACCACCTCTTCAACCTCTGCAGCAATGCTGGCAGCACTCATATGTCTATTTCCCAAAGACAACCTCTGGATATGACACTGAGCACTCAGACGTGCACTCAACTTCTTTGGTCGACCGTGGCGAGGCCTGTTCTGAGTGGAACCTGTCCCGTTAAACCGCTGTATGGTCTTGGTCACCATTGTTCAGCTCAGTTTCAGGGTCTTGGCAATCTTCTTATAGCCTAGGCCATCTTTATATAGAGCAACAATTCTTTTTTTCAGATCCTCAGAGTGTTCTTTGCCATGAGGTGCCATGTTTAACTTCCAGTGACCAGTATGAAAGAGTGATAACACCAAATTTAACACACCTGCTCCCCATTCACACCTGAGACCTTGTAACACTAACAAGTCACATGACACCGGGGAGGGAAAATGGCTAATTGGGCCCAATTTGGACATTTTTACTCAGGGGTGTACTCACGTTTGTTGCCAGCTGTTTAGGCATTAATGTCTGTGTGTTGAGTTATTTTGAGGGGACAGCAAATTTACACTGTTATACAAGCTGTACACTCACTACTTTACATTGTAGCAAAGTGTAATTTCTTCAGTGTTGTTACATGAAAAGATAGAATAAAATATTTACAAAAATGTGAGGGGTGTACTCACTTTTGTGAGATACTGTAACACCCTTATTTGATGGGTCTGTTCTCTATCTTGTGTCATGGGACAGTTGTATATTTTGTGTATGGGACTGTTCTCCATCTTGTGTGATGACCCTTTCTTTATTTTGAAAGATGGAACCATTCTCTAACTCATGGGATGGGATTGTTCTCTTGCTTGATAGGTCCCATTCCCCACCTTGTGTGATAGGACCGATCTCCATCTTGTGTGATGGGACTGTTCTTCATCTTGCTTGATAAGACTGTGCTCCATCTTGTGTGATGGGATCCCTCTATCTTATGTAGCGCTACCCCCTGCAAGAGCTGCTAGAGTATTACCCAGATAGTCCTTACTTCTTTACATGCAGCCAGGCACAGGGTAGTTTCTGCAGCCAGGCACGCACACACACACTTAGGCTCAATGTAGTCAAATTCCAGTCTAGGAGTGTTGTTTTGTAGTTTTATAGTAGTTTTAGACAACACTGAAGAAATGACACTTTGCTACAATGTAAAGTAGTGAGTGTACAGCTTATATAATAGTGTAAATTTGCTGTCCCCTCAAAATAACTCAACACACAGCCATTAATGTCTAAACCGCTGGCAACAAAAGTGAGTACCCCTAAGTGAAAATGTCCAAATTGGACCCAATTAGCCATTTTCCCTCCCCGGTGTCATGTGACTCGTTAGTGTTACAAGGTCTCAGGTGTGAATGGGGAGTAGGTGTGTTGAATTTGGTGTTATCGCTCTCACTCCCTCATACTGGTCACTGGAAGGGACTGTTTTCTGACTTGAGTGATGGGACTGTTTTCTGTCTTGAGTGATGGGACTGTTTTCTGTCTTGAGTGATGGGACTGTTCCCTATCTTGTGTGATGGGACTGTTCCCTATCTTGTGTGATGGGACTGTTCCCTATCTTGTGTGATGGGACTGTTTTCTGTCTTGAGTGATGGGACTGTTCCCTATCTTTTGTGATGGGACTGTTTTCTGTCTTGAGTGATGGGACTGTTTTTTGTCTTGAGTGATGGGATGGGACTGTTCCCTATCTTGTCTGATGGGTCTGTTTTCTATCTTGTGTGATCGGAATGTTTTCTATCTTTGTGATAGGACCGTTCCCCATCCTGTGTGTTGGGTTTATTTTCTATTTTATTTTCTTATGTTTTGTAATGGGATGGTTCTCTGTTTTTTTTTTGTGATGAGACTGTTCTCTATCTTTTGTAATGGGACCATTCTCTATCTTGTGTGTTGGGTCCGTTGTCTATCTTGTGTGAGGAGGCTGCTCTCCATCTTGTGTAATGAGGTTGTTATATATCAGGCTCTCGATCAGCCTCTGATCTTCTCATTTATTCCGTTTTTTTGAACAAACATCCCCCTCGCCTACTCTGCTGCACTGTAAATATTGTAACTGAATTATGCTTGTTTGTTCAGCTCATTACCACAAGCCACGATAAGCTTTTTAATTACAAAATTAGCCTCACCAAATCAATCGTACTCAGTTAATGAAGTGAGGTGGTTTGGGGAGAACAGTAAAACTTCTATAGATTAACATTTAACTCTTCCACTCCTGGATGAAGATATGGAGCCATATTGTGAAAAACAAATCCAATACTAAAGGGCGTGCAGGAACAACACTTCAAAGACAAAGCCAAAATATGTTCTTTTTATGAGAATAATAGTGGCCACACAATCAATAGGATCATCATCATATCATTGATTATTTGATGCAAATAAACTTCCAAATAAATCTCACAGTTACACACAGTGCCTTATGTGCTAATGCGAATGTCGGTGGTTCTTTTACTGGCGTGAAATTACCACTGAATGGGTTTGCATTGGCAATGCCATTGATTTTAATAGTATTATGTATTTTAGGTAGAACCTAGGATATACTGTATATCTTGTCATATTTAGACCGTAAAAAATGCATTTACAGCATTTTTTTATTTACAGATCTGAACGCAGCTGCATTGCTTTCAAGGGAGACATAGTTCACACAGGTGCGTAAACATGAGCTGCGTTCCCCAACACAAAATCCAGAAATCTGCATCTGAGGGCATACGTATGCCAGATGCAGGTATTGGGGGAAAAAAAATAGGACAATTTTTCACAAGTATTTACCGATCATTACACAGGAACATTTGCACTAGAAAAAAAAAGAAATGTGTAAAAAGATCAGTAACATTTTTATGCCCACCACAATGTAGCCCTGACAATATTATTAACATCTTAAAGCAGAGTTCCACCGTAAAAAAACATTTTTACATATTTACAGTCCTTTCATAGTATTAATAAACATTTGGGGGCAAAATTTTTTTTTAACTCACCAGAAACGCCATGTTGCTATGTAGTGGCTCCTAATCTGCCACTTCCGGGTCCGCGGAGCTGCACTTCCTCCCTCGCCTGTGCTCCTGGGAAATGTGAGTCATCATTTCTCAGGAGTCATTGGGCAGTACTGTGAGCAAAAATCGTGGGTTGTTTTTTTCTTCCGACAGGAAATAACGCGATTAAGGCGGATTATGTCTATGTTGCCATGACAACGGGGCAGAACCTTCCTCTGTCGCCGCCCGTTGATATGGCAACTTTCTAAACAATCGGCGATGCGGCCGACGGAGCATCGCGCATGTACGAGATAGAGCGGTGCATGCTGGTTACCCAGCATGCATCTCCCCATCGCAAATCCACAAAGAGGTTGCGATTGGGCTCCACAATCATCATGGCAACGGCCAGAGGAGGATCTTCTTAATTGTAAGTATAAACAAAATATAAAATTCAGATCCAAAAGAAAACACATATAAACTTTATTTTGGTTATTAATGCATTATGATGGGATGCCAGGAAAAAAAAATGATGTGGCTGTAACTCCGCTTTAAAGTGTTACTAAACCCAGGACCCTGCATTCACTATATCTGGTCCCCCACAGTACACAGATTTTAGTACAGTGCATCCGGAAAGTATTCACAGCGCTTCACTTCTTCCACATTTTGTTATGTTATAGGTTTGTTTCAAAATGGATTAAATTCATTATTTTCCTCATAATTCTACAAACAAGACCCCATAATGGCAATGTGAAAGAAGTTTGTTTGAAATTTTTGCAAATATATTTAAAATAAAAAATGAAAAAAAAAATCACATGTACATAAGTATTCACAGCCTTTGCTCAATACTTTGTTGAAGCACCTTTGGTGCCAATTACAGCCTCAAGTCTTTTTGAGTATAATGCTACAAGCTTGGCACACCTATTTTTGGGCAGTTTCTCCCATTCTTCTTTGCAGGACCTCTCAAGCTCCATCAGGTTGAATGGGGTGCACAGCCATTTTCAGATCTCTCCAGAGAGGTTCAATCAGGTTCAAGTCTGGGCTCTGGCTGGGCCACTCAAGGACATTCACAGAGTTGCCTGGCAGCCATTCCTTTGTTATCTTGGCTGTGTGCTTAGGGTTGTAGTCCTGTTGGAAGTTGAATCTTCGCCCCAGTTTGAGGTCCAGAGCACTCTAAAGCAGGTTTTTATCAAGGATGTCTCTGTACATTACTGCATTCATGTTTCCCTCGATCCTGGCTAGTCTCCCAGTTCCTGCTGCTGAAAAAATCCCTACAGCATCATGCTGCCACCACCTTGCTTTACTGCAGGGATGGTATTGGCCAGGTGATGAGCGGTGCCTGGTTTCCCCCCAGACATGACGCTTGCCATTCAGGCCAAAGAGTTCAATCTTTGTTTCATCAAACCAGAGAATTGTGTTTCTCATGGTCTGAGAGTCCTTCAGGTGCCTTTTGGCAAACTCCAGATGGGCTGTCATGTGCCTTTTACTGAGGGGTGGCTTCTGTCTGGCCACTCTACCATACAGGCCTGAGTGGTTTAGTGCTACAGAGATGGTTGTTTTTCTGGAAGATTCACTGCTCTCATGCTGGAGCTCTGTCAGAGTGACCATCGGGTTCTTGGTCACCTCCCTTACTAAGGCCTTTCTCCCCCCATCGCTCAGTTTGGCTGGGCGGCCCACACTAGCAAGAGTCCTGCTGGTTCTAAACTTCTTCAATTTAAGGGGGTTTTAAGGTACTGTGCTCATTTGGACCCTCAATGCTACAGAAATTATTCTGTATCCTTCCCCAGATCTGTGCCTCAAAATAATCCTGTCTGGGTGGTCTACAGATAATTCCTTGGACTTCATGGCTTTGTGTGTGCTCTGACATGCACTGTTAAATGTGAGACCTTATATAGACAGGTTTGTGCCTTTCCAAATCATGTCCAATAAACTGAATTTACCACAGGTGGACTCCAATCAAGTTGTAGAAACATCTCAAGGATGATCCGTGGAAACAGAATGCAACTGAGCTCAATTTTGAGTGTCATGGCAAAGGCTGTGAATAATTATGTATATGGGATTTTTTGAGATTTTTCTTTTTGATAAATTAGTAAAGACAAACTTCTTTCACTTTGTCATTATTGGGTATTGCTTGTAGAATTTTGAGAAACATAATGAATTTAATTCATTTTGGAATAATGCTGTAGCATAACAAAATGTGGAAAAAGTGAAGTGCTGTGAATACTTTCTTAAACTGTTAAATACTGTTTCTCATCAGTAGTATATAGCAGTCTTGTGACTTCTATCAGTGTCTGGATAAAGCTTGTAGGATGGATTCTCCTCTGACTGTGTAACTGTTCTATGAGGCTTTATGACCTCTGACCTCTGACCCTCTGTCTGGACAGTGCTTATTGGCTCCTGTGCTGATCACATGCAGCCCACCCCCCTCACAAAAAAAAAAACTCTACCAATACACATCAAACTAAGGCATGTGCAGAGTGCCTCCTAGGGCTCTGTTGTATCAGCAGATGGATTGGGGACAGTAAAAAGGGGAAGATCTGAGAAGACAGGATCAAACAGCCTTTTTTACACAATGCAGAGGATTAACCCCTTAGGTTGCACAGTGATTATAACAAGCATGCATCCTTACAGACCACTTTGACCTACAGATAAGCCTAGATTAAGGCTTACCTGTAGGTCCAAGAAATATCTCATAAACCTACACGGTTTAGGAGATATTTGCAATACGACAGGCACCACTGTCTAGGGCGCATGCCACTGCTAATGGTGATATGCCGTTAGTGGCGGCTCCTGTGCGCATGCGCGGGAGTGACGTCATCGCGGCTCCGGCCAATCACAGCGCTGGAGCCATGATACCTGGAAAGAAGATGGACGCTCCGTAGCAGAGGGGACAGCGGTGACATCGCAGGCTCCTGTGTCAGGTAAGTGACACATAATGGGCTACTATGCGATGCATAGTAGCCCATTATGCTTTACCTTTGCAGGGAAATAAAGAGGAAGTAAACCCATCAGGGTTTACTTCTTCTTTAGTAACCCCTTAAGGTTTACTTATTTCGTGATTTTTGTATTTCTTCGACTTTGTTATTCTAAGTCATGTTAACCGCCTTCCTTGGTAGATCACTAGACATGGCACTCGTAAAATGTGCAGACTTTCTTGATTGCTTTCTTTTAAAGCAGTGTTAAGCCCAACAGCAAACATTTGTTATATTGCAGCTTACCATTAGCTGTGATGGCTGCACCCCTAATGGAGCAGCAGCCACTACTGGGAAGTCAACTCTACCCCTACTCCAAGTATAGTTTCCATCCTAACTTATCTTGTTATCGGACGTCGGCAGTCTAGAGTCGAAGAGTTGACATGACATATACTTGCTATACTATGCACTCCTGTACGTCCGCCTGTAAGATTTTGATATTACATTTTTAGCACTTCAAGGAGGGAAATGGGGCCCGAGGTGAATAAATTTGAAAAATATCGCCTTATAGTGGCATCAACAGTCAGCTGTACAGCCACACGAGGGAGCGGCACGCGGCATTCTCCACCAGCTGTTCAGTATTGAGGAGATTCTCACGTGAGGGAGCCAAGTGCCCTCAGCACAAGATAAAAGAAGGAATAATGGCTGGCAGGCCTTCTTTATGCTAGCCTTGTCCTCCTCTCCCCAGAGACGGATCCGGCTTTTCTCTTTCGCTCACAGATGAATGACCCTGAGCATCTGTTAATGGCTCCATTTCACACTCTGGGAGATCTGTGCAGAGCTCTATCAAACCCTTCAGTCATCCATGAACGTTCTGCTATTTACTGCTACTGTATAATGCAGTCTGCGATCTGCTTCTGTCTGTCCATCCTACAAGCCACTTGTGTGCTGGGCCATTGAACATCAGGAGCCTTGGTCCTTGGTGCGCTGAGGTGGTGATTCAGAATCCAGGGTTCTATGCCCAGTCCAGTCCCAGTGATTTGCTTATCCATGGGGCTCAGGAGCAACTCCTGTGGAGAGGACATTAGAAATGCATTGTGCATCGGTGTCAGTGTGTGGAATGATATTTCGGGGTAAAGAAACCACCACCAGGAGCTTACGACAATACTGAAGCAACAGAGAGGGAGGAAAGGAGCAGATCAGTCATTATCACCTATTTCAAATACTTGCAGCATTCGAGTATACTTCACCATGTAAAAACCAAGGGCTGCCAGGGAGGGTCAGGTGGAGAATATAAAGACTATCATGTAGCAACACAACTCCAACGTGTCCCAGTTTTGGACTCCAAATCTGTTTCTTTTCTGAATGCCATATTTCTCTTCTTTAGCTCCTGGAGACAACACCCCTCTTTTCCTCTTCTGGGCCCCAATTTTTTTTCTGTCTGTTTTTTAATCTTAGCCGCTCTTTTAGAGCAAAATCGTGCTTTTATCTCCAATGGATCCCAATCCTCTGTATCCTTCTGAACCTCAAACCCCTCTATCCTTTTTCTGAACACCAAGTCCTATTTGTCCCTCTTTTTGACTCCAAACTTCTCATTCCTATATGGAACCCAAATCGTTTAGTCAATTCTCCAGATCTAAACCCCCTCTAGCTTTCCTTTGGATGTCCAAAGCCCTTCTTTTCCTCTTCTAAAGACAAATTTCTCTGCCCCCCTTCTAAACGTCAAACCCCTCTTTGAACCCGCCACATCTGTAAGTGTAAGGTTAGCCATACACATACAGATTTCTTTATCCACGCTAAACAGTATGGATGGAGGAATCTTCACTGCTAGCTAATGTATTCTGACAGATGGCGTCCGCAGCAGGTTCAGCAAGTCATCTATGCTTCCTATAATATTTGCTGGGATTCCTGTGCATTGGCCACAATTTGCACTGTGGGTGACCCTGCCAACACCAAACTTAATTGCCAAGTTAAAAAAAAAATTGTCTGAACAATGACTGTAGTCAAACAGATTGGGGCTGATTTATTAAAATTGGAGAGTGCAAAATCTGGTGCAGCTGTGCATAGAAACCAATCAGCTTTAAGGTTTTATTGTCAAAGCTTAATTAAACAAGCTAAAATTAGAAGGTGATTGGCTACCACGTACAGCTGCACCAGATTTTGCACTCTCCAGGTTTAGTAGATCAACACCTTTGAGTATTCTGGCAGCTGCAGGTGCCAGCAGTCAGAATGAAATAGCTGTCAGTGGGAGATTCGTCTATTCATGCTGTTTGGCATGGATGGGGAAATCTATGGATCCCTCATGTTCAGCCCGCTGAACTAATCAAAAGAAATCTCTACGTGTATTCCCAACTTAAGTGTTCTTATATAAGTAAACAAGCTAGTCACCCCTCTCCCCCCAAAAGCATTCACATTAGTCCTATATTTACATCAGATTCCATAAAATTGGCACACTCTATTTTTACTCTTAAGTAAAAACCAATGATAGAATTTGGTTACTATGTAATGCGGTGCAGAATAGATGGCATGTCATCAATGTTTGTGTACTCTCTCTGATGGTGTAGAATGGATGGCGTGTCGTGGTGTTTGTGTACTTGTTCATCATTCAGTGAGCTGAGTAAATTATCAGCTGCTGCTGAGGGGTCACCACGCTCCTGACACCACATCTCACGCCTCGTTTACCGGACAAATGAAGTATCTTTCATGAAGACACCAGTACAAGATATAGAGTTGCAGCTCGGCAATCACCGTCTTCTCTCAGGAAAATGCTCGGTCCAAGAAGAAGAGAAATTATCTGACAGGGTGACCACAAACAGGCAGATTTGCAGGTTTGAGAGATCTGCACCTCCTTGCTGGAACCCCACCTTACAACCTTTTCCATCTAAAATAGAGTATACACTGTGAAAAGTCTTTTACCTCTCAATAGTAAAGAACTGGCCTCTGCAAGATACCCTGCACACCAGAAAATCAGGAAAAAGGAGCATTTCCTGCTCCTGAAAGCTCCCACTATTATTATTATTATTATTATTATTATTATTATTATTAATAATAATAGTAGTAGTAGTAGTAGTAGTAATAGTAGTAGTATTAAGGATATATATAGCACCAAAAGTCAGTATAGTTGCAGCACAGTTTAGGACAAGCTGGTTTGGAGGGCCCTGCTCATTAGATCTTTTAATCTAAAAGGGAAGGGCAAGTGATACAAAGGGCAATAACTGTGACAGAAGAGCTGATGAAGAAAGTAGAAGCACAGCTTGTATTGGTCTCCAGTTAACACTTGACCCAGTTTATCTACAGCTTGAACCTGCTGGCACCCCATTCTGTACCCCCACATCAGTCTGTTGTGGAGGAACTTAAGTGGCCTACACAAAGTTCTGACCCCAAACCTACTGAACACCTTTGAGATTAATTGGAACACTGATTGTGAGCCAGGTCTTTTCATCCAACGTCAGTACCTGACCTCTGGGATTGGCAAAAATCCTCTCAGACACTTTTCAAAATCTTGTGGAAAGCTTTCCCAGGAGATTGAAGGCTGTTATAGCCGCAAAGGGGGGCAACTCCATATTAACGTCCATGGTTTCGGAATAGGATGTCCAACAAGCTCCTATAGGTAAGATGGTCAGGTGTTCACAAGGCAGCAGTGAACATGTATATCCAGAAGCACTCCAAATGTACTTAGGACCTTAAGAAGGATGGTGCTTAGTGAGAGTATGGTGCCACCATATAACTCAGACATCAAAATATGTTGACGAGCACTCCCAGAAACTTGAAAGAGCAATGCTTACAAATAGAAAAAGCAACATGTTGGTGTGACTGATGACTGTTGCCTGATGAAAGATTCCAAAACATTTTTTTTTTACATGTGAGCATTAAAGACGCACTTTGACATGTTCCAGCGTGTGCTGATGAACATATTTATGATATCTGACACAAGACAATGGTGGCACAAAAGGGCTGGATGGGCCAGGTACAGTGTGTCATAGGCGTCCAAGGTAGACTACAATCAGCTGGCAACCCAGCGATAGAGCATGCACACATGTGGAGCAACAATGCCCATCAGAGGGCCAGGCAATCTGATGCATTGCTAAAAAGACCTTCTTAGTCCACCAGGCATCACAGCATCAGACACCACTGAAAAGCGATACCAGAAAACAGCAAGACAGGATGTGAACTCTACATCGCCTCGTATCCTGATGTCTGTCCTCCTGCCGAAGAGAAGAATCTGTATCATCAACTCCCAGCTGCTCAAACATCCCGTGTCACACAAGGAATCCTGCCAGGGCGGGAGCCGGGCCCTATAATTACTCTTAGGGGTCCTCTCCTCCCTCGGCCCAGGTCTGCTGAGGTGAAAACTGCTGGAGGGACAGCCACCAGCCGCTAATGACTTCCTGCGGGCAGCAAACACCATCACACAAAGATGCTAATGAACAAAGGCAATCTACATATAATCACAAAGTGCGCTTTCCCAGCATGAGATCCGCTCTGCTCTTCTACTCCTCACAACGCTTCCAGATGGCAATCAGAGAAACTGTACAAAGAATGTACAACACGGCAATTGCGGACGTGCCCTACAATGGTGGCCAATCACGAAAACATCTGTTGCTTCATCTATTTTTTTTTCCCCGTTAAACCATACTATAATCCCGGCTGTAGAAGGAATGCTGGCTGATCACCCTTTAATGCTGTACACTGTAGACATGCAAAAAAATGTGCACACTATGTAAGTGGACCTGTCATGCTTTACAAGAGCCATTGGTGAACAGTGCATTGATTTACTAGGAACTGCCCTCATTACAAAGGCCTAAGGCTCTGAGATGTCTTTCTAAAAGGTCGAATAGAGGTTTTGCTTTCAAAATGGCCTCTTGCAGTATAAGCTGAGCACAGGCAATACTTATTTATTTAATAAAGGAGAATTTTCTGCAAGCAGATATGTACACTAACGCCCTGTACACACGATTGGACATTCCAACAACAAAATCCATTGGATTTTTTCTGACGGATGTTAGCTTAAACTTGTCTTGCATACACACGGTCACACAAAGTTGGTCAAAAGAAGGCGGAGACGTACAACACGTACGACGAGCCGTGAAAAATGAAGTTCAATAGCCAGTGCGGCTCTTCTGCTTGATTCTGAGCATGCGTGGCACTTTGTGCATCGGAATTGTCTACATACAATCGGAATTTACGCAAACGGATTTTGTTGTCAGAAAATTTTAGATCCAGCTCTCAAACTTTGTGTGTCGGAAATTCCGATGGAAAAAGTCCGATGGAGCCTACACACGGTTGGAATTTCTGACAACAAGCTCCGATCACACATTTTCCATTGGAAAGTCTGATCGTGTGTACAGAGCAATAGAGGCATTACTCTTCAACCCAAGCAACAGAAATCATGGTGTTCCAAAGGATGGACACACAACAAATCAAGAACTCTTCCCTTAGGTTCATCAAATGTGGATGTATTTAATTTAACAGTGACATTTAACATAGCCTAGAAGTTACTAACCTTGAGATTTCAGGTCAGCCATAGAGGCCCTGAAGGACTAGGCTTGCCAAAACTTCTATACTATCAAGAGACAGCAGTCCCACCTACAGTGGAACCACTTACTAAACAGCAACCCCAACTCATACCACCAAAAAGCCTTACTCACCAACAAGAACCAGTTCAAACAATGTGGCCTGCAACAACCATTCTTCAGCACCTTGATGATCCAAATTCCCTAACAATGTGGTCTGACAAAACCTCAAATAAAGGACATAAGGACATAATAAGCAATTCCAAGGAAAAATATGTCAGGGAAGGGAGAAAAAAATCCAATAAACAAATTGCTTGCTGTAGTCTCACTACAGATAAGACTACCTGGTGGCTCAATACCTGGAGATGCAAAAAGATCCCAAAGACAGACAGACAGACCCTAAGACTGTACAGACTGATTACCCACAGCCTGGGAATAGAATCCGGATGGCACAGACAGACCTACAAGCACAAGGAGAATTAGACTGCACCAGTGCTGTGACTAGGAGACCCTAAAGGATGAGACCCACTTTCTGCTACAGGGCCCCAAGTCTCCCAAGTGGGGGAGATTAATTCACAGAGACTTTTCCCTCTCATCCAGGACTTCACTTCTATAGAAGAGAAAAAGGAAACTCCACATTCTAAAGGGAGAAGAGGAAGCAACTGTGTAAACAGCTGCATTTTATGTTACAGCATGTCAGTGACTGAGAGGCTCATGAGGAATCATGAACTTATAAATACCTTATGTGGGTTCACCCACTATTCTACATTATATTATATATTAACCTGTAACATACCTGTACCCACCAGCTATTAAATTTATATTATCCCTTATAAGGTTCTTGGACTTGCACCCTACCTCCCCCCACCAATTGAACCAATAACTCCTTACTGGCTTTAATAATGCTAAAATAAATCTGGTCCTGCCAATAAAGCTTATCTGAACTGAAATGGCCCTACAGGAAGAAAGAGAAAGAGACATAAAGATCCTACAGGGAAGGATCCTACAATGAGACAGAAAGATACTGCAGGAACATTGAGATATCCTATAGGGAGATAGAGATATTATAGGGAGAGAGAATGAGAGATTCTACAAGGAGAGAGATCCTACAAAAAGAGAAAGAGATAATACAGGGAAATCCTACAGGGAGACTGAAAGAAAACCTACATGGAAGGGAGATAGAGAGAGATCCTTAAGGGAGAGAGAGGGAGATGCTACAGTGAGAGCCCATGATAAAGGAAGATAGAGATTCTACAGGGAGATAGAGAGAACTTACAAGTAAACAGAAAGATCCTACAAGGAGACAGAAAGATCCTGCAGAGACATAGGTAAATCCTATAAGGAGAGAGAGAGATCCTTCAGGGAGAGAGAGGGAGAGATCCTACAAAGAGAGAGCCTACAAGTAGAGAGGCAGATAATACAGGGGCACAGGGGACTCCTACATGAAGATAAATCCTACAGGAAGAGAGAGAGAGGGAGAGATCTTACAAGAGGAGAGAGGGAAAATCCTACAAGGAGAGAGATCCTGCAAGGAGACAGAAAGATCCTACAATGACATAAGGAGATCCTACAGGGAAAGAGAAGGTGACACACAGAGAGAGAAAGAGATCCTACGAGGACAATGCTACAGGGAGAGAGACAGAGAGAGAGAAAACCTATAAGGAAGGGAGAGAGAGATCCTTCAGGGGGAGAGGGATCCTTCAGGGAGAGAGAGATCCTGCAAGAAAAGAAGCTTGAAATACTATAGGGAGACAGAGATCTTATAAGGAGACAAAAAAGATCCTGCAGAGACATAGGGAAATAGAATACAGAGAGAGAGATCCTACAGGGAGAGAGAGAGGGATATAGAGATTCTACAGCGAGATAGATCTAACAAGGTGAGAGAGTTCCTGCAAGGAGACAGAAAGATCCTACAGGGGCATAGGGAGATCCTACAGGAAGACTTAGAGGTCCTACAGGGAGAATGGAGAAGACAGAGAGACAGAGAGAGAGAGAAAGAGAGAGAGAGAGAGCTCATACAGAGAGGGCAATGATACAAGAAGAGAAAGAGAAAACCTAAAAGGAAGGAAAAGACTGATGCTTCAGGGTGATTGAGGAAGATCCTACAAGAAAAGAAGCTAGAGATACTAAAGGGAGACAGAGAGATCTTACAAGGATAGAGAGATTCCACAGGATTGACCAGGCAGGCTGTAAATTGTGTTCTGTGTTAACAGGTTGATTTTGATCATTATACAAGCTTTAGCAAGAATAGGTGTGTGGTGAAATGTACTGTTATGTACTGTGATTGGATCCCAATCTACGCCAGGTCTCATGTTTATTCTATGTACCGTAAGTCCTCCTAGATGTGACCCCAGCAGACTCAGCACCAACACAAGTATCTCCATAGGTAAACAAAAAGACATACAGTATACTCCTACATGAGAAGAAAATAGCAAGTGCAACACATTCAAAGTAATAACATATTGTGAGTTTACAAAGTCCCATGTAAAGCCAAATTATAGCCTTCCATGAGATATGATAGAGAAGGGGTTAAAACCATCCAGATGTTTCTTTGCAATCAGATTATTTGCTTTATGATTGATAATGCAGAGAGATTTCTTTTTTAATGGCAGTAACCTCTGGGTCAATCACAAATGATATTAAAGCTTCTGGCTGGCGGGCAGCCATGGTGGGTCAAGGCGCGGGTGGCCTTTTTCTGCACAGATATTACAGAAGTGGCAGGAGGTGGTATGTACAGCCTGCATTTGTGACAAGAAGTGACATTATGACAGATTGCCTGCCCAGTTCCATGTCAGCCATCACCCTGATCACCTCTGTAATGTAATCTCCCAAAAGCAGGACATCGCCACAAACCAGGGCCGAGCAATCCCCGTCTGAGGAGCAGACAGCTCGTCTCTGTGTCAACTACGACTATGGGAATCCTCTAAAATCCATTGAACCAGCTACTGGGTGTGTTCTTATCAGACCAACCTGACCAACAAGCTAAAACTTTTGTGAATCAGTACTGCTTGGACCTTGAAGAAGGCGACACAAACCAAAAGCTCATCCATGAAAAATGATATGTTACTGTAAAATAAAAAAAGTATCACGGACAGTACTCAATTTTCTCTGTCACAATTGCACTAATACGGCTTCAATCACCTCAATATCAGACCAACCCAAACTAGAGTGCAGTATTGTTCACAATAATCAGTTAGCCCCAAAACTGTCATGAAAGTGCTCACGACAATCTATTGTAGATCTTAAAAGGTGTAGTGTTCTATGTACATAGTGTAATAGTATTGTACTATGATCATGTCCATTGGTGGGTCATGTTAAGGGTGTAGTGTTCCCTGAATAAAGTGTAATTTAATTGTTTTATGATCATGTCCAGCGGTCAGTCAAGTTTAAGATGTCGCGTTCCCTGTATAAAGTGTAATAAAATTGTATCATGATCATGTCCAGTGGTGGGTCATGTTGGAGGTTTAGTGTTCTATGTATAGAGTCATGTCCAGTGATGGGTTGTGTTGGAGGAGTAGTGTCCCATGTTTAGAGTCATATCCAGAGATCGGTCATGTCCTATGTATAGCGGTATGTCCAGAGATCTGTCACATTGGAGGTGTGGTGTCCTATGTATAGAGTAATATCCAGAGGTTGTTAATGTTGGAGGTGTAATATCTTATGTATAGAGTCAAGTCCAGTGGTGGGTCATGTTGGAGGTTTAGTGTTCTATGTATAGAGTCATGTCCAGTGATGGGTTGTGTTGGAGGAGTTGTGTCCCATGTTTAGAGTCATATCCAGAGATCGGTCATGTTGGAGGTATAGTGCCCTATGTATAGAGTCATGTACAGAGGTTAGTTATGTTGGAGATGTAGTGTCCTTTGTACAGAGCAATGTCCATTGGTGGGTCCTGCTGGGGGTGTACTATTCTATGTATAGAGTATAATAAAATGTTGTTATAATCATGCCTAGTGGTCGGTCATGTTGGAGGTGTAATGTCCTATGTATAGAGTCATGTCCAGAGGTGGTCATGTTAGAGGTGTAGTGTTCTATGTATAGAATAATGTGCGGTGGTGGACTATGTTGGGGGTGTAGTGTCCTATGCAAAGAGTCATGTCCAGTGGTGGGTTGTGTTGGAGGTGTAGTGTCCTATGTATAGAGTCATATCCAGAGGTCGGTCATGTTTGAGGTGTAGTGTCCTATGTATAGAGTCATGTCCAGAGGTTAGTTATGTTGGAGGGGTAGTGTCCTTTGTACAGAGTAATGTCCAGTGGTGGGTTGTGCTGGAGGTGTAGTATTCTATGTATAGAGTATAATAGAATTTTATTATAATCATGCCCAGTAGTTGGTCATGTTGGAGGTGCAGTGTACTATGTATAGAGCTGTATCTAGAGGTTAGTCATGTTGGAGGTATAGAGTCCAATGTATAGAGTCATGTCCAGTGATGGATCATGTTGGAGGTGCAGTGTCCTATGTATAGAGCCGTGTCTGGAGGTCAGTTATGTTTTAAGTTGTAGTGTCCTATGTATAGCGTCATGTTCAGAGGGTCAGTCATCTTGGAGGTGTAGTGTCTTATGTACAGAGTCATGTCGAGCGGTGGGTCATGTTGTAGGTGTATTGTCCTATGTATAGTGGTATGTCCAGAGGTAATTCATGTTGGAGGTGTAGTGTCCTATGTATAGAGCCATATCCAGAGGTCAGTCATGTTGGAGGTGTAGTGTCCTATGTACAGAGTCATGTCCAGTGGTGGGTCATGTTGGAGGTGTAGTGTCCTATGTATAGAGTCATATCCAGAGGTTGTTAATGTTGGAGGTGTAGTATCTTATGTATAGAGTCAAGTCCAGTGGTGGGTCATGTTGGAGGTGTAGGGTCCTATGTATAGAGGCATATCCAGAGGTCGGTCATGTTGGAGATGTAGTATCCTATTTATAGTTGTATGTCCAGAGGTCAGTCATGTTGGAGGTGTAGTGTCCTATGTATAGAGCTATGCCCAGTGGTTGGTCATGTTGGAGGTGTAGTGTCCTATTTATAGCGGTATGTCCAGTGGTCAGTCATGTTGGAGGTGTAGTGTCCTATGTATAGAGTGCTATCCTGAGGTTGGTCATGTTGGAGGTGTAGTATCCTATTTATAGCGGTATGTCCAGAGGTCAGTCATGTTGGAGGTGTAGTGTCTTATGTATAGAGCCATGTACAGTGGTTGGTCATGTTGGAGGTGTAGTGTCCTATGTATAGAGCTATGTCCAGTGGTCGGTCATGTTGGAGGTGTAGTGTCCTATGTATAGAGTCCTATCCAGAGGTCGGTCATGTTGGAGGTGTAGTATCCTATTTATAGCGGTATGTCCAGAGGTCAGTCATGTTGGAGGTGTAGTGTCTTATGTATAGAGCCATGTACAGTGGTTGGTCATGTTGGAGGTGTAGTGTCCTATGTATAGAGCTATGTCCAGTGGTCGGTCATGTTGGAGGTGTAGTGTCCTATGTATAGAGTCCTATCCAGAGGTCGGTCATGTTGGAGGTGTAGTGTCCTATGTATAGAGTCCTATCCAGAGGTCGGTCATGTTGGACGTGTAGTGTCCTATGTATAGAGTCCTATCCAGAGGTCGGTCATGTTGGAGGTGTAGTGTCTTATGCACAGGAGTTGTGTCCAGTGGCTGGTCATGTTGGGGGTGTAGCATTCTATATATAGAGTGTAACAGAATTGTATTATAATTATGCCCAGTGGTAGGTCCTGTTGGGAGGACTACTTACCAGTAATCATGTAGGAGAAGCAGTATCATTGACCTGGTGTATAGTATTAGAGGTCATGGAATTGGAGTTGTACAGACGGTGTGAGCTCTGGATGAGGCTGTGTTTGTTACACATACCGCGGAGTGGTTAATTTGTACATTTACGATATTCGACGCTCAGCGGGTCTTGCCTGGATCTTATTCCCAGGACTGTAATGTAAATGAAATGTTTTGTCAGCGTTCCTTCACGTAAAGCAGAATACCTTCAAACATTTACCCTAACAGATGGTCCTCCTTCGTCCCATAAACTCCCTTATTAGCTCATTTCCCTGCCGCTGTCAGCACATTTGTCATACAGGGAATAGGCAGCGCTCAGAGGAGAGTGCAGGCGAGACTGCTGCCCGCGTTCCGCTGCCAGGGAGAATTCCTGCACCGCTCACTCTATGTCCAGATCTCTGGAATATTCAATGTGCATTCACTGTGAGAAGCCACGGCCAAGAAGGCAAAGCCTCAACTATCCTCATCTCTCTATTAGACAGAAACGCTTCTCTGAAGAGCATTGCATCCACTCAACATTACAGCATCAGTCCTTAGAGCTTTACAACATCTCTTCTTATTAGAGCACAGTGTCCTTTCTGCAGAGCATTGCTCACACTCTCCCTATTACAGTAGTTTTCTTTTTGCACACCATTGCACCCACTCTGTGTACTGGACTACAGTAGTCACCCTGAAGGGCACTGCATCTCCTCTGCTTTTTCAGAAGTCTCCTCTCTGCAGAGCATTGCTCCCACCCTGCTTGTTACAGCAAAGTCTTCTCTTTGCAGAGCATGGCACCCAATCTGACTATTACAGTACAACATCCTCCACAAAGAGCACTGCACCCACTCTACCACGGCACCATGTCCTTTCTGATGAGCGCGGCACCCACCCTGCGTACAGTACAGTGTCCTCTCAGCAGAACATCTCTTCTACTCAGTGTATTATAGTACCACGCCCGTTCTGAAGAGCATTGCACCCACTCTGTGTATTACAGTAAAGTGTCCTCTCTGCAGAGCATTGCACCCACTTTGCTTATTACAGTACTGTTCCCTCTGAGTAGAGATTTTCACCTGCTCTGTGTATTTTGGTATAGTGTCCTCTCTGCAGAGCACAGTGCCATGTCCGTTCTGCAGAGCATAGCACCTGCTCTGCGTATTACAGCACAGTCTCTTTTTTGCAGAGCACTGCATCCACTCTATCACAACACAGTCCACTCTCTGAAGAGTGCTGCACCCACTCTGTGTATTATAGTAAAGTGTCCTCTCTGCAGAGCATTGCACCCACTCTGCCTATTACAGTACTGTTTCCTCTTGGTAGAGCTTTGCACCCGCGCTGTGTATTTTGGTATAGTGTCCTCCCTGCAGAGCATTGCACCTACTCTGCTTATTACAGCACGGTTTCCGCTTTGCAGAGCACTGCAATGACTCTATCACAGCACAGTCCACTCTCTGAAAAGCATTGCACTCACTCTGTGTATTACAGTAGAGTGTCCTCTCTGCAGAGCAGTGCACCCACTCTGCCTATTGTTGTCCAGTTTCTTCCCTGTAGAGCTTAACTTTGCACCTAGTCTGTGTACTACAGTATGCTGTCCTCTCTGCAGAGCATCAATCCCACTCTGTGTATTATATTACCATATCCCTTCTGCAGAGCATTGCACCCACTTTTCCGATTACAGTACAGTTTCCTCTATGTAGAGCTTTGCACCTGTTCTGTGTTTTAGAGTATAGTGTCCCATGTTCCCTATGCAGAACATTGCACCCACTCTGCATGTGTGCAATAGAGTTTCCTCTCTTACAGCTTTGCGCCCACTTTCTACCCTTTTTGCAGCCAATCACCTATCACAGTTCACCCCGGTTGCAGATTATTGCACCCGCTTTCTATATAAAAGCCCGGTGTTACACTTGAAGGTTCTCTGAAAGAGCTGTGAAGGTTTAATTGCTCTCTAACATCTGGGTGCAGAGGGAAGTTTATGGCACAGATGTGATGCTCAGACAGCAGGAGGGAATTTAGCTGAGGAGACATAAATCACCCACATCCCCAAGGTCACCAACGTCTCTGCACATAGCGGGATTTCAGAGCCAAACATGGCTGCGGGGCCGCCGGTGACCTGGGAACTTCTGTATCGACGGTTATCCTGCGAAGGATATCTGATCTGGGACATGTTATATGCTGTACATCTCCCATCTGAGTCCTAGTTTGTAGTCTGCCATGCTTTGCTGCCCTCCAAATGCTTTCATTGATGTCAATGTAAACGCGCTGCAAACGCGTCACAAATGTCCCCTTATGGCATTCACAGCATGTTTGAGAACCATTTAGAAAGCGTTACAAGCTGAGATGATAATCTAAAAATCCATAGAGTAAAAACAGAGGGGGCGTCGGGCAAGCATTTTTTTAGCACAATGCAAAAGTAAAAAATGCACTGTTATGCCGCGTACACACGATCGGATTTTCCGACAACAAAACCGTGGAATTTTGTTCGAAGGCTGTTGGCTCCAACTTGTCTTGCATACACACGGTCACACAAATGTTGGCCAACAATTATGAACGTAGTGACGTACAAGCCGTACGTGATGTCTCCATTACGAACGCTAGTCTTACAAGACCGAGTGCTTGCGGCTCGTCCTTGATTCCGAGCATGCGTGTTTGCACTTTGGACTTGTGTACACACGATCGGAAAGTCCGACAACACACATTTGTCTGCGGAAAATTTGAGAACATGCTAGCCAAAATTTGTTGGAGGAAAGTCCGACAACAATTGTCCGATAGAGCGTACACACTGTGGGACCTTCCGCCAACAGCCTGCCTTCCAATATTTCCCGTCGGAAAATCCGATTGTGTGTACGGGGCTTTAGGCTTCACTAAAAATAATCAAACTCAAAATGAATGATGCTCTACCTCTTTTCATTCACACTAACCCCCCACCACCCCCCACCCTGGACGCCGAAAAATGCTAAACACGTGTAAACCGGCACCGCGCTTTATACAAGTTTTTGCTGCGATCAGTGGTCTTTTGCCAAAACATTCCTCTCCTGAACACAATTCGTCCGGCTTCAGGAGAGGGAGGTTTAACCTCGCCTAAACACAGCTGCTTCTAAACTCTGCTATAAGCCTGAGGGGTTGATTTACTAAAGGCTAATAGACTGTGCAGTTGCTCCAGAGCTTAGTAAATGAGCAGAAGCTCTTCTGACTTCTATCATCCAGTCATGTGCAAATGCTGTTTTTTTTTTTTTTTTTAATTTTCAGTGCACGTGATTGGGTACTCTATGCAAAATGAAAGTTTACCTCATTTACTAAGCTCTGGAGCAACTGCACTTGCAGAGTGAAACTGCACTTTGCAGAGTGCACAGTCTATTTGCCTTTATTAAATCAACCCCTATTTGTACATGGACACATTAGGGTAGATTTACTAAAGGCAAATAATACTGTGCACTTTGCAAAGTGCAGTTGCACTCTGCAAGAGCATTTGCTCCAGAGTTTAGTAAATGAGCAGAAGCTTTGCTGGCTTCCATCATCCAATCATGTGTTAGCAAAAATGCTATTTTTTTTTCATTTTCCTTGCACGTGATTGGTTACTCTTTGTAAAGTATGAAACTCTCAGGGTTCAGGAAATGCCCACTGGTCTGTCCACGGCCATGCGGAGGATGACAATGTAGCACACTGCCTTCTTCACACAACGACCTCCTCTGACGCATTCCCAGCAGTCCAGGAATATATTTTATCGACTCCTAAGAATTCTCTCTTTCTCCTGTGCTTCGTTTACAAGGACAGACAGGCAACATCTGCCATACTAGCCATAAAGAGGCCAGCAGCGGCGGCCCCCCTTGTAGCCACATTATCCTCTCTGACACCAAAGCAGCAGTTTGCTCTTTATCACTGGAAGAATCGTCCTGGTAGGAGATAGAACTTTCTAAATATCTGCACTGCAGAACTTTGGAGGGCCCTGGCAGATGAAGAGACCCCCCCCCATCCCACACACATAAATACGGTACATAAATGCCGCTGCCAGTGACATCATACTTATTCCTCATACATGAGGACAATGTAGTGATATATCTCCAGATATCCCGCAAATAGATAGACTCCCCCATCCATCCATGTCTCCATGCTTTATTTTACTGAGAAATCAATTAGAAAAATACCCCCGAGCATATCTGGCCGTGGCCATCTTGAGTAAGGGCAGATCATTCATGTAGCATCTGCATCCTTTTCCATTTAGACAGATGTAAACAGATGACATCCGTTCACGTCCGTTTATTTACATTTTTAGGTAAGAAACATTTTTTACTTAGAGAAGGATCGGGAGGACAGGACACCCAAACAAAAGTGGGAAAGTGGGTATATAGGCGACCCCCAGATGATATGTATGAATACAAAATACTTTATTGGTGTCATGTTTGAGTTTGGGCCCTGTAGGTATATTATATATACACACATATACACACACACATACACACAGTTGTGCTCAGAAGGTTACATACCCTGGCAGAATTTAAGATTTCTTGGCCATTTTTCAGAGAGTATGAATGATAACACAAAAACTTTTCTTTCACTCATGGTTAGTGTTTGGCATGGTTAGGCTAAATGGCATTTATTATCAATCAACTCTGTTTACTCTTTTTAAGTCATAATGGCAACAGAAACTACCCAAATGACCCTAATCAAAAGTTTACATACCCTGCTGATTTTGGCCTGATAACATGCACACAAGTTGAAACAAAGGGGTTTGAATGGCTATCAAAGGTAACCATCCTCGCCTGTGATCTGTTTGCTTGTAATTAGTGTGTGTGTATTAAAGGTCAATGAGTTTCTGGACTCCTGACAGACTCTTGCATCTTTCATCCAGTGCTGCCCTGACGTTTCTGGAGTCATTGAGAAAGCAAAAGAATTGTCAAAGGATCTGCAGTAAAAGGTAGTTGAACTGCATAAAACTGGAAAGGGATATAAAAAGATATCCAAGGAATTGAGAATGCCAATCAGCAGAATTCAAACTCTAATCAAGAAGTGGAAAATGAGGGGTTCTGTTGAAACCAAATCATGGTCAGGTAGACCAACTAAAATTTCAGCCACAACTGCCAGGAAAATTGTTTGGGATGCAAAGAAAAGCCCACAAATAACTTCAGGTGAAATACAGGACTCTCTGAAAACATGTGGTGTGGCTGTTTTAGGATGCACAATAAGGAGGCACTTGACGAAAGATGGGCTGCATGATCGAGTCGCCAGAAGAAAGCCATTACTACACAAATGCCACAAAGTATCCCACTTACAATACGCCAAACACAGACATAAGCCTCGAACCTTCTGGCACAAAGTTATTTGGAGTTATGAGACCAAAATTGAGCTTTCTGGCCACAACCATAAACACTACATTTAGGGAGGAGTCAACAAGGCCTATGATGAAAGGTATGGGAGGTGGATCACTGATGATTTGGGGATGTGTGAGCTACAAAGGCACAGGAAATTTGGTCAAAATTGTTTTATAAGATGAATGCAGTATGTTATCAAAAAATACTGGAGGAAATACTGGAGGAACATTTGCCAGGAAGCTGCGCATGGGACGTACTTGGGCATTCCAACATGACAATGATCCAAAACACAAGGCCAAGTCGACCTGTCATTGGCTACAGCAGAATAAAGTGAAGGTTCTGGAGTGGCCATCTCAGTCTCCTGACCTCAATATCATTGAGCCACTCTGGGGAGATCTCAAAAGTGAAGTTCATTCAACACAGCCCAAGAATTTCCAGGAAGTGGAGGCTTTTTGCCAAGAGGAATGGGCAGCTTTACCATCTGAGAAGATAAAGAGTCTCATCCACAAATACCACAAAAGACTTCAAGCTATCATTGATGTTAAAGGGGGCGATACACGGTCTTAAGAACTGGGGTATGTAAACTTTTGATCAGGGTCATTTGGGTAGTTTCTGTTTTCATTACGATTTAAAAAAAGAGTATTAATGTAATTTTTATAGTTTAAGAAACAGTTTTTGTTTATACTTTTGTCACCTCTGATTGTTCTTTGCAACAACTAAGGCCCCTTTCACACAGGAATTCCATCTGTCTGTTTTTCATTCGTCTATTGACAGAGGAAAAACGGACAGCAATTCATTTCAATGGACAAACCAATGTAAACACATGATCAAACCCGTTTACATGCGCATCCGTTCAGTTTTTTTCTTTTCTTTCAGAGCAGCCAACGTACAGATCAACTGAAATGGGATGGAACAAATGTAAACGGATACTTTCCATTTACACCTGTTCCATTTATGTCCGTTTTTAGGCAAGAAAATTTTTTTTGTTTATACAATTGTCACCATTGGTTTCTGCAACAACTAAAAAAAATGGATACACTGAGAACATGTAAAAAAGAAAAGTTTATGATATACTTCCAAATCTATTTATTAATGCATGTTAGCATAAGGATAAAAAATAGTCATTGTTGATTGAGAGAGTGGAGTTCTCTATTAAGATAAAGATAATATAAAGTATATATATGGAGATGAATAGATAGATTTTGAGATACATAAGGTGACAAACAGGTAGACAGATAAATAGATCTATACAGTAAATTGAGATACATACTGTAGATAAGATAGATACGTAGATAAATATATATATGAAAATACATATTGGGAGGGATAAATATTGAGATCTACGATATATAGATACAATATGGTGATAGATAACGATCAGTAGCGTTTTCTCCGGAAATAATGTCTCTTGTGGTGGGTAAGGGGTTAATGCGATGGGTTTAACCTCTGCCATTGGAAAGAGTTTAATAGTTTGCGATTTCTCCGCTATGGTTCAATTATCAGACGTCTCTTCAGCAATAACACTGGGGGGGACTCTCCCTTCTCTGCGGGTCAAATCCATTAAGAGGATGAAAGCGGCTGGAAGAGACAGCGCCATCTGACCCTGCGCTCCGCCAGAGCTTGTTAGGAAGGAGATTAATTATCCTGCTCGGAAAAGATCAGCTCTGACAAGATGAGTGCGGAGATCCCGAACAGAAATTCCGCGAAAACGCCACGCTTCACCTTTTACTGGAGCCGCACTCATCTCCCCTCACACCGCCCCAAACTGAAAACGGGTGAAGAATGATGGGTGTATCGTATGTTGGGTCCATAATGTCACCCCAACAAACTATAGGGGGACAGTCCTGACACCTGCTAACAATACGCAAGTTCATAGGAAGATGGTAACTGTATCTGGGGAAGAAATGCTTCCAAGAATTGAACATTCTTACATCAAAATTTTAATCAAACATTTTGCCATGTGAATGGCTGACGCCAATTTTCCTTGGAAAAAAAAAAAAAAATCACGAGACTTATTTTACTAGCAGGGCGCTGACATAGTGATCACATGACTATCGTCTAACATTACCTACATAATTTTCACAATAGTTTGTTCTCTTTTATGTATACTTATTAAAGTTTTAACAGAAGAAGCAATACACATACAGTGCAAATACAGAAAACTTTCCGGTAAACAATGGTAGAAAAATTCCACCATCGATAAAAGGCGATAACGACAAAGCAATAAGGTATGACTTAGATATTGTAAATGTGGCTCCCGTGCTATCACTTTAAATAGTGTAGCTTAAATGCTGCAAACACCGGTTAGTAAATCCGTGACTAAAAGGAGTACAATGAATGATAGAGTGATGGTGTTGCGCTGTCAAGTGACCAATGTATCAAAAGAACAAGTGGAATAAGTAAATAAATAAATGTCCAATAGCATATAATCAAATAGCATAATATATAAAAAAAGTGCAAAGTGACCACAAACGTGCCAAATGGGAATGTGCAGTGATTAATTAATATATATATATATATATATATATATAACACAATATAGTCCAAAATAAAGACACAACCATGTCAAAAATGGTGACAGAGGTAAGTGAACTATCTCTTCCAAACAATAGGTGACTGGTGTCTATTCCTTGTAGTTATTCGTGACACCCCAGTGCTCTCTAGCAGCTCACCTCACTGCTGTAAGGTAACAGCATTTAGATCCCCTGATGAAGTAACGTGGTGCGACGATACGCGTTGGGATTGGGTAACAGGCCTACCGGAAGTGACGCAGGAGAACAAGCTCGGCGATCGTGGATTTCTGTTTGTTTTCACTGTTTTTATTGTGTGTAAATATTTAGCTGTTTTAAATAAACCTTTTTACAATGTCCTACACTATTGGAGATTTTTTCCTTATATTCTAATACTAAGGAGACACAGAGAAAAGAGTATTGGGTAGGATCCCCAGGATTACCAGAGAGGAAGTTCCCCTGACCCTAAGGACTCCCAAGCCGATAATATCTACAGAGGCGGGTGGAGATATGTGGAACCCTAGAGGAAGATTTGTGTATTTAATGCTGTTACCTTACAGCAGTGAGGTGAGCTGCTAGAGAGCACTGAGGTATCACGAATAACTACAAGGAATTGTAGGTTTGTTGTCACTTTGCACTTTTTTAATATATTATGCCATTTGATTATATGCTATTGGACATTTATTTAATTATTCCACTTGTTCTTTTGATACATTGGTCACTTGACAGTGCAACATCATCACTCTATCACGACTTAAATTAGCTGAAGACACTTTCGTAAAGGGTAGATGATATTCCTGTTACGTAAAGACGTTTCAACAGTAACTAAAACAAGAAAGTCATCAACAGAGCAATCGGAACAATGTCATACCTCTTATTCCACGGCCATGCTAAGAGACCTGAGAGCTAAGAAAGCCCATCCAAAGGAGGCCTGGCCAGAAAAAAAAAAATGGGAATGAATGGCCACAGCCTAAGTTTGGGAGAAGAGCTCATCCAGAGCTTCAAAAAAAAACCCAAAAAAGATGTTAGAAACAATAGAAAGAAAAGGAAACAGTCCAAGAACAGAAAAAGGGAGACAGAAAATAAGACTACCCCAAGGGTTCTTATCTGCCCAATAAAGAATCACTATAGTTCTAGAAAGCAGGAGGTCAAGGCAGGGTTGCCAAACCCATAGGAGTTTGTCATGCGTACCATTAATGCCCTGTACACACGACCGGTTTTGCCATCGGAATAAACTCTGAAGGTTTTTCCGTCGGAGTTCCGACGGAATTCCGCTCAAGCTGTCTTGCATACACACGGTTACACCAAAGTCCGACCGTCAAGAGCGCGGTAACGTACAACACGTACGACGGGACTAGAAAATGGAAGTTCAATAGCCAGTAGCCAATAGCTTCCGTCTCGTACTTGCTTCAGAGCATGCGTCATTTTTGGTGTGTCGGAACAGCATACAGACGAGCGGGTTTCCTAATAGCAATTAGTTCCGTCGGCAAAATTTAGAACATGTTCTCTATCTAAGTCTGTCTGAATTTTCGACGGAAAAAGTCCAATGGGGCATACACAACGGTCGGAATATACGATGAAAAGCTCCCATCGGACTTTCTCTGACAGACATTCCGCTCGTGTGTACGGGGCATAAGAATCGAGCAGATACAGATAGCAGATACACTATGCTGCCAATAATTCTCAATGGCACCCCCACACATTTGCAAAAGTAGCACGTTTTTGAGCATGCCAAATCACAAGGTGCTGTGACACCATGCAACATTATTTAAAATATAGAGTCGGGGACTTCTTTCCATGCCTTTCTCGTGGGTACAGCAGCCTATTCAAATGAATGGGCTGCTGTACCCGTGATGTGTGGACCAAAACGCACCACACAAGTGTGAACCTAGACTAAGGGCTCGTTCACACATGGGGCTAACATAGCCACTCCTCTGAAAAGCAACGGGCAGTGGATTAACCCTCAAAATGCCACAGCTGCATACATTGCAGGGTGGTTGCAGCAGGGCCCTATTCACTTGCATGGGTTGCGTTGGATGGTGGTACTGCTAGCCAAAAACGACTATCCATCGAATTTTTGCTGCTTCCACAAAGCAAGGCAGTGCATCAGGTGATTATAATGAGAGAGTGCATCAGGTGATTATAATGATCAGAGTGCATCAGGTGATTATAATGAACCAGACCCTCTCATTCAGAATCATTCTGCACAAGACATGGTAAAATAAACAGCTATTTCTTCAGAGCAGAAAAAGGTAGGAATCTGCTATGAAGTTTGTTATAATCCCTGCAATTTACATTGATCGCCCACAGGGGACTGCTTTTTTTCTCAACAAAAGTGGAGTTACACTTTAAGTCTCTGTAATGAATGCTGATGTGAGACATCAGCAAACGAAGGCAGAGAACAAAAGCTTGCATGGGGAAGATGAACAGATTGCTTAGAGGCTGAAGGCTGCAGAAGGTAAAGCTGAACGGCTGTCTGCATATTCCAGCAAGAAGGAAGATCTTGTTCAAACTTCAGCAGAGAACTCTCTAGATCCTGTAGACCAAAGGTCTCCAAACTACGGCGAATTTGGCCCACTGCAAAATATTATTCAGCCCTCAGCGGGGACTCTGATGGGGACCCTGATGTAGGGGGGGGGGGAGAATCTGATGGGGGTTTTGCTGGGGACCTTGATATAAGGGGGAACTCTGTCCGATGGGAACTCTCATGAAAGGGGGACTTTGATGGGTACTGTGATATTAAAGGTCTCTGATGGGAAACCTAATTTAAGTGGGGACTCTGATGCGGACTTTGATGTAAGGGGGGAATCTGATGGGGACCCTGATGCAAGGGGGGAATCTGATGGGGACCCTGATAGGGACGCTGATATAAGGGGGAATTCTGTCTGATGGGGACTCTCAGTAAGAGAGACTTTGGTGGGGACGGTGATATTAGGGGGTTTTGATGAGGAACCTGATGTAAGTGGGGACTCTGATGGAAACCCTGGTGTAAGAGGGGACTCTGATGGAAACCCTGATGTAAGAGGGGACTCTGATGGAAACCCTGATGTAAGAGGGGACTCTGATGGAAACCCTGATGTAAGAGGGGACTCTGATGGAAACCCTGATGTAAGAGGGGACTCTGATGGAAACCCTGATGTAAGAGGGGACTCTGATGGAAACCCTGATGTAAGAGGGGACTCTGATGGAAACCCTGATGTAAGAAGGTCTTTGATGGGGATGCAGATATAAGGAGACTGTGATGTAAGGGGGTCTCTGGTGGAGACCATCATATAAAGGGAGGCGCTGATGCGGATCCTGATGTAAGGGGGGACTCTGATGGGGACTCTCATGTAAGGGGAATTTTGATGGGGACGCAGATATAAAGGGACTGATGTAAGGGATACCATCACCTAAGGGGGGACTCTGATATAAGGGAGCTCTGAAGGGGACCCTGATGTACGGGGGGGGGGGGCTCTGATGGGGACCCTTGTGTAAGGGGGGCTCTATTGAGGACTTTGATGGAGACCTTCTGTCTTATGGGGACTCTCTTGTAAGGGGGACTTTGATGGGGGCTCTGATATTAGGGGGCTCTGATAGGGACCCTGATGTAAGAGGGGAATCTGATGGGGACACCGATGTAAGAGGGGACTCTGATGGGAACCCTCATATAAGGGGGACTTTTATGGGGACTCCGATAAAAGGGAACACTGATGTAAAGGGGGGCTCTAAAGGCGATCCTCATGTAAGGGGGGATTCTGATGGAGACCCCCATGCAAGGGGAGATTGCGATGTAAGGGGGATCCATCAAGTAAGGAGAACTCTGGTGTGGACTCTCAAGTAACGCGAACTTTGATGGGGGCTCTGATATAAGAAATGTAAAATTTGATTTCTTCATTTCTAAAACTGATTTTTTTTTTTTTGCCCCACAAATATTAGTAGAATATACAAGGACCCCTCATCCGGAAACGTTTGGAGACCCCTGCTGTAGATACCTAACTAAATAAATCATTGGAAGGCCAAAGCACTTCTAAAATTTCTCCCCGTGTCTAGTAAGCAGCCAGAAACAGTTGCTAAGGATCAGCCTTCCGCCATTGAACATTCCCAATCCAACACTGCGCCTTTGTGATAAGAGACATGTCAATGCGTTGGATGAGACGGAATGTGATGGATGTGGATTCTTTGGCCACATTGGAAGATTATGTTGGTCCTCGTATGGTGAAGATCCGTAGAGAACGAGACACAATATATAAAAGAACAATGAGTTTGTATCCCACCGCATCCAACAGCCAACAACACATCTCCGCATCGCTCCAAGTGAATGGCGGGCACAACGGGTTTGGTGTGCTGTCAGGACAGGGGGAGGTTAACAACACGAGCGCCTGAATTTCATGTACGGTTCTGCCAGGCGTGAATAATGTGTCGCAGACGTCACTCGCCTTTCCATATGTACAGAAATTCACTAGTAAAACTGCCGCCAGTCATGAGCCGTTGAGCATGGAGGGTGCCAGGAGCGAGGGGGACGCTGGTTACACTCTCTGCCATTTCCCTGCCTCGTGGAAGAGAGAGAGAGACGGAATGTGCCATAGGTGGCATCGCCCCCTCCCAAATATCAGTAGGAGGGAGGGGGAGAATGGGGAGAAGCTTACATTCTCTGCTAACATCCAGCGGTGTCAGGGTTAATAAAAAGTAAGTGCGCCTCGCTCTGCTGGCCCAGCTGTCCCGACCAATGATGGAAATCCGAGCTGAAGGCAACGCGGGAGGAACGGCCACAGCCAGAAGGAGGGCAGTCATCACCAATCTGAGATCAGATGGAAGAGAGCCTGGCACCGCACCAGAGGGCACAGGCATTAACCCCTCCACTGCCTGGCACCACGCAAGAGGGCACAGGGATTAACCCCTTCACTGCCTGGCACCACGCAAGAGGGCACAGGGATTAAACCCTTCACTACCTGGCACCACACCAGAAGGTACAGGGATTAACCCCTTTACTGTTTGGCACTGCACTAGGGGCGCAGGGATTAACCCATAATCTGCCTGGTACCACACAAGAGGGGGTACAACCTAACCCATTCGATGGCACAAGGACTAATCCCTTCACTACCTTGATCTGCAACCTAGACCACAGGGATTAACCGTTTTAACACCTAAAACGACACCAGGGGGCACACAGATTAAACCTTTATTTGCTTGGCACTGCAACAGAGGGATGAGAGTTTAACCCCTTCATTGCCTGACATTGCAAGTGAGGCACACAGATTAACTTCCTCGTTGTCTGGCACTGCACCAGAGGGCACATGGATTAACCCCCTCACTGCCTGGCACTGCAGAGGGCAAAAATATTAACCACTTTACTGCCTTGCACTGCAACAGTGGGCATACAGATTAACCCCTTCACTGAACACATATTAACCTCCTCACGGCCTGGAACCACACCAGAGGGCACACAGATGAACCCCTTCACTGCCTACCACCACTCCAAAGGGCACATGGCTTAACCCCTTCACTGTCTGCTACTGCATCAGAGGGCATACAGACAGACCCCTTCACTGCCTGGCAGCAAATAGGGAGCGCATATTAACCCCTGCGCTGCTTGGCTTCTGAACAGAGGCATTAACCCCTTAACTGCATGGCACCACTCACCAAAGGGCACAGAAATGGGGAATGACAATTTTTAGAGTTGAAGTTGACATACAGTGCTTTGAAAAAGTATCCATACCCCTTGAAATGTTCCACATTTTTTTCAGGTTACAAACAAAAAACGTAAATGTATTTTATTGGGATTTTATGTGATAGACCAACACAAAGTGGCACATAATTGTGAAGTGGAAGGAAAATGATAAATGGTTTTCACTATTTTTTACAAATAAATATCTGAAAAGTGTGGCGTATATTTGTATTGTATTATACAAATTTGTAGAACCACCTTTTGATGCAATTACAGCTGCAAGTCTTTTTGGGGATGTCTCTACCAGCTTTGCACATCTAGAGAGGGACATTTTTGCCCATTCTTCTTTGCAAAATAGCTCAAGCTCTGTCAGATTTGATGGAGAGCGTCTGTGAACAGCAATTGTCAAGTCTTGCCACAAATTCTCAATTGGATTTAGGTCTGGACTTTGACAGGGCCATTCTAACACATGAATATCTTTTGATCTAAACCATTCCATTGTAGCTCTGGCTGTATGTTTAGGGTCGTTGTCCTGCTGGAAGGTGAACCTCCGCCCCAGTCTCAAGTCTTTTGCAGACTCTAATGCCGCGTACACACGGTCGGACTTTTCATCTACAAAAGTCCGACAGCCTGTCCGACAGACTTTCGGCGGACTTTCGGCGGACTTGCGGCGGACTTGCGGCAGACTTTCTAACGAACAGACTTGCCTACACACGACCACACAAAAGTCCGACGGATTCGTACGTGACGACGTACACCGGACTAAAATAAGGAAGTTGATAGCCAGTAGCCAATAGCTGCCCTAGCGTGGGTTTTTGTCCGTAGGACTAGCATACAGACGAGCGGACTTCGGGGTCCGTCGTAGTTACGACGTAAAGATTTGAAGCATGTTTCAAATCTAAAGTACGTCGGATTTGAGTCTAAAAAAGTACGTTGAAAGTCCGGAGAAGCCCACACACGATCGGATTACCAGCCAGCTTTAGTCCGTCAGCGTCCGTTGGACTTTTGTAGATGAAAAGTCCGACCGTGTGTACGCGGCATAACAGGTTTTCTTCTAAGATTGCATTGTATTTGGCTCCATCCATCTTCCCATCAACTCTGACCAGCTTCCCTGTCCCTGCTGAAGAAAAGCATCCCCATGACATGATGCTGCCACCACCATGTTTCACGGTGGGGATGGCGTTTTCAGGGTGATATGCAGTGTTAGTTTTCCACCACACATAGCATTTTTCTTTTAGGCCAAAAGTAAAATTTTGGTCTCATCTGACCAGAGCACCTTCTTCCACATGTTTGCTTTGTCCCCCACATGGCTTCTCGCAAACTGCATACGGGAGTTCTTATAGCTTTCTTCTTGCCACGACTAATAGTTGTCCTGTGGACAGATTCTCCCACCTGAGCTGTGGATCTCTGCAGCTCCTCCAGAGTTACCATGGGCCATTGGCTGCTTCTCTGATGAATGTTCTCCTTGCCCAGCCTGTCCGTTTAGGTGGACGGCCATGTCTTGGTAGGTTTGCAGTTGTGCCATACCAGTGGTGGCTGGTGCTCAAAATTTTTGGGGGGGCGCAAACAAACTGAAAAATTCTAAAAAAAAACTCCATCAATTGCAGCCTCACTGTGCTAATCAAACGCTGCCACTGTGACCCTCAAATGCTGCCACTGTGCCCATCAAATGCTGCCAATGTGCCCCGCCGCTCGCCATCTGCCCGGCGCTTACCGTCTCGGTGGGACAGCGGGTGACGGCGGCGGGTGGTGTCCTCCATGTCCTTGATGTCTTCTTCCGTCCTCTCCTATGACTGGACGTCCAATCACAGTGCCTGTCATTTCAGCCAATCAGGTGACGGGTAACAGACCGGAGCACCTGACTGGCGGAGAAATGGTTCAGTGTTAGGAAAGCGAATATTCATTCGCTTTTCTAACACACCTGGGTGAACTGCGAGCGCCAAGCATGGTGCTCGCAGGTCACCTTGTTTGACGCCCATTAGAGCCTATGGCAGACCGCCACTGTGCCATACTCTTTCCATTTTCAGATGATGGATTGAACAGTGCTCCCTGAGATGTTCAAAGCTTGGGAATTTTTTTTCCCTGACCTGCCTGGTGTGTACCTTGACCTTCATGATGCTGTTTGTTCACTAAGGTTCTCCAACAAACCTCTGAGGGCCTCTTAGAACAGCTGTATTTATACTGGGATTAAATTGCACACAGGTGGACTGTATTTACCAATTAGGTGACTTCTGAAGGCAATTGGTTCCACTAGATTTTAGTTAGTGGTATTGGAGTAAAGGGGGCTGAATACAAATACACACAACAATTTTTAAATATTTATTTGTAAAAACTTTGGAAAACCATTCATCATTTTCCTTCCACTTCACAATTATGTGGCACTTTGTGTTGGTCTATCACATAAAATCCCAATAAAATACGTTTACGTTTTTGGATGTAAAATGACAAAATGTGGAAAATTTCAAGGGGTATGAATACTTTTTCAAAGCACTGTAGTAGAGGAAAGAACCCTAGCCTCTGTCTCCAGACACCATAGGAGGATCGGACAGCTGGGAGTACTTGAAGAAAGAATATTCACTGGGACTTCTCACGGCTACAAAGGGCAGCAAAGTGCTACAGCCCACAGCAGCCAATCAGAATTCAGATCACCTCTGTTCATAGGTGTGCGCAGCCTATTGGGTGTGCACCCCAAAGCTCAAACACACACGCCTTTCTCTGCAGCCTCAGTTGCACTGGACAGTAAATGAATGGGGAGTGCTCTGTGCTGAGCCGCTTCCTGTTCTTTCACAAACTGAAGCATAGTAGACCCAATTTACTATGCTTCGGTTATGAATGGACACAGTGAGCGACTGTGTTCAGAAAAGGGGCCGATAAATTACATATTTACTAGCCCCTTCCCCCACTCTCCATCCTGAAACAGGGATAGGAGGAGGGAAGCCAGCAGCACTGTGGGGCAAACACTGGAGGAAGCCCGGGCAGTGTGGGGAATCAGCGCCACACGCAGGGTATAAGGTGCGCACAGGCACACCCCCAGTGCATGCCTATGCCTCTGTTTAGAGTAAAAAAAACTGAAAGCTGTGTTCTGATTGGTTGCAAAGGTTTACGGCACTTTCTGATTCTGCAGCTTCTATTATTTCACGAAAATAGGAACGATGTCCACCAGAAAATCCATCGCTCATTATAACGTCTACTGCAATTGAGTCTACTGTGCGCGATAAGAGAAATACTCGCAGCCCCGCCATCAACAGAATAAATGTTTGAATAAAACATTACATAGCTGTGCGCGGGTGCTGCAAACAATTCTCTTCACTCGCGGCTTTGTCCCAGGAAATTTCTACATGTTGCTGATACACAATGCTCTGCAGCTCTCTATTCCTCCCACCTGCTACTACTATAAAGATTGTCAGCAATGATCTCTGCGCTCGCCGCTCAGTGATAGGAATGGTGTGACTCTCAGACAGGACGACGTACAAAGGATGAAGCCTGCATATACCAGAAACACACTGCCACCATGTGGTGACATTACATAACTACCAGATCACAGATCCTGCAATATTGATATGATAGCATTATCTACAGCGGCTTTTCTCTACCGTTTAGCCCCTTGAAATAATTTCTAGGTCTTGGGAAAGCCCCTGATATAATCAATAATTGGCAGTCGGTGGAAAAAAAATGCCCCTTACATTGCTGGCCTCTAATATCATATAAAAAATATCATTGGTGACATTCAGCTGGCTCTGCCAGGTGTAATGGCCCCAGAACTAGAGGCCCCACCAGATAAGAGGTCAATCAGCCCCAACTCGAGGAACCCCTAACAACCTCTGGAGGAATCCTAGTTGATAATGGCTGCACCGGAGATTCACCACAATTATGACATAACGAACATAAAGTGGAATTATAGTGACATTTATAACTTTGCCCTACAGGTCAATGCATAAAAACGTATTACCTTAAAGACAGCCTGAACTATAGCCAATGACATAGCTGGCGCATGCGCAGTACGCATGTGCTGTGAATTCAGAGAGTTTCATGCCGCAACAGTGACGTCATCGCGTCTTGCTTATTCAAACACCTGAAGAGTGTGAACCCGGAAGGAAGACTGGGCCTAGATGGAAGCACTGGGAGCCGTGACAGCTCAGCACTGGAGAGTGGTTCATACTAATACATATATTTATAAAGAGTTTACTACTACTTTAAATGTTCAAACCGGTGAATATGTGGTGAATGTTAATAAAAATACAGATTGAGGAGTCTATGTATGATCTAAAGCAGAGGTCTTTCTGCAAAAAGGGCCAGTTTACTATCCTTCAGACTTTAGAGGGGCCAGGCTGTGGGTAGTGGGAGTTAAAAATGTCCTGGTGTCAGTAACAAATGCCCCATCTTTGGTGTCAGTGAGAGGAATAGTGCCTCATCGTTGGTGTCAGTGAGAGGAATAGTGCCTCATCGTTGGTGTCAGTGAGAGGAATAGTGCCTCATCGTTGGTGTCAGTGAGAGGAATAGTGCCTCATCGTTGGTGTCAGTGAGAGGAATAGTGCCTCATCGTTGGTGTCAGTGAGAGGAATAGTGCCTCATTGTTGGTGTCAGTGAGATGAATAGTGCCTCATCGTTGGTGTCAGTGAGAGGAATAGTGCCTCATCGTTGGTGTCAGTGAGAGGAATAGTGCCTCATTTTTGGTGTCAGTGAGATGAATAGTGCCTCATCGTTGGTGTCAGTGAGAGGAATAGTGCCTCATCATTGGTGTCAGTGAGAGGAATAGTGTCTCATCATTGGTGTCAGTGGAAGGAATAATGCCCCCTTTTTGGTGTCAGTTGGAGGAATAATGCCCCATGGTACTTGTCAATGGAAGGAATAGCGTCCCATCATAGGTATCAGTGAGAGGAAAAGTCTTCCATCATTGGTGTCAGTGGAAAGAATAGTGTCCCATCATTGGTCTTAGTGAGAGGAATAGTGCCTCATCATTAGTGTCAGTGGGAGGAATAGTGCCTCATTGTAATTGTCAATAGAAGGAATGGTATCCAATCATTGGTGTCAGTGAGAGGAACAGTCCTCCATCGTTGGTGTCAGTGGAAAGAATAGTGTCCCATCATTGGTGTCAGTGGGAGGAATAGTTCTCCATTGTAATTGCCAATTGAAGGAAAAGTGTCCCATCATTGGTGTCAGTGGAAAGAACAGTGCTCCATCATTGGTGTCAGTGAGAGGAATAATGCCCTATCACTGATGTCAGTGGGAGGAATGATGGCCCATCATTGGTGTCAGTGGGAGGAATAGTGGCCCCTTTTTGGTGTCAGTGGGAGGAATAGTGCTCCATCATTGGTGTCAGTGGGAGGAATAATGCCCTATCACTGATGTCAGTGGGAGGAATGATGGCCCATCATTGGTGTCAGTGAGAGGAATAGTGCTCCATCATTGGTGTCAGTTGTATGAATTATGCCCATTGTTAATGTCAGTGGGAGGAATAGCGCCCTAAGGACCGGATAAAGGCAAGCAAAGCGGCCGCAGTTTGGAGAACACTGATCTATAGGATGTAGAAGCTCCTGAGTCACGTTGGGGTCTATTTATCAATCAAGTTATCTCCGTCGGGTCTAATCATCAATGTTTTCACCCAAGATTAACCATTTTATCATTGTAAAAATAAGTGAACCTTGGGTGAAAAGATTCCTAAATAGTCCCCATAGGGATCAATTCACTAACGTTTATCACATGCTATATTGGTGTCACATGACCCATTTGCATGAATTATTGCATATAGTATTTTAAGACCCAATTCATGAATAAAAAAATAGTGGAACATACAGAGTGAAGGACGACTGAACAACTTTCAACATGGACAGAAACAAGTCTAGTAAAAATTTCAGTCTTGTGAAACTCCATGTACATGTGTTGTGTGTGAGTATGTTGTGTGTGAGTATGTTGTGTGTGAGTATGGGCAAAACCAAATGTTACTAGGCTATATTTTCCCTAGGTAGAGTTGTATTTCGTCATTACATGATCTGCCTGCATTGCACAGATAAGCACCGAGTCCCAGTGATGACATCACTCGCTCTAAAATAAGATGAGTAATAAAAACAGAACTTTTTTTTTTTTTTTTTAATTGTTTCATTAAAATGTTGATGAGAGGGAAGAACAAGGGAGGGCAACTTATAAGCAGATTACACCACTGTACAGAAAATATTTATCTGGATGGAAGATTCAGGTCTGGGGACACCTGCCATGACCAGCCCCAGGTTGTAATCAGAATAGGATGATCACACACTGCCGGCACTCTATAGAATTCATCTGATGCAATCCCACAGACTGGAGACTGAGACCCTCCAGCTTGGCCGGAGTCATGTGACCGGTCGCACGGCGGCGGGCAGTCCATCGGAGCGCGCTGCCGGCTGGCGCTGGGAGAGGACGAGGCTGCAGGGAACTTGTTTTCTGCAGTGGTTTAATTAAATATTATAAATAATTAAACTCCCTCCAACTAGCGAACAGATTCAGACCGCAGACGACCTCTTGATTTCTGTTGACCTTCTCGGCTGCATCCTCCATGATTTAACCCCCCCAGGAGACAGTGCGGCAATTCTTACATCAGGAATCCTTCTATAGACAGGAATGTTACATTGTGACAGCGACGAGTCTGGTATTCTGCGTCATTTTTTTTGTGGAAAAGGGCCAAACCAAAAAACAGCGATTTATAAATGTGGCGCGAAGATTTGTAAAAGTAACACCCAGATTCATCATCCCACCGACCTTGTCTGTACTTGACCTTCGGAAGATTTTACCCCCTTTCTGAGCACGCTTTTGGCGATACGGCACTGCGTTACTTTAACTGACAATTGCGCGGTTGTGCGACGCTGTACCCAGATACAATTTATGTCTCCCCCCCCCCCCCACAAATAGAGCTTTCTTTTGGTGGTATTTGATCACCTCTGTGTTTTTTATTTTTTGCGTTATAAACAACAAAAAAAAAAGCGACAATTAAAAAAAAAAAAAACGACAATTAAAAATATATATATATATATATATATTTTTTACTTTCTGCTATAAAACATATCCATTAAAAAAATGTTAAAAAAAAACTCATTTCTTCTTAAATTTAGGCCAATATGTGTTCTGCTACATATTTTTGGTAAAAAAAAAACCCCAATAAGTGTTTATTGATTGGTTTGCACAAAAGTTATACTGTCTACAAACTATGGGATATTTTTATTTTATTTTTTTTACTAGTAACGGCCGCGATCAGCGTCTTATAGAGGGACTGCATTATTGCGGTGGACAAATCAGACACTAAAGCCTTATACACACGATCAGATTGTTGGCCAACAAAACCGTGGGCTTTTGTCCAAAAGGGCGTTGGCCCAAACTTGTCTTGCATACAAACGGCAAGGAATTGTCGGTCAACAATCACGAACGTAGTGACGTACTACATTGTTTTTCAGCTCTTTAGCGCCACCCTTTGGGTTCCTTCGGCTAATTTTGTGTTGGTAGAAGTCTGGTGAGTGTTGATTCGGACTTTTCATGTCGCACTTTTCATTTCGCGCTTTTCAGTTTGTTTCTGAACGGCCGTTCGTCAACCAGACATGTTGTGGAATCGGAGGAGATAACGTGTTATTTATTTTTGGCCTTGGAGTTATTGCTTGGACGTTATTTTTTTGGTTGAATAATAATGATTTGATTCGGTGTATTTTCTAGATTTTTGGATGCATAGAATGCACTTTTTGGTTAAGTTCTATTGGCAGATAGCATGTCTAATTTTATTTGTTTTCTTTTTTTTTATGCACAATAAAAAAAAATAGTGTAGAATAATACTTGGCTATGTGTTTTACTTCAAATGACAGTTTGGGAGTTGGCAGTTACATTTAAAAAAATACAATGTAAAATTGACAAGGGACACCAACATAGTTGTATCTTTGATCTTAAAAACTACGGGATAATGGTGTTGTGGTAACTTGCCCAAATAAAAAAAAAAAAGCACAATAATATTCTTGATATCACTAGAAAAAAAAAGCCTTTGAAAATTTGTTCGCAATAACTCCATCAGTATCACCAGCAAAGCAGCTTCATTATTATCCCATTAAAGAAGAAGAGAATTGTGCGCTGCGTTTCGAGATTTCATAATTTGCCGCGTCACGAATGTTAATTCTCCATGTCCGATGGACTTGTGTACACACGCTCAGAAAATCCGACAACAGACATTTGTCCACGGCAAATTTTAAAACCTGCTAGAAGAAGGGGAGGATCAGAGAAGACAGGATCAAACAGCCTTTTTACACAATGCCGAGGATTAACTCCTTAGGCTCCACAGTATAACAATCACGCTTTACTGCATATACAGACTGATTTTACTGTTGTGGGTTTAGTAACATTTTAACATTCAGGAAGTGGAGGGACCTATCTGAGTGCCTCCGGCCTTCCCTGACAAAGAAAGACAGTGCTTTTGAAACGCGTCAGTGGTGATGTAACGGCTTTTGCTTGATTGGTGTCACAATGAATAGAATAATAATTAATACAAACAATCATTGATACAATGATCTCAACCCCCGAGTGGAAGCACCGACCGATGCATTGTATATGTATATGTATATATATATATATATATATATATATATATATATATATACACATATACATACATACATATGTATATATATATATATATATATATATATATATATATATATATATATATATATATATATATATATATATACATACACATACACATACACATATATATATATATATATATATATGTATGTATATATATGTATGTGTATGTATATATATATATATATATATATATATATACATATACATATACATATACATATGTATGTATGTATGTATATATATATATATATATATATATATATATATATATATATATATATATATATACATACATATACAATGCATCGGTCGGTGCTTCCACTCAGGGGTTGAGATCGTATATATATATATATATATATATATATATATATATATATATATATATTCTGTGACTGGATAAGTGGAGGACCGATCTGGATCAGTGCGGCTGGGGCACAGTATACATCCATCAGCTATAACATTATGACCACTGACAGGTAAAGTGAATAATATTGATTATCACCTTATAATGGCATCCGAAAGTGGGTGGGATATATTAGGCAGCCAGTAAACATGTTGTCCCTGAAGTTGACGTGTTAAAAACAGAAAAAAATGTTAGGTTGTTGTGTATGGAGGCTGCATAGCGGCAGACTGGTCAGGGTGCCCATACTGACCCGTGTCCACAGCCAAAAGCACCTACAATGGGCTCAGGAGCATCAGAACTGGACCACGGAGCAATGGAAGAAGGTGGTCCGGTCTGATGAATCACGTTTTCTTTTACATCCTGTTGCTGGCTTGGCGTGTGCGTCACTTACCTGGGGAAGAGATGTCACCAGGATGCACTATGGGAAGAAAGCAAGCCAGCGGAGGCAGTGTGATGCTTTGGGCAACGTTCTGCTGGAAAACCTTGGCTCCTGCCAATCATGTGGATGTTACTTTGACACGTAACATCTACCTAAACATTGTTGGTGCCCAAGTACACCCCTTCATGGAAGCGTATTCCCTGATGGCAGTGGCCTCTTTCAGCAGGATAATGCGCTCCTGCCACACTACAAAAATGGGTCAAGAATGGTTTGAGAAACACAACAATGATTCTGAGGTGTTGACTTGTCCTCCCAATTCTCTAGATCTTCATCGATCGAATATCTGTGGGAAGTGCTGGAAAATAGAGACCCCCACCTCGCAATTTACAGGACTTAAAGGATCTGCTACTGACGGCTTGGTGCCAGACACCAGATACCACAGCATACCTTCCAGAGGTCTGGAGTCCATGCCTGGACGGGTCAGGGCTGTTTTGGCAGCAAAAAGGAGGACCTACCCAATATTAGGTGGGTGGTCATAAAGTTATGGCTGATCAATGTATTTCAAAGTAATTGATTCTCCTCAGAAATTGTGGGAAGGACTTTTCCCATTGTGATATACTTTTCAGCTCTTCTGTAATATGATCATACAGTACATACATACAGTTATGACATGTATGACGCTGTGACATCATGTGGCTCATAGCATTACATGTGTACAACAAAGAGAAGGAGTGGCAGGTAGGTGCACAGCATTCAGCAAAATATCAGTAATGATCACTTACCTGCACAAGCCAGTCCTGCACATGTGTAATCACTTACCTGGCCAACCAGGAAAGACAACCCCCCCCCCCCCCCCACCAGATTGGCAGCTTTTCAGGGTCTCCCTTCCCCCTCACGGCATACCTCTAGACCAGGGGTCTCAAACTCGCGGCCCTCCAGCTGTTGCGAAACTACAAGTCCTATGAGGCATTGCAAGCCTGACAGTTACAAGCATGACACCCACAGGCAGAGGCATGATGGGACTTGTAGTTTTGCAGTTTTTACTAGTTTGAGACCCCTGCTCTAGACATTACTGGACTTGATACAATGTCACATAACTGATTGACACTTTCCCAGGACCCCCTCCCCGTATTACTTGATAACTCAGTACATCAATGTACCCAATTCTGGGTCATATTACACATATCTCCCAACTTTCTGAAATGGGAATGAGGGACACCTATTAGCAAAAGTATGTAGGCATAGGACACACCCACTGCCACACCCCCTTAAAATGGAGAATTGTACCAAAAAAAAAACAAAAAAAACGATTGGTTAAACTCCCAAGTGTTTTTTTGACACTGAAGGTTAAGAAAGGACTCCCTGTAGCCGCACATGGATGCTGTCCCTAAGATGAGTGTGTAAGTGCCACCCTCAGCCAGGCCACGCTTCCAACGCGTTTCGCCCCCCCCCCTTTTTTTACTACTAGCATGCCTTTATATTGGCTTTTAGAATTTACAAATGCAGAAATTTAGAAATTGGATGAAAGGTTTAGCACTGGGAAACACTTTTTGATAGATAAGTAGTGCATTTTATATACAATTATATAAATCAGACCAAAGTGAGGGATAAATGAGGAGGAAAGAGGGACAGAGGGACATTGCTCCAAATGAGGGATAGTCCTTTAAAATCAGGGACAGTTGGGAGGTATGTATTACATATTGCCACCTTTCCATGGTCCCCAACCCCCCGGATACCTTTGCACATCCGTGTACTCGATACCATGTCATATTACAGCTGAACTCGAGCAAGACTTATATAAGTACTTGAATACACCTTCATATTAGCTTCATTCAATCCCCTGCTCTGCAGGACGCTGCAAGAGGGATGGTCAACCAACCAGGGTCTACTGCTTTGCATACTGCTTTCAATCTAACACTGGCAGCATCCTGACAGGAGGGGAGAGCTCCCAGATTGCCTGATCAGTGTGTCACTTTTTTTGCCCAAATCGGGAGGCTGAGTTGTTCCCCTGGACTAGACTGCATTCTTAAAGAGACCCTGTTACCAACTTGGAAAAAATGCAGGGAAAAATCAAGTATTTGAAATGCTTGCTTGCAGCGTTTTTCATCTTCATAAGGCCGGGTTCACGCTGCTGCGATGTCAGACATTGCATGCGATTCGCACCGCACTGCTGTGCAAATCACATGAGATGTCTGTGCGATGCGAATTCAGCCATACAGATTGTAGGGCTGAATTCGCATCGCATTCGGAACAAAATCGCAAAGGACCCTTTTTTTTTTTTGGTCCGTACCAGCATCGGATCGCACGGGTGTTCACACTCATGCCATCCGATTCCTGTCCGAAATGACAGTTTGCACTGCAGAATGCAGACCGATCTGCGGGCGTCATTAACTTTCTATTGACACCCGCAGCGGTTCGCATAGGGCAGCGTGAACTGCCGGAGCAGGGTTGCCAACCTCCCGCAGCATTTTTTACTGACAAAACATGGAAAATTTACTGGCGGAGCACTTTTTTTTTTTTTTTACTGGCAACCTGAGAAACTACAGAACGCCTAATGAAAACTAACACACTGGATATTTGAACAGTATAAACATGATATGGAAACACTGACAATACCTATAACAAAGTCATTTTGCTTGATTTACTCTTAAAAAGTTAACACAGCATGAAATCACCAGCCCCTGAAATCATAGATTTTTACAAACTGTCAGTAAATTTACTGGTGGTTGGCAACCCTGCGCCGGAGGGTGACATGCAATGCGGGAACCTGTACTGGCTTAAAGCTTTTATTTGTTTTTGCAATTGCATCAGCTGCAACGTGCCTCTAAACTTGCTAAGGAATTTGTTGAAATTAATAAACTGGCAACAGGGTTTCTTTTACTACAGTGTAGCCTGCAGGGAAGCCCAGGGCGTGGCTGTACTATTTGGATCACAAGACTAGCTGGACAAAATAAAAAATATATTGGTAGATAAAACTGGGGAGATTCCCACTCTCTTCTATATTGTGTCCCCTGCTGGCAAGATCCACTCTCTCTCTCTGTCTGTGTCCCCACTGGGGAGAGTTACCCTCTCTTCCCTTCTGTGTCCCCACTGGGGAGAGTTACCCTCTCTTCCTGTCTGTGTCCCCACTGGGGAGAGTTACCCTCTCTTCCCTTCTGTGTCCCCACTGGGGAGAGTTACCCTCTCTTCCCTTCTGTGTCCCCACTGGGGAGAGTTACCCTCTCTTCCCTTCTGTGTCCCCACTGGGGAGAGTTACCCTCTCTTCCCTTCTGTGTCCTCACTGGGGAGAGTTACCCTCTCTTCCCTTCTGTGTCCCCACTGGGGAGAGTTACCCTCTCTTCCTGTCTGTGTCCCCACTGGGGAGAGTTACCCTCTCTTCCCTTCTGTGTCCCCACTGGGGAGAGTTACCCTCTCTTCCTGTCTGTGTCCCCACTGGGGAGAGTTACCCTCTCTTCCCTTCTGTGTCCCCACTGGGGAGAGTTACCCTCTCTTCCTGTCTGTGTCCCCACTGGGGAGAGTTACCCTCTCTTCCCTTCTGTGTCCCCACTGGGGAGAGTTACCCTCTCTTCCTGTCTGTGTCCCCACTGGGGAGAGTTACCCTCTCTTCCCTTCTGTGTCCCCACTGGGGAGAGTTACCCTCTCTTCCTGTCTGTGTCCCCACTGGGGAGAGTTACCCTCTCTTCCCTTCTGTGTCCCCACTGGGGAGAGTTACCCTCTCTTCCTGTCTGTGTCCCCACTGGGGAGAGTTACCCTCTCTTCCCTTCTGTGTCCCCACTGGGGAGAGTTACCCTCTCTTCCTGTCTGTGTCCCCACTGGGGAGAGTTACCCTCTCTTCCCTTCTGTGTCCCCACTGGGGAGAGTTACCCTCTCTTCCTGTCTGTGTCCCCAATGGGGAGAGTTACCCTGTCTTCCCTTCTGTGTCCCCACTGGGGAGAGGCGTCATCTCTTCCTGTCTGTGTCCCCACTGGGGAAGGTTACCCTCTCTTCCCTTCTGTGTCCCCACTGGGGAGAGTTACCCTCTCTTCCCTTCTGTGTCCCCACTGGGGAGAGTTACCCTCTCTTCCCTTCTGTGTCCCCACTGGGGAGAGTTACCCTTTCTTCCCTTCTGTGTCCCCACTGGGGAGAGTTACCCTCTCTTCCTGTCTGTGCCCCCACTGGGGAGAGTTACCCTCTCTTCCCTTCTGTGTCCCCACTGGGGAGAGTTACCCTCTTTTCCCTTCTGTGTCCCCACTGGGGAGAGTTACCCTTTCTTCCCTTCTGTGTCCCCACTGGGGAGAGTTACCCTCTCTTCCTGTCTGTGTCCCCACTGGGGATAGTTACCCTCTCTTCCTGTCTGTGTCCCTACTGGGGAGAGTTATCCTCTCTTCCTGTCTGTGTCCCTACTGGGGAGAGTTACCCTCTCTTTCCTTCTGTGTCCCCACTGGGGAGAGTTACCCTCTCTTCCTGTCTGTGTCCCCACTGGGGAGAGTTACCCTCTCTTCCCTTCTGTGTCCCCACTGGGGAGAGTTACCCTCTCTTCCTGTCTGTGTCCCCACTGGGGAGAGTTACCCTCTCTTCTATATTGTGTCCCCGCTGGCAAGATCCACTCTCTCTTCCTGTCTGTATCCCCACTGGGCAGAATTACCCTCTCTTCCCTTCTGTGTCCCCACTGGGGAAAGGCGCCATCTCTTCCTGTCTGTGTCCCAGCTGGAGAAATTCACCCTCTCCTTCTGTCATTGTCCCCACTAGGGGGATTCAACTGACTCACCCTCTGTTCCTTTCTGTGACCCCACTGGGGAAATTCACCCTCTTATGTCATTGTCCACATTAGGGAGATTTACCCGATTCACCCTCTGTTCCTGTCTGTGTCCCCACTGGGGCGAATCATCCTCTCTTCCTGTCTGTGGCCACACTGGGGACAATCATCCTCTCTTCCTGTCTGTATTCCCGCTAGGGAAGTTCACCCTTCCTCCCCGTCTCTAACACAGAAAGCAAATAGAGAACTTCCCAAAAGGGAAATTCCCAGAAATAAAACCCTGGCAGGGGGTTCTAACCCTAGATCTTCACATTAAACTGACATTGTATCATTTCTGTGGTGGTACTTACGGTCGTTGCACTGGGGACCCGTGTAGGACGTCATGGTGCAATCGCAGGTGAATCCCTCCCACTGCTGCATGCAGACGCCTTGGTTGGCACAGGAGTTCTCCTGACAGGTGGTGGTGGGACCTGGGAAGAGGCAGGGAAGAGCAGCAGGATTAAGAACACAGAAGAAAAGGTCCATCTCCGTCCACCAAACCACCCCAATCTCCAATTCACGGCATGCAACACAGACATGTGCCAGTCATGCAGGGGGCAGAGGAGCTAGGCATGCACAGAACAGACCCTTCCCCTAGACCCAGACCTCGGGGGCGGGGTCTGTGTACCAAACCTCTGCGGAACTCCGTGACAACGGCAGCTAGAAAATAACAACGCGTTATAGACAAAACACACAGAGCACTCCAGGACCACCCCTCCTCCTCCACCCACCCACCCGACATCAGATCCACACAGCACAGGACCCAACACCCTCCCAAATCTGCATGTGCCCATCTTTATGTTTCTGAAGACTCAAATACAGCCTAAAACAAATACAGAATAAAACAAATACGAGGTAAACTATTCCCAGAATTGGAAATAACTAGCAGTAATTGAAGTTGTAGATGTACAGGACTGATAAATTGCCATTGAAATACAGAGAAAAAACGTTTTCATATATAACCAGGACTTTTTAGGCGCCAATTTGACAGATAAAAACATTACAAAATATCTAAAAAAAAAAAAAAAAAATCACTTAAAAAAGCTTGTAAATGCTCCTCCTGTGTGGTAGGGGGTCGTAGGGCCAATTTGACTATGGTTTCCAATATGGCTACCTCATATATACTCCACTGAGCCTTAAAGTGTATGTCCACTTTTGCACCCAAATAACACCCATTTTATATTTGTTATGTGTTTCACTTACCTTTTTACTTGCTACATTTTTTTTTTTCAGTTTTGTCCTGCTATGTAGGGGTTAAAGCGGACCTTCACCCTTCCCACTAACTTTTCTCATCTCAACGCTCCCCCCTCCTCTCCCAGGATCCGACCGTTTTCAAGTAACCCTCCTCTACACCCCAGCAGTCTTTGGGTCACTCTACTGTGCATGTGCAGCGAAGCTTTATCAAGATTTGATAATGCCCCTCAGCACACAGGGACCAGCTGCAAGAACCTGGAAGATACAGCCGGCCCCCGATGACGTCAGATGAAGGTGGCAGGGGAAAAGTGTCGGATCACCTTTGGGATATCCACTTTTCAAGTAAGTTTTGTTTACAAAGTTTTGCATTTCAATATTTTTATTGAAGTTTTTCACAAGAAAGAATACAAAAGTTTTGACAACGAATGCGTATCTTCCGCAATCTAAAATACGTACTGAATGGGTAAAAAGTCCAAACATTTTTAAATATAAAAGAACATATAAAAAGGGCGTTCTTCCAAATAACAATCTTCACAGTCAGTATAGATTGTACTGTCAGTGTGGGGTGACCCCAAAACCTTTTTCAAGACTCTAAATAATGCATTTACAAGGCACATCCCAGGCTCGTTTTAGATTAAAGGACAGAGCAACTACATATATTTACGAAATTTTGAGTCATTTTTTTTCCTTTCTATACTAACTAAAAAAAAAAGTGGGTTATTAATACCAACAAAAGAAAGCTTTTACTGTAAAAAAGAAGATGTAACTCATTTGTGTAGATCAGGGATATGCAATTAGTGGACCTCCAGCTGTTGTAGAACTACAAGTCCCATGAGGCATAGCAAGACTCTGACAGCCACAAGCATTACACCCAGAGGCAGAGGCATGATGGGACTTGTAGTTTTGCAACAGCTGGAGGTCCGCTAATTGCATATCCCTGGTGTAGAGTGTTGCCTGACCAAGTAATCATCAATCAAACTATCAGCACTGAAAACTGGCCTGTGGTTACAAAGTGGGAACTTGCCTGTGTTTACTATACATTTATCTATATATTAGTTGGGCAATTGACTCTGTATGTGTCCCCTGGGATCTCGCTCTGAATGGCAGTATTGCCTATCATATGGTTGGTTAATTGCTCCATAGATAAGACTCCTCCCATGTCTCCTGATGAAGTAGATCATTGACTGGAGAAATGCGGTGGGTATTATTCCTACCTTGCAGGAATAGGCTTCGACTGAAGGGAGATCGGAATTGTATAGAAATTAAAGTTGGCAAATCAGTAATGGGGGGGGGGGGGTCTGGGGAGGTCTAAGGTTAATATATGGGGGGTATCTATGTAATATGTATGATGAGAATAAATCTGTATTGCTATGTATCATTTAAAGGAATAATAAAGGCACAAGGTTTTTTTTATCTTAATGCATTCTATGCATTAAGATTGAAAACCTTGTGTGTGTAGCAGCCTCCCCGGCACTTACCTGAGCCCCATCTCTCTCCACGAGTGCCTCAGCTGTTCAGGACACTCCTCCTGATTGGCTGAGACACAGCAGCAGCGCCATTGGCTCCCGCAGCTGTCAAAGTCAGTCAGCCAAACAGGGGAGAGAGGGGGTGGGGCTGGATCGGGTCTTTATGGATACACGGAGCTCTGACTCGGGTGCCTCCATAGGAAGATGCTGGCTGTGGGGGCACTCGATAGGAGGGAGGGGCCAGGAGCACCAAAGAGGGACCCGAGAAGAGGAGGATCCGGGCTGCTCTGTGCAAAACCAACTGCACATGGGAGGTAAGTATAACATGTTTGTTATTTATTTATTTTTTTAAACGCATCTTTACAATGTCTTTTTGTGATTTTTAAAATCTTTGATATTTTAGGGCCTTATGCACACAGCGATTAAAAATTCAGCGTTTAAATGTGTTTGACACTTTTTTTTTTTCCTGTAAATGCACTTCTATGGGGTGAATTTATTAAAGACAAATAATTTTTGCACTCATTTTTTCCCAGAGCTTAGTAAATGTGGTAAAGCTGATTGTCATCATCCAATCACGTGCAATCAAAAAATGCTGTTTTTTTATTTTTCTTGCACCTTATTGGGTATTTTTTGCAAAGTGAAGCTTCACCACATTAATTAGAACAAGCACATTGGGTTCGTGTGAAACGCGTCTACCTTTTATCCCATTGTGTCCTGTTTACTTCTGGCATATGTGAACAAAGGATCTCATTTCATTCATGCTCCTGGTGGTGTGCGGCTGATTCTCTTCTATACAATTATTAACCACTTCAGGTCCGCCCCATATTAGTTTTACTGTTACAAGGGGGCACCTGTGTGTGTGTGTATATATATATATATATATATATATATATATATAAATATGTGATCTGGCTCTTCCGAGTAGGGGGCATGCATGCGCGCCGCTGATGGCTCGCTCCTGCTGTGATTACGCACACTGTGGAAGCCCCTATAGTAAAAGCACCTCCCACAGTACACTAAAACACTGGCTAGGCACACAGTTAACCCTTTGATCGCCCCTGATGTTAACCCCTTCCCAACCAGTGTCATTAGTACAGTGACAGTGCTTATGTTTTAGCACTGATCACTATTGTCACTGGTTCCCAAACAGTGTCAAAAGTGTCAGTTAGTGTCAGATTGCCCGCCGCAATATCGCAGTCCCGTTATAAAGTCGCTGATCGCCGCCATTACTAGTATTAAAAAAAAAAAAAAAATATCCCATAGTTTGTAGACGCTATAACTTTTGCGCAAACCAATCAATATACACTTATTGGGATTTGGTTACCAAAAATATGGAGCGGAATACATACTGGCCTAAATTTATGAAGAAATTAGATTTTTTACATTTTTTTTATTGGATATGTTTTATAGCAGAAAGTAAAAAACTAATATATATATATATATATATATATATATATATATATATATATACACACATATATATATATATACATATATATATATATATATATATATATATATATATATATATATATATATATATACACACATATATATATATATATATATATATATATATATATATATATATATATATATATTAATTTAATTTGTAAATTTTTTTTGTTTATAGCGCAAAAAAAAAAAAAGCGCAAAGGTGATCAAATACCACCATAAGAAAGTTCTATTTGTGGGGAAAAAGGACATCAATTTTATTTGGGTGCAGCGTCACATGAACTCGCAATTGTCAGTTAAAGTAATGCAGTGACGTATCGCAAAAAATGGCCTGGTCATAAAAGGGGGGAGGGGTAAACCTTCCAGAGGTCAAGTGGTTAAAGGAAAATAAGTGCAACTGTGCTTGCAAAGTGCACAGTCTATTTGACTCGGTAAATCCATCCCTTTAAGGTGGATATACTAAAGGAAAATAGACTGTGCACTTGCCCTCTGCTAGGGCGGTCGCTCCAGAGCTTAGTAAATGAAGGGGAGCTCTGCTGATTTCCATCATCCAATCATGTGCAAGCAAAAATGCTGTTTTTTGTTTCCCTTGCATGTGATTGGGTATTCATTGTAAAGTGAACCTTTACCTCATTTATTAAGCTCTTGTGTAACTGCACTTGCAAAGTCCACAGTCTAGTTGCCTTTAGTAAATATCCATGCACACATAGGTGTTTAGAGGCGTAATAGGAAAAGAGCATTTACAGGCAGAAAAAAAAAAAAAAACATCAATAGTGCATTCAGGAGCTTTTTGGGCAGAAAAACATATTTGATGCTGCTAAACATGTGTAAACGCATCCAAACGCACATAGCTCTAGAGGCACTTAGGGCTAGAGTGGTCATTTCAATGGCCAAAAAAAAAAAGTATAATCTTGCCAATGGAATCGCTCAAACACTTGACGCACCTAAACACATATGCAATATGAGGCTAAGCGTTTTTCAAGCTGCTTTTTCCTGCCAGGTATAAAAAGCTTTTGAAGGAAAATTTCAAACGTCCTTCGTGGATGAGCCCCTATATGACTTATCTGTAAACATGGCGCCTGAAAAGACTCAATTTATATATTTATTGACACAACTCATTGTAAAGGAAGTAATTCCCGACACGTGCCAGAAATGTAACTGTCACATTGGTTATTCTCTCAACCAAACTGTCAAAGCATCCAATGGCTGGTTTCATAACTGATCACATGTGCAGCATCATGGCAGTTGAGGATTAAACAGAGGCCAAGATGGCAGCTTCCTTGGCTGAAAACGATAGGGGGGGGGGGGGGGTTAGTTCTACTTTAAAAGATTTGTTTAAAAACATTTGGAGAAAACAATTGTGGCTGGTGTCACAGGGGAGACCTGGACGCCGGTGACAAATCGTCACAGCATCAGGATCGCTAAGACACTGCCTGGCGATTCCTATGGAATTGCTCCCTCACTAGCTGAGCCAATGAAATGTTGCTCCCGGTTCCAGTGACTGAGATTCTGCGACATTCGGGGGCCAGCGAGGGAGTGAATCCATATGGAAGGCTCTGCCATGAGTCTCTGCTGCTGGCGGTGTGTCGGTCGTTGGAGAGATTAAACTTGGTAAACACGGAAGACGCTATACAAAGGTTTTTTTCAGCAGGAACGCGGGGGAACGCAGTTCCGGCACCTTCATCACTGAATGTAAATTATGCCAAGGAATGCTGAGATGTGCTGGAGGGTCTTTTGATGCTGGCTGCTCTATTGTTGCTGGGGGGGGGGGGGTCCTTCATTGTTGGGGAGGTCTATTGCTGTTGGTGGGGGGAGATCTTTTGTTTCTGGGGGGTTAATTGTTGATGGGGGAGATCTACTGTTGAGGGAGAGGGTCTATTATTGCTGGCTGCTGGAGATTCTATTGATACTCTGGATATTGGGAGATCTATTGTTCCTGGGGTGGATCTATTGTTGACAGGGGTATTTTGGTATTTTGATGTGTGGGATCTATTTTGCTGGGCTATATTTTTTAGCTGGCAGGGATCTATTTTTGCTGGGGAAATCTATTGCTGATAAGTGAATCTATTGTTGCCAGGAGATATATTGTTGTTGAGTGCATACATTTTTGCTGCAGGGATCTGTTGTTGCTGGGGAGAATCTATTGTTGCTGGGGAGGTCTATTGTTGCTGAGGGGGTCTATTGTTGCTGAGGGGGTCTATTGTTGCTGAGGGGGTCTATTGTTGCTGAGGGGGTCTATTGTTGCTGAGGGAGTCTATTGTGGTTTGGGTGGATCTATTGCCAATAGGGGTATTCTAAATTGTGTGGGATCTATTGTTGCTGGGAGGATATTTTGTTGCTGGGAGAGATCTGTTGTTGCTGGGGAAATCTATTGCTGATGAGTGAATCTATTGTTGCCAGGAGGAATCTATTGTTGCTGGGGAGATATATTGTTGCTGAGTGGATCTAATGTTGCTGTGGGCATCTATTGTTGCTGGGGAGGTCTATTGTAGCTGAGGGGGTCTATTGTTGCTAGGGAGATATATTGTTGTAGAGTGTATCGATTGTTGTTGCTGGGGAGGTCTATTGTTGCTGTGGGGGTCTATTGTTGCTGGGGGAGTCTATTGTTGCTGGGGGAGTCTATTGTTGCTGGGGTATCTATTGTTGCTGGGGGAGCCTATTGTTGCTGGGGGAGTCTATTGTTGCTGAGACGGGTCTATTGTTGCTGGGGGAGTCTATTGTTGCTGGGGGAGCCTATTGTTGGGGGGGGAGCCTATTGTTGCTGGGGGAGTCTATTGTTGCTGAGACGGGTCTATTGTTGCTGGGGGAGTCTACTGTTGCTGAGGGGTTCTATTGTTGCTGGGGAGGTCTATTGTTGCTGAGGGGGTCTTATGTTGCTGGGGGAGTCTATTGTTGCTGAGGGGGTCTTATGTTGCTGGGGGAGTCTATTGTTGCTGGGGGAGCCTATTGTTGCTGGGGGGAGTCTATTGTTGCTGGGGGGAGTCTATTGTTGCTTGGGGGAGTCTATTGTTGCTTGGGGGAGTCTATTGTTGCTTGGGGGAGTCTATTGTTGTTGGGGGGAGTCTATTGTTGCTGGGGAGGTCTATTGTTGCTGGGGAGGTCTATTGTTGCTGGTGGAGTCTATTGTTGCTGGGACAGGTCTATTGTTGCTGGGATGGGTCTATTCTTGCTGGCTGCAGGGGACCTATTTTACTGCCTTTTCATACAAACCAGAAATGATACTTGGTTCTGTATTCTCTAGGTAGGGGGGGGGGGTTGAACCAGGAAATGGTCCTCAGAGGTGGGTAGGGGGCGGAGACAAGGAGTGGCTCAAAAAGGGGGAGTATCTGTACCTACTGTTTGAAAAAAAAAAGCCCTGGCTAGACAGGAAATAGGACTCCGCCTCCTTCTGTGATGCAAAACAGGTTTCAAAAGAAGAATAGAGAGCCTGAATTTGTTGGTCTTCTGAAAATGCCAATTTCCCGGCCATCTCTGGTGTCAGTGGTTTGAGCCTCTCACCGGGAACAAGTCAGAATTTCTTTTCTGTAAATCTAATCCCAGACTGACCCAATTAGATTGACTTGCCAGCCAGGGAACTGTAATGTTGAGATAGGGGGGACAGCAATGACTCCCTCTTGAAAATCTTGTTCCCCCCATGAGGTCCTCCAGGGAAGTTCTGTTGTTCTCCTCCCACTGGGGACCCTCTGGGGTTGTTCTGGGGCCTCTTCTTACTTCAGTCTCATGGTGAAGTAGATTGTGGACACATCTACGTAAATCATGGATCGTGTCTACCCTGTTATTCGGTGGTGCGATACCAATCACTCAGCATTTCATAGCCATTAGACCTTTTCCAGAGGTGGGTACAATGTTTAATACTCAGGAAAAGATTAGAATGTAAATAAAGAAGGTTTGTCGTGGTGTCGTCATGTCCGCCATCCTTGTGGGAGGGGGTAAAGGGTCCCCACCTGTGAGGGACCCACATAAAGATTAGAATGTAAATGAAGAAGGTTTGTCGTGGTGTCGTCATGTCCGCCATCCTTGGGGGAGGGGTTAAAGGGTCCCCGCCTGTGAGGGACCCACATAAGTCACATGTACCATATTATGATTCCCATTGTATAAAGAAGTCAGCAAGAGTGGGGAGCTTTAGATGGAAGCACAGCGAGCAGGTGCACCGGTTTGGAGGGAGGGGATGCCATTCGTTGGGAAGGTGGCAGATTCATCATCACTGACCTCCTGTCATATGTCCCCTCCCCAGCCATGTCACAGATTCATCACACAGAAACATTTTTATCCCACAGGGAGATGCAAACACCCTCATTGGCTGGCCAGGCCCCCCAGATCCCTCCCACGATCCCTCCCCAGCTCCCCACAATTCAGCCATTGTGCATCATGCTGTATTAGATGAGACAAGGTGCCAGGCACACGATGTACACAGGAAGGCATGCAGAGGGACATCGTTGGGTCATGGTCAGTACTGCCTCGTGTCCCCAATCCCAGGAACCAATCATCGCCGTCCACACCTGGAGGAATCCAAGATCCCAAAACTAAAGAGGGGCACTCCACCCATAACAGACATTGAAGTTTGGTGTAGATCCCGCTGGTTAAAAAAAAACCCCTTGCAGACCTGGCAGCGTCTTCTCCTCCCCACTCGCCTGCAATGGATTTTATGTCGGTGTTTGGAAAATGCAGCAAGAGGACTACGACCTCCTAACTTGCATTCACAATGGTGGGGGCGGAGTCTAAACCTCCATGTTGTAGGTGGAGTTCTTGTGAGGATCCTGCTTTAATATTCCATTGTTAGAACATTGCAAGCCCCTGTTTCGTCACATATGGCGACCCATCAGATTTGGCTACCTTCTGGAGTGTGCATGCGCGATGCCGCTAAAAGTGACAAAAACACTTTTAACACTTTTTATTTTTTTTAAAGACTTAAAAAAAGTGTTAAAAGTGACAAAAAAAGTGTTGGAACGCATATGGCGGAGTCGCGCATGCGCACCCCAGCGGGTAGCCAAATGTGATGGGTCGCCATATGTGACGAAACACCCCCAATGAAAGCCATTAACTAAGCCATTATCTTTTATCACTGCAAATATTGATAAATACAGCTTAGTACATAGAGCCTTTTTATCATTTTGCTTTGTCTTACATAAAACTTTCACTTAAAATATATTTTACCTTTATTGCTGAAATTTTAAAGATATTTAAAATTAATTTAAAAAAAATTGATATATATATATAGATCAATGTGATTTTTTTATATTATATATTTATTTATATTTATATTCTAAATTATGATTTTATTGCTGAAAACAGAGATCATCACAGCCTAGTAAATACAGCCTTTTATAATCATTTGTTTTGCTTTAAATTACATTTTTCATTTAAAATATATTTTCAAATTTAATTTCATTGCTGAGATTTTAAACATAAAACATTAAATTAAATTTAACATAACATTAAATGAATTTTATGAAAGTAAAAATAGTCTGTGTGTACCTATATATAATCAATTTGTTTTTCTTTAAAAAACATTTTTTATTTAAAATATATTTTCAAATTTAATTTAATTGCCGAGATTTTAAACATAAAACATTAAATTAAATTTATAAAAGAAAAAAATAGTCTGTGTGTACATATATATATAATAATTTTGTTTAAAAAAAAATTTCATTTAAAATATATTTTAAAATTTAATTTCATTGCTGAAATTTTAAACTTAACATTAAATTAATTTTATAAAAGTAAAAATAGTCTGTGTATATATATATATATATATATATATATATATATATATATATATATATATATATATATATATAAATAAATCATTTTGTTTAAAAAAAAAATTAATTTAAAATATATTTTCAAATATAATTTAATATAATTTATTCGCTGAAATTTTAAAACATAACATTAAATTAATTTTATAAAAGTAAAAATAGCCAAAATAGTCTATGTATATATGTGTGTGTATATATATATATGAATATGACATTTTAAATATATTTTCTATTTACAATAATGTTTTATATCAATTAAAAAAAAAAATATCGATATGACATTTTAAATATATTTCAAACTTTACTGTTAAAAATAACAATCATCACAGATTAATGAGTAGAGGCTTTTTACCATTTTGCTCTTCTTTACATAAACATTTTTTCACTTAAAATATATTTAAAATATTCATTTCATTGCTAAAATGTTAAATAAGTTCATAAAAAAATATCGTAAAATATCAATATGAAATTTTAGGTATGTTATATTTCTTTGTTAAAAATGACAATCATCACAGCTTTGTGAAGAGAGCCTTTTAACAACATTTATTTTTTCTTTACATAAACATCTTTCACCTAAAACACATTTTTAAATGAATTGCAATTAATGTTTTTTTATGGAATGCGACATGTGCATAAAAAATGGGAAAATATCATTTTGCAATATCTTGCATGGATGCCACAATTTGTGTGCCATGCAATTGAAGTTATTGTATATATTCTATGTGCATAGAATAGTGCGCCAAACAGTAGGTAGTGCAGTACTAGTAGTTAGTCCTGCATATAATACAATCTAATATGTCATTTTTTACTTTGTGTCCCTTTATTATAATGTACTTTTGTTTATAATGATCCTGCACCGCAAGCCCCCCCCCCCCCCCCCCCGCAGTACTGACCATTCCCCACATAAACAGCAGCCAAACTAGCAGCCAGAGCAGCCCACCGTCCCATGCCAGAGACAATGGCACCCCCTGGCTGCTGTGTGACTGTATTACAAAGGATGAAGCAGGTTAGAAGATGGCAGACTACCTTGTAGATTAGCTTTGGTCAAAGCATCTTTGTTAGCCAAGGAACAAAAACAAAGCAGATGTTAGTACAGCAGTGATTTACGAGGTACCCCTAAACCTCATGCCCCACACGCCCCTCAACAACCATTAGCAGATGGCAGAGCAGCCAGCGAGTCCTGCGCACAAGCAAAGCTCACAGTGCAACAAGCGAGCTGCCCTTAAAGAGGAGGAATGTCGGCACCCCGAAAACCTAGAACCGTCACCTCGTCGCCTGGATCATAGGAGCCCCGGGGAGTATAGAAACACACAGATACATTTTATAGTTTGCATTGCTACATCTGCTTCCCGAGCTGGGACATTGTACAACCAGAAAAGAACATTCCACCCCTTTCCAGGGTGTCACAGTACAGAAAGATTACCCTTACTGCCAGTTACCTGAACCCACTAGTCATTCTGCATTAAGCGCTTTCAGGGCTGCCAACACTTTAATTCATGGCTCCTCTTGGCTTTGTGTATGTAAGCTCAGTGGGCAGAGTAACTATATACCCAATGGTGATGTGCTGGAATTATTTAGAACCTTTTCCATTGTGAACACTACTAACCAACTGAAAGTGCAACTCCAGCTCAAACCTTTTTTTATCAGATTTGGATGGAGTGCAAAAGGGCTGGAACATCTCTCAGACTTCAGTTTTTGTAGGTGTTCCCATTAGGGAGATTTTCCCACTTCCTGTCCTGGGGATAAAGACACAAAGACACGTAATCCCAACAGAAATATAGGGGAAATCTTCCAGTGGGGTCACCTGATCATAGGTAGGATTTCCTCACTGCCGGTTGTTTTTTGTGCGACAAAGAAGAAAGAAATCTCCCTAACAGGAACAGCAATAAAAACCTAACAACCCTATCACCACTCCATCTATAAAAAGAAAAGCAATTTTCTGAATGTCCATTTTAATAAAATAAACTGGATACACAGAAAAGGGAAAAAAGCCGATAGTCATTGGTGGATACAAAATAACATTTTTAGGGACGTTTCTTAAAAAGTTGGCCATGGTTTTGTGAGCCTAACCATGGGATTCTAGAAGACATCTACCCCGTCTCCCCGCCCACACCCTGAGCTCTATAAATGTTCAAGGCCATCTTTATTGTAATAATCCACCCGCCTTGTACAAACCTTCCTGCAACTATGTCTAAAAATGTGCCTTTTCCTTCTATCCACTGTGTGGTCACCTCGGTAGTCCTAATTTTATGTAGAGACCAAATGGAGTCCATTAAGGGTAAAGTGTCTGGGAACCAAAAAAGTTCAATTCCAAAAGGCAGTACGGGGGAAAACAGCTTGGGTACAAAATAACCAGCCAAGTATTCTCTGGACTACCTGGATTTACACATTGACAACCACATTCTACAGCAGCCTTCAATATAACCCCAGACAGAGGACTTCAGATATTCTGGAAGCTGGGAGAACCAGTAAGAGGAACCCAAAAAATAGTGGAATGAGGTAGATTGATGAGAATGAGACATTTTGGGAAGAAGTGAGATGTCAGTGAGTGAGGATTGCTGATCCATCGCTGGTTTACCACTGCAGTACTCAGCACCAACCAATACCCCTATTAAATTTGGAGGTGGGCACCAATGATTTGAATCACTCATCAGCATCTTAAATCTCTCAATGACTCCAGTGTTAAGATTTTCCTGTAATAACTTGTGTCTCTGCTCCTCCCATAATGGTAAGATTTCCCCACAATAATTTAAGTCTCTGCCTCTTTCACATAAGCGATATTTCTCACAGTAGTCTATGCCTCCATCCCTTCCCACAACACCCTCCCGACCCTCCCATTGTTAGGACTGGGATCTGAACACACAAACTCTGCTGCAACCGACAACGACTCTTCTTGCTGAGCAACCTGAGATACTGGACAGCATCCTGTCTGATACCTTGGATACTCTTGCCTTGTACCTAGTTCTTGGTGAACCTTGAACTCCTTGCTCCTCTCATAAACTTCCTATTTAAGCCATGCCTTTACTTATCCTGTTTGTCAGATGATTGTGCTCTCTCTAGCTGATATCTCTTGCTCCTTGCAAACCTGCAGCCGTCTTTATCTCCACTACCACTCGTTATCGAACTTTAGCTTGTTCCTAGACTACGCTTCTGCTTGATCCCAACCTAAAACTATACGCTATTGACCTTTGGCTTGTTCCTCAACTATACTTCTGCTTGATCCATACCTGCAACTACTTGTTCCCAAACTTTGATTTTGCTTACTGACTCTGCTTCTGTTTGATCCCTATCTGCTATCTCTGCTACTGGACCCTGGCTTGTTCACCTCCTGGTGGGGCTATCCTGAGGACTGTGACCTTCTACTTTTCGCTATTGACCTTTGGCTTGTTCCTCAACTATACTTCTGCTTGATCCCAACCTGCAACTACTTGTTCCCAACCTTTGGTTTTGTTTACTGACTATGCTTCTGTTTGATCCCTATCTGCTATCTCTGCTACTGGACCCAGGCTTGTTCACCTCCTGGTGGGGCTATCCTGAGGACTCTGACCTTCTACTAAAATGCAGTAAAACCCATCTCCATCATCAGGAGCTCTGGTGAGTACTGCCAGAGTGACCTGCTTGTGTACCCCTTCCAGCTGGTCAATGGGAGCCTCCTACTGCTATAGTTGGGTCTTCGACACTGATAGTGACACTTATGTTAGATTTTCCTGTAGTTGTCGGTGTCTCTGCCCCTCCCACAATTGTATTTCCCTGCAGTAGTTAGTATCTCTACCCCTCCCACAATGGCAACATTTCCCTGCAGTCGTTTGTATCTCTGCCCCTCCCTCAGTGGTGAGATTCCCCTGCATAGCTAGATTCCCTAATTTCCTTTGATCCTACAATATGAAGAATCTATGTGGGAGATGACACCACTATTTGGCTGTGCAATGGTTTCAGCCTTTAGGCAGAAATGAAATTTCCGGTGAGAGGTCTCGTCATTGGAGTAAACATGAGATATAAGAAGCTGACATGGGATTCCGCTTCTCCAGCAAAGCGTCAGTCTCGGGTGGTGTCAAAAGGCAAAATAAAGAAAATGATTGTAAAATTGTGTGCAGATTACAAAATATATCGGAAAGTGCGGGAAAAAAAAGTATTCAGCGGGGCAAAAATAAAAAAAATCATTCAACAAATCAGCATTTATTGTATTGGCAGTGAAGGCGGTACAGGGTAGCTAGGTATAAGTCACATGACTGTTGACGGAAACATTAACACTGTGCTGCAAATGATCTGAATTGAAAATATTTCACAGTATTTGCCACAAAGTCTTCACATTCTTATCTGGCTCACTTTGGGCACCATAAAGAAAATTGGCATGTCGTGCAAACATTATATAAAATGTGGACATGGGCACACCTCTCATATCTGATTTGGCCTCTTCTATAGGCAATATGTGCCAAACAACCCACATTTTCACAGTAAAAGAAAATGAAAATGGCTCCAGTCCATTTCTAATTCAAGAATTTTCAGGATTTTATTTCCGAACTGGCTGGCAATTTTAGCATAAAAACAAAAATATGTAGAAAAATAAAGATACTCCATGAACTCTGTTCTATTTGAGAATGTTGTCAGGAAATCAGGAGGGTCAGTGGCTGTCAGGGTGTTTCCGATTGGTCAGGACTTAGAGGATGGTGGAGCAGTTCACCGTGATGGAGGAAGATAAGGGTGAAAAGGGCCGTGGTGAGGATCAGAGTGAAGAAATATGATGGGGTGGAGGTGCAGGACAGGGATGCGGATGGGAATGTGATGGAGGCGTCAAGGGATGAATTGAGGGTTTCCAAGTAACTAGCGTTGCTCCTGATGTAGATGGAAGGGTAATAATGTGGTTCTGTACCTTCACATCCACGTTCGCTCTGCCCACTGCGGTGCAAAGCATCATTGATCAAGTCTGGGAGGCGTCCGTTGAGGTCCACAGAGGCCAAGCAGCCTTGGAAGCCTTCCCGAGAGGCCACCAGTTTCGGCAGGTTGCTGTACATGTTCTGAGGCAAACCAGCAATGTACAGGTCACCTGGAAGGAACATAGACATTAAGAAAAAACTTTCTGGAAAACAGTTACAACATTATGCTATGCACCTTAGTTTTTTCATACTAACGATGAAGATTAAAGCTCATTTTCCAGCAACTCAACAAATTTGCAGCAGGGGAAGACATGGACACCTAATATAACACTTCTATCATTTTAGGAAAACTAGAAATAGAATAAAGACACAACCAGATTTTACTGTGGGTGGAAGGTAGTGCAGAATCAGACAGACTAACTGGAGTACCCAAGCTTGTGACTCCAATCTTTGCATCTCAATGGAATGTCAATGATGCAGCTTCTAAGCCCAGGTTACCACACACAAAACTGAAAAACCCAGATCTGACCAATATATATATATATATATATATATATATATATATATATATATATATATATATATATATATATATATATATATATATATATATATATATATATATATTAGACATATATATGCAAAAGGGAGTTGGGACTTTGAAATGAAGCGGTTGGAATGCAGAGGATTTAGAAAATATAAATTTAATAATCATAGTAGATATAGTACAGGGATTTCATACATATACACACATATATAATTAGTACAAAAATGAAGCATATAGGTGGAAAAATACATGCAATGGATATATAATCATGCTAGGTAGATGGTAGTTGGAGTATTATTGGTACAGGTTGGTACCTATTATTAGTACTATCATTACTATGCGATTAGAATTCCAGCTACCGGGCATGCCACAGTTGGCACCCTAGGCCATTGTTGTCCTGTACCAATAATACTCCAACTACCATCTACCTAGCATGATTATATATCCATTGCATGTATTTTTCCACCTATATGCTTCATTTTTGTACTAATTATATATGTGTGTATATGTATGAAATCCCTGTACTATATCTACTATGATTATTAAATTTATATTTTCTAAACCCTCCGCATTCCAACCGCTTCATTTTAAAGTCCCAACTCCCTTTTGCATATACCTGATACCGGGATGGAGGCGACGAGTGCGCCTCATTTAAAGTCCCAAACTCCCCTCTTTATTCATATATATTATACATATATATATACATATACATTTTATTTTTTTTTTGTGAAGAGGTCAAACCTAGATGACAAAAGAGACTTCTGATTTCTAATAGTCTGTTAATTGTTTAGGAGGAAACCAATTCCCAGCACCTTTCGGGGACTGCTTCCTTTATCAGGGCTGGTTATGGAGTAGGATTTGTATGAGAATTGTATCTCATCTCATTAGATCATGTAGTGAGTATGCTGTGAATATTTTGAGCAGGCTGCAGACATGCTGGAAAGGGAAAACAAATTTAAATGCAGACAAGGTACTAGATATGAATTTTTGGTAAAGCAGTCAGATCATAACAGGGCACAGTGACTGCAGGGAGGTTGTTTTTTTAAAAAAAAATTATACTTTATTATTATCTATTTTAAAAGAATAATACTTATTGATTTAGCATTATTAGTGCATCTGTATCTTTAGTATTTTTTTGTTGATTTTTTCTCAATACTTAATAATTTTTTGACTCTATGTTGTTATTTAATCTGTATTTTTAGCAGTTTTATTAGTCCCAATACATAATATAAACATCATGTTTATTATTTTTCAAGAAAAGATTTCACAATCAGGTTTAAGTTTTTTTTAAATGCCATCCATATAAAAAAATGGTTATGATTTTTATGTATGTAGGCGTTGATACTTTGTAATATTGTTCGGACCAATAAAGGATTGTATATACTATTTAATTATGTAGCCATATTTTTATAGGGTCTTTTGGTGCCTTGGTGAACTAATAAAATTTGTTCAAAAATTCTGGACCACTGGACACGTTTATTATTTTCAAGGAAAGATTTTATGATTAGCATGATTTTCATATTTTTTAAATGTAGTCCATTGAGGAAGTGGGGCGTTCGTTTGGCCCCCAAAACACGCTAAAAATTTTAGGTTATCATGTTGTGAACATATATCATTATTAGAAGAGTTTGGATTCTCTGACCTTATGTTTGACACTCTCCTTAGACTGCTTTTACGTGGAAATTGAAATTAGGCTCGCAATGTAAGGATCACAAGCAGAATCGAGGAGCAGACTTATGCCCTGTACACACGGTCGGATTTTCCAACGGAAAATGTGTGATAGGACCTTGTTGTCGGAAATTCCCACCGTCTGTAGGCTCCATCACACATTTTCCATCAGAATTTCCGACATACAAAGTTTGAGAGCAGGCTATAAAATTTTCTGACAACAAAATCCGTTGTCGGAAATTCTGATCGTGTGTACACAAATCCGACGCACAAAGTGCCGCTCATGCTCAGAATAAATTAAGAGACGAAAGCTATTGGCTACTGCCCCGTTTATAGTCCCGACGTACGTGTTTTATGTCACTGCGTTTAGAACGATCGGATTGTCCGACAACTTTGTGTGACCGTGTGTATGCAAGACAAGTTTGAGCCAACATCCGTCGGAAATAATCCATGGATTTTGTTGTCGGAATGTCCGATCAATCTCCGACCGTGTGTACGGGGCATAAGGCCAGCCATAGGTGGTTCGAAGATGGTTGGAACTGTGTATGGGCAGACTGGATGTACCAAGTTGATCTATCCAATCCAGCCTGCCGGATTTACTTGCAATTATCGCTAGCAGCTGCTATAGCTGCTAGCAATAATCAGTCTTCTCCCTACGAGGACGGCAGGAGGGATTCCCCTGTCGGCACTGACTGTGTTGATAGGGGAGTCTTGAAACCGAAATAAATTTGCACATCTATAGCCTGCCTAAGAAGCCTTTCTTTTTGCTATTTCTTCATTTGGAAGTGATTATAGGTCAACATTACAGGGACAGTAAGTGGAGTTAACATCAGAACAAAGGCCTTTGCTTCAAGATTTGGGTTACGTTCTAACTCTCCAAAGGCACATCAGAATTCTCACCCAGAAAACACACAGGATGGAGACCTTCCAGCTCCACCAACAATGCCACAATTTAGTTCACTAATTAATGTAATTTAAATCACAACCCAGCTTGCCCTAGGTGCAATGAGGACACTTTCTTTCATTTATTATGGTCCTGCCCTGTCATAATAGGATACTGGACCCAGATGGTCAGGTTTGTTCATGATAGCATGGGTTCTCCACTTACTCTTTTGCCCCAAACAATGTATACTGGGCCTCCTTCCCACCTCAGAAGAGGATACACACCTCCATATTTTCCTCCATAAAACACTCTTTACAGCTAGATTGCTAATTGCACGGGTATGGCTTAGGGAGTCCCCACCAATCTTTCAGAGCTGGACTGCAGCTGTTAACATGAACTTACCTTACAAAAAAGTGTTGTACATCCACAGAGGTGCCCTACCAAATACCATCTGTGATCTGGAACAGGTGGTTGGGAAAGCGCCTCTACATTCATCAAAGATGAACCAGCTGTTCGATTTGGTACTAGGTTAAAGACACCACAATCCACTTGAAGTGGGGGGTTTTTCACCTTATTTTTATTATGTTTTGTAGACTGATGTACAAAATGTTTTCTAACCGATTATTGTACAGCTTCACATGATGAATGTGGGTAATGCTACACTCTACTTGGTATATCTGTCCAGTGTGTATCGAACATGTTATTGCACCTTGTTCAGTTTTGGTGCTAAACGGACCATCGTATTTTCATTTTTTTTTTTCTTTTAATAAAGAATTTTTTCTTTGTCTAAACATTTAATATAAATGCTTTATATTAAGATGTTATATCCCTTCTTCACTCCAAAACAAAAAAATGGCTGTAGTTGAGCTTTAATTCTTTAGCACCTTGCATGCCAATTCAGATGACTGTGTGTACATTATAAGATGCTTCACGGCTAATATAACAAAATGAGAACCAGAGCTGTGACATTGCCCATAATTCTTTATTACTTGTACTACAAGCTCCGGTTATCTCTTACCTTTTAGATCAAGGTTTTTAGCTCCATTTATGACCTGTGTGACGGACTTGGCATCCACCTTCAGTGTGTGCGTATTACTGTTGTCTCGGGTAATTACCACATGATGCCACTGATTGTCATTCAGTGACCGGTCGCTGTTCCCCTTGATGATGTTAGCGCCATTTCCAAGATCAAACACATAGTGGATGTACCTGAGGAGAGATGAAACATATGAGTTCTCATTTCTGCTGGATCCCCAACCCTACAGATTTCCCATCTCTGCCGGACTCCCAAGCCTACAGATTTCCCATCTTTGCCGGACCCCCAAGCCTACAGATTTCCCATCTCTGCCGGACCCCCAAGCCTACAGATTTCCCATCTCTGCCGGACCCCCAAGCCTACAGAGTTTCCATCTCTGCCGGACCCCCAAGCCTACAGATTTCCCATCTCTGCCGGACCCCCAAGCCTACAGGAGTTTCCACCGCTGCTGGACCTCTAATTCTTCAGAATTCCCACCTCTGCCAGACTCTTAAGCCCTTAAAGTTCCCACCTCTGTGAATCCCAACGCTAAATAATTTTTAGTTCTGCCAGACCTCCAACCCTACAGAGTTCCCATTTCTGCTGGACCACTAATTCTTCAGAGTTCCCACCCCTGCCAGACCCTGAACCCTGCAGAGTTCCCACTTCTGCTGGACCCCAAGCCCTACACCACAGAAAGCTGCCTCCACCCAATTGTCAAAATGCTTGTGAGAGAAGAACCAAATACACTGTCTACATTTCCCACTGAGACCAAAAGGCTATCTGGTTTAATAAAGCCTAGTACACATTAATAGTTTTTTTTTTTCATTCAACCCAGCAGACAGCTCAGGAGGAGCTGCTGTACTAACTATGTGATGTTAGTACAGCAATCTCCCCTGCTGTGCTATTGTGTTCTGACAGGGGACAGTACCCCCAATAGCCATTGGCTGAGAGCGCTGATCGGAAGCCAATCGGCAAACCTTTTTCGGTCACTGCCTTCAACAGAAGCCAGTCGAACGTCCGGCTTCTGTCAGACCGGCAGCCGTACACACAGGCCAAATGTTTCTATTAAACCGGTCGATGACGTCCGTCATTCGGCCCCTGTGTACTAGGCTAAAAGTTGTTTTAAAGGCAGAAGGTTTTTTTTTTTTTTTTAATCCTAATGCATTCTATGCATTAGGATAAAAAACCCTCTGTGTGCAGCAGCCCCTCTCAGCCCCCTAATACTTCCCTGAGTCCCATCTCGATCCAGGGATGTTGCATGAGAGCCTTGGCTGTCCGGGACTCTCCCACCTCATTGGCTGAGACAGCGGCAGGCGCCATTGGTGCCCGCTGCTGTCAAAGTCAGTGAGCCAATGAGGGGAGAGAGGGGGCAGGCTGCTGCTCGGTGTCTGAATGGACACACAGAGCTGCGGCTGGGCCCGGGTGCCCCCCAATTTGCTTGCTGTGGAGGCACTTGGCAGGAGGGAGGGGCCAGGAGCGCTGGCGGGGGGACCCAAGAAGAGGAGGATCCGGGGTGCTCTGTGCAAAACCATTACAAAGAGCAGGTAAGTATAACATGTTTGTTAATTTTAAACAAAAACCAAGGCTTGTTTAACACTTTTATTTTAAATAAGCTGCCAACCAAATCATTTTGTGCTTTCTTCACCCAACTCCTGCCATGTTCCTGGGAAGTTCTAAAATAACAAATCTGGAGGATGGTGAAATCAACATCCAGTAAAGTGGCTTCTGAGATTATGAACAAAAGTTCAAAGTTCTTGCCAAACAAATGGCTGAATTTATACAAGGGAAGAGGGAACACTACAAGTCCATGTGCCACTTTTACAGCTCTTCTCTAATTCCGGGAATCCTTCTTTTCTCAAGTTCCAAATCTGGAAATTTATAAATGTAGGAAATTTGACTAAAATATCTGAAAAAGCAACTAAATCTGAAGCATTATTAAAATCAGGTCAGGAAACTTAAATTTGATTTCCTAAAATAGCTTTTAAAAAAAAAATCAGCTGGCAGATAGTCATTTCTGGAGTGGTCTGCTATTAGGACCTTTGACGTACAGTCAGGATTCTTGTAGGAACGTGAAGTTTCCGCTGCCTCTGTGTTGGGTTACCCGAGGGGATTTGGATACTGGGCAACCCATGTGCCTTCAAACTTATGGCGTGATACTGAAAGACTCAGAAGGGACTTTCAGTTCTCAGTGTATTCTGAGCTCTTTCCTTTAGCAGTCTACAGTTACCTTCACCTGACCATCATATCTTCACACAGATACAGTAACCCATCTGTACAATCATATACTGTATATGCACAACACAAAGGGAAAAGCAATTAATACCATTTTGAAATGTGTATTATTTCACTTTCTTCCAAAATTATAATGTATTGTAAGTGAATATTATGATTTTAACCTTTTAATTACCAGTAATCATTAAAGTGTATCTATAAACAAAAGTATTTTTTTATTAGCTTTGGATAGAGTAGGCCAGTAGGGGATGGTTAAAATCCCTTTTTCCCATGTCCACTTTGGGAGATTTTCCTTCTGGTCTCACAGACCCCACAGGAAGTACGAGAGAAATCACTTAGATGGTAACGGATGTCCCTGTTTAAAGATTTTCCCTCCATTTCTGTGGAAAATTTAGAATTTTCCATCACTTTTCGTTACATTGACAGTGGTGACCAGGACAAATAGAGAAATAAATTTTCCCGAAATGTATTCGCTCTATTCAAATGCTATAAAAGAAAAAAATTGACAAGTGATATATTTTGAAATTATAATATTTAACCCTTAATTGAAAAAGTCTACAATTGTCTCCCCAAAAATGTCCCTTATATATTTATGAGCCTACTTGACCCCCATAGTCACTTCCTGGTGATCCTCATATCGCACACAGCCCACATGACTTTTCTTCCACCCCTCAAGTGCCCTAAGGACTTCCTGAAGCCTAAAATTGTCCCAATTAAATTTTCACATGACGCACTAGCGCACCCATTAGTTCTCCTTGTACCTCACAGCCCCCCACATAACCTCTGCTCCTACCCCTTCACCAGCTCCACTGCGATAAAATCACTGCCGTCCCCGCTGTTGAACAAGATGAAGCCGTCGGATGAGATGGTCTTGAATTGGAAGAAGAGATGCATGGAGGTGTAGGCCTGAAGGGTGGAAAGGGTCAGGTAGCTGGCCTTGGTCCTAAAGGTGACAGGGTCAGCAATGATGGGGCGCAGGCCAAACCGTGCTTTCAGTTCGCAGTAGTCGATGTCGCCATTCTTGCACAAGTCGATGTACAGCAAGCCATTGAACATTAGGCTTTGGAGATGCCCGATGAACTTAGAGGGCACGGCTGAAGCAAATTTCTTTTCCGTCATGGAGCCGGTCTCAATGTTGTGGAATTCCAAGCGGGTGTGGTCACCCGCCATAGTACCTGGGTAATGGAACCAAAACCAACAGTGTCAGGTGATAATACTGGTGACTATGCCTGCAGATACAGGAGAAAGCAATCTAATGGCTATAAGTGGATTTGATAAAAGTTTATGCAATAAACGTACTCGTCATTACAAGTACAGTGGGTTTCAATGTCAACACAGAATATGCTCTAAACTGTAATACAGGCCTGCCCTCTTCTGGTAAAAATTAAGAATGCATTCTAGCAAAACACCACAATTTAACAATTTATTAATTTCCTTATTGAAACTGTTCCATATCTCACACTGTAAGCAACAGACCTATTTTTAAACAGCAGCATAAAATGATTAGACATAGAACAATCATATATCTAATTCCATCTTCCCACATACCCCTCTCACAATCTTCCCTCACCTTTCCACAGACCTGCCCTCACCATCTTCCCACAGACCCACCCCCATCTTCTTCCTTCACCTTTCCTAATCCTCCCGAAACCCTCCTACCCCCATAATCTTTTCTTATTTTTTTACATACTGGTCTTTATTATCTTTCCTGAACTTTTCACAAACTCACCCTCATTATCTTTCCTCACCTTCTTACAGATTCACCCTTATCTTCCTTTATTTCCCCACATTTCTCCCTCATCATCCCATCTTCCCAAAGGAGCACCTTCATCATCTTCCCTCATCTTCCAACCATCACTATCCCATCTTTCCACAGACCCACACTCATCACCTTCCAATAGACCCACCTTGATCATCTTCCCTCAACTACCACTATAGACCTGCCCTCGTCATCTTCCCACCAACCTGCCCTCATTATCTTTTCCGTAGACCTGCCATCATCATCTTCCTTTATCTTCTCACAGACCTGCCCTAATTTTCCTTCCCTTTCCCCAGACCTGCCCTCATCATCTTCTCACAGACCCACCCTCATCATCTTCCCTCATCTTACCACAAACCCCCTTCTCTTCTACACTCAGACCTCCCCTCACCTTCTTCTCGCAAACTCACCCTCATCATCTTCCTATAGACCCACTCATATCATCTTACCAACGAGCCACCCTCATAATATTCTCTCATTTTCTCACAGACCCACCCTTATCATTTTCCCTCATGATCTACCATCTTCCCAAAGACCTACCCTCATCTTCTCTCATTTTATCACAGACCCTCTCTCATCATCTTCCTTCACATTCCCACAGACCCACTCTTATCTTCCTTCATCTTCCCATGGATCTGCTCTCATCATCTTCTTTCATCTTCCCACAGACCTGTCCTCATTATCTTCCCTCATCTTTCCATAGACACACCCTTACCTTCTTCACTCATCAGCCCATAGAGCCACCTTCATCACCTTCCCTCATCTTTTCACAGACTCACCCTCATCGTCTTCTCTTCCTCCTGCCATAGACCAGCACATACATCTCTTCTCATCTTCCACAGACCTGACTTTATTATCTTCCCTCATCTTTCCATGCACTTCCTACCCTCATCTTTTAATAGATCAACCTTCCTTCATCAGCCCATAGACCTGCTCCCATCATCTTCTTTCATCTTCCCACAGACCTGCCCTCATTATCTTCCCTCATCTTTCCATAGACCCACCCTTACCTTCTTCACTCATCAGCCCATAGAGCCACCTTCATCACCTTCCCTCATCTTTTCACAGACTCACCCTCATCGTCTTCTCCTCATCCTGCCATAGACCAGCGCTTACATCTTTTCTCATCCTCCACAGACCTGACTTTATCATCTTCCCTCATCTTTCCATGCACCTCCTACCCTCATCGTCTTTCAATAGATCCACCTTCCTTCATCAGCCCATAGACCTGCTCCCATCATCTTCTTTCATCTTCCCACAGACCTACCCTCATGATCTTCACATAGACCCCACCCTTACCATCTCCCCTCACCTTCCCAAAGACCCACACACAGCTCACCTTCTGCTACATCATCATCCACGGTCAGTTTTAGGGTCTTCCCTCGCCGGACCACTCTCACTGTGTGCCACTCATTATCATTCAGCTTCTGCCCCGCATACAGAGTCTCTGGCCCCTTACCTAACATACGGTGGGAGAGACATGTTACTGTCAGAAGACACAACATACATGAGCTACAAAATGTCAGGACAGCTCACACCAGTGCAGATCACCCCCCGAAAGTTATCACCAGGCAGCGCTGGGATCTTTAGCGATCTCCTGACTGTACACTATCAGGAGAAGTGTGCAAGGTGCTGAGATCTACAATGTGCACAGATCCCCTGACTAAATATTATAAGTGCTGGGATCTATGTGGAGGGATCTGACTGAATAATAAAAAATTACAGAATTTATAATGTAGAGGAAATCTGATTCATATATTGTCAGGCTTTTTTTTTACAATGTACAGAGATCTGTTAGGATCTTATAATCAGGACAGGATCACACAGCGCTGGATTCTGTATCTGCTGAAACAATTGAACATGCATGTATAATGTAAGTCAAAGTTATACATTTCTAAAGTGATGAACATTTGATACTTTTACCATCGTTACAGTTTTAAAAATACAGATCCACCACCTGCAGAACAATGTAGAGATGTACCATACAACACAGGAGATTCTCACATCTTCACCACGGGGCAGAAGGGCTGTATACTGAGCATGGAAACATTCTGTACCTGCAATCCACACAGGCATCACCTCCTCTAGATCTAAGGCCCTCAAAACCATCAGGACCCCAAAAATGACTTTTTTCTTCTCAGAAAAAATGTCTAACTTAAAAGGGGAGTATTTATGAAAAGTTTACAGGACATAAACTTCATGTACGTTAATTTAATGCGCAAAAATTTGCAAAGTTTATTGTTACTAGGCTTTTTTCTCTCCAGGTGGCATTTTCTTCATTCATAATGAATCAGGAAAATACATTATGATCACCAGAGGAAGCAGGCAATCCTAGTAAATAAGTATTTATTTCCCATGACCATCCGCTCCATCTAGTGGCCATTATGTGGCATTTTCCTAATTCATGCTAATATAAATAAGGAATGTTAAATTGGTGAGAAAACATCCTAGAAACTTCTGATTTTGCAGATATTCGCGCAGAATGGATGTATACGCATTTTCACAGGCCGAATAGCTCTGCATTTTTTTTTAAAATACACCCAAAGTGTTTGTCAAATACTGTACTTATAAGTACTCTAAATCATTTTGGTTGATAGAACTGTGCCACAGCACAGGAAGGGAGGACTGGAGTTGAGAAACACTGCCATATCTATATGAATATGATGCTCAGCCTCAAGCGTCATTGAGTCAGTTTTCTATTATGAACCGGGCCAAGTGCCAACCCCAAATTATTATTGGTTCTTTACAGACAAGTGCCAAAAACATATTTCCATATCTCATATCTCAACATGTCTTAACCTTTAACATGGAGGAACCTGTGAAATAACTTTACCATCTCAGGGAAGCCCTAGCTCATGGTTCATTGGCGTTATGGTCACTGGGAAGACTGCTACTTACATTTGCGACCATTGGTAGAAATGCCCTATTTACAGATACACTATATTGTCAAAAGTATTGGTACGCCTGTCTTTACACGCACTTTAATGGCATCCAAGTCTTAGTCTGTAGGGTTCAATATTGAGTTGGCTCACCCTTTGCAGCTATAACAGCTTCAACTCTTCTGGGAAGGCGGTCCACAAGGTTTAGGAGTGTGTCTATGGGAATGTTTGACTATTCTTCCAGAAGAGCATTTGTGAGGTCAGGCACTGATGTTGGATGAGAAGGCCTGGCTCACAGTCTCTGCTCTAATTCATCCCAAAGGCGTTCTATTGGGTTGAGATCAGGACTCTGTGCAGGACAGTCAAGTTCCTCTACCCCAAACTCGCTCATCAATATCTTTATGAACTTTGCTTTGTGCACTGGTGCGCAGCCATGTTGGAACAGGAAGGGGCCATCCCAAAACTGTTCCCACAAAGTTGGGAGCATGAAATTGTCAAAAATGTCTTGGTATGCTGACACCCTAAAAGTGTTCCCTTCACTGGAACGAAGGGGCCAAGTCCAACCCCTGAAAAACAACCCCACACCATAACCCCCCCTCCACCAAATGATTTGGAGGGGTGGTCCAATACTTTTGGCAATATAGTGTAGCTAAAAAGATTATTGGTGCCCACAATTACTTATCTGAGAGGCAGGAATTGCTAATCGCTCAAGGAACCCCTAGCAACCTCTGGAGGACTCTGGCTGACCTAATATTTCATAAGTAAAACTTTACTAGCAACATTAAAGCTTGTAAATGTTGTGTTTGGCAAGGATATGATAGGTTGGAATTAAATTGAAGAGAATGCTCAGACATACATACTGTATGGGGTTTATTTACTAAAACTGGAAAGTGCAAAATCTGGTGCAGCTGTGCACGGTAGCCAATCAGCTTTTAACTTCAGCTTGTTCAATAAAGCTTTGACAATAAAACCTGGAAGCTGATTGGTTTCTATGCAGAACTGCATCAGATTTTGTACTCTCCAGCTTTATTAAATCAACCATTTTAGGCCATACTAAGGGTAGGAGAAAGTATTCACAAAAATTTCACAAGAATGAGGAGCCCATTAAAGACAACTTCTCTGGAAATAAGCCGCTTTGTTCAATGGCTATGTCAAAGAAAACAATGATAGATAACACAGAGACTTTAATATCACCAATGGGCTTTGCAATGACAACTGGCCACTTCTTCAGGAAAGGCGTGGACAGCCACCTGCCCAGTTCATACCGGAGTTGCGAGGCACCTTACCTGAAGAAGTGTCAGTCAGACTGTAATTTCAGTTATTACACCATAAGGGTCTCCTAACTACACTTGTCTACAAATTTACAAGCTGTTTATAATAAACATGGAGTCAGATGGGAACCAGGGAGCAGAGTGTTGTTGGTGACCAGACCAGGGATAAGTGGTCAGGTCTGGTCTCCTTAGGAGAAAGAAAATATTTTGGATGCAGAGAGTTTACAAACATCCATAGATATAGAAAGGTGTGTGAAGTATCCCCATGTGCTCAAACATATTGGGGTTGACTTCCAAAAAGCAAAAAAACTGTGCACTTTGCAAGTGGAGTTGCATTTGTAGGTAGATTCAGCATGAGGCAGCGGGCAGAAAACAGAGTCCAAGTGCAGTAACGAGAACATATTGTAACAGAAGTCCAGCAATACACAACAGATTTGACAGGAAGGCATCCTGTCCGGGAGCACTCACAAATTGTAACAGTAAGCTGCAGAAGAATGCTGCCACAGAGGTGCTGACATCTGTCTGGAGGAGCAGAATGCGGCCCGGATAGTCCGTACCTAACCAGGGAGGCTTCTTGGAAGGATGGCGTGCAACTGCACTTTCCCTACTCCTCCAGAACCTTTCCCTGACGCTAACCATTGTCCCTGACAGGCGGATGACCTGTCCCTGCTCGAGCCACTCTCAAAATTCTTGTCATACCTGGGATTAAGGGTCTTAAATAGACCCTGCCTCTCCAAAATGGCCGGCAAAGTCACCTGGGGTGCCAGCATCCAATCAGATAGCTGCCTCCCTATGACCGAGTAAACCATAGAGGAACCAGGTTCCCCTTGACTTCCTCCCTCATCTGCGTTGCCACTGCGGACAGCACCACCTGCAGTGAAGAAAATAGACAGCACCTGCCTACACAATCTACAAGTGCAGTTGCTCAAAAACTTGATAATTGAGAGAAAGCTCTGCTGACTTCCATTATCCAATCATGTGCAAGCAAAAATGCTGTTTAATTTTCCTTGCATATGATTGTGTAATATTGCAAACTGAAGGTTTACCTAATTTACTAAATTCTGGAGCCACTGCACTTGTACTGTACTTGCAAAGTGCACAGTCTATTTGCCTTTAGTATATCAACCCCTTTGGATTACAGAGACAGATCTGCACCATCATGAAGAGAGTGAGAGAATGCTGTACAATCTAATAGGAATTGGGAAGATCCATAGAAATTATGAACTGTTAGGTTATTCCAGAAACTGGAAGTAAACAATGACACTGCTTCCAGTTTCATCAAGGAAAGTTTGATGGTCTCACACTGAAGGGCCTCTGAGGAAAACATATTGGAGGCACAGATGTACAAAGAAAACCTTTGTTGTGTGTCCCAAAACTTACGCTCATCATGGCTGGAGATGATAGATCTCATCTATGAAGGTGTATTACAACATCGAATTAGCTACATATTAAAATTTTACATTTTCCAAATTGCTGTCTATCTCTCTGATATGCTAGCATTTCCTGGTATTTTGAGGGTCCTAAAAATGTCCACAGACCATTGGAAAGGTGTTCAGAAATGAATATTTGCCCTTTTGCAAGGAAGGCATCTGTTTTGTGATATGTGATTGTGAACTGTGTATGCATAGCTTCAAACTGTCCCTGATTTGGAACAAAGTTCCTTTGTCACTCTTTCCTCATCATTTGTCCCTCATTTTGGTCTGATCTTTATAGTTGTATAAAAAATCCACTACTTATCTATCAAAAAGTGTTTCCCAGTGTTAATCTTTTTATCCAATGTCTAAATTGCTGCATTTGAAAATTCCGAAAGCAAATATAATGTCAAAGCAGTGGTAAAAAAGCACTTGTAGGCATAACCAATAATTTTTCTTGTACAATCCTCCTTTAAGGTGGGCGTGGCAGGGGGTGTGTCCAATGTCTGCATACTTTTGATATCCTTCATTCCCATCTCAGAAAGTTGGGAGGTATGTGCATGGCAGTTGATGGCCAGGGAACACATAAAACAAGGCCGAATTCCCAGCTTCTAGGCCCAAAGCTACTCCAACTCTTCTCTTAGACACCCAAGAATAATGGGCCATACCAGTGATAGCGCTTTTCTTGCTCGCTGAGGTGCGAATTATGCATTTGATTAAAAGCCGTTATCCTAAACCTCACAACAATTTAACCTTCTCTCTTTTACAGACATGAACAAAATAATACTCTTATTATATTGCAGCCTTTCTCAACCTTTTTTACATGGAGGAGCCCTTGAAATAACTTTCCAGTCTCAGGGAACCCCTGCTAAAAATTACTACATCGATACATCTATCATTTATGATACTGTACAGTAGCATTATGGCCAGTGGGAAGAATGTCCCCCTTACAGATAGCTAAAAAGAGCATTAGTGTCAGTGGGAACTTATCTGAGAGGCAGAAATTGCTTATTGATCAACAAACCAATAGCAACCTCTGGAGGAACCCTGGTTGAAAAGGGCTGTTGTATAGGATTGTCTCATTCCTGTTTTTGAAGTTTGTGTGGCTCGCCCATGCAAGGTTTGGAGCTGCTCTCATGTTTTTCCCATTGTATTTTTTCTATTGCTAAAAGAGTAAAGGCAGCATTCCGTCTGGTCGTTTTGTTTTTTTTGTTTTGGAAACTGAAATATCTCCCACACATTTGTATCTAAATGTTTGTCGCATGTTTTAGTCTTCTAATTGTTTGTATGTAGTAACATGAATATGTTAGAACCCACCGCGGCGGCTCTTCTATGCATTGCGGCTGTTGTATTTTTGTAGGAAAGTGAAACTAAAACTTAGAGGGTTTCGTTGTCGGTTTTGAGGAATGTCAGTGACAATTTACCAATGTACAGGAATATTGTATTGGTTGCCTTTCTTTGAAGGATAAAGATGAAGGATAGAGTAAGAACTTTTGTTTACAAGTATCTTTTCAGGTCCAGTGAGTTTTCTGAAGGTGTATGTAGATAGCTGTACACATGCATAAATACACACGCCTTAAAGAGGGTAAAAGTATAATGGGCCGTTTCATTAGTTTTTTTTCTGCACCATTCTAAACCCTGTCTCTTCCTCCGGTTTGTAATGAGGAAGAAAATGGGGGGATAATGGTGAGAATGACATTTTTCAAACTAATGATACTAACCGCTCTAATTCTAACCTAGTTTGTGATCTAGTAGGATGACATGTTCCACGACTGTCTTTCTTTGATGGAATTTGAATCAGTGACCATGAGTCTGCTGAAGGAGGCTCCCATCCCAGATGAAGAAAATTTTTGTCAATGGTTCCAGGTATTACACCCCAGATGGTAAGCCAAGCACAGGTTATGCAGTGACCAGTCATTGAATTCCCACATGTCTGGGTTATCGCCATATGGAGGTTTGTTTGGAGGTCAACGAAAACAGGGTTCTACTTTCCTCAGCAGCTGTCGCCTACATTCTCAGCTGATGGGGTAGGTGCAGTCACTTTAGCATGAACTTCAAAAGGTCCACCACAGGGTTCATGAGTCCCTCCTGGACCCTGACACAATAACCGGTTTACATTCTTTCCAACCAGGTGACTGGGTCATTGTAAAGAAGCTTGAGGGACGAGACAACTGGATCCACGCCAGCCACTGCAAGAAGCTGCTCAACTACACCATAGGATGAGGAGTATCTTTGTTTATTTATATTTAGCTTAGTTTATTCTCTAACTAGCTAAGAAAGCGAACAGGACCAATTGCTGCGTCTACTCTGAATCTCCACCGAGCTTTAGTACCCCAGCGATGACAGCGGTACATGCTATATATGATGTTCATATTGGTATGAGGAGTTTTGACACAAAACAAACTACAGAATCTTGTCAATAGATCTTAACAATACATTTCTAGAGAGTAAAATTAATTCTAGTTTTAACAATAGCTCTGGTTCTTGGGTATCGGGACAACTAGGTAGCCCACAAGTGTGCATCAACTTTAGTTTGTTACTTTTGCGGGGCTACAGCTTATAAGGTAATTCCACCTAATGCAAGAGGTTCATGCATCCGGGTGAAGCTCGTCCCAGTATCTTATGTCTCGGCCAACCGTGAGGATCTGATGGCGCGAGAGAAGGTAAGAATGGCAGGAACAGCTAGAAGGGAAGTGTTCACCAACCCCGACCAGGTCTGGGCATGGTTTTCTGCTTGTACAGAGTGGGGGCTTGAGCTTATGAAACGATTGAACAATTTCTCATCCAGTGTGGATGGGATGTTCAATATAACGGTTGAAGCTACAAAGGAAAATCCCACAGGAACAACGGCAGATCAAGACCTTTCTATTAAAAAATGGCCCATGATTATCTGTTGGCATCCAAGGGGGTTTCTGTGAATTCATAGGTAAAGATTGTTGTACCTGGATCGGGGATACTAGTGACAAAGTTCAGGCCCATATGGATAAGGTTAGATCCCTGCAAGGCAAAGCCAGAGCTATAGCTAGTGAAGGTTGGAATCTCTTTAAGGGTCTGGGAATCTTTGGAGATTTTTTTTATTTTTCAGCGGATCATGGTTGAAGGAAGTAGAGGTATATATACTCATGTAATTTTTGTTCCTATTCCTTCTATATGCCGCAATGAGGTGCTACTGTTGCCTGATTGGACTAGTGAACAGAGCCCGAGCAGATGACCACATCTTTCTTGCTGAGATGAGACGCCCCGAAGCCAAACCCACGTACAAGACACAGAGGACTCCATACCAACCGGCTTTCATGTCCTCCTCTAATGCCCCGTACACACGGTTGGACTTTGTTCGGACATTCCGACAACAAAATCCTAGGATTTTTTCCGACGGATGTTGGCTCAAACTTGTCTTGCATACACACGGTCACACAAAGTTGTCCGAAAATCCGATTGTTCTGAACGCGGTGACATAAAACACGTACGTCGGGACTATAAATGGGGCAGTGGCCAATAGCTTTCACCTCTTTATTTATTCTGAGCATGCGTGGCACTTTGTCCCTCGGATTTGTGCACACACGATCGGAATTTCCGACAACGGATTTTGTTGTCGGAAAATTTTATATCCTGCTCTCAAACTTTGTGTGTCGGAAAATCCGATGGAAAATGTGTGATGGAGCCTACACACGGTCGGAATTTCCAACAAGGTCCTATCACACATTTTCCGTCGGAAAATCCGACCGTGTGTACGGGGCATTAGTCATCCCTCCTGAAGAACAAAGTCCACAAGTCAAGCCCTGTTATGAACTCATATGGACTGTAAGGACCGATTCATTTCCAGGTGTAAGAAGAAGATCAAGATTCAACGAGGGACATATGGGAGCATATGACAAAGGGGAGAGACTGTTGTGGAAAATGTTATTAATGTATGTTGTCAGATGTCCCCCAGTGTTAGTTTTGCTGTAATACGCTCATGCGAGCGTGTTCGGACATACAGACGTTGGTGGAAGAGCATGGGTTGCGGAAACCTTCCCGTGGACACGGCAGATCTGTTTTCTCTTTTAAGGATGTTCGTTCATGCTTTACCAAGAGACTGGCCATCTCATGGCGACTGCATTAATGCTCCTAGTAATCAGATCTGCATACATGGTAACCATAGCATAACCATACAAAATTATGGCCCACTGAGCCACGAGAGATTATGGCTCGCGTCATTGGTAGCAGTGGGAATGTGCACACGATCGTGTTCAGGGCCATGAAAGTAGTGTTCAAGCTGTGAAACACTTTGTGTCTCACAAGAGGCTTGCCACATGGCTCTGCACACGACCATTTGCACACGTGACTACTGTAATTCTATTTGAATATATACATGTGTGTGATTGGTTCTTTTGAAAGAATACAAGTGTCTGATTGGCTGATTGTGAAGCCACCACCTTCCTTTGTTATTCACGTTTACAGTATAAATAAAAGGAGCTGCATATAGTAGGGAGGATGATCTGCTAAGCTCAACGTGATATCAGCGTCTGTGTCTGTGTTACGTGGAGATATTTAATCGTGCTTTTCCCAGCATTATACAAGAAAGCTATGATTGTGCTCATTAGCGCATGGAATTATTTGCTTATAAAAAGAAGCTTTACATAATCCACAACAGTTGTAACTGTACTGTCCCCCTTTATATTGTAAAGCGCTGTGCAAACAGTTGGCACTATACTGTATAATGACAGTATGTAAGAGGCATGACATGAAGATGCCAAGACTGAGCACCTAGACTTTTACCAAGGCCCATGTTAGCAGTAAGACTATGTGTGCCACTGTGAGACGTTGTGTGAAATTCTTGGACGTATTCCACCATTTTTTTGTCTGAGTTTAATGTTGTTTCAGTTGAATATTTTGGCAATAGCGATGGAATGTCATTGGATAATATTTGTGTTGCTTGTATGTGGGACTCGTACTTTGAAGTTGTGGGAACAGAGAGATGATATGAATGTACGGCTCCATTGGCCGGCTATCGGTGGGGTGCTGGGTACGGAGAGTCTTCCCTGGAAAAATAGATTTATTAGAAGAGTGGAATACGCAGAATACTGTGATTCTGAGAGCTGGGACTTCACATCTTCATAAATACAGACAGAAATTACTGGTACATCAGGAATGTGAGAATGTTATTGGGGGAATATATTGACACGCAAGATATGGAGGGGGTCCAACTGCTCTCTAGTTAATAGGATTTATGGAATGTAAAGCAGATATCAATGTATGCATTGGTTTGCAAATCAGAACAAGTAGTTCACTCTGTGCAGATGGAATATGGGTGAAGGGACAAAAGCTGACCTCCCGCCCCCTCCCTTCTGTTCAACTGGAATTCAAGCACGGTGTAAAAAATTATACTGATGTTTTATAAGGAGGAGCTTAATAATTACAGAGGCGGTTCAGGCACCCCACAAGAAAATGAAAAGTCAGCAGTTACAAATACTGCAGCTGCTGACTTTTAATATATGGACGCTTACCTGTCCAGGGAGCTTGCGATGTCAGCACCCCAAACGATCTTCGGATTGGCTGTCGGGTGCAGCCACCGCCATCCCTGGTAAGGGAACCCGGCAGTAAAGCCTTTCGGCTTCACAGCCCGCTCCCTACTGCGCGAAGCGTGCTGCGCTTTTTAATTGCTCCGGCGGCAGTGGAAGGAGAAGGGGGGCCAAACTTCCAAGAGGCTGCGCAACGGCGCCATCTCCGGAAGTGGGGAATGGTACCTGTCAGCAACAGGTACCCCTTTCCTCCTGAAAGGTGACGAATGTGGCATTGGAGGGGGGGAGGAGACGGATAAGCGAAAGTTCCACTTTTGAGTGGAACCCCGATTTAAGACGCGTTTCTGAAAGGTCCACTTTAAATCTGACCTCACGCCTTCCCTTTAGTCTAGCACAGTTGTACCTTCTCCTCTCCTGGACTAAAGTTGCTTACTCTGATTTCACTGCACACTGTGAGCTTCTTACAATGTGCATTAGAAGCTGCAGCAAATCAGAGCCCACCTCATTTCCTGGCTGAAAGACGTCCAGCATCATCTAGGGGCTTTCCTACCCAGCCTGACCATCCCTGGCCCACCCTTTTTATTCACTGGATTTCAGTTTTTCCAATCATAGAGGGCTGGGGGCCCTGGAAGGCAAAATATAAGCTTTGAAGGTGTAAACCCTGCGCTACCACTTAATTAGTTAATATAAAGAATACAAGGTGTAATAAATGAAAATAAATAATAGTGCAAAGAACAAAGGAATGATTGCTGCAACACTGAAAGTGTCTCCACAGCGATCAGTATATAATATTGGTGAAGGTTGGAGTTGCGCAACCTGAAATAGCGTACATAATAAAATACGTATCACGGTATCTTCTATATACATACACTATATAGGCTCAGATCGCATACATACATTTTGTAGAAGCCATGTCGCCACTAAAAAAAGACTTCACCCCTGATGAAGTCACATGCCGTGACGTAACGCGTATTGAGTCCACGGACCGGAAGTGACATGCGAGGAGCTCGCTGCTTACTACACTTACCTTTTAATGCAGATTTTAACTGATTTGATGTAAGCGTACATTAGAAGCTGCAGCAAGTTATCAGACTTGGCAGGAGGACATCATCTTGCTCTTTCCTGGCCAACCGACCCTTTCATTAGTTGGATTTCAGTTTGTTCATTTATGAAGGTTCATCATCACATGTGAGCGTTATCAAGCCCCCGTCCAAATTGCATGACAAGTTGCACCCTATTTTTGGCATTGGAACTGATCAAATCCGTGTGATGCCGACTTTGCGGTGCTTGCACCGATCAGAAAAAAAAGTTCCCACGCTATTGTTTGTAATTTAAGGTGCAACTTCCATAGACATCTGTGCATGAAGTCGCACAGATGTCAGTCAAGTCGCACCTGAAGTCGCACTGACTGTACAATTTCAAATGAAGCTGCACAAGTTCAAAGCTGCATTCAGTGTGAACAGAGGCTTAGGGTGCTCTGCGTACAAATACAGGCTGCCTAAGAACGCCCACTCCTCCAGACTGACATCTACCCATCGAGGCATTTTAATATTTGCATAACTCCTCCCAAGAGCCAGCCCACTGCTTGCACCAGGATTGAGGGCTCTTACAGGGGCAGGGTGCTGTGATGTCTTCAGGAAGCTATGTACAGCACCCTGCCGGCCCCTCCTACCAGCCATGATCCGCCTGCATTGGCTAGAGAAGCACATAGACCAGGTGATGATATCACATCACTGGGGCCAAAATAAGGTATGTAAAACATCAGGGTTTTATTTAAACAATTTAATATGTTGATGAGGGGAGTGAAGGGAGGAATTAGAGAAGGCAAAATATAAACAGATTAAATCTTTACAACGAGATTTGCAGATTACTGAAATGCAGATCTTAAAAATGGATTCTTCGGGAAAATTTTTTTTGGTTCTGATAAAAAGTGCTGACTAATGCCGGCCATACACGGGTTGGAATTTCGAAAGAATTTTCCATCGAAAATCGTATCTAAGAATTTTCGTAGGAATTTCGCACCATTAGTGGGCTGCACCAACGGCCCATTTTCGTGAGGCAATCAAATTTGAGGAATCGGACATGTTGGAAATTTTTAGAAAAAGGAACGACTTTCTAATCAATGATGGGAGAATCGTGCGAGAAATGTAATAAGAAAAGAAAATGTACGGAGAGGAAAGAAGATTCCCGGCCACGAAAATTCTTTTCCGTAGCAACATGAGGTGAAATTGAAGGCTTGGTCGGGCCGAATTTCGAAAATCAATGGTGGCATCATCGGATCACAAAAAAACCCTGAACTTTCTGATTCTGAAAAGAAAATTTGTTCGAAATTCGACCGTGTATAGCCTGCTTAATTGTGATATTCTGGGTGCTATTTATTAGAATGAGAAAAGGTGCTGCAGCAATACCTATGCCAGGGGTAGGCAACCTCGGCCCTTCAGCTGCGGTGAAACTACAAATCCCATCATGCCTCTGCCTCTAGGAGTCATGCCTGTGATTGTCAGGGTCTTGCAATGCCTCATGGGACTTGTAGTTTCCCCACAGCTGGAGGGCCGAGGTTGCCTACCCCTGACCTATGCAGTAAAAGAAAGACAAGAAGAGACTAGAGCTGGCCATACATGGGTCATGGGTGACCCGATTTGCCCTTCCACACATTGGAGGTGGATGGGGAAATCCTCTCCGCTGTGTCTTTGTCTTCTGACACTGCCGTCAGAATACACTGGTGAACACTGCAGCCGATTGGTTGCATGAGCTGATCGAATGCTGCTTTTCCAGCTGGCCCGTTCAACAGAAGCCGATCTAATAACTGACTTCTGTTGAACAGGCTGGGCTACACAAGGATCGAAATTCAGCTGGTTTAGGAGGAACCATGTATGGCCAGCCTAAATTGATTGCTATTTTTTGAAAATATATTTTAGCCTTTACAAACAGGTTATACTTATCTGCTCTGTGCAGTATAGCGTAGGTTTTTTCCAGGCTCTGGCTAACAATTGCCAGAACTTGGAGAACACCCACCATAACTATTGAAGCAATCAAAAATAAATTAAAAGCGGAGTTCCACCCAAAAGTGGAACTTCTGCTTTAAGCACTCCTCGCCCCCTTACATTTGGCATGTCATTTTTTTTTTTTTTGGGAGGGGGGAACGGGTACCCAGTTTTGACAGGTACCCAGCTCCCACTTCCTGGTCTCCTCACCTCCTAGGTGACTCCTCTTCTCCCTGTCTGCAATATTCTGGGACACGTCACAGGTCCCAGAAGATTGCCTGGCCACTAAGAGAGCAACTCGCGCATTCGCAGTGCGCACCCGGCTGTGAAGCCGCAAGCTGTCACAGCCGGGTGCCCACACTTGCAATGCCGGCGCCGCAGAGAAACGAGGGAGAGGAGCGAGGCTTCAGGCAGCCGCATTGCTGGACTGTGGGACAGGTGAGTATCTGTTTATTAAAAGTCAGCAGCTACACTTTTTGCAGCAGCTGACTTTTAATAAACTTAAAAACGGGTGGAACTCCACTTTAACAGACATTTTAGCCACACCTATACACTTTGGCAGCCTTGGATATCTTAGGCAGCCCATAGATTAGTCAGGTTTTTTTAAATATTTTTTTGCTCAACCAGCGGGTGTGTGAATGGGGGAATCTTCCTGCTGTTCTGACATGCTCTCAGAATATGCCGACTAGCACTGCCGGCTTTAGCCGGTGGGAAAAATCCAACAGGGCGGTAGTACAGCAGTTGATTGGTAGATCAACTTTTGTTTAACCAACTTGCCCACACATGGATTGAAAATTTGGCTGGTACTTGCTGAACCGGCAGAAATTTGATCCATGTATGGTCAGCTTTACTCACAACCATCACTTCTGCCATTGTGACCATGATACAGGGCAGACCCCCTGGGCAAACCCTATTCCTCTACCCGTATTCCTTTCCCTGACCTCTTCTGTTTATCCACATTTTATTACTATGTTTCAACTAGAATACCATCCTTTTATTCTCTTTATTAACCTATAGCCATTAGGAATCCATCATAATCACCCCCAAGCCTGGCTGTAGTTATTGTACAGCTAAAACATGGATATTAATTCGGCATATTCCTTTGTTTAACCCCCTTATTAACCCTTAATTTACTCTAGTCAGCCCAATTTAACTCCTTATTCTCCTTCTTACTTTAGCTATTATTTACCTGCTGATTTCCCTTCACTTCCTGTCCCATAGCCAAACAAAGTGAGAGGAAATCCCGGCAAATTAAAGTAATCCCTTGGGGACCCCCAGACTATCAGAACTCCAGTCTCCATTGGAAGATTTCTCCTCTATTACTTTTCTGGGGACAACCCAGAATTTTTGCTTTTCTTTTACTTTCACTTTTGATTAAAATGGTAAACAGGAGAAATAGAGAGGGAGAATCTCCTTAACGGAGGGCACAGATAGCAATAAAACCTGACAAGCGTTCTATTCCCTCTCCACTCTATGCAAAACTAAAAAAAAAAAAAAAAAAAAAAAAAAAAAAAAAAAGTTTTGCCTTTAGTTATACCTTAAAGTGGTTGTAAAGGCAGAAGGTGCATTTTATGCATTAAGACAAAAAACCTTCTGTGTGCAGCAGTCCCCCCTCATACTTACCTGAGCCCCATCTTGATCCAGCGATGTTGCACAAAAGACTTGGCTGTCCGGGACTTTCCCTCGTTGGCTGAGACAGCAGCAAAGCTCCATTGGCTCCCACTGCTGTCAATCAAAGTCAGTGAGCCAAATAGGTGAGGGGGGGGGGGGGCGGCGCCACCGCTCCGTGTCTGAAGGGACACACAGAGCAGCAGCTCGGGTGCCCCCATAGCAAGCTGCTTGCTGTGGGGGCACTCAACAGGAGGGGAGGGGCCGGGAGAGCTGAAGAGGGACCCGAGAAAAGGAGGATCTGGGCTGCTCTGTGCAATACCATTGTTTGTCATTTCGAAACCAAAATAAAAAAAAAAAATACTTTAGTATCACTTATGATTAAGTAATGAGTAATGACGAAGTTATTGCAGAAATAAACAGGCTAATAGCAGAGATATAAAAATTGTTCTGATCCATAGGAGGTGAACAGGTGTGAGTGGCTAAAAGACTCACCATGCAATATGTTGAGACCCACCTTAGCTGTTAAGGCCCCATTCACACGGGGCGATTACTTGCTTGCCCTATACAGGGCTCCAATGCACTATTCCCAATGCCACTATTCCTGTAGAAATGTCTGTGCGTGTAAGTGGGTGCTGAAGCGACCACTGGCTGGAACTGTGTCTAATCAGAGCAAAAGAATGTCACCAGCACACTAAGGATATCCAGAAGGAGTCCAAAGCTTTATTCAGCGATCACATTGTTATAACAGATTGCAAAGTTTCAGGTGCACGCAGGACCCCTTCATCAGGCATGTAACGATGAAGGGGTCCTGCTCCGAAACATTAGAATCTGTTGTAATGATGTGATCGCTGAAAAAAATGTTTCACTTATTCTGGAGATCCTTAGTGTGCTGGTGACATTCTCTTGCCCCTATACAGGGCTGTGTTTAGCCGGCACTGGGATGCACGGGTGTCGCGTGGATCCTCGTGCCGGTGTTCCATTCTTTTCTACTGGGATATGCAGCTGCACAGACACAGTTGCTGTGTCCCAATATGACATCTGTAAAAGTCCCCGAACACGCACAGGGTAAGTCCAGGGACCCACACCCACATGTCATATTCTGTGGCGGCTGGCGCTCAATATTTGGGGGGGGTTGGCAAACCAATGTCACTCCCCCTACCCCTCCGGAAGAGACGGATGAGCAGAGGCCGAGGCCTCCTTACCTTAGGAGGCAGATGACAAGGATCTTGCTCCTTGCTCCAGGGCCGTTGCTTCTCCTCCCGCCCGAACAGGAAGTGGGTCCTGAGAATCCCTGGCCAATTGGGTCTCAGGACCCGCTTCCTGATTGGCCAGGAGGAGAAGCAGGAAGACAATAGCGAATATTAATTTACTATTGTCACACAAGTGACCCACCGTTTTTTTGAATCCTCGGGCCTCGGGCTCTAATCATGCGCTTCAAAAAAAACAAAAAACAGCTGAAATCTATGCATCTGGCGCCCTGAATGGAGATTTAGGGGCCTGGAGCATGGACTAGGGGGGCGGCGCCCCTGTGCCCTGTATGGATAGGCTGCCACTGGTCATAATGCAACACAATGGCTGTGCAGTTGTATGCCCCAATGGACAATAATGGGACACCGGTATGGTGATGCACGCAATACCTGTGCATCCCTGTGTCGGCAAAACACAGCCCTATATAGGGAACGCAAGTTAATCGCCCCACGGTCACACCGATCACGACATTAAAATCGCGCTACATCAAGGTTTCAAAGCAGTACTACTTCAGGTGCTACTTGGAAGACATCTGTGGCTTCATGTACAGATGTCTATGCAAGTCACACCTGAACTTTCAAAAAAGTAGTGCAGGAACTACTTTCAAAATCTTGGTTCCATTTTGACCACTTCCAATGCGTACAATAGGGTGCGACTTGTCATGCGATCTGAAACCGTCAAATCACATGAGAAGTTGCACCGGTGTGACCAGGGGTTAAATGTGATTTCATGTTTATACCATTCCGATTGTCAAGTCTCAGCTGTTTTTTTTTTTCCCCATGAACCTGCCAATAAAACTGTAAAAAAAAAAAATCCATTTTCTTAGTGACCGAATTCCACTTCTTTAGTAAATCAACCCCTGTATGTGATGTGTGTATTTCAGGTGTATTTGTAGTGAAAACAACCGGAAAACGCCTGTTTGATTATTATTGTTATTATTATTATAAAAGCCTCCTGGAGTCCGGTGGGATTTGCAGTGATGACGGCTCTAATTATCTTTAAAATGTCTGGAAGAGAAATGATATAAAAAAGGATTGAGAACTGTCACAATACGCCATCGTTCTGATACCAAAACGCAGGATCCCAAGGAAGCGAAAATAACTTCTCCTGAGATGAGCGCCGATTGTCTTTGAAAATAAGACTGGATTTTGTGTGATATTACATAGAATGAATATTGAATCCTAAAATTATGCTAAAAAAGTATAAATTCCAGACAGTGTTCATTAAAGCTTATATTTGTCCTTTGAATGCAATTTTTTGCGGAAAAAAAATATATAACCCAATTTTTTCGTAAATTGAAAAAAAAAAAAAAGAGGATTTCACACCGAGTGAATAGATACTAAACATGTCACGCTGCAAAACTGCACACGCCCGCACAGCGGCGAGAAACAACGTAAACTTTACTATCCATAGGTGAGGCTTTAAAAGGCTTTGAAGATTACCACTTTATATATACAGATTCGCCTTTGCACGCTAGCACGGGGGAGGGGGGGGGGGAAGCAGGGAACTTAAATTATTTTATTTTTTTTTGACTGTTGCTTTATTTTTTTTTATCACTTTTAATGCGGTCTAAAGGAATGTAAACATTCTTGTGACAGTAATAGGCAGTGACAGGTACTCTTTTTGGAGGGATCTTGGGCCCTTTGCACTGGAAAGCATCCTAAACACCAAGATCGGTGTTTTTGAATACTTTCGATTTTCAAAAAATGTTGCCGATGATATGAAGTGATGTCATGTTATCGCTTCCGGGTTACCATAGCGGAGACACAATCAAAGGCGATTCTGGCTTTGTATGGGTCTCCGGTCGGCTGGCGGAGGTGGCGGCTAGTAGCTTGGGTCTCCCCCTGGGACGGGAGAACTCAAGAGAGCCGCAGAAGGTAAAAGCAACTGAGCGGCTAGTTACAAGAGAGCCGACCTTTGGCTCTAAAAAAATAAAAAAAACTGTACTGGGGTGATGCCTGTAGCTGCAAGCATCACCCCGGTATAACCACTTGAAGTCAAATGACGTACAAGTACGCGATTTGGCGGCAAGTGGTTAAAACAAATAAAGTACCTCAATTCAACTTTTTTCCACCTTTAGTTCCCGTACAGCAGAGCTGAGATTGGGATCGGGAGAAGCAGCTATAAGGCACCGATCAGTTGTGCTGCAGTGCTCATGTGCTAATAAGCATGCTAATAGAATGAGAGCATAGAGTGACAGAGGAATGAGCTCATCAGTCTGCTGCTTCTCTTTCACCGTCCAATCACAGGCTAGTGGAGGGACGAGACCTGTAGGGGTTGCTGAACAGCAGCAGCAAAGAAAAATCAGACAGGGCTGTGCTGTATGGCAGAGCTGTGCAAATCTCAGGACTAGATGGACAGAGACACACGTCCTTGGGCAGGCTAAGCAGTTCCAATATATGCATATCATCTGTATATTTAGCCGTCTGCCTGGAGTTCACCTCATCTACGTTACAATACTGTCAGACCCAGGGGCGGCTGGTGCTCAATTTTCTTGGAGGGGGGGGGGGGGGGGGGCGGCCCACGGCCTTAACCATCACCCCCCCCCAGCACTCGTCTCCTCCCGAGTCCCAGCGGTCGCTTCTCCTCCCGGCCAATCAGGACTTAAGACCCGTGGCCAATCGGGTCTTAGGACTCTGGGCCAATCAGGTCTCAGGACCCCCTTCCTGATTGGCCAGGGAGGTGAAGCAGGAAGACAATAGCGAATATTAATTGGTTATTGTCACACAAGCGGGTGGGCTCGGGGCCAGAGCCCACCCTTTTTGAATCCAATTACAGACTGTGGTTGGTTGTTAGATGATTTTCTATATATGGTGGTTGTCTTTCCAATTTTTTTTAAAGCAGAATTCAACTCTCTCAATTAAGTAGAACTATTTTAATCCTTCTGCTGCTAGCATTGGTAAATAGATAGGAAGGTATATTATATTTACTTGCCGACCAGGATTTTTCTGGTGTAAATTAGTATTTTTTTGCTAGAAAATTACTTAGAACCCCCAAACATATATATATATATATATATATATATATATATATATATATATATATATATATATATGTCACACGGTATTTGTGAAGTGGTTTTGCAAGCACAAATTTTGGGGAAAAAATACACTCAATGAATTAAAAACAAAACAAAATTTACCCCATTTTTTTTGCATTAAAGGGAATGATGTTACGCCGAGTAAATAGATACCCAACATGTCATGGTTTAATATTGCGCACACTTGTGGAATGGTGCCAAACTACGGTACTTAAAAATCTCCATAGGTGACACCTAAAAAAAGGTCTACAGGTTACCAGTTTAGAGTTATAGAGGAGGTCTAGTACTAGAATTATTGCTCTCGCTCTAAAGTTCGTAATGGTACCTCACATGTGTGGTGCGAATACCGTTTACATATGCGTTCGCAACTTGCGTATGCATTCGCTTCTGTGTGCGAGCACGGAGGGATGGGGGTGCTTTACTTTTTTCTTTTTCTTTTTACACTGACCCTTTTATTTTTTTATTGTTCACATTTATTCCTATTACAAGGAATGTAAACTTCAGTTGTAATAGAAATCAGAATGACAGGTCCTCTTTATGGAGAGATCTGGGGTCAAAAAGACCCAAATCTTTACCTTTAAAAGCAAAAAAAAAAATTTCCAGCCTGGACCAGAAGTGACATCATGATATCGCTCTAGGCCTTCAAGGCCATAGAGTCAATCAAAAGAGTATCTACTTTTTAATTGCCTATGGGAGCAGCCGGCCGCACCATCAGATCGTTTCTCGATAAGCCCAAGAAGCACTGGCGGGGGACATCTCTTCCCGCCGTTTCGTAAACCGTTCCATCCGCTCGGAACAGTTTCTTGAGAAAGACAGCCGCTGTCTGCAAAAAAACGATACCGGGCTTATGGCTGATATCTTCAGCCATAATCCCGGTAAACCACTTGCAAACCGCAACGTATATATATATATATATATATATATATATATATATATATATATATATATATATATATATATATATATATTGCAGTCAGCAAGGGGCTAACTTTTTTTTTTTACATTTCTTCAGTTGCTTCCTGGTTTCTGCCTAGGCCAAGATGATGTCCTACATCCCAGGAGTCTTCATGGGAGGAGGGGCTTTCTCAGCTGAGCACATCCCTCTACCGGCATGCTTGATCTAAGGGCAGATGGATTCCAGGAAGTAAATGTCCTTACTCAGGATGGCCACAGCCAGAAATGCTAGAGGGGGTGTTTTTCAAAGTGATTTCTTAACAAAATAAAGCATGGAGACATGGATGGATGGATGGATGGATGGATGGATGGATGAATGGGGGTAGTTTTGCTTTTAATAAAAAAATGAATTAAATTGTGTTTTTGGTTTGTAGTGCTCAGATGCAGTGTAGTTCCACTTTAATCATTCATATAGAATTGCATGAATCAGGAAAATACTGAATTATGGCCACTAGATGGAGCTGATGACAGTGTTTTCAGTTTGTGGTACAGTTCTCAGTGGGTCTGAGGACAGACTCAGTGGTCACTAATTGTGCCTAATCTGCATTCAGCAAAATCAACCAAGTTTTGGATGATGGAAGTAATAGAATGAGAAAGGAGAAGCAGATGAAGGATTGTGTATAAATTGGTAGCGCAGTACATTTTCTCTCTGAATTCATACCACACTGTGTGTATTGAGTCATGTGTACGGGGGGGTTGGGGCGCAGAAAGGAGACTAATGCAACTCCCTAGGAAAAAGTAAAAAAAATTCTCAGAGTTAGGCAAAATTATGAATTATAAATTATAAATTAAAAGTTTATCAGAAAGTCCATATATGAGGTCCACATGCATGAGAGTCACATTCTGGCAGTGTCTGCTCTCCTTGAAGGAGGATCTGGGATGACTCCCACCAGCACACCATGTGCAAACAGAAAAGAGAGGTAGGGCGAGGAATCACTACTGAATCTCTACTGTTTGCATGTAGTATTTATTACCTTATGTAAAATATTGTACTCACATATTAAAAAGAGTGTACAGGCATATCTACAAGCTCTCCAGCAGGTGGCAGCCTTCCAGGTGGGCAGTGGTGTGGCAGCAAACCCCTCAGTGTGGATGGGATGTCAGGCAGTTGGAACCAGGAAGCAAGCTGAGGAACCAGGAAGAACCATCAGGAGAAGAAGCTCTGTATAAAATCTAGTTAGTGGCCACTGTGGACACTGCACAGTTGGGCAGGCTTGAGAAAGGGGCTCCCCGCCTGAAATGCGTTGTCACACCCATTCATGTTGCAGCTGCCAAGATGGTCCTGAGTTACTTCCGTGCAGTTCACAGTGGCCACTACCGTGATGACATCATACGCAACATGAAGTCTGAGTGTGACTATGTGTCTCAGGACTTCTCCTTCTGCTGGTTCTATCTGGCTCCCCAGCTTGCTTCTAGGAAATGCTGATGGTGCTGCAACCACTACGATCAGTAACCACTGCAACCATACCAACGGTCAGGACCCGGAATCCGGAGTTCTCTGATTGGCTACCACAGTGATCAGTCAATGTGAAGCCCAGCCCTGTGTTTCTCACTCTGTGAATGGAGAGGAAAGATACATTGTATCTTTCTCTTTCCTTGTAGTGAGGATGTATGTAAAACAAATAAATAAGAAAAAAATAAAGAAAAATACTTAGATCGAGGTTTGATCTGGGTCAGTGCCAGGGTTAGTGTTAGGGTCAAGTAAGAGTCAAAGGTCAGGGTCAGTATATTTTGGGCAGGATTTTTTTTTAAAATTAGCATCAGTGTTGGTGTGTTTTAGGTAGAAAAAAAAATTATTGTTGCTGTACTACGGGTACAAAGAACAACTAACATACATATATGCGGTATCACTGTGATTGTCAGGAGCAGGAGAATTTATTTTGGGTTGTTTTTTGGCGGTAGATTATGGTAGTAACAAAAAATGTACAGCTAAATTTAAAAATAAATGTTTTTTTTTTTACAATTTTTACTATTTTGGGCCAGTTTTTTTAATAATAATAATAAAAAAAATCAGGAGCTATCCATTACCATTTACCACCAAATGAAAGCTCAAATTGTCCTGAAAAAAACCTGCGGTATAATCCACCTGGATTCACAAAGTAGTTGTGATGATATGTATGGTTTTACTAACGCATGTCAAAGTTGCAAAATTGTGCTTAGGCATTAAGATTTGTTTTACCCTTACAGATTAAGGGGTTAACATACTGTATCTCACAAAAGTGAGTACACCCCTCATATTTTTGTAAATATTTTATTATATCTTTTCATGTGACAACACTGAAGAAATGACACTTTGCTACAATGTAAAGTAGTGAGTGTACAGCTGCCCCCTCAAAATAACTCAACACACAGCCATTAATGTCTAAACCACTGGCAACAAAAGTGAGTACACCCCTAAGTGATAATGTCCAAGATTGGGCCCAAAGTGTCAATATTTTGTGTGGTCACCATTATTTTCCAGCACTGCCTTAACCCTCTTGGGCATGGAGTTCACCAGAGCTTCACGGGTTGCCAATGGAGTCCTCTTCTACTCCTCCATGACGACATCACAGAGCTGGTGGATGTTAGAGACCTTGCGCTCCTCCACCTTCTGTTTAAGGATGCCCCACAGATGCTCAATAGGGTTTAGGTCTGGAGACATGCTTGGCCAGTCCATCACCTTTACCTTCAGCTTCTTTAGCAAGGCAGTGGTCATCTTGGAGGTGTGTTTGGGGTCGTTATGTTGGAATACTGCCCTGCAGCCCAGTCTATGAAGGGAGGGATCATGCTCTGCTTCAGTATGGCACAGTACATGTTGGTATTCATGGTCCCCTCAATGAACTGTAGCTCCCCAGTGCTAGAAGCACTCATGCAGCCCCAGACCATGACACTCCCACCACCATGCTTGACTGTAGACAAGACACACTTGTCTTTGTACTCCTTACCTGGTTGCCATCACACACGCTTGACACCATCTGAACCAAATACCTTTATCTTGGTCTCATCAGACCACAGGACATGGTTCCAGTAATCCATGTCCTTAGTCTGTATGTCTTCAGCAAACTGTTTGCAGGCTTTCTTGTGCTTCATCTTTAGAAGAGGCTTCCTTCTGGGTCGACAGCCATGCAGACCAATTTGATGCAGTCTGTGGTGTATGGTCTGAGCACTGAGGCTGACCCCCCACCGCTTCAACCTCTGCAGCAATGCTGGCAGCACTCATACGTCTATTTCCCAAAGACAACCTCTGGATATGACGCTGAGCACGTGACCTCAACTTCTTTGGTCGACCATGGCGAGGCCTGTTCTGAGTGGAACCTGTCCTGTTAAACCGCTGTATGGTCTTGGCCACCGTGCTGCAGCTCAGTTTCAGGGCCTTGGCAATCTTTTTATAGCCTAGACCATCTTTATGTAGAGCAACAATTCTTTTTTAGATCCTCAGAGTTCTTTGCCATGAGGTGGCATGTTGAACTTCCAGTAACCAGTATGAGAGAGTGAGAGCGATAACACCAAATGTAACACACCTGCTCCCCATTCACACCTGAGACCTTGTAACACTAATGAGTCACATGACACCGGGGAGGGAAAATGGCTAACTGGGCCCAATTTGGACATTTTCACTTAGGGGTGTACTCACTTTTGTTGCCAGCGGTTTATACATTAAGGGCTGTCTGTTGAGTTCTTTTGAGTGGACAGCAAATTTACACTGTTATACAAGCTGTACACTCACTACTTTACATTGTAAAGTGTAACTTCTTCAGTGTTGTCACATGAAAAGATATAATAAGTCAGTTTAACAAGTTTCCTCTGCTATGGTTTTCACTAAAATTAACAGAGTTTTGGGATAAGAGAGAATAGAGAAGGGTCAGGCCTCATACACCCAGGGCACTTGTGCGGCTCTTCTGAACGTCTTTTCTCCTGAGCCTAAAGACACATTTTGCGAATATGCGTTAAAACTCGTTAAGTGTTTGGGCGTTCATGCATTCCATTCTATATTAATTTATTCTGTCCAGTGAAATCAACTCTCAAGCGTTTAGGCGCATTTATACTTGTCGGGCATTTTTTTTCTGCTCAAAACACTCCTCTTCACAACGTGCAACTGATGGGGTTTTTGCTTTCCTCTAAACATCCCTCTTCTAATACCACACCATGTACATGGACACATAGGCTAACATGGAAGGGCGTTTTATTTACACTTGGTATACATGAGGCCTTCAATATAAATTGGTAGCAGTGTACAGCTTCTGTCCGAATACTTATTACTCTGTATGTATTGAGTCACGTGTATGAGATATTAGGCCTCTTTGGAATAAAAAAACACCAATTTTTTTACGGATCTGAATATGGATGCATTGTTGTCTATGGAACAATGATCAGAGCTGCATACACATCAGTATTACAGCGAGGAGTGCACAGGTGTGAAACCAAAATGGAAAATTTTACATTTGAGTGCAGTCCTTTTCGCGTGTACACGTTACGCCTCTTTATCCACTCAAAGACCAGGCCTTTTCTGCCACTTTTTGTAGTAAAAATCTGTATTTTTTTGCTAGAAAATGCTTAAACCCCCCAAACATTTTATATATATATATATATATATATATATATATATATATATATATATATATATATATTTTTTTTTTTTTTAGCAGAGGCCCTAAGAGCAGGGGTGCCCAACCACTGGCCCTCCGATGTGGCCCGCCATGTGTTGCTCTGAGATGGCGGGTCGGCAAGCCCAGATCGCAGGTTCCGACCCGCCATCTCCGAACATTAGTGTGAAGTAAGAGCCGCCGCTAGAGGAAGCAGAGCCGATACTTCCTGTATAGCGCCGGCACCTTCACAGGTGGAGTGATACCAAAATGTACTCCGCCTGTGACAGGAAGCATCGGCTCTGCTCTCTACTGCAGCCGCATGCTTCTGTCACGATTATGCTCGGGGATAGCGGGTCGAGACACAGGACCCGCGATCAGGGACAGCAGCCACCAGTACCAGCCACCAGTACCAACCAGCAGTACCAGTACCAGCCAAAAGTACCAGTACCAGCACCAGCAGTACCAGTACCAGCACCCGCCAGAAGTACCCGCCAGCAGTACCAGTACCCACCATCCGTACCAGACATCAGTACCAGCCAGCAGTGTAAACCAGCAGTACCAGTCAGAAGTACCCGCCAGCAGTACCAGTCATCAGTACCAGCCAGCAGTATAAACCAGCAGTACCAGTACCAGCCAGAAGTACATGCCAGCAGTACCAGTACCCACCATCCGTACCAGTCATCAGTACCAGCCAGCAGTACCAGTACCAGCCACCAGTATCAGTACCAGCCAGCAGTACCAGTCATCAGTACCAGCCATCAGTACCCACCAGCAGTACCCACCGGCAGTACCAGCCAGCTGCAGGAATCCTGAGGAAGAAGTAAAGATCGAGGTCAGTTGAGGAGCAGGTAAACCGCTGTGCATCAGTGTGAAAGCAGCCTAGGCCCCTTTCATGTGATCGGTCCGATCGGGTCCGCCTGTCTGTTTTTCAGGTGGACTCCAACGGACTCTCCATTCACCTCTATAGAGCAGCAGATGTAAACAGACTCGTGTCTGTTTACACCCGCCTATCTGCAATACGATCTCCTTAAAAAAAACCCGAAGGGGATCTGTCCCCCTGCCCTAGAGAATAAAATGGTGGGTTTTGCAAATTGTTTTTACGACAGGCGGTATTTGCGCAGTTTCTTTTGAAAAAATACACTTTAACCACCTCCTGACAAATGATGGGCGGGCGACGGCTCTATTATTCTGGGACACGCAGCATCACTGATCTCAGTAAAGAGCTGATGACAAGGCTCTTTACCCATGTGATATGCTGTGTCCAATTACAGCTGATCACATGTAAACAAGGAAATGCCGGTTATCAGCATTCCTCTCCTCACACTGACAGCGTGTGAGGAGAGGAGAGCCGATCAGCGGCATTTCCTCACAGGGGAGATCTGCACAGATAATCAGTGCAGCCCCAACAGTGTCCAGCAGTGCTGCCTTTCAGTTCCCATTAATGCCTGCTTATCAGTGTCACCCATTAGTGCCACCTTTCCATGCTGCCTATCAGTGCCGATAAGTGCCACCTATTAGTGTTTATTGGTGCCCTTCAGTGCCATCTCATCAGTGCCCATCAGTGCAGCTGTATCAGAGCACATCAGTGAAGGAGAAAAATTACTTATTTACAACATTTTATAACAGATACTAAGAAAAACTTTTTTTTTTTCCCCAAAATGTTCTGTCTTTTTTTGCTTGTTTTTTTTTTTGTTAGCAAAAAATTAAAAACCCAGTGGTGATTAAATACCACCAAACAAAAGCTCTATACTTATGTGCCTTTACACGCATTAGCGAGGTCTTTCCGAACATTTTACTCAGGAGCTTTTTGTCATTCATATGCAACTAGCCTTAGACATTATGTCAGATTTATACCTCATCTACACTTTAGTACCACACTATAGCCAAAAGACGGCTACAGCGTGGTCCATCGATGTCCTCCCAGAACCCCGCCCCCTGGGCCACGCATCAGGCACGCTCTGTGACTGCTGTGATCACAGATTGGCGTAAAGGGCCATTTACAGCAGCTCTTTACCATGTGATCAGCTGTGTCCAATCACAGCCGATCACATGTAAACAGATTTGCCCATTACCGGCAGTCCTTACCACATGGGCTGTGTTTGTTTGGGGAAAGGTGTGCCGCTAACCCGCCAGGCTGTCAGCATACTATTTACACTGATTAGCAGTGCCCTGATCATCAGTGCAGCCCCAGCAGTGCTCATCAGTGTAGCCATCAGTGCAGACTCATTAGCGCACATCAGCAAAGAAGAAAAGGTAACTATTTGCAAAGTTTTATAACAGAAACAAAGAAAAACTTTCTTTTTTTCAAATTTTTGGGTCTTTTTTCATTTGTTTAGCAAAAAATAAAAAACCCAGTAGTGATTAAATGCCACCAAAAGAAAGCTCTATCTGTCTCAAAAAATGTATATGTATATATAAGATTCGGATATCTTCTTTTTTTTTTTTTTTAGTAAAAGTACCTTTTTTAGTTTAATTTTCGTGCCGCTTCTGTTTGCAGCCGCTTAGGCGAACGACATATTCATAAGATCCCTAAAGGCTCATGGGATATTAGTGTCATCGATCCCAGGAGTCTTCAGGCATCCTAAGCTTCTATCATTGCGGTATTACTGCGCAGGCGTAAGACCGAGAGGGGCATGCTGGGTAGGCAGCTGCAAAAAACCCCCGAAGTGAATGGACGCCCGCCTTCAGATGCCCACAATGGCTGCCACCAGAACTTCTGCAGAAGAGAACGAACTACAGATTTGGCAAGTAAACATTACAAGGAACTATATCAAAATACCCAAATTAGATGCAGCGATTATTAAGAATCACGAGGATGTTTTTATTAAAATTTGAATTTGGAGACTTGTAGCACCTCTTTAATTTATACACTTACAAAAATGTATACACGCATTTATACGCACAAGTCCGTAAAGTGCATGCTCTTAGACACAGATTTTTTGGATTCTGCATTTACGGATATGAAAGCAGTTCATGTTTAGGACCCTGTATAAATGGCCCCATTGAAAATAATGCAGCTGCAATTAAAGCCATGATTAAAAACACTGGTATATGCTTTTTTTTTTTTTTGTGTTTTTTTGTTTTTCTTGTAACGATGATGTGAATAGGGCCTTAGGCCAGTTGAACGCAGATGTAAGAATTTACTGATGTTTATACACAGGATCTTGTTGACAAAAAGTTCCCGAGTACAATGTTCTGTAAAGACCTCTCTGTTGGATGGACTTGTGTCTTTTTTTCAACCAGTTAACTATGTAATCGCGTGTAAATGCACGTAATTGTAAAATTCTTCTTCATTTTCTGTATTGCACTATAAGCATTATAAACATGTTTTCCCACAAATAGAGCCTTCTTTTGGTGTTATTCGATCACCTCTGCGTTTTTTATTTTTTTCTGCACTATAAAACAAAATAAAAAAAGACCGACAATTTTGAAAAGAAAAACAATATTTTTTACTTTCTGCTATAATAAATATCCAAAAAAAAAGAAAAAAGTAAAACAAATTTCTTCATCAGTTTAGGCCAATATGTATTCTTCTACATATTTTTGGTAAAAAGAAAAATCGCAATAAGCGTATATTGATTGGTTTCTGCAAAATTTATAGCATCTACAAAATAGGAGATAGATTTATGACATTTTTATTATTATTTTATTTTATTTTTTTTTACTAGTAATGTCGGTGATTAGCATTTTTTAGCGGGACTGTGACATTGCGGTGGACAGATCAGATACTGTTTTTGGGACCAGTGACATTTATACCGCGATCAGTGCTATAAAAATGCACCGATTACTGTATAAATATCACTGGCGGGGAAGGGGTTAACACTAGGGGGCAATCAAGGGGTTAAATGTGTTCCTTAAATCGATGTTCCTAATCACTAGGAACAGTTGATCACTCTGAACTCCCCTGTCAGAACGGGGATCTGTTTGTTTATATTGACAGATCCCCGTTTGCCTCTCTGTGGCACGATCACGGGTGGCCGGCGGACATTGCGGGTCGCCGGCCACACGCATCGGCTCACACCGCGGGTGCCCGCTATAGCTGTTAAAAGGGACTGCCGTGCAGCCGAGCTGCCGCCGTGTATATATATATATATATATATATATATGACGGCATCTGGTCGGCAAGTGGTTAATGTCTCTGTACTCGACTCTCTATTACTCATCCTTACGCCGCTGTGTGTATGGTTCCATAGACAACAATGCATCTGTATCCAGATCAGTAAAAAAATTTGGCCTTCAATACCATCTCTACGCCGATGACACCCAAATCTATCTCTCTACTCCTCACCTCACTCCCTCAGTCTCCTCTCACATTACTGACATCAGTATGGATGTCTCACCACTTCCTCAAACAAAATCTCTCTTAAGCCTCGTACACACAATCGGATTTTAAACAGACAAATCGCCAGAGTTTTGTTCCGAAGGGCGTGTGTCCTGTGAACTTGTCTTGCATACAAACGGCACACAATTGTCGGCCAACAAACACGAACGTAGTGACGTACTACGTGGAATTTCAGCTCTTGAGCGCCACCCTTTGGGCACCTTCTGCTAATGTCATGTTTGGCAAGCATTGATTCCTGAGCATGCGTGTTTGTAATTTGGACTTTTATGTGACGGATTTGTGTACACATGATAGGAAAATCTGACAACAGACCGTCGTCCGCCAAAAATTTACTAGCCTGCCATCCAACATTTGTTGGTGGAAAGTTGGCCAACAATTGTCTGATGGAGCGTACTAACGGTCGGATTTTAGGCAGTCTGTCATCACACAATTCCCGGACAAAAAAATACGATTTGGTGTACGAGGCTTTAGGCTCCGTAGTTTGCTTTTGATCCTTTTCTGCAGTGCTTTTTATGTTGCAGTTTTGCACACGGGTTTATGACGCATTTTTGTTTTTATGCATTCTGCGTTCTGCATTTTTTATGCATTTATTATCTTGGCCAATTTGTTGTTGGGTGGTTTAAAAAAACGCTAAAATGGTGCTAAAATCGCAGCATAAATGCACTACATGCTTTTCTGCATCTTCGCCATTAAAGTCTATTGAAACAAAAACACACCATTTTGCTTTTAGGGCCAGTTCACACCACATGCAGTTCAGTGCGTTTTTTTTTCTGCATCAAAGATGCATGGATAGTAGATTATATGGTTTCCAATGGCTTAGTTCACACCAGTGCGGTCAGTCCCAGAAAAAATGCTGCATTTTTTTCTGCACTGAACTGTACTGGAACGTCCTCGAATGCATCAAAAACGCACCGCAATGCACCAAAAACACACTGAAACACCCACCCTCTTTTTTCTTCACCTTAAAGTGGATGTAAACCTGAAGTTTTTTTTTTTAATGAAGACATCTACCTGGTACAGTAGAGGATGTCAAGTCATCTGTGCCCAGTTTTGCCACAAAGTGTTAATCCAGCTCTGAGCAATCCTCCCTACACTGGCTTCCGCTCTGTGTTCTCCACCCCTCTCCGCCAATCCCTATACTGGCTTCTGCTCAGTGTTCTCCACCCCTCTCCACCAATCCTTACACTGGCTTCCGTTCAGTGTCCTCCACCCCTCCCCGCCAATCCCTACACTGGCTTCCGCTCAGTGTCCTCCACCCCTCTCCACCAATCCCTATACTGGCTTCCGCTCAGTGTTCTCCACCCCTCTCCACCAATCCTTACACTGGCTTCCGCTCAGTGTCCTCCACCCCTCTCCGTCAATCCCTATACTGGCTTCCGCTCAGTGTTCTCCACCAATCCTTACACTGGCTTCCGCTCAGTGTCCTCCACCCCTCCTCGCCAATCCTCACACTAGCCTGGTCTCCATTCAGTGTCTGCCACCCCTCTCCGCCAATCCCAACACTAGCTTCCGATCGCCCAGCCAATTAAATTCAAAATACTAACTGCAACATACAAAAAGCCATCCACAACTCTGCCCCATGCTACATCACCAATCTTGTCTCCAAATATTACCTAAACAGCCCTCTCCGCTCCTCTCAAGACCTCCTACTCTCACGTTCTCTTGTTACCTCCTCAAATGCTCATCTCCAGGACTTCTCCAGAGCCTCTCCCATCCTCTAAAAGTCTCAACCTGTCCGTCTATCTTCTACTCTGGCTGCCTTCAGGCAATCCCTGAAAACATCTGTTCAGGGAAACCTATCACACCTCCAACCAGAGGCGTTGCTAGGGCTACAAAAGATCTGGGGCTAGAGCCCATAGCAGCGAGGTAAAAAAAGTCATACGCTTGGGCGTATGTATGTATGTATGTAAATAAATAAATATTGTTACATATCTGACTGCGGATCCCCCTTACATTAAGCAGCCATTGGCTCCCGCTGCTGTCAATCAAATCCAATGACGCGCCCGCCGGGGGGTGGGGCCGAGTCCTCCATTCGGCATCTATGGATGCCGAATGCTGGACTCAGGAGCACGCCCGCAAGGTAACCCCCTGGGAGAGCGCTTTTCCAAGGGGATTATCTGATGCAGGGAGGAGCCGAGAAAGAAGCCGAGGGGCCCCAGAAGATGAGGTTCGGGGCCAAAAAACGCAAACCTTTAGTGCCCCTTTAATGTTATCAGGCACAAGTTCTTTTCTATATTCAGCAGTTTCGACAATTTAATCATTGCCCTGACGTCCACTTCTATACCAATCAGCCAGGCAATGTAACTCCCCCTGCATAAGGATTACTCCCCCTGAGCCCGAAAATCATCAAATAGTCTGGTGAAGTAATCCTTGTGTTGCAGTTCCCGACAATTACAGATTGGTATAGAAGTGGACACCAGGGCAATGATTAAATTGTCGAAACTGCTGAATATAGATAAGAACTTGTGCCTGATAACAATAACTAGTCATGTTCCTCCCCGGGCCAACAGCTGAGCAGATGGAGCCAAAAGCCAACCCTAGCTAAGAGACTCGGGGCTATGGGCCCCAGATTGGGGCCTATAGCCCCAGTAGCCACCCCCTAGCGACGCCACTGCCTCCAACTAATCTTCTATCACTTCCATAAGCCCCTTTGCCACAGCTACAACCTTTTCTACCACCTGCCCCGCCCTATTAGATTGTAAGCCCTTCTGAGCAGGGCCCTCTTAACCCTCTTTATTGTATTGTAACTGTACTGTCTCCCTTTTATATTGTAAAGCGCTGTGTAAACTGTTGGCGCTATATAAATCCTGTATAATAATATGGCATTTTTAACTCCTGTGTGCAGGAGGTCTTATAGCGCTCTATGTTCTATATGCAAGAGATTACCATACACAAGTACCATGAATTCACTGTTCACCAGTGACTGCGGCACTCTATGATTGGACTGGTCACCATACAGGGCGGGGCACAGACACAAACTACTGCAGGAAATCTCACCATTGTGGGCCGGGCAGACATAAACTACTGCACGGAATCTTAGCATTACTGTCGGCTGTGGTGTGCTCTGTTTACTGGTATATTGTAAAAGGCTGTCCATTGTTGCTGGGGGCTATAATGATGTATGAGGATCTATTGTTGCTGGGGTGGGTCTAATGCTGCTGAAGGTATCTATTATTGCTGAGGGTATAGTTTTGCTGAGGAATCTATTTTTGCTGAGGGTATCTATTGTTGCTGGGGTGGGTCTAGTGTTGCTTGGGGGGGGGTTTATTGTTGCTGGGGTGGGTCTAGTGTTGCTGAGGGGATATATTGTTGCTGGGGGATTTATTGTCACTGGCTGCAGAGGATCTATTTTACTGCTTTTGTTGTTATAGTTAAGAAATCCCAAACAAATGACTTAGCACCACAAAATATTACTGCGTTCTGTATTCTCTAAAAGAGCCAGTACTGGGAGGTGGGTAAGGTGTGTAACCAAGGGACGGTGCTCAGGGGGTGGGTAGGGGACAGAAGCAAGGAGTGACTCAGAAAGGAGGAGTTCCTGCATCTATTCTCTGAGAAAAAAAAAGCCCTGGTTAAATCAGCACACATTAAAAAGTAACATAACACACAATAACATGTGAGTAAGGCTCGGTTCACACAGGGGCGGCACGACTTGCAGGTCGCCTCACCGAGGCGACCTGCACACGACTGCCACAGCGACTTGCAAAGCGACTTCTGTATAGAAGTCTATGCAAGTCGCCCTCAAAGTAGTACAGGAACCTTTTTCTAAGTCGGAGCGACTTGTGTCGCTCCGATTAGAACGGTTCTATTGTACAGAACGGGAGGCGACTTGTCAGGCGGCTAGGTCGCCTGACAAGTCGCCCCCGTGTGAACCGGCTCTTAATGCAAAGCACTGGATCAGAAATGTGTGAATGGGCCCTTAGGATTCCTCTTACATATGGGTATGGCGGGCTGACAAGTGCGCTGTATGGTACCTGCAGGATTTCAAATTCAGGGTGAAAAGGGATACTCCTCTCCCTTTTCCGACATAACTACATTCCATTGCTTAACAGGATTAGGGAAGATCTACGAAAATGGTCCAGTCTGTCTCATACCTGGCTAGGTAAAGTAAATATTATTAAAATGAATATATTGCCCCGTATACTCTTTCTTTTCCAAATGCTCCCACTAGGGGTTCCAGTGGGGTTCTTCACTATTTTGCAAACCATAATCTCCCGTTTTATTTGGAGGAACGGTCACCCCAGGATATCTAGAGAGATACTATTTCACTCCAAGATGTCTGGGGGACTGGCACTACCTAATTTTAAGGCGTATTATCAAGCGGCTGTACTTTCTAGGATAGCCGACTGGAAATATGCTCTTGATTCAAAATTATGGGTTCAACTTGAATACCTTTTGAGCGGCGCTGACCTCTCGGTAGTTCCTTGGATACCCCGCTCCTACAGGAATCTTGACCGTTCCACCTCAACACTCACTATATCCTCATTAGCTATATGGGACGCCCTACATAAAAAACTCTCATGGGGTTATAACTCTCCTTTAACACCTCTCCTTAATCACAAATATTTTCTACCAGGTTTACTAGATCCTGGTTTCCAAGCTTGGAGACCAAGAGAACCTCTCTTACTACATCACGCCCTCCGTGGCAATACACTTAAACCATTACATTTGATCATTGACCCCAAACCAGCCTCATTTCTAGACAAATGGAGATACTATCAACTACAATGTTTCTTAAGCTCTCTCCCTCATCCGCTTAGAGGTTTGCAAGATCTAAATCGAATAGAAGAAATATTCTACCCAAAAGACCCTCCCTTACATAGTATTTCTCTATTTTATAGAGCTATTATTGCCCTTCAAAATTCTGAGTTTCCACCCTTTTTAGCAAAATGGGAAACTGATCTGGGTTCTCCCATCTCAGACAATCTAAAGGATAGGATCTTACAATTGGCCCACACCTCCTCCCTAGCTTCTAAGATGGCAGAGGTCAATTATAAACTACTCACTAGGTGGCCTTATACCCCCGTTAGACTTCACCAAATGTTCCCCACCAGTTCCCCATTGTGCTGGAGGAACTGTGGGAACGAAGCCACTCATGCACATATCTGGTGGTTTTGCCCACTCATTCGCCCCTATTGGATGGCCATCTGCAACTTGATTTCACAGATTTCGGAGGTCAATTTACCCATGGACCCGTGGACTGTCCTTTTTCATGCCTCTGCAACCTCCATAGGCCCATATAAGCGTTCACTCATTCCTCACCTTTTGAACACAGCCAAAGCTTTAATACCCGCCTTCTGGGGCCAAGCGGCAATTCCGCCTATTAGGACCTGGTTGCAGAGGGTTGATGAAGTTCAACTCATGGAGAGTATTACCCATAACATCAAAGGGACTTCAGAAAAACACTCAGCCACTTGGGCTCCTTGGGTAAATTTTCAGTCCACCTCTTCATATAAGGATATTATTGTACAGATCTCATAAATTCACTACTTATATATCGTCATAAAAAAATTTTTTTGATCACTCAACATTTCGCACATGTATGCCAGCACTCCCCCTCACCCTCTTCCCTCCCATCTTACCCCCTATCCTATTTACTATCCCCCCTTTTTCTCTTTTCATTTTCTTTTCTATTATTAAGTTTTCTGTATCTCATGTTTTCTGGTCGCTTTATTACACTTCTCTTACCTAACTGAAGCAAGGTTTTTCATCTTGTTTTTACATTTAGATTTCTATGTTTACAATGACAGAAGTCTTTTTTCTACCCAATTGATACATTGACTCTCATCCTCCTTTCTGAATATATAGAATTGTTTAATGTATCTCAGGCTTCTTGATACCCACTGTATATATCCGAGCATTGAAACTGATTTTGCTTCCCTTAATGTTTGAACCCAGTTTGTGACATAACTGTTTCTTTTTGTAATTATTTTCTTTCATAAAAATTCAATAAAAATTTATTAAACAAAAAAAAAAAAAAAAAAGGGATACTCCTTGGGATAGATTAATTAACATTGATCTTCCCTGTTTCAATGGTATCATATTGATACTAAGGAAAGGAATACGGTTATCTTCAATGAAGGAAGTGTTCAGATGGCATGGTCCTTTTGAAGCTTACTACAAGTATAATAAGTATATGTTTTAGGAGTGATAGAATTATCAGCCTGTGAATTCCTTGAATTCTTATCACAACAGGGTGAGAATCTGGGGCTATTGTCCCCCCTTTTTTGGCACACTGATACCTCATTTGACCTCTTAGTGGGTCCTGAGGGTCCTTTGGAACATTGATCACGTTTGGGTGACATTGTATAAAGGTCCTACAAAAGCTCCAGAAGGAGCCATGATTATGGCGAAACAAGTAGAGGCAACCAACTTTTGTATTGTGACCGCATGACTTTTCATGTTCTGGTTTTAAACTTTATTCATTTTTTAACCATGTTTAAATAAAACTATGACATTTGTAAATTCAATTTGATTTGATTTTTTGCACCTCAAAACTCCCAATTTTGTTTCTTGGTATTTTTTTTTTGAATATATTTAGGGAAGGTGGTGCTTGTAGAGAACTCTCCAGTCTCTGGTACTAAATTTATTTTTAGATGCAATGTTGATTGGAAGACTCTAAGACTTCTATAGGTAGCAAGCTATACAGGTGAAGGCCTCCAGCCGGACACCACTTCTTTATAGGTAGGACCGCTGTCTCCTATGGCAACAATCTTGTAGCTGTTTCTGATGGTAAAGGTATTCAACTTTATGCAACACGAACAGCTCTCTTTACCCCACACTCATGTGGGTCTTTACTCAACGAGCTCCCAGTCTCTCTCTCTCTCTAGACTTCAGATCCACTAGCCACTGGATCCCCTGAGCCAGTGTTGCGAACCGCCAGGAGATTTACGGGCAGCCTGTAAATTTAAACCCTTTTTCGGGCTGCCCGTTAAAGTCCGTTACGGGCACCGGCGCCCGTAAAAAAGATGGCCGGGAGCCAACCACACAACTGCGCATTCGCCGTTCTAAAACCGGCCGGGCTCGGGAAAGCTCGTACCTGCTCGGCCAGGTGGTGCATGCACAGTAACGTAATTACGCCGCCATTTTTGAATAGATGGAAAGAGAGAGACCATGGCGGCCGGCGACTCTGTCCTGTGCTGCAGTGCACTCGTCACAGGCGGAGGAGCCGAGCAACCAGTGACAGTGAGGAGGAGAGTGAAGCTGTGGGGGGGGGGGATTAGGATATTGTAGTAAAAAGGGGACAGAAGCCATGCCATGCCATGCAGGGGGACAGAGACCGGTGTGCTCTGTCCACCATCATATTACTTCTCCAGTCCACATCATCAGTGTGCTGTGTCCTCCTCCTGTGCCCCTTTCACCTCTCCACAGCTGCCCTGACCTGTGGAGAGGTAAAAGGGGCACAGGAGGAGGACACAGCACACTGATGTAGAGAAGTAATATGATGGTGAGCAGAGGAGGAGGCTACTGTGAGGGGGTGAGGAGGACACCATCATGTCCGCACCCTCTGTCCACCTCCTGTAGTATGTCCGCAGCCTCTGTCCACCTCCTGTATTATGTCCGCAGCCTCTGTCCACCTCCTGTAGTATGTCCGCAGCCTCTGTCCACCTCCTGTAGTATGTCCGCAGCCTCTGTCCACCTCCTGTAGTATGTCCGCAGCCTCTGTCCACCTCCTGTAGTATGTCCGCAGCCTCTGTCCACCTCCTGTAGTATGTCCGCAGCCTCTGTCCACCTCCTGTAGTATGTCCGCAGCCTCTGTCCACCTCCTGTATCATGTCCGCAGCCTCTGTCCACCTCCTGTATCATGTCCGCAGCCTCTGTCCACCTCCTGTATCATTTCCGCAGCCTCTGACAATCTCTTGTCTTTTATTATGTCTGCAGTCTCTGAGGGGATCCTAGAAAGGAGTCAAGAGTGGGAGCGCCGCCAGGATGGGGTTACGGAAGAGACAGACATGTGTGGACTGTGGAGAGGAGATTATAGAGTAAAACCAGAGCCGCCAAGCTAAAGCCGTCTGACTGAGCCCTGCACGGTGCACCTGAGAGGTCAGTGACAGCGCCGCCAGGCCAGTCTGAGGGGGGTCACCGATGTAAGGGGGAGTGAATACAATAATGTAAGGATGCACTGATATAAAGGTTCCCCCCTATATTAGTAATCCCCCCCTTACCTTAGTGTATTCACTCTGCGGAAGGTGGTCTCTGGTCGCCATCCTGCAGACTCTGATGTAAGGGAGAACTCTGTGCTGGCTGGGTTATAGTATCCTGACCTTCATGTAAATTGAGAAATGTTTTTTTTTACTTTTGTTTAACTTAAACACATTGCTAATAGCACTAGCTATGTGTTTATAGTTCAAATATTGATATTTGCACTGTTTAGCACTAAAAACAGTAATTCCCCATACCTCTACCTGGCCGGCGGAACCATTACTTCTGGTTGGGCTACAAGCTCACAGTCCCAACCCTGCACTACTTCTGGATAGGCTCACAAATGGACTAGCAACGAGATGTCCCCGGGATAGGCCTTAGGTTTCTGGCCTAGCAGCCTGGGGCAATACGACACAAGTCCACCCAGACAGCCGTCCAGGTGGAACAGAACCCCTATCAACTGACTCCACCCAAATAAATAGGCTCTCCCAGCAGGCCAAGGGACCCAAGAAAATCCCTGCCCATTGGCTGAGACACCCCATTCATTCCTAATCTGTCCTTGCAAAGCCCTTGTCTTATCTAATGTCACCAGATACCCGGCCATCTAGCGACAGAAGAGAGAAGTATAGCAATTCCAGAATTAGGGTGAAATCAATTGGTCTCCTATCAATTGGCCAAGGCAACTATCACTTGGCAATAAATTTAATAGCAACCCTGCCTAAACATCAGGGTGCTACACTGACACCAGCCCCTCATAGCTCAGTTGTCACAGATTGAAGCGCATGCCTCCCTATGAGACTCCTCCACTCAGACACTTGGCGGTAATATATTCTCATTTCCACCACCCTCTGTGTCTGTTGTCCGAGTCCTAGGAAGCGGGCAGAGATATCGCCAATGAGAATATCATGCAGGAGAAAATCTCTCACCAACAAATGCAATTCCAAAACTGAAAGTTGTGATGTTAAAAAAGTGGTCAAAAGTGGACAAATTGAGGGGGTGGGAAAAGAAAGAAAAAAAAACCCAAAATGCTGAAAAAGGGACATTAAAGAAAGCAAAATCCAACCAATTCCACCTGGAGAGGAGTGTTCTCCACCTGATTTGACCATGTTCAGTAAAATATCTTTTAAATATTTCATATAAGGTTTAAGGGTTTCTACAGAACAGATTTTGCTGCATTATTGTGGTGACAAAGCAAAATAGACACTAATAGACAGAGTAGCAGGTTCCTTCGTCACCATTGGGGTACCTTAGGGGTCCACTATTTCTCCACTCTGCCATCAAATCCCTCTACAACAAGATGCTCAGTGACTGTAACTTCTGAACATCTCACACAGAACTGTGCAGTATGAGGAAAAGTGCTGCTCAGAGCTACTACAAGTAACAAAAGACAAACCACAAAAATGTATAAGTTCCACTTACTCTAAAGGCCTATTCACACCAGTATGCCATAGAAAACCCATTTTCATGCACTGAGATGCACTGCACCAGGCATCCAATCCAAAATCTAATGAGTGCTCTAAAGCAGTGGTTCTCAACCCTGTCCTAAAGTACCCCCAATAGGCCATGTTTGCAGGTTTTCCTTTACCTTGCACAGGTGCTTTAAATCAGAGTCCATGGCTTGGTATTTTGGACAGCCATTTTATCTAAGAGAAATTCACAAAACATGGCCTGTTGGGGGTACTTGAGGACAGGGTTGAGAACCTCTGCTCTAATGCACCTAACATACAAAAAAAAAAACAAACATTACACCACATTACCAAAAAACATTATTGTGAATGGGACCTAATTACAACCTGAGAGTCAAAAATGGAGCACCCTAAGGTAGGGAGCACAAAGGGCATTTTTTACAAAAAAATGTGAAAAGTGTGGCGTGCATTTGTATTCAGCCCCACTGAGTCAATACTTTTTAGAACCTCCTTCGCTGCAATTACAGCTGCAAGTCTTTTTGGGAATGTCTCTACCAGCTTTGCAAGTCTAGAGAGTGAAATGTTTGCCCATTCTTTTTTGCAAAATAGCTTAAGCTCTGTCAGATTGGATGGAGAGCGTCTGACGGTACAATACTTCCATCCTATCATACCGTACAATCCAGCAGGCTGCCCAGTTCATGCAAAATCAATATGTCAATATGTTGCATCATCATTTTGGCGAAAGCTAAAATCTCTTAGATTGTTACTAAGGGAAAATTTGCGAGTATTTTAAAAAATAAAAAAAAACATTTGGGACCCGGAGGCTCACTATCATATATTAATGGATGGTAATACAGATGGATGCCAGTGGGCGATTAGCTTCAACTAGAGAGTTCTCAGAGGTAATCCAGCCATGTCCAAGGTTAAAGGGGTTTTAAACCCTCATAGTTTTTTGCCTTAATGTATTCTATGCATTAAAGCGAAGTTCCTCCTGAAAAAAAAAAAAAGAATTAAAAGTCAGCAGCTACAAACGCTGTAGCTGCTGACTTTTAAAATAAGGACACTTACCTGTCCAGGGAGCCCGCGATGTCCTCCCCCGAAGCCGACGTGTCCCTCGGCTCCCGGGTGGAGGCGCCGGCATCTTCAGTAAGGGAATCAGGAAGTGATGCCTTGCGGCCTCACAGCCTGGTTCCCTACTGCGCATGCGCGTCTCACCCTACGCGTTCTGAGTGGTCCCGACTGTCTTCTGGGACCTGTGTGTCTCCCAGAAGACAGCGGGGGGGGGGGGGGGGAGTTGGGGCCACACATGGCAAAGATCGCCGCGGATACTGCAGTGATCTTTCACCGGAAGTGGGAGCAAATACCTGTATTAGATAGGTATCTGCTCCACCCTGATGCAAAAGTGTGAACAAGATATAGTGAAAAATACTCCTGCGCTTGTGAGATCATTTGCTGTAAAACAAAGGTAGTATTGTAGTCAGAGATAGGACTGGGGGAGATGATGGAGCGTGTCCCGCTGCCTTAGCTGACCAGGGGTGGTCTGTAAAGGACTGTTTAGTAGGAATGGGTGGAAGGCGCGTGATCTGCTCCACCCTGAAAGGTGTCAAATGTGACATCGGAGGGGGGGGAGCCGGATTAGTGGAAGCTCCATTTCTGGGTGGAACCCAGAACTCTCTCATGCTGCAGCCCCCCAGTGCCCCCGTTTTACTCTGTCTTTTTCTCCCGGGGACGAGCACACCAGCTCTAGCTGGTGTCTCGTGTCCTAATTGGATAGATTGATAGCAGCGCACCATTGGCTCCCATACAGGAGTAGGACAGTAGGCAGAAAAAAAGACTTGGCTATGCCTATGGGCAGTCCTAGGTGATATACACCCCCCTCTCTGCTATAGTCCTTCAGTTTAGTAACAAGCAGTGTCGGCAGCATTAAAAACTCCTCCTGTGTTTGTCAATGAACTCAGAGAAACAGATTTTATGGTAAGTAAAAAATCCTATTTTCTCATTCGTTCACTGACAGACACAGCGCTCCATTATTCTGAACCAGGGGTGGGGTGGAGGCGAGACCAAAAGTCAATACCGCAAGCTGAAAATGCTCTTTTCCCACAGTAAAATGGAGGAAGTGTTGGTGGGCACATATTGGAGTGCCTAAATAAGCATCTGTAATGTTGACAGAAGCCCGAAAGTCCCCATGATGAAGGGACGCCACCACCGTGCAGATGGACTCCATTCTGTACCCACTGAAACCTGGACAAGCACACCCTGAAGCAACAGGGCTTCCACAGCCCCAAGGAAAACTGTCAACAGTCCAGTGACAGACGCCAATTGGAAGGAAAAAACCCTTTTCGGGGTCCAAGGCCGGAACACTAGGACATAGGTGAGGGCGCTCCTTCATGCTGAAGGGGCCTTGTCTGTGGGCCTAGGGAGGGGGGCCTGCCGACTGAGACCTCCGCCGCCTTAGGCCGCACACAGGGGTGTCACTGAGGTCCAACACGGGGGACGTCGACCGAGGCTCAACACAGGGGGTGCTGACCCAGGCTCCTCACAAGGAGCACCAACCGAGACCTTGCAAAGGGGCGCCTACTGATACCCTGCACAGGGGGCATCATTGGACCCCTAACAGGGGCACTGGCTGAGACTCCACACAGGGGGCACCACTGGACCCCTCACAGGGGGCAATGGCTGAAACACCACACAGGGGGCGCCTATGGATGCCCCTTACAGGGGACACCACTGGGCCCTTCATAGGGGGCACTGGCTGAGGCCCGTCACAAGGGGCATCCACTAAGGCCCTCCACTAAGGCCCCTCACAGGGGGCATCCACTAAGGCCCCTCATAAGGGGCGCCTACGGAGGGCCCACTTAAACAACCCCCCCAAAAGAGGGTTGCCCTCAGAGCCCCCCACAGCACCGTCCCTCTGGAAGAAGGCGTCCAGGGCGGGTGCGACTTAAATTTGCGAGTGCACAGGTCCGCGGAGGGACTGGACCAGGCTAGAGCCAAGGAAGGAGGGCAGATGCCCGCAACGGAAAGCGGCGGATGCCTGCTCTAGGGCCGCCCTGCACATCACCCGGTTGGTAGGCCGCAAAGCCGTGGCCTAAATTAGTGGAGGGTCGCTGCGGGGGGTGCGGATCTGCGGATGCCTAGTCACCCACCCAGCCATCAGGTGGCAAGGTGTACCTCCCCATAGTGACAACCCTGGAGGGGAGGGGGGGTGGACAGAGTGTCCGAAGCACCTAAGCCAGAGGTCTGGGCCTCACCCAGGGAAGGGGGGGATGTGGAGGAGAACCCCAGAGGGACCGACCACCCCAGGCGGTACCTGCGCCCCACATCACTCCAGGGAAGGAAAGAAGGGGGCCCCTTACTTACCGCTCCAGCAAGTGCACAGGTGACGCTCCCAGACGGATCCTTCTCACCACCGAAGTGGGGGCTGTTGGCCATGAGGAACACTGTGACACAGGCCGAGACCCGGTCGTATGCGACCTCGCAAGATGTTTAGCTCGCAGGGCTAGCCCCGTCCAGTGGGGCTATGTCGGGCCTGACCTAGCACATAGCTGCAGTCTGCAAGCGCTCACTGGCCAGACTGGGGAGACCACTGGATTTTAGTGTCCAGCCCTTTGCCCAGTCCGGCAGTTAATTGTAGCTCTCACAGGAAAAAAATCCAAGAGAAAAAAGTATCTTAAAACAAAAAATTGCCAGGACCAGAGATCCCAGCTGGGGACTAGGTCCTTACTCCTGACTAGGCAGAAAAAAAAACTGAAGGCCTATAGCAGAGAGGGGGGTGTATACCACCTAGGACTGCCCATAGGCGTAGCCAAGTCTTTTTTCTGCCTAGCATCCTACTCTTGTAGGGGGCGATATAACCCTATGGTTCTGAACAATGGAGCGCTGTGTCTGTCAATGAACTAATGAGAAATATAAACTGCTAAATACCTTTTCTCATCAGCAGTATATAGCAGTCTTGTGACCTCTATCAGTGTCTTGTTTAAGCTTGTAGGAGGAGTTTTTGTTCTACTCTGACTGTCCTATGAGGCTTCTGGACCCCTAACCCTCTGTCTGGACAGTGCTGATTGGCCCTGTGCTGATCACATGCACCATCCCAAGAAAAGAAAAAAAATAGCAATACACACCAAACTGAGCATGTGCATAGTGACTCCAAAGGCTTTGTCTTACTAGGAGATGGATTGGGGACAGTGGAAGAAGCTCCTGGCATATGCAGCGCTGCTGAAGCCAAAGGGTAGGGCTTGGTTGTGAAGAGGGGACTGTGTTTTTGGGGAGCTCTGTGATGGGAAGACCCTGATGTGATGGGGGGACTCATGTATAGGGGAGCCCCTCATGTGATGGGGGGACTCATGTATAGGGGGGCCTCTGATGATATGGGGGGACTCGTGTATAGGGGAGCCCTGATGTGATGGAGGGGACTCATGTAAAGGGGGATTCTCATGTGATGGAGGCCCCTGATGTGATGAGGGGACTCGTGTATAGGGGGACCCTGATGTGATGGAGGGGACTCCTGTAAAGGGGGATTCTAATGTGATGGGGGCCTCTGATGCGAAAGTGGGGCTCTAGAGGGGCCGTGATGGGAGGAACCCATGTCCCAGGCTTATGCCCCATACACACGGTCGGACATTGATTGGACATTCCGACAACAAAATCCTAGGATTTTTTCCCGACGGATGTTGACTCAAGCTTGTCTTGCATACACACGGTCACACAAAGTTGTCGGAAAATCCGATCATTCTGAACGCGGTGACGTAAAACAGGTACGTCGGGACTATAAACGGGGCAGTAGCCAATAGCTTTCATCTCTTTATTTATTCTGAGCATGCGTGGCACTTTGTGCGTCGGATTTGTGTACACACGATCGGAAATTCCGACAACGGATTTTGTTGTCGGAAAATTTTATAGCCTGCTCTCAAACTTTGTGTGTCGGAAAATCCAATGGAAAAAGTCCGATGGAGCCCACACACGGTCGGAATTTCTGACAACACGCTCCGATCGCACATTTTCCGTCGGAAAATCCGACCGTGTGTACGGGGCATTAGACTTCTCGTTGATAAACAGCAATGGAGTTTTTTACATTTTACATTGGGGGTTCCTCGAGGTTTTGCATAGTTTCAAAATGGTTGAGAAGCATTGACATTGAAGAGAAGAGACATGCACAGAGCCTCAAACGGGACCACACACACACACACACCAATTTTAGCCATCAGCTGAATTGAGGATGACTAGAGATTATAAGGGCCTGCTAGTCTAGGTTCACATATGTACGAGTGCATGTAGCGGATACAGCAGCTCATTCAATTGAATGGGTTGCCGTACCCACAAGAAAAGAAATCCCTGTCCCCCTTTTTTTTTTTTTAAATGCGCCACAGGGAACGTGAGTTATTGCACCCCTATGCATCTGCTAAAGAGCAGCACGTTTCTGTGCTGGTTAGGAACATCATGATTATGCACGTGTTCCCGACATATGTGAACCTAGACTAGGCCTCCGTTTAGATGTCCCTTGTATGATTCCATGGATGTCCATTAACACACCTATTACATTAGGATGGGTTATTGATGCATCATGTTAAATAACGCTTCACAGAAGCCTCCTCTATTGATTTTCTATTTTATGGATTCTTGTACTATCATCTTGGCTAGTAATGCTTTCTAAATGCATCTCAAATCCGCTGTAAAACACCACAGGCACTTTGTGAGGCATTTGTAGCACATTGACATTAATATGAATGGAGGCATTTGGGGAGAGGTGAAGCCAACTGAACTTTTGGCGTGACACTACGCGAATGCGACCACGCGAACAACACCATCCTCTGCAATGCATGTAATTGACACAAAGCATTGACAGGTGTTTGGGGCTGCAAAATCTCAGAGGAAACACCTGCTTTTGGCGCTAGTGTAAAGCCTTAGGGTTAAGAAATAAATGATAATGATCAGGTGAGCACAACTGTCGCGGCTGTCATGGTCTTTCCTGATGCATATCCAGTATAGGAGATGGCTACATTTCGATGTCACCTCAGCAGTCCAGCGTGACTATTCAGGTTCAGGCAGCACTTGAGTCGTTAATACGAAGGCCACAGGCCTCGGTGTCACAGATCACAGGATGATACAATCATATCATCCCTCAGCTTGCTGCAGCCAGTCACCTCTGGCATCTCCTCCATTTTACTCTCTGCACAGGTTCCTCATACAAAATGGCTGAACATTCCATTAGTTGTCACCATAGCAACTGAGCCACAGACTCCTTGCCGGTTGCAGTGTCACGGTAAGAGCCTCTTTTTGCAGGTGACATTACGCTGGGCCAACAAGCGGCAAATGACATGTAGAGGAAACAACGCTGCGTAACCGACATCGCAGCTCCGTTTGCTATTCCAGATGAGGATTCATCATGCGGCCTGCCGCCCATTAACAATTTGAGATAAATGGTTCATTATCCTCAATAGTTTGTTGGCTGCTACAGATTTGTGATACTCCATCTGATGCAGAACATAATGTTCACCAATTCCACCCCTCCCCTTCCAAAGCAACATTAGGGACAGCAAAATGGCCCCTGTATAAGGTTGTTACCTCTTCTTACGACAAAAGGAAAGGCTAATTGTTTATTTCCTATCAATCACAATGCCAGGTCCCAGGCATAGCTTGGACTTGTTGGTATTACTAGTATATATATCATGAGGTAAGTATTTTTCCAAACTAGGTTGCTATGGGTCTATACATCATTACTATCTATTCCTGAGCCCTTTCACACATCCTCTGATTGGTGGTGGGCAGGCTGTATTGTGGTGAGTGGCTCACCAGGCCCTCCAGAGACTCATGTCTTGTCATGAATGTCCAGTCTGTGGACTGCTTGGCTTCCATTGTTCTCCCTCAATGGCAGAGTTCTGGAAGCTGACTATAGTCATTCAGGATCTGGGAGTTCCGCTGTGGGTGATGGCTATCAAATATTTAATAAAAACTTATCAGAGACTCACGTGAGTTCCACTGATGACATTTATTGGCTGAATGTTTGAGGAGCATGAAAAGCTGCATATAATTCACCAGCTCTTACAAGCTATCCACAGAAGACCCGGCTCGCAATGAGAAGGAGCGATCTTGCACCACATTCTCCGAACATTTACATACCATGTGTACAAAGCACAAAAGTCTGTGCACTCCTGGTCATCACACCTATATGAATATGTTGGACTTCCTATTCTGAAACCATAGCCATTAATATGGAGCTGCCCCCTTTATATATAACAACCTAAGCTCTTTTGGAAAGCCTTTACACAAGATTTTGGAATGTGTCTGTGGTAATGTGTCCCTATTTGAATAAGAAGACCCGGCTCACAAACTGGTGTTACAATTCATCCCAAAAGATGTTCGGCAGGTGGAGACCAGGGCACTGTGCAAGACACTCAAGTTCCTCCACACCAATGTGGTCACACTATGTCAATGGAGCTGGTCCAAACTGGTCAAACCAGGTCTTTATGGTGCTGGTCCTAACTGGTCAAGCTATGTCTTTCTGGAACTGGTCAAAGCATGTCTTTACAGAACTGGCTTCATGTACAGGGGCACAGTCATGTTGGAACAGAAAAAGGTCTTCCTCAACCTGTTACCATAAGATTCAAGATACACAGTTGTCTAAATTGGCTTTGTAAACTGTTATTAACACCACCAGGCCTGGACTCGGACAAAATATAGGCCGTTTAGCCTGAGCAGTCCACTTTTTTTTTAAACCAAATTACAAATAATGACAACTTGCGGTTTCTCGGTGTCTTTTAGATATATTTAGCCTGCATCAGTCACTGTCGGCAGGGAAGATGACTCTCACAAACTTACTGTGAGAGGAGGACCAAGGCCCCTGCGTGATTATTGGAGGGCGGCAGACCAGCCAAGCACCAGAGAAGAAGAATAAAGACAGTATCTGGCTAAACCCATAGTGAATCCTAAGGACGTTGCGCATCCTACGTGATGTGCGCAGCCTGATACATAGTTATTCCTCCTCATCGGTGGGAGACGCACTCCCGCTGTCGGGAAGATCCACCGGCAGAAATCCTCTTTCATCCTGTAGTGGCATAGGTCTGGAGTACAGTGGAGCAGATTTATGCTTCTCTCATGAGAAAGCACACGCCAGTTTACTTTCTGGCCAGTACATAGCCTCTCCCTCTGCAGTGATTCCTACACTGTGGATCAACCTCCGGGTGGGCTGTTTTTGGCCCTAGAAGCCTCTGCTGGCTTGGCACCCTGTCACTTGGATCTTGGATCTTCCTTGACGGGAAGCAGTACCCAGAAACATTTAATATTGAGGCAGCCCTGGTGATGTAAAATCAGCATATTGTTCTGAATTACCGACTTCAATCCTACTTATGGATACACCCCTGAAGAAAACAGGAATTGAAATGCGTCAGATGTTTGTTCCATTATATATTTTCTAAATTGCCTGTATTCACAACATATAGGCGCTAAATGTTACCTCAAGGTGTACACACCTGTTTTGCCAGAATAGATACACTGATCTGATTATTTTAAACTAAGCGTATTTTTACTATTGTCCTAAAAAAAAAAAAATACAGATTTTTTAAACCTTATCTTCGGTGGTCACCTTTAAAGTCCCAAGGGGGTAACTCTCGAATTATCCTATAACTATACAGGGATGTTGGTAACCACCACAGCAATGTATACCTCTTCACCCTGACAATTTTATTTATTTCTCCTCTGACATGCTGCTTAGGCTACCAGCCTATTGTCTCTCCCTGAACACTGGCATCCTCTACTGAGCGCTGGCATCTCTTTTGTTTTTCAAAATTCTTTTTATTGTTTTAAAGAATTTTAGGTACAAAAACAGAGCCTATTGGGCATACCCAGGCTCGACACGAATACAACAAAAGCACACACATGACATTGAACCAACAAAAACTCTAGTGCCCGACTGGCACTAACCGACAGTACACTCCAAAAAGTCACATCAGGTTTTCTACATAAAGTTTGGGTTTGTCTACCCAGGGTCTAAAATGAGGGCTGTACAAGAGGCAAAAACAGCATGTCACTAGATGTCAAGTTAGCATGATCCTCATGCTTGCTCTCACTGTTTCTGGGAACGGAGGGGATTTAGCTGCTTAACGTGAAAGGTCTGGGTCTGCGTTCGTGGAAGGGGCTTCAAATATCCCATACTTTGTGGAATTTTTAGGGCATCCCCTTGATAAATAAGTGGCCTTATACAAAGGTAGCTGAGAGTTGATTAACTTTTTCCATAACGTTAAAGTAGGAGCAGAAGTAGACTTCCACTGGAGTACAATAATTTTTCTCACATAAAATAACAGTCCTACAAGGGTTCTGGAGGCTCAGCAGTGGGCTAGAGGGTCCACCAGACCCAGCAGACATACCTCCACAGTTTGAGGCATCTGAATAGTTGTTATTTTGCAGATAAATTCAACGACAGCATTCCAAACCGTTTGAATATGAGGACATACAATATGCACACTCGAGAATAAGCTGTACACAGGGCATGCACACCACTCCTACACCAGGCAACGCCATTACTAACTTAGAAATAATACATTACTATTATTATTATTATACAGGATTTATATAGCGCCAACAGTTTGCACAGCGCTTTACAATGTAGGGAGACACTACACCAACAGTAAAATTCAAAACAAGAGGGTTAGAGGAGCCCTGCTCCCCCAAGCTTGCAATCTAAGAGGGAGGGACTGGTAAAACAAAAAGGTAGGGACTGTGAGCGATGAACTGATGAGGGGAGTAGAAAATTCAGTTGTTAGCTGGAGGCAGGATAGGACACTCCGAAGAGATGAGTTTTCAGTGATCGCGTAAAAGTAGACAGAGTAGGAGATAGCTGGACAGAATGGGGTAGCGAGTGCCAGAGGATGGGAGAGGCTGTGGAGAAGTCCTGGAGACGAGCATGGGAGGAGGAGACGACAAGGGAGCTAGAGAGCAGAAGGTCTTGTGGGAGCGGAGAGGACGGTTTGAGTGATATTACATTAAAAGAAGTCACAACTTCCAAATAATCTGACGACATTATAGGGTCCTCTTTAATCTGAAACAAACCAGAAAGCAATCCCCAACCATACTTCTTGTGTTCATGTAAAGTGGAATACTGTCGATCTGTGGTGGCAATGTGAATTTGTATAGGATACTTACAGAATGATAACAAGAACATGTAACTGTGATAAGTTGTGAAATCCCCACGTTCACTCAGGAAAGTGTAGACAATTTCCATCACACGACATCATGGACTGGGTATGTGGGGACATCTGTGGGGGCAGATCTACTTGTCTGTCACTGTGGATGACAGAGTGATCAAAGATAAGCCACTGATAAGCTAAACTACACAGGTAAACCCAGGTACTGCTCACTGCTCAGCTAGGAGAACAAGAACTGTAACGGATTATGTCTTCCTATTAAAAAAAAAAAAAAAAAAAACTCCTTCTTGTGGACTTCCATGATCTTGATCGATGATGCTACAACTATAAATAATGAAAGGTGACCATCTGACAACCACAGCAATGTATGACTCATCACCAGTCAATGAATGGTGATCAACGCTGGGTGGATGAACATGTCAATCTGCAATCATTCCCTGGCAGTGTGAGGTTCCCCATCTCGACTCTAAGTAATGCATGACTCCCGATGAATTCTGGATGCAATATTTGTGTTCCCTGGGAAGGACAGATGTGCAGGGGAGGAACCACAATATTGATCTGCCCTATGTACAAGTGAGCTGTCCTACAGAGAGAACCAGCATTGTCCAACAAGTCCTGCTCTGTCCTCACAGATCAGGGCTGGGACAAGGGGTGAGCAGGAGAGGCAGCAGAGGAGGGCGTGGACCCTCACCACACACAAGCTCCAGATCAGTGGCTAGCAACCACCCGGGTGCTCTGACAGATACTGTTATCACACTGTGCTCCAGTGTGCCCAATCTCCACCCACAACAAAAAATACACCACGCATTTGCAGCTACCTTCTAGTTGCTAGAAAGCAAGCAATTGGCCATGCAAGCTCAGTGCACACTCCACGCCAGCCAGAGCAAGAAGGCTGAATTGGTGCAGGCGTGGTACACCCCATTCTATGGCATGCATTAGGAGTAGCAGAAGGGGTGCAGTTCCTCATCCTTGCCCTGGGTGCTGAACCTGCCAGTCCCGGTACTATCACAGATCATGTAGCAAAACTGCGGTCTGTGTGCTCAGCCCTTTATTGGTCATCGGCCATCAAACACGGGGCATCCCTTGTTCCTGGGCTGCATGTGCTTCTGGTCTCAGGAGCAAACATCGAAACAATGTATAACCCATTTACCTCTGAATCCCAATTGGGCTCTAAAGAAAGCCAGTGCTTGGCTCAGTGAGTCTTTCTGTTTAAAGAAAGTCCTGCAAATGGCTCCAAGTCCTCAGAAGATGTTAATAATCAATGGACTTACAGCTCCGCAGAAAGAGCCTTGCTGACGATTCTATGAAGGGTCTCAGGTCATGGTAGTAGTTGGTCACATTCAACTGGACTGGTTATGTAATGTTGAAGAGGTTTTCTAGCTTGTCCATGCCAATTCTTCAGTTCCAGTGAGTGTCAGGATAAATGTTGGTGTATCTTCTTGGCACTCATTATAACTGGAGAAGAAGCTTGGTGAAGCTACAAAATGTATTCAACATTACAGAACAAGTCCAGTTGCATGTGACCAATTACTGGTACAGTCATGTCGAGTTTCAACCAGAATGGTGCCAATCGTAGCTGTAATTAAGCCAGTTATGGCTGTAACGTGTCATCGTGACTGTTTTTGCATAAATGTATGTCCACTGATTAATACAATTTTACAAGGACTTGGACCTGTGTGCAGAACTTTTTTCATAATATTGCTTCTGGTCTCCACCTCTGCGCTGTGCCGACAGGGAGGCTTGGAGATGGGGCTGCTCTGGGGTCTCCTCCAGCCCCCAATGGCCTCACACTGCCTGACATATACATTAAATGGATTACACACACATAGTTGTCAACAGTTCACCAACTACATCACTGGTTGTGATATCACAGAGGTGGGAGTGGTGATGTCACAGGATCCTTCCAGTGCTGCTGGTTATATCACAGGAAATGCTGGTGACATCACAAAGTGATGACAGTGTTGCTGGTGATGTCTCAGGAAGCGATGGTGGTTGTACTGGTGATGTCACCAGTGAAAGTGGCAGAGAACAAAGACAAATTGGGCACCATTTACTAGAGATGGCTGTGATGGTAAAGGTATGCACTTAAATCACCAACAGCAAGTTCCTCTGCACCTCCTGAGTCTGCAGCTGTATGAAATGGCTGCTGTGTGTTACTTGCCACCCAGAATGTGGTGTGAACTTTTTCCTTGTTGTTCTCAGTCCTGGTCTGCAGACCTGCTGCTCTCTACACTATAGACTGCAGACTGGCTGAATGTAAACAAAATAAAGTTCACACTGAGCTGGGCTTGTGATGGCAGCTGTCATAGCACAGGGGAAAAAAACCTTCAAAATAAGCCACATAGAGACAGATGATTAGCTACATATGGAGAGAGGACTAGTGTCTGTGGATGTATTAAAAAGAAAATTTGTTTTAAAACTACCACGATTTAAGTCTTTATATCATGACCTCAGCCTACTAGCTGACCCCACTTATTTTCCTGTAAGCTGCAGCTTTTTATAGGTCATACATTCCGCCTTCACCCCAGGGAAAAACGGGGGCGTCCAGAAATACTTTTTGCAATCTCCTTCACTGCAAAGCTAAACTGAATGATGTCTAACTGGGGAAATTACAGCATATTACAGTGTGAAAGTTTCACATATGGAAAAATCACAATTTAGATGAATGGCCTCAGAAGGAACATTTGCCCGCCATCATGCACACGTCGCTTGGACAGCCTGGACACAAAGGATTTTGTGGCACCTAAAGTGGTGTCCCACTGGCTCCTGTACAGTCCCTAATAATTGTTGAAAGCAGATACATCAAAAAGTATGTTCTTCAAAATTTTTATGGAATTGAAGGTACAACATACATTGCTTCTATCCTCATCCTCCCCCATTACCTTCATCCACCTCCCATCTTCATCCTCCATTATTACCTCCATCCACCCTCGTTACCTTCATCCTCCATTATTACCTCCATCCACCTACTATCCTCATCCTCCCTCATTACCTTCATCCAGCTCCCATCTTCATCCTCCATTATTACTTCCATCCACCTAATATCCTCATCCTCCCTCATTACCTTCATCCACCTCCCATCTTCATCCTCCATTATTACTTCCATCCACCTACTATCCTCATCCTCCCTCATTACCTTCATCCACCTCCCATCTTCATCCTCCATTATTACCTCCATCCACCTACTATCCTCCTCCTCCCTCATTACCTTCATCCACCTCCCATCTTTATCCTCCATTATTACCTGCATCCACCCTCATTACCTTCATCCAGCTCCCATCTTCATCCTCCATTATTACCTCCATCCACCTACTATCCTCATCCTCCCTCATTACCTTCATCCAGCTCCCATCTTCATCCTTCATTATTACTTCCATCCACCTACTATCCTCATCCTCCCTCATTACCTTCATCCACCTCCCATCTTCATCCTCCATTATTACTTCCATCCACCTACTATCCTCATCCTCCCTCATTACCTTCATACACCTCCCATCTTCATCCTCCATTATTACCTCCATCCACCTACTATCCTCCTCCTCCCTCATTACCTTCATCCACCTACCATCTTTATCCTCCATTATTACCTACATCCACCCTCATTACCTTCATCCAGCTCCCATCTTCATCCTCCATTATTACCTCCATCCACCTACTATCCTCATCCTTCCTCATTGCATTCATTCACCTCCTATCTTCTTCCTCCATTACCTCCACCCACTTCTGAACCTCATCCTTCCTCGTTACCTTCCTCCACTTCCCATCCTCATCACCTTTATTCACCTCCCATCTTCATTTTCCATCTGCTTCCCATCCTCATTCTTCCTTATTACCTTCATCCACCTCCCATCTTCATCCTCCCTCATTATCTCCACCCCATTTCTGTCTTCATCCTTCATCATTACCACTATCCACTTCAGATCCTCATCCTTACTCATTACCTTCATCCAATTCTCATCTTCATCCATCATTACCTTCATCCACTTGCCATCCTCATTCTTCCTTACTACCTTCATCCGCCTCCCAACTTCATCCTCCCCCTCCCTCATTATCTCCATCCCATTTCTGTCTTCATCCTCCATCATTACCACCATCCACTTCTGATCCTCATCCTTCTCATTACCTTCATCCAATTCCCATCTTCATCCTCCATCATTACCTTCATCCACTTCCCATCCTCATCCTTCATTACGTTTGCCCACCCTCCATCTTCAATCTTCATCTGCTTCCCATCTTCATCCTACATCATTACCTCCATCCACCTCCCATCTTCATCTTCCATCACTACCTTCATCCTCCGTCTATCTTCTTCCTCCAATACCCTTAACCCCTATCCCCTTTCCATATTCGTCTTAATCATAACCTCCATCCATCCTATCCCCATCCTCCTTCATTGCGTTAATCATTATCCTTCCTTATTACCTCCATTTACCCCCATCCACCTCTCATCTTCATCCTCTATCATTACTACCATCACCTTCCCAACTTCTTCCTCCATCATGAACTTAATCCACCTCCATTCCTTATCCTTCCGCATCATATTCATCCATTTCCAAACTTCATCCTGCATCAATAACTCCATCCACCTCCCTTCCTTATTCTCCCTCATCACATCCAACCACTTCCAAACTTCATCCTCCATCGTTCACGTCTACTTCAGTGCTATGGTATAGGATGGTGCTATATAAAACAGAAAGAAAAGAAATACTAACACAATCAAAATGAAAAGAGGATCACATGTTGGCTCCAAAGTTTTCTGGCACAAGACCGAGATTGTCCACACTCCTCTTCATCTCTTCAGGCAGGCCAGAAAAGAACAATGAAAGTCTAACAAAGGACGCGTGGTGTTTACTCACACCTGCAGATCTATGAGTCAGACAACGCTGGAAGGACACAGAGGACTCCGCAGAGCTTTCACGAGTCATGATTTCAGTGAGTCAGCTCCTTCATTACACCGCAACAGGCGCAGAACTCTCATCCTACACTGATGACTTCACATAAGGGCGAAACAATCTGCCCGTTAGAGGAATCTCAGAACCGCTTTTCTGCAGCTTGGAGATACATTCCCATTGTTTTATAACTTGTTGATCCTGCTAATAGATCCTTTTATTTATTTTTTTCCCATTTCCTGTAATGGGGTGACAACTTTGTTCATTCTGCGGGGAAATCACTCAGCAGCGTTATCACAGGGCAGCATTTAAAGGGGTTGTAAACCCTCGCCATTCTATGCATTAAGGGGAAAAACATTTTTTAATGCAGCAGCGCCCCTGAGCCCCCCTTAGCGCCCCTGAGCCCCCCTTATACTTACCTGCCACAAAATTTGCGCGACGTGAACAAGCACACCAGCTCTGGCCGGTGTCCTGATTGGATAGATTGATAGAGGCGCAGCCGTTGGTTCCCGCTGCTGTCAATCAAAGCCAATGCCGGAGGAGGCGGGGCCGAGTCATACATTCGGCGGCTATGGACGCCGAATGATGGACTCGGGAGTGCGCCCCACCAAGTAAAAAAGAGCACTTCTCCTAGGGGGTTATCTGATGTGGGGAGGAGCTGCGAGAGCCGCCGAGGGACCCCAGAAGACCAGGTTCCGGGCCACTCTGTGCTAAACGAGCTCCACAGCGGAGGTAAGTATGATATGTTTGTTATTAAAAAAAAAAAAAAAAAAAAAAAAAACCCCTTACGATCACTTTAAGTAATAGACAAATTGAACTCCAAAGCCAGCTAACACTTTTTAAGGAGTTACAACAACACGGTTAGGGGCCGATTTACTAAAGTTAAATAGGCTGTGCACTTTGCAAGCGCAGTTGCTCCAGATCTTAGTAAATGGGGTAAAGTTTCACTTTCCAAAGAATACCCAATCACATGCAAGGAAAAATTAAAAACACAGCATTTTTGCTTGCAAGTGATTGGATGGTGGAAGTCAGCAGAGAGTCTGCTCATTTACTAAGCTCTGGAGCAACTGCTCTTGCAGAGTGCTCAGTCTATCTTCATACCTCCCAACTTTCTAAGATGGGAATGAGGGACACCTATCAGCAAAAGTATGCAGGCATAGGACACACCCCTTGCCACGCCCCCTTAAAGGAGAATTGTACAAAAAAAAAAATAAGATTGGTTAAACCCACAAGAGTTTTTTTTTTACCACTACTATTCCTTTATATTGGCTTTTGGAATCTACAAATGCAGCCATTTATAAAACAAATGAAAGGTTTAGCACTGGGAAACACTTTTTGATAGATAAAAAGTGCATTTTATATACATCTATATAGATCAGACCAAAATCAGGGACAAATGAGGAGCAAAGAGGGACAGAGGGACATTGCTCCAAATCAGGGACAGTCCCTCGAAATCAGGGAAAGTTGGTAGGTGTGCATTTTGCAAAGTGTATAGTCTATTTGCTTTTAGTGAATCAACCCCTTAGGGTCCATTTGCATTTTTTTCTGCACATTACAGCGGTATTAAACCTAAAAGCAAAACATTCATTATATTGCAGCTTACCAGTTCTTAGATGTGATGGCTGCTATAGTTTTCTTTTTTTTTAGGCTCTCTTTACTTTGCCCTGGCGATCCACCCCTGTAAGTTAGTTGTTTTTCAACAGAACAAGCTCTCCCGTAGATAATTTCAGTTACAGGGATGAGACAAACCATTTAACACTGGCAGAGATGTTTACAATGATCAGATTTTATTTCTTTTTCTCCAAAAAAAAAGGGAGTAAAAAAAAAAACAGTTAGCTGTAACTTCTTGTGGATCTGCAGTGTGGGCTGGAGTTTGGCTTCAATTCGTTAGTGTATTTCAACCTGCTAGTCCATCTAACACTCACCTCTACCCAGAATGACAAAGCAGATATCCAAATGTGCCCCCTGTGCTCCTTAATCTAGAGTGGGGGCGCTCTAATACAGGAGGTGTGTTACTGGCCAGATCACCAGGTGAAAACGGGGAGGAAAAGACGAAAAAAAGGAAAAACGAATGCAGTCACCACATCTAAAATGATTGATAAGCTGCAATATATTACATTTTTGGTTTTGGATTTAATACTGCTTATACGTGCAGCAGACCTCTAAAAAAAAAAATCTGAGGTTAATCGCTTTTCAGAGACGTTTGACGTTGTTTTAACCCTGTAAATGCGACACGAACACAACCCAACTGCGTGCATTACACAGAGCTGCAGGGCAATCGTGGTGTGGCCCCATTCACTAAAATAGGTCATGTGTGCCCAGTGAGGGCGACATGGAGTATAACTGTTGTCTTGGTACTTGTACAACCCCATCTGCCTTTGCAAGAGGGGTGGTGAAAATGCATCTCATCTACCTGTTTTTAACCGTCCCCTGATGGACTAAAAATGCATATGAAGCTTAGGACGTGTTAATGTGCTCGGTGTTAGTGCAGCCCATTGAAAATAAGGGGCCGCCGATGTACCAAAAAGCTAAAAAAAAAAAAACAGACTTGTCAAAAAATCTGTAATGCAGTGCACCACACTGAGGTCATTTGCAGTATATTTCCATTCATGCCTTCATGCATTGGGGTGTCATTCTCTAATCCCCAGGAACCATTTATAACTTTGCATTGAGGTAACTACTGCCCACTTTTGCGGTGCATACACTTTTATCCTAATTTGTTAAAAGATGCAAAGGGTCTACTGCACCGCAAAGAAGCAAAATTTGTGCTAGCCTACAGTGCCTTGAAAAAGTATTCACACCCCCTTGAAATTTTCCACACTTTGTCATGTTACAACCAAAAAATGCAAATGTATTTTATTGAGTTTTTTTGTGATAGACAAACACAAAGTGACACATAATTGTGAAGTGGAAGGAAAATTATAAATTGTTTTTCAAAATTATTTACAAATAAATATGTGAAAAGTGTGGCGTGCATTTGTATTCAGCCCCCTTTACTCCGATACCCCTAACTAAAATCTAGTGGAACCAATTGCCTTCAGAAGTCACCTAATTAGTAAATGCAGTCCACCTGTGTGTAATTTAATCTCAGTATAAATACAGCTGTTCGGTGAAGCCCTCAGAGGTTTGTAAGAGAGCCTTAGTGAACAAACAGCATCATGAAGGCCAAGGAACACACCAGACAAGTCAGGGATAAAGTTGTGGAGAAGTTTAAAGCAGGGTATATTCGTATACATATACAAGCATATTCATTTGTTAGAATTGCCCAGTCAAAGTCCAGACCTAAATCCAATTGAGAATCTGTGGCAAGACTTGAAAATTGCTGTTCACAGACGCTCTCCATCCAATCTGACAGAGCTTGAGCTATTTTGCAAAGAAGAATGGGCAGAAATGTCCCTCTCTAGATGTGCAAAGCTGGTAGAGACATCCCCAAGAAGACTTTAAGCTCTAATTGCAGTGAAAGGGGGTTCTACAAAGTATTGACTCAGGGGGGCGCTATACAAATGTACACCACACTTTTCACATATTTATTTGTAAAAAAACATTAAAAAACCATTTATCATTTTCCTTCCACTTCACAATTATGTGCCACTTTGTGTTGGACTATCACATAAAATTGCAATAAAATACATTTACGTTTTTGGTTAACATCACAAAATGTGGAAAATTGCAAGGGGTATGAATACTTTTTCAAGGCACTGCATGTGCTGCACACACATTAACCATGCACTGCGTCATACTGAGAGAAAGAACTGCTCCCATTCACATACCATAGTTTTCACAGGTCCTTGTGTTGCCATGCATTGAGAAAAATGTGCCAACACATCTGGTATGAATGGACCTTAGCACTGTGTGTGCAGCAGGCACTGGGCAAAGTTTCTGGCCTGAGCTATGTTTAGTAGATTCGTCATTCTGTAATGTCACCCAGGAATAAATGATAAGAGCGGAAATCATTCTCAAACAAACGAACATGCTACTATAATGCCCTGAACACACGATCAGACATTACGACAACAAAATCCTAGGATTTTTTCCGACGGATGTTGGCTCAAACTTGTCTAGCATACACACGGTCACACAAATCTTGTCGGAAATTCCGAAGGTCAAGAACGCGGTGACGTACAACACGTACGACGAGCCGAGAAAAATGAAGTTCAATAGCCAGTGCGGCTCTTCTGCTTGATTCCGAGCATGCGTGGCACTTTGTGCGTCGGAATTGTGTACACACGATCGGAATTCACAACAACGGATTTTGTTGTCGGAAAATGTGAGATCCAGATCTCAACTTTTGTGTGACAGAAATTCTGATGGAAAATGTCTGATGGAGCCTACACAGGGTCGGAATTTCCAACAACAAGCTCCCATTGAACATTTTCCATCGGAAAATCCGACCGTGTGTACGCGGCATTAGTGTGTAGTAACGATTAATTGCAGACAACACTGAACCATGATTGGCTTCACTATAACAGTGTGTAGATTGTATTATAGATCAGGGGTCTCTAAACTGCGGCTCGTGGCCTGGATGTGGCCCTTTGCAAGTCTTTATTCGGCATTTGGGGCATTATTTCACCCACTGATATTAAGTACTATTCCTGCCACAGACACTAACAGTGGGACATAATTCCTGCCACTGACACCATCGATGGGGGATAATTCCTTCCACTGACATTGATGGGGAACTATTCCTCCCACTGACACCAATGATGGGACACTATTCCTCCCACTGACACCAATGATGGGACACTATTCCTCTCACTGACACCAATGATGGGACACTATTCCTCTCACTGACACCAATAATGGGACACTATTCCTCCCACTGACACCAATGATGGGACACTATTCATCTCACTGACACCAATAATGGGACACTATTCCTCCCACTGACACCAATGATGGGACACTATTCATCTCACTGACACCAATGATGGGACACTATTCATCTCACTGACACCAATGATGGGACACTATTGCTCTCACTGGCACCAATGACGGGGCACTATCCCTCTTAATGACACCAATGATGGTGCACTATTCCTTCAACTGACACCAACAATGGGGGATGATTCCCCCTACTGGCACCAATGGTGGGGCACTATTCCTCTTTCTACTGACCACAGGTGCTATGTAATTTTTTTTTAATCCCCCTGACCACCAAGCCTGAGACACTGTTTCCTCCCACTGCTGGGACTTTTTCTACCCCCACTGGCCCCCCTAAAGAACAGTAGTCTGGCCATCTGTTCGGAAAGTTTGGAGAACCCCTGCTACCATGTGTATTGTTACTCTTAGAAATCAATTGCAGTTGATTTAATACGGGGGTCAGCAACCCATCAATCGAGGGCTACCTGTCGACCTCAGGTAGGTAACAGGTAGACCGGGAATAGGTCTACGCCACTGACCCCGGCCTCCTACTGCTAGCTCCTGGTCTTCTCTCCACCCTTAGGGTCCTCCGCCAAGCCTTTGGTCCTCCTCTCTCACTCCCCTCCCACCTCCTCCTCTGCCACTGTCATGAGTGAACAGCGGAGAACGAGAGGCAGCACAGCTCAGGACAGAGGGCAGGCAGAAAAGCTGGCTAAATTAACTTTTCTAGTTAACCCACAGGTGATTGGATGCTAGGGCCTAAGCAACCAATCACCATCTTGTTAATATGAAAAGTCACTTGGCCAGCTCCTGCCCCCTGTCCAGAACTGTGCTGCCTCTCTCTGTCTCCTGTTTGCACAGGTAGGATGCTATGGAACACTGCAATGGGAGGGAAAGGGGGAGGAGGACACTACTGTGTGTGTGTGTGTGATATGAAGGGGGTAGTGGACACTGCTATGGGCAGGAGCACCCCATAGGAGTGTCCTCAGCCCCCCTTCACCCCCCTCCCCCAATCCCTGCATTCTAAGTGTATCCCACTCCTGATCCATGCATTCTGAGCGCAACGCACTCTTGATCCATGCATTCTGAGCACAACGCACTCCTGATCCTTGCATTATGAGTGCAACATACTCCTGAACCTTGCGTTCTGAGGGTAATCCACTCCTTAACCTTGCATTCTGAGCGTAACGCACTCCTGAACCCTGTATTCTGAGCGTAACCCACTCCCTAATCCTGCATTCTGAGCGTAACCCACTCCTTAATCCTGCATTCTGAGGGTAACGCATTCCCTTACCCTGCATTCTGAGGGCAACACACTCCTGAAACCTGCATTCTAAACGTAACGCACTTCTGAACCCTGCATTCTGAGTGCAACATACTCCTGAACCCTGCATTCTGAGCGTAACGCACTCCTGAACCCTACATTCTGAGCGCAACAAACTCCTGAACCCTGCATTCTAAGCACAACGAACTCCTGAACCCTGCACTTTTTTTTAATGTCCACTGCATTTGCGATCTACATTTGGGGTTAACAATGTATCATCACCCGCAGCAGATCACAAAGGCAGTGCGTTTTGAACACGGTGCAGGAAACACACATGGAACATGCCTTTCTGGCATCGCTTTCTGTTGTGAACGGGCCCCAACAACAGGACACTGTGCCGGTGATCTTTGAGTTCATCAGTGTTGTTCAAGTAGATCTCCAACTCTTCAAAAATTGCCTTGGTTGTAGACTGGTTACGTTAAAGGAGATTTTGCAGACTGAAGGACAATTTTATTTAAAATCCAGAATGTAGAAGTAAACAGTGTCATGTACTTTGCATTTGTCTGATTTTAGGAAGATCGATCATTGCATCCCATGGTTTGTGCATTGGACAGTAGCAGACATGTCATAGTGTAGCTGCCCTTCACATAAACGATGGTCTGCATTGATAAAATTCCTTCAGCACAACTGTCTACAGAAAAAAAATATTCAACATACTGAAAAATAATTTCAGCTTGTTACAATTGTCATCAGTTCATCAGATTTTCCTCAAATCCTTTTTAAATAACTGCCAGCTTTAGTAAGCACTGACAGCTGCATCTGTTGTAGAACACAAACAGTGGATGTGCCAGGCTCGGCAGCCCCTAAAGGCAGAAATGCCAAGACAGCCCCAGCAGAAGAGCCTTTGTAAGCACTAAGCTTGGTGCAGTCTAGATGTTGGCCAGCAGGTGGAGACAAAGTACATAAGTTCTGCTATTCACATTACTCATATACAGTATCTCACAAAAGTGAGTACACCCCTCACATTTTTGTAAATATTTTATTATATTTTATGTGACAACAAATGACACTTTGCTACAATGTAAAGTAATGAGTGTACAGCTTATATAACGGTGTAAATTTGCTGCCCCCTCAAAATAACTCAACACACAGCCATTAATGTCTAAACCGCTGGCAACAAAAGTGAGTACACCCCTAAGTAAAAATGTCCAAATTGGGCACAAAGTGTCAATATTTTGTGTGGCCACCATTATTTTCCAGCACTGCCTTAACCCTCTTGGGCATGGAGTTCACCAGAGCTTCACAGGTTGCCACTGGAGTCCTCTTCCCCTCCTCCATGAAGACATCACAGAGCTGGTTGATGTTAGAGACCTTGCGCTCCACCCTCTGTTTAAGGGACATGCTTGGCCAATCCATCACCTTTACCCTCAGCTTCTTTAGCAAGGCAGTGGTCATCTTGGAGGTGTGTTTTGGGGTCGTTATCGTGTTGGAATATTGCCCTGCGGCCCAGTCTCTGAAGGGAGGGGATCATGCTCTGCTTCAGTATGTCACAGTACATGTTGGCATTCATGGTTCCCTCAATGAACTGTAGCTCCCCAGTGCCGGCATCACTCATGCAGCCCCAGACCATGACACTCACACCACCATGCTTGACTGTAGGCAAGACACACTTGTCTTTGTACTCCTCACCTGGTTGCCACCACACAAGCTGGACACCACCTGAACCAAATAAGTTTATCTTGTTCTCATCAGACCCCAGGACATGGTTCCAGTAACCCATGTCCTTAGTCTGCTTGTCTTCAGCAAACGGTTTGCGGGCTTTCTTGTGCATCATCTTTAGAAGAAGTTTCCTTCTGGGACGACAGAAATGCAGACCAATTTCATGCAGTGTGTGGCGTATGGTCTAAGCACTGACAGTCTGACCCCCCACCCCTTCAACCTCTGCAGCAATGCTAGCAGCACTCATACGTCTATTTCCCAAAGACAACCTCTGGATATGACGCTAAGTACGTGCACTGAACTTCTTTGGTCGACCATGGCGAGGCCTATTCTGAGTGGAACCTGTCCTGTTAAACCGCTGTATGGTCTTGGCCACCGTGCCGCAGCTCAGTTTCAGGGTTTTGGCAATCGTCTTATAGCCTAGACCATCTTTATGTAGAGCAACAATTCTTTTTTTCACATCCTCAGAGAGTTCTTTGCCATGAGGTACCATGTTGAATTTCCAGTGACCAGTATGAGAGAGTGAGAGCGATAACACCAAATTGAACAAACCTGCTCCCCATTCACACCTGAGACCTTGTAACACTAACGAGTCACATGACACCGGGGAGGAAAAATGGCTAATTGGACCCTAAAAGATGATGCACAAGAAAGCCCGCAGTTTGCTGAAGACAAGTAGACTAAGAACATGGATTACTGGAACCATGTCCAAGAAAAACTTATTTGGTTCAGATGGTGTCAAGCATGTGTGGTGAAGAGTACAAAGACAAGTGTGCCTTGCCTACAGTCAAGCATGGTGGTGGGAGTGTCATGGTCTGGGGCTGCATGAGTGCTGCCGGCACTGGAGAGCTACAGTTCATTGAGGGAACCATGAATGCCAACATGTACTGTGACATACTGAAGCAGAGCATGATCCCCTCCCTTCAGAGACTGGGCCACAGGGCAGTATTCCAACATAATAAAGACCCCAAACACACCTCCAAGATGACCACTGCCTTGCTAAAGAAGCTGAGGGTAAAGGTGATGGTCTGGCCAAGCGTGTCTCCAGACCTAAACCCTATGGAGCATCTGTAGGGCATCCTCAAACAGAAGGTGGAGGAGCGCAAGGTCTCCAACATCCACCAGCTCCGTGATGTCATCATGAAGGAGTGGAAGAGGACTTCAGTGGCTACCTGTGAAGCTCTGGTGAACTCCATGCCCAAGAGGGTTAGGGCAGTACTGGAAAATAATGGGGGCCACACAAAATATTGACACTATGGGCCAATTTGGACATTTTCACTTAGGGGTGTACTCACTTTTGTTGCCAGCGGTTTAGACATTAATGGCTGTGTGTTGAGATATTTTGAGGGGACACCAAATTTACACTGTTATACAAGCTGTACACTCACTACTTTACATTGTAGCAAAGTGTCATTTCTTCAGTGTTATAACATGAAAAGATATAATAAAAGATTTACAAAAATGTGAGGGGTGTACTCACTTTTATGAGATACTGTACTATACAGTACGTAAGGTGATTATTCCCTATTACCTACACTGAGTGAGCTGCAAGACCATGCAAGAACATCAGCCAGCACAGCTGGTATCGCAACCCTCCATTGTATCCAACTGCAATCCATAATATCAAAATGTACATCAGATTATGACATCACATATTGTCCTGGTACTTTACCTCAGGGTATATACTGCTGGGTCTAATCCTGAAGTTTTTCATATATTTCAAGTTTATGGATGTCAAGCTATAATTTGATGTTAACCCACTCCTAGATCTAACATACACAGTCACCAGCACTGGAAATGTATTATTCGGTCAAAATTATTACCTGGTGACAAATGTGAGGATGACAGACTAATCTGATACAGAGACAAATAATGAAAATGTTTTATTATGCATTGACATTTCGCATGATAAATCTTCCACTAATATTCTCTACGGTAAGGACACAATTCAGATGCTATAAAGGCAGGTCTGAAAAGCAGTGAATTACGCCACTATGTGGTACTAGAGGTTATAACAGGTCTGGTGTGGCACACATACGGGTTCACAATCGGTCTGGTCTGGCACACAGAAGTCATAGCGGCCCTGGTCCGGCACACAGAGATCTTTGATATACCAGCAGATTGCTCCACCCTTGCCTGACAGATTCTTCAAAGCAGATCCAGAAGTAAGACTAAATACTAGAACCTTCGTCCTCTACAGACGTCAAACAAACTTTCCACCCACAGCATCGGCTGATTCATCAAAGTCGGATTTCAGCAGAATGCAAATAATTACACACATCTTTGTGTTCAGAATTTTCCGCTTCACACGGGGAACTGGAAAAAGGTCACAGATGGACCACAATCTACATAATGTGCCCAATCTTCCTATCCGTCAATAAGGAATAGGAGAGACAAGAGATAAGATAAGGATATGGGATATCGGACCAACTCCAAATGTATATATAGTTACATAGTAGGTGGAATAAAGACAATAGTCCATCAAGTTCGACCTGTGTAGGTGTACATGAATCAGTGTCGATAATCATTTCCCATATCCCTGTATGTTGTGTTCTTTAAGCTGCATGTCCAGAAGTCTTTTAAAAATATCAATAATCCCCGCTGCCACCAACAATTGTGGAAGAGGGGGAAAAAAACCCTACGCAGCTTAAAGTGGTTGTAAAGGTTTATTTTTTTTTTAAGTAACAAACATGTTATACTTACCTCCACTGTGCAGCTCGTTTTGCACAGAGTGGCCCCGATCCTCCTGTTCTGGGGTCCCACGGCGGCTCTCTGGGCTCCTCCCTGCAATAGATAACCCCCCCCCCGGGAAGCTCTCTCCCGAGGAGGTTACCTTGCGGATCCATAGACACAGAGTGCATGTCTCGGTCCCGCCCCCCAGCGGCCACGTCATTTGGATTTGATTGACAGCAGCGCGAGCCAATGGCTGCGCTGCTATTAATCTATCCAATGAAGAGCCAAGAAGACCGGGCCGAGAAGAGCTGAGAAGCCAGCGCGTTCTCGATGTGGGACTTTCGAGGGCTCAGGTAAGTAAACCAGGGGGGCTGGGGGGCCAGTAAGCATCGGATGTTTTTTCACCTTAATGTATAGGATGCATTAAGGTGAAAAAACAGGACCCTTTACAACCCCTTTAAGATTAAATTGTTTCTCCTCCCATCTCATTGTGTCGCCCCGTGTCCTCTTACACCCCCTGAGACTGAATAGTGTTTTCCTACGCTGGGATCACCATTGAGGTATTTGTAAATCGCTATCATGTCCCCTCTCAAGCCCTTCTTTGGACTCTCTCCAGCGCCAGCACATTCCCTTATGAGGACTGGGGACCAGAACTGGATGGAATACTCCAGATGTGGCCGAACCAGAGTTAATAAAGTGGCAGGATTATAGTTCTATCCCTGGTGAATATCCCCGTTTTTATGCATTCTAAAATTCTGCCGGCTTTGGTAGCTGCAGCTTGACATTGAATGCTATTGCTCAGTCTGTCATCTACTAGGACCCCCAGATCTTTCTCCATCCTGGACTCCCCCAGAGGTTCTCCCCCCCCCAGTGAGTAGTTTGCGTTTATGTTCTTAGCCCCCAAGTGCATTACCTTACATTTCTCCACATTAAACCTCATTTGCCATATAGTTGCCTTGCTTATTTTTGTATCGTCCATAAAAAACTGAGATTGAGCGATTTATCCCTTCCTCTATGTCATTTATGAATACATTTAACATAGCTTTCCCTGAGACCTACATTTAACACGGCTCCCACAGCAGCAACACCACATCTAACACGGCTCCCCCGGGACCAACACCACATCTAACACTGCTCCCCCGGGACCAACACCACATCTAACACTGCTTCCCCGGGACCAACACCACAAATAACACTGCTCCCCCGGGACCAACACCACATCTAACACTGCTCCCCCGGGACCAACACCACACCTAACATGGCTCCTCCGGGACCAACACTACACCTAACACGGCTCCCCCGGGACCAACACCACATCTAACACGGCTCCCCCGGGACCAACACCACATCTAACACGGCTCCCCCGGGACCAACACTACACCTAACACGGCTCCCCCGGGACCAACACTTCATCTAACACGGCTCCCCCGGGACCAACCCCACATCTAACACGGTTCCCACAGGACCAACTCCACATCATTAGATATTAATGGCTCCAACGGGACCAACCCCACATCTGACACAGCTACACTAGGAACAACTCCATATTGAACATGGCCACCTTGGGAGAAACTCCACATCTGACATTTCTTCCCTGGGACCAACTCCACACATATCAAGACTCCCCCAGGACAAACTGCACATCTAAACATGGCTCCCTCTGGACCAATTCTACACATGACATGACTTCCACAGGACAAACTCCATATCTAATGCAGCACTCCTTGGACCAGCTTAACATGTGTTCCCCCTGAACCAACTCCACATCTAACACAGCTCCCTCAGTACCAACTCCAAATATTACATGACTTCTCCTGCACCAACTCTATATCTAATGCAACCACCCATGGACCACATCCACGTCTAACATGGCTACTCTGGGAACAGCTCCACAATTAAAATGACTGTTTCGGGACAATTTCCTCATTTAACATGCCTCTCCCAGACCAACTCCACATTTAACATGGATTCCACAGGACAAACTCCACATCTAACAAGACTCCCCCGTGACCAACTTCCCATTTAACTCGACTCTTTTGTGGCAATTTCTTCATCTGACATGGCTTCCACAGGATCAAGGTGGAGATGGATTAAAACATTTGTGATTTTCTTTTATTGGTGTCTGTGCCCCCGTTAGGGAGATTCACTCTATCCATTTGTCCTGTTTACCATCATCATTGAAAGTGAAAGTAAAAGAAAATCCCAAATGTTGGGTTGTCTCCGGAAAAGTAATAGAGGGTGGGGCTGGAAGATTTTCTTAAAAAAAAAAAATCTTCGATTCTCTTAAAAGAAACTCAATTCACGATTCGAATCAAGGTTTTTTTTTTTTGGAAACCGCGCCGGTCCGGAGGCGCTGCGGGCATGAGTTTTTTGGCGAGGCCGCGGCTTCAGCCTAGTCCGCGGCGTCCGGCCGTAGCCGCGGACTAGGCCGAAGCCGTGGCCTCGCCTAAAAACTCATGCCCGCAGCGCCTCGGGACCGGCGCGATGAAAAAAAAAAATCTAAAAAAAATCGATTTGCTTAAATTTAGAATCCATTTGACCTCTCAACTCGATTCAAGATTTAAATCGATTTTTTTCCCAGCCCTAATAGAGGGGAAAATTTCCAATGGGGACACTAGTTCTGGTGACCTGGGGGTCCTCAAGGGATTCCCTTAATTTGCAGTGATTTCCTCTCACTTCCTGTTTTGGCTATGGGACAGGAAGTGAAGGGAAATCTCTGCAATGGGACAAACCAAAAAAAATCTAACAGGAGTTACAACCCTCCCTTACTCTATCCAAAATGAAAAAAAAAAGTTTTGCTTATAGTTCCACTTTAAGTTCAAGCTTAGAATAAAACAGACTAGTACTGCACATTGTTTAATGCATGCAGATTAATACTGGCTGGAGGTAGTTAATATCTGACCACACGACCGGGAATAAAAACCATCCCTCTGCAAGAGAATCCATCACTACCTCATAATCCCCCCATCCAGGTGGGCCTGGGGTAAATGATCTCTTTTGTCTCTTTAGTCAAGCATGCCCTAGTCCTCCAGGCATTGATCATGGCCGCTTGTGGCCACTCTTTCTTTTACTGCTCCACCATCTTTTCCCCAGACAGACAAAAGCATCAGTAAAGACACCACTCAGAAAACAGCTTTAAGTGTTTCTCACCCAAACAACACCAGAGATCTTACATAGTACCCGAAATTCTATTGTGTGTGCCACCTTTACCGGTGTGATGGTCCAAGATGGCTACCTGTGCTGTTTCCAGATTCTCCAAAGTTGCAGATCACCTCACTAACACATTCATTCACAGATTAATATCAATTCCAGCAGCTCTGCCCAATTTTAATGCCAGTCAATGCAAACTGGTGAAAATACAATCTCCACCTTAATAAATAAGAAAAGCAAGGGCTGTGGTTGGTGTGCTGTTGTCCTCTTTGTTCAGTAAAAGAACTCCAATTTATTGTGTCAGATTGCTAGGATTGTTTCTTTTGAAGTGCTACAGACAAAGAATATGATGAAAGGGTCTGCAAAATGGGGGCTACGGTGCCCGAGGCACGATGAACGAGCGGATTCCGGGTACCCAAGTGGAGGGTGTGAAATTGATCCCTGCGCAGTGTGTGTGATTGGTCACTCGGCCATTACCAGACGAGCGGCAATTAGAGGCATTTTCCCTCCACACAAAGATAATGGTGCTTTGATCTCCCATAAAAGCTGACATTTGAATTCCTCAGTCGGCAGTACGAGGAGACGACTTGTGTCGCCATCACAGCTGAGCGCCAAAACCGCCATTATCCTCATCATTAGTACAAGTGCAGCGTCTGTGCTGATGGAGCAATCACCAAGGGTATCACTCTCCCACATTTACTCTCTAACATCATAGTTTTATCAATACTGAGGAACGCTCCACCGTGCTGAACAAAAATACCAATCACCCCACTAATCAGCTAAGCTGAGAAAACAGCAGACAATCGCCCCACTAATCATCGATCAGATACCTATATAATCTAATATCTGAGCACTGGTGAGACCAGCCAGAGAGTAAACAGGTGAAGGACAAAATAATAGAAACACGGCCTTATAAAACAAAACAAAGACTTTAACAGGGGGCTGATATGGCTGACCTACTCCTGAAAATGCTAAAGGCCTGGCTGGCTGCGATTTCAGTACTTTATGGAACAGTGAACAAGGTCGATCGTTCAGAACAGAAAAAGTTAAGAGTCTAGATCTGTACACCTGTTTTGGATGAGTGGCTGCGAAATTACTGAAACCACTGGATCAGCATGACAGCCAAGGAACTGGTATTTCCAGCTTCCGTGCTTCCTCTGTACGGACTTCTAAATTTACCAACACGGGTAAATCTGAGTTTGATGCCAGTGTGCATCTGCTAGAAACGTGATGCAGGTGACAGACCTAGCTGGGACAGGGGCTTTTGGAGAGGACTGGGAGCAAGCTTCTTACCCACTGACTATGGGCCCTGGCATTTAAGAAAGGAGGGTTTGTCAGACTAAAGCAGGGGTTCTTAACCTCGGGTCCATGGATAGGTTTCCAGAGGTCCGTGAGGGTCGGATAAAAAGCAACAGTTACATGTACGGCAGTAAATCTTTAGGCTGTCAGCCAGGGGCGGACTGACAACTCATGGGGCCCCCGGGCAATAGGAGATTATGGGGCCCCCGGGCAATAGGAGATTATGGGGCCCCCGGGCAATAGGAGATTATGGGGCCCCCGGGCAATAGGAGATTATGGGGCCCCCCGGGCAATAGTAGATTATGGGGCCCCCGGGCAATAGTAGATTATGGGGCCCCCGGGCAATAGTAGATTATGGGGCCCCCAGGCAATAGGAGATTATGGGGCCCCCAGGCAATAGGAGATTATGGGGCCCCCAGGCAATAGGAGATTATGGGGCCCCCGGGCAATAGTAGATTATGGGGCCCCCAGGCAATAGGAGATTATGGGGCCTCCACGCAATAGATTATTGGGCCACACAGTATACACACACATACAGTATACACACACAGACACAAAATATACACACACACTGAAAAGGTACTGGAGAGGTGGGGCAGCTGTAATCTTGCGATTTTTAAAAAAACAGATTTTTACATACTGTCCCTGGTTTTATTGAGGCTGGCAACCCTGATGGGGCCCCTTAATGGCATGGGGCCCTCGGGCAGTGCCCGAGTGCCCAAATGGTCAGTCTGCCCCTGCTGTCAGCAGATCGGCCTCTAGTAGCTCTGATTTTCCACACAGTGCCTAAAAATAATGAGCAACTGAGCATGTGCAGGGCAGGGGCGAGACAGTGTATTACTGGATTTTAAACAGTAAAGGCACTTATTTTTAAAGGAGTTGTAAAATCTTGAGGTTTATCACCTTAATGCGTTCCCCCAGAACCCCCCCTTTTACTTATCTGAACCCGTTCCTTACAGCGTCGAGGACGAGCCTCGGGGGCCATCCTGGAGTGATCTAGCCGGACTTCATTTTCTGACTCAGATTCCACTTTAAGATTGTTTACTTTATTCAAACATTGTCATATATGTACGAGGCAAGCACATTTCAATAAAATAAAGTACAAATATTCACTGCATGCCAAGTTGTGTTTATGTGAATATTTCCGGGGAGGGGATCCATAGCTTTCATCAGATTTTTAAAGGGGTCCCTGACTCAAAAAAGGTTAAAAACCACTGCACTAGAAAAAGTCCTGAGATGGCCAGCAGGGAAAAGGGTCCACGGAAATATGAAATGAATAAAACATTGAGAATTGCTCAGTATATGTGATTTCTTTTCATTACTCGTCACCTATTGCCTCTGTAACGCAGAGGGGTGACATGGATGAGGGTCATTTGTTGTGTTTTCAGCACAAAGGGATCCATTGTTGTAGGGAAGGAGGCCGCTGTTCGCTCCCTGGTGAGAGAATAAAACACACTGGGTGACCTGGCTAAAAAAATATGGCACTTCCATTATCCATCAAAAATAATTATCTAGCCTAAGAGTACCATTTAAAAAAAAAAACAAAAAAAAAAACACCTAGCTTTTTTCAGATGCCATATTTCACATAAAAACATAAAACAAAAAGTCCTTAAAAATGAAATTACATAAATATACAATGACAGAAAAGGCCTTCAGAGGGTCCTCGAGCATCAGATACAGCAAAGCAGTGCCGGCCGCTCCATTAGGGGCGCAGCCCCCCTAATCGATGAGCCCGGCCCCTAATCTTCATGCAGGGTGCCAGACGCATGGATTTCAATTGGGGTGTTTATTTTTTGAAGGAAATGATTAGAGCCCGAGGCTCTAATTGGCTTCACAAAAGGGTGGGCTCGGGGAGCAGAGCACTGTGCCCTAAGCTCACCCAGTTGTGTGACAATAACAAATTAATATTGCTTCTCCTCCCGGGCCAATCAGGAAGCAGGTCCTGAGACCCGATTGGCCGAGAGGAGAAGCGACCATATTGGTCGCCAAGGAGGAAACGCAGGGGGAAGCCACCGAAGGGGAGGAGATGCAGGCGGAAGCCGCCAAAGCTGCCCGTGACCTAGATGGGGTAAGTGCGGGGCTGGTGGGTGGATGGGCGAGCGATGGGGGAGTGGTGGTTGGTTTGCTGAATGACTGGTTTGACTGACGGACTGAACAGGGGGGGGGGTGGTTTGTTTGCACCAGCCGCCACTGCAGCAAAGAATTATGCTAAGTGCATACGCAACCCCCACATCGATACCCTCAATAACCCATTGATTAGCAAGTTTTCACATCTTTACAATCCTGAACATAAAAAGTTAAAAGTTCTTTCCTCATTTTAAAGCCAATTCTTGCACTGAGATGGGGACAATACTCAACTTGTTTCCCAGATCAAAAATCTGCTTCATCAGGAGATATGGAGGCCATATAAATATATAAAAAAATACACATATACTAACCATATAGTAGACCCAAGCCCTATTTCTATTATGGGATGTAGCAACAGAGTTCGCTCTTCCTTTTTTGGAGAGGAATCCATGGTGCCCGTTGGGCAGATTTACTACCCGATTAGTGTATGAATCCTGGGAGCAGTATTCCAAGTGGTGCCTTACCCTAATACAGTGGAGACGCTTCCATATTATACATACGAGAAACACATCATGAAGGAAATATGCATCTGCTGCGGCTACCATTTTGGAAAAATATATATTTATTGGACGTACCAAATCAATAATATGACAGGGCAGTGTAAGACCACCCCTCAATAATTGCTTATACCACTGGTGGGTCCCCCCCCCCCCCAATCCTGCGCCCACCACTATTCCCCCCTTCTTTCCCCCCTACCACTGCACACACCCAAGGAGCCCACTCCACTACCCCCCAAGTTACCTCCCCTTCTTTCTCCCCCTGATCCATGCTATATAAACCCTAAATGAGGGTCTTTTACCCCATCATGTTGTGAATTTGCACAACATGATTTAAAGATGAACCATTTGCTGGCTCCTGTGGTCTAGTATTTTGTTCACTGCTATCTCCTGAATGGGAATAGGGTTTGGGTCTACAGCATGATTTGTGTTTTAACCCTTTATACATATACTGTAAAACTCCTGAAGAAGATAAAGCCTAAACATATACCCAGTAAAGCTAAAACTAAAGTGTGTGAACTGAGGACCAGGTCGCATGACCTACAAAGATGGAAAAACCGATGTCTAATGCCGAAAAAAACATTAAGCACTAACCGATATGGTGCTTTGGGGGAAAAAAGGAGGATCTCTGTCCTAAAAGCAGGCCATACATGGGTCAAATTTCAAAAGAATTTTCATTTGAATTTCGAACCATTAATGGGCCGCAGCAACGGCCGATTTTTATGTGGCCATCGAATTTGAGTGGCATGTTGGAAATTTTTTGAAAAAAAATAAAATTTCAAATCAATGATCGGAGGAGCGTGCAAGAAATATAATTGAAAAAGAAATGCGCATGAGCACAAGAAAAGAAAATTCCTGAAAACAAAAGAAGATTCCCAGCCACAAAAATTGTTTTCTGTAGCAACATTAGGTGGAATTAAAGGCTTGGTTGGTCGAATTTCGAAATCAATGGTGGCACCATCGGATCACAGAACGCACTAAATTTCTGATTTTTAAAAAATGAGTTCGGAATTTGACCCTGCATAAGACCACGGGCCTGAACAAGTTGGTGAATTCACCTGGTGATAGTGGAATGTGAAGTGCCCCCTAGTGGGAGCTTCAGGAATGACAACCTGTTAGACATTCTGTTTTAACCATGTAACAATGCCCCCTATTTCCTGTCTGTGTGAGAAAAATGTATAAAGAAACAATATATATTTAAAAAAAAAAAACAGCTTGTTCTGCATCAAACCAACAGAGGTATTTCACCTTAGGATGTTTTAGAGCATGACAGAATAAAGGAGGAAACTAACTTGGGAAGAGAACGGGTCTTGGGCCTCAGGACAACCTTGTCTCTGTGCAGCACAAGAAGGGGTTCTTTTTAGGACAAGACCGCAATGCAGTCATGGCACAGAGGTAGGCAACCTCACAAGTAAGGGTAGACAGGTATATCCCCGGTTCAAAGGAGGGTTTCCGAAGAACAAAAGAAGCCAGGTGGGATCCCACGGTGTCATTAGGAGATATACATGGGGAATAAGTGAGTTATACCTGGTAGAAAGTTCTTCACTAAGGAAAAGAAACAAAAAGGGACGCAATTTGACACTTGATAAGACTCAAGTCCAGACATTGATCCAGACCAGACGAGAGATAGACAGGGCTTGCCCCAATGAGTACTTCCTGGAATGGAATTTCCTTGTTTTGCACCATGAAAAATATGCATTTCAGGTGTGATAGTAGACTTTGCATGAAGCAATTTCCCAGGTTTAGCATATGCCCTTATTTTTCTGGACCTGGCTTTCAAAGGTCAGATCGTTAAGGCCAGCGACTAAAAAATGTGGCGCTAAACTGATTTTTGGGACAGAAAATCTTGACAATTTAGGAAGCCCACAGAGTGTCTGCCAAGGGTTGGACGAAGCCTATGTACTACTTCTGCCTGGGCCAGTTCAGTTTGATGGGAATCACTGGAATACCCTCCTTCTCGATCCTGCAGATAAGGAACGCGTTTCAGAGAAGGAAAGATTAGGATCAACTTATCCCATAGGGTCCCAGAGTATCCACTGCAAAGGCTAGAGAATCTATGGGCCTGGAGACAATCCTGCTTAGTTTTTTGGTAAACTTGGAAGCGAGTAGATCCATGTCCGGCATCTCAAGACCCTGCCCCCACCCATAGCAGAGGTCTGGAAACACCTTGAGGTAAAGAGACTATTCTCCGGGTGTCCAGATGATGACCGAGGAAGTCCATCAGCTAATTTTTTATGCCTGGGATGAGCAGAGTGGACAGGGCTGCGCTGTGAAGGTCCACCCAAGCAAGAATCTTGTCTTACGGAACCCTGTTTGGATGACCCTGCAGTTGGGAGGTCAAACAGTCAAAGCATAACTGAATCGCTTTGAGCTCCAGAACATTAATCTAGCATGATACTTCAAGTGTTGTCCAGTGTGGACCTCTAAAGAATTAGGATTTACCCAAACCTATGAAGTTCTGAACAGTCTGTTGGACATTGGCTGATAAAGTCTGTGCTGAGTGTTCTCTCAGAAGAAGGTCCTCCAGATATCCCACTATGGAGATGCCCTGAGAGGGAAGCAGAGCAAGAACAGGGGCTAGTACTTTGGTGAACACCTGAGCTGCAGGGGACAGACCAAAAATTTAAAATGTTGTGTGTCCACCTCAAGCCGCAGGTAGCATTGATGTACCAGGAGGATGGGGACATACAAGTGGCCATCCTTGATGTCCACAAAGGCACAAGATCAACCAAATGGAGGGAAGCAATGTCTGACTTTAGATTCCATGCAAGAGTTGGTACCCAATGAAAAGTGTTGAGAACCTTTAGATGCCGTATTGTTAAAATGCTTACTTGGGAATGGTGAACAGGTTTGATTAGAAACCCTGAAGAGGTTCTCCTCTGGAACAATGGCTATGACACTAAAAGGTGAACTGTGCCAGAGAGTGGTGGTGCATCAAACATGGCAGAAATGTTGGAGTGCAGTTTCAAGTCAATATCCAAACAGCAACCCACCATGATCAATTAGAACTCATCGGTCTGTGTTTCGTCTGCTCTGAGGTGACATCTGATAGTCTGTTGCAAGATGTTTAACTTTCACTGTTAATGATAATAAAAATAGTGCACTAATTCAAAAAGCTAGGCAGCAAGAAAAAGGCAAAAATGCTGTATTTTTTTTTGCTGCATAGCTCCTTGAATTAGTGCACCATTTTTATTATCATTATGTGTTTTAGAGTGTTGAGGTCAATTGCTAATGGTTGCAGCTTTTACATGTGCATTTTTAGGGCGATATATTATTCTTTGGTATTTATTTTGTATATCAGTTTTGGTTGGTTGTGAGGTCCATAGCAGTGCACAAGTACTTTTACTTAGTATTTAATTTTCAACTTTCACTGACTGTTCTTTGCACTTTTCAGCTGTTTTCAAATCTACACGGTGTCCGTGAGCCTACGGGCTTTTTAAATGTCACGGGTGTCAGCTAGCAGAATTTGTTAGTATGTACCTAAACATAAAATAAATTTGTTGTCGCACATGTTCCTATAATGTTAAACCCCCCTTCAAATTTGCTGCTTTTAAATAAATCATGACGTCATCATGCATGCGGCTGGTTGGGCGGTGTTGCAAGTTTTGTGTTGGATTTATTACCCTTTATGCATTTAAAGTCTTGTGAGTCCCTAAATAAACCCTTCAGTTTTGTTGATGCTAGGCCATGGGTTTTTGTTTTTTTTCAATATGACACATATCGATCAAATTGTGGAACTATTGGAGTCCTTTAAGAGTGTGTTAGATCCATTTAATGGTGTCATATGCCACATGAACACCCTGTGGTGATGATACTGAAACCGTGGGTTTAGGCCTGGTTAATTTTTTAGTGCGTTTTCAGTTTTGCAGAAACACACTACATAGTTGCCCATAATGTGTCACTTACCTAAAACCGAAGCCTGCAATGTCACCGCTGTCCCCTGTTCCACGAAGCATCCATCCTCCTTCCGAGTATCGCGGCTCCGGCGCTGTGATTGGCCGGAGCTGTGATGACGTCACTCCCGCGCATGCACATGGGAGCCGCCAGTCACGGCACGCTCTCCTTTAGAAACGGCATGATCGCCGTTTCAAAAGTGCGCGTGCGCAGTTGTCTACAGCGACGCCCGTCTCTTTTGTAAATATCTCCTAAACCTATACGGTATATTTCGAGCACCTACAGGTAAGCTTTAATCTAGGCTTACCTGTAGGTAAAAGTGGTTGTAACGGGTTTACAACCACTTTAAGTGCACTGTGTTCGGGCGCCGGACACAGTGCACTATGGGAAGTGCCACGTCAATGCAATCATGAGATTGCAGACGAAGCGCTTCATTTGCAGGCTGTTGACCTGCTTTGCGGCGCAATCCAAAGCACCAAACAGCTTCCGCCCGTAGTATTACTATGGGCGGAAGCTTTGTTGTTCAAGTGAAGAGGTCACTTCTGGTTTCCCTGTTCCAGGGAAACCGGAAGTGATGTCGGCAGCTCCGTGGAATGCACGGCGCAAGCGGAGCTGTCTGTAAGGTAAGTGAGGCTCAGAGCTACATTTAATGGGGCACAGTGAGGCTGCATTAGATTGGGCACAGTGAGGCTGAATTAGATGGGACACAGTAAGGCTGCATTAGATGGGACACAGTGAGGCTGCATTTAATGGGGCACAGTGAGGCTGCATTAGATGGGGCACAGTGAGGCTGCATTAGATGGGACACAGTGAGGCTGCATTAGATGGGACACAGTGAGGCTGCATTAGATGGGACACAGTGAGGCTGCATTAGATAAGACACAGTGAGGCTGCATTAGATGGGGCACGGTGAGGCTGCATTAGATGGGGCACGGTGAGGGTGCATTAGATGGGGCACGGTGAGGCTGCATTTAATGGGGCACGGTGAGGCTGCATTTAATGGGGCATGGTGAGGCTGCATTTAATGGGGCACGGTGAGGCTGCATTTAATGGGGCACAGTGAGGCTGCATTAGATGGGGCACAGTGAGGCTGCATTAGATGGGGCACAGTGAGGCTGCATTAGATGGGGCACAGTGAGGCTACATAAGATGAGCACAGTGGCTGTATTTGATGGGGCACAGTGGGAGCATTCGATATGGCACAGCGGCTGCATCTGATGGGCACAGCGGCTGCGTTTGAAGGGCACAGTGGCTGCGTTTGAAGGGCACAGTGGCTGCGTTTGAAGGGCACAGTGGCTGCGTTTGAAGGGCACAGTGGCTGCGTTTGAAGGGCACAGTGGCTGCGTTTGAAGGGCACAGTGGCTGCGTTTGAAGGGCACAGTGGCTGCGTTTGAAGGGCACAGTGGCTGCGTTTGAAGGGCACAGTGGCTGCGTTTGAAGGGCACAGTGGCTGCGTTTGAAGGGCACAGTGGCTGCGTTTGAAGGGCACAGAGGCTGCGTTTGATGGGCACAGTGGCTGCGTTTGATGGGCACAGTGGCTGCGTTTGATGGGGTTTTTTCAGAATTTGTCAGTTTGTTTGCGCCCCCCAAACATTTTGAGCACCAGCTGCCACTGCTACAGTCCATTTAACATTGTTTCCTATGGATGTATTTCACATCTGTGCATTTTATGGAGAGGGCCAGGGACTTTTTTTCAGATTTTTGGTTTCATAAGACTTCAATGGATCAAAAACATGCATTGAAAAATGTACCTGGAATATGCAAACTGCAACCTGCATAGGTGTGAACCAGGCCTTAATCAATCCAGACTATATTGACCTCCTATAACAGATATTCTCAACCAGGGTTTTGTGGAACCCCGAGGTTCCTACAGAGGCGGTAAGGGGTTCCTTGAGCTGTGGCCGATTGACCTCCCATGCCATGGTGCCTCCATGGTTCCAGGTCCAGCGCCACATGGCAGAACCAGTGGTATGACACCGATGAACATTTAGCAGTCTATGGCATTCTGATCAGCACTGTAAGGATTTAATTCAATTCTTTCTACTGACCACCAATGTAAGGAGCATTCTTCCCACTGATACCAAATTAATTTATTTTTGCAGGGGTTCCCAGAGACCTGAAAATTAGTGCAAGGGCTCCTCTAGGCTAAAAAGGATGAGAAAGGCTGCCCTATAAACTTAGAGATCTGCTACTTCTGGTAAGGAGTTTGCACATATGAAGATGGTGGAGCACTTTGAGAGGCACTAAAAACAAAGTTAAAAAAAGGCACAGCACCAGCTCTGAATGTTTTGTGGGACTTTTAATTGCATATAAATTCACGCACACGAGCACTTTATATGGTGTTTGTTATTTATTATCTATTCAGTTTTACATATGGTTTTAAAGCTTATGCATTTGTATTTATTATAAAGTGGTTCTAAAGAGAGATTTTTTTTGTATACCTTCATGCTTTCTTTGCATGAAGGTAATAAAACCTTCTGAGTGCAACATCCCCCCCCCCCCCCGCCCCCAGATACTTACCCGAGCCCCATCTCGATCCAGCGATGTGCATGAGAGCCTAGAATCCCCCGTGTCTCTTTCCTCGTTGTCTCACACAGCAGCGGGAGAAATTGGCTCTGGCTGCTGTCAATCACATCCAGTGAGCCAATAAGGAGAGAGAGAGAGAGAAGGGCAGGGCCAAGTGTGGCTCAGGAGCGAGCCTTCTCGAGTGCCCCCATAGCAAGAAGCTTGCTATTGGGGGCACTCGACAGGGAGGAGGAGCCAGCACCATCAGTGGGGAACCCAAAAAGAATAGGATTGGGGCAGCTCTGTGCAAAACCTTTACACACAGCAGGTAAGTATAACATGTTATAAAAAAAAATAAAAAATTTTTTTAAATATTAAGAAAAAAAAACCTTTGAAATCACTTTAATTATGTATCATGGTATCACATTATATTATTTATTGAATTGTCACATATATATTTGTATCAATTTTTATTTATTGAGTTCACACCTTATGTTTGCATGAGTATCCCCTTTCCTAGAGTGACAACGCTTACTGAATTCAGCTGCAGCGTTGTCACCCTTTTCCTGCACACTCCCTAGGTGGACCATATTGCAGTGCGTGTTCTAAGCACTGATGTTTATGCATTAGTGGAGTGCACACATCCACAAGACGCTTATACAAAGAGCCTACAGGATGTGCACAGCACAGAGAGAGAAAACAAGGACAAAAGTATCAAAGATAATACAATCCTGTTTTTAAGTATTCTTTTTGTGAGAGTTTAGTTCTGCTTTACAGCTGAACTCCATACAGATACAAATGAATCTCCCTGGTATCAGCCCCTTGTAAGCCACAAACAGCAGAGCTAAGACCGGGGGAGGGAGAAACAGCACAAGGAGCCAATCAACTGAGCTGCAGTGCTCATGTGCCAGCAAGGAACGTGCATGTATGCAGCGGGAACCTCTGCTTTTATTGCTATTCAGAAACAAGTGTAATCCTGGCTAGTATGGCTGCTGGGGAATGTTGTATTGTTGACTTAAGGGTATATTTACAAAAATTTCACGGAGCCATTCATCCTGTGAAACTGCATGTACATTTGTTCTGTGGGATGGCGGGCAAAATCAAATGTTATGGAATAATTTTCTCTCAAGGTCAAATGTATGAACCAGGATAATACCAGAATTATTAATTATACAATAGATAGAGCTGATGATCATAGGAAATATATTCTTATCTACTATGAGCTTCAGCTCCATCTAGTGGCTAAAGTGCAGTGTTTTCCTGATTACATGCAGTTTCAAAAGGGAAAATACATGCATATTTTTTTTTTTTTTTAAATAAATACATCCCTTACTGAATCGCCCCTCCTTGGGGCACCTGCCTTTTGGCCTGTCATTTTATCTTACCTAGTTGCCCAGATCGTACGCAATTTAGACCTCTTTTCGCCATTTATAGCTTTTTCTTCGCCATTCAGAAACAGGTTTAATACACTGGGGTTTATTTATTAAAACTGGAGAGTGCAAAATTTGGTGCAGCTGGCATAGAAACCAATCAGCTTCCAGGTTTTAGCCCAGGTACAAACTGAGGGCGGGTTTGAAATCGTGCGAGTTCAGCTGAACTCGCACGATTTCAAACCAGCATTTTAGTCCGACTTCGGGGGGGGGGGGGTGGGGGGGGGTGGAGGGGGCCGGGATTTGACAGACATCTGTGCGGGTTCATGCACCGATGTCTATTGACATGAGATATATGTTTTCAGGAAGGGTGTTGGGGATTGCCAACACCCTAATATATATAGAAAAGGTGTGCAAAGCACTGGGAGTAATCCCCTTGGACTTTAAAGGCAGAAAGTTGAGTAGTAAACAGTAGAATAAGTTTAAAAGGCTTGCCTTTTAAACTTATTCTACTGTTTACTACTCAACTTTCTGCCTTTAAAGTCCAAGGGGATTATTCCAGTGTTTTGCAGACCTTTTCGATGTCTATTGAAAATCGCCCCTGAAGTTGCCAAAAGTAGTGCAGAGACTACTACTACCGATTCGAAGCGGTGTCATTTCTGGCAATAGGCTCCGATTTGGCATGCCAAAATCGGCCCGGTATGAACAGGGCATAATGTAAAAGCTTAATTGAACAAGCTGAAGCTAGAAGCTGATTGGCTACCATGCAGAGCTGCACCAGATTCTGAGTGCTCCAATTTTAGTAAATTTCTCCCATTATGCATGCTGGCTAGAATGGCTAATCACTGGGGAATTTTGTTTTGTTCCCTGAATTGCACCTCCTTGGGTTACCTTCCTAATTCCCAATTTATCTTACTGTAGTTGCACTGATGGTGTAATAACACTATAGGAGGTGTACACATGTATGCAGCTGAGAACTCCGCTTTTAATCGCCATTCAGAAACAGGTGTCATCTATTCTCTATGCTCACTAGTACGGCTGATTGCTGGGGAATTTTGTATTGTTCACTTAGTGAATTGCCTATCAATTTATCTTACAGCAGTTGCACGGATTGTGCGGTAAACCTGTAGGACAGGGATATGCAATTAGCGGACCTCCAGCTGTTGCAGAACTACAAGTCCCATGAGGCATAGCGAGACTCTGACAGCCACAAGCATGACACCCAGAGGCAGATTCATGATGGGACTTGTAGTTTTGCAACAGCTGGAGGTCCGCTAATTGCATATCCCTGGTGTAGGAGGTATGCTCAGTGTTTATCCACTTATCCATTTATAGCATGCAGGACTGATACACAAACATGAACTCTGACACTCTTATAAGAAGATAAACACTTACCTGCATTGTTCTGCCTTAACCAGTGAGGACTATCACTTACCTGCAGATCACAAGCTCGCTCTCCTTGAAGCCCCCCTCCCCCCCTCAAATTAATAAAACAAAACAAGGAGATCGAAGCCCCTCAAATATCAGATCAGGAAGATCAATTTTTATCACCACACCAATCATGCAACACTGACCGGGAGTTTGGTTCCGCTGCAAACCCACAAACCACCGCAGTTAGCGGTTTGGACACTAGGTGGCAGTGTGACTGCACAGATACCTCTAGGCAGAACCAAATCCCCCATCGGCCCAGAGCGGAGTACCAATTTTCCCTTCCACCCATAACTATACCCAGAGAAGAACAGCAATATGCAAATTAAAGAAGCCCAGATCCAATCAAACAACAAGAGAGCGAGATAGAACAAAATGAGAGTTGAGGGTATAAAACTTACTGGAGTTACAGTTTATCCTGATACAGTCTAGATGGGGAAAAAAATAAAATGAAAGATGAATTTGTATCCTTCAAGGTTACAGCTGCAGTCATCCAAAAACAGTGAGGTCCACCCTTCCGGGGACAGACACACGCAACAACAGTGGCCATTTTATATCTCTACCTGTGCTGAGAGGAGGTAAGCGCAGTGGGAGGGGCTAGTGTGAGTGTGTGTGTGTGTGTGGGTGTGGGTCAGAAGACACCCGGTCCCAGCGGCGCCATGAATAGGATGGTGTTTGCTTTACAGAGTAATTAAAGGTTTAGGAAAGGTGCGCCATGTTATCTATGCGGGGACCACAGTGACGGGTACAGCTGCTATGGCTGCCATGTACCTGGTACCTCGCCGTACAGAAATGTGAGAGATCTGCAATCTATAAAATGGCCACGTACAAACAACAAACCGCACGAACACATTGCTCCAGAACCCCCAGTCACCTTCAGGGGGGGGAGGGAGGGACTTTTCAAGGTCATGGAGGGATTAGGGTCTCCCGCTGCACTGCTGTTGGTCCTACAAGGCTCGGCTGTGTCCCTTCCTGACAGTCTGTAGAGCAAATGCTACCTCCTAACGTGAGCTCTCCGGAGGGAACATCTGAATTGTGGATGTTATGTCTCTCCCTCCACCTGTCTGAGATAATTCTCCTCACTGGGGAATAATTACAACCAAATCGTTTCATGCTGATCAGAATTAAATTTAACCGTTTACAACTGAAGAGAGCCAGAGAAAAGCAGCATTGAGGGGACCTCTAATATAATGTGACCCATGTAGGATTTCTGCACCATAGAGAGCTCCTTCAATATAACGCTCCTTCCTATAGGATATCCCTATACCTTTCCTAGAGAACCAACAAAGTGCAATTCTATCTTCAACAGTGCGCTGTAAGCTTGGGGAACATGGCTATTCCTGATGGAATATTGTGGCTCTGAGCTGTTTCGTGCGATTTGGTTTGCTATGTGTCGTCAACCGCAACAGAAAAGTGGGAGCAAACAGCCTCAGAGAACCGGTGAGACCAGCAAATAGCAGGGACATGGGACTTAAAGGGCATTAAAACACAAGAAGGTAGGGCAATGGGGCCTGGAACCAAAAAAAAAAGGAGCATCCATGAGATGCAAGGTCAAAACCTCTGACTTCGGGGTTGATAAGGTGGGGGGTTGGGATAGGGAAAGAAAGAAACGGGAGAGATAAAGAAAAGGGAAAGGAAGAGGAAAGAAGAAGGAGACAAAAAATAAGGAACGTAGGAAGAAAGTAAAGAGAGGATTATGGCTCTCCAACAAAATGTCTGTGGCTGGTTCTCCCTATAGACAACAGCATTGTGGCAGATTGGAAAGCGACCTTGCAGCAGTCTATAGGAGGCCATTGGGTGCACACAGTTGGGTGGACAGAGAAAGTGGAGAGGTTCTGACTATCCATCCTAGATGCGAGCTCCATATGAAGACTTGTGTTGGGTGCTGGATGGTGGCAGTGTCTTTTTGTACACCCCTAAAAGCTGCTCAACACGCTCTGTTCTCAAGGCTGTTTGCTGTACGGGCCGCAGGCTTCAGGCCTTTGAAGGGTAGTGAGTGCCATCTTTTGAGATAACATGACAGATGGAACAAGATTAATCAACTTAAAAAACAAAAAAAAAAAAACACAGAGGGACAGACAGAAGTACGGCCAGCACAAACATTGACACGACACGAAAAGCACTTGAGGCGAAAAAGACAGATGACCCAACACGGTCTCCAATTTATTCCTAGCATCACAATGCCTAATAATCTGGAGGACCCAATTTTGTAAAGGCTATTAAAGAGCAATTTTATGACAAATGTCCACAACGTTCTTTAGAGAGAGACTATAGAGACCCTGCAGACTGTGTTGGGTGGGGAAGAGGACAAGGGTGGCAATGAAGTGAAAAACACGGTGAATGGGAAGAAATTGTATTATGAGGAGTAAGTAGATGAAGGAGTGGTAAAATTAGGAATTTCCCAACGCCATTTTCTTAACGACCCCGCTCCAAAAATTCTACACGGCAGCGATTTTCAGCCATTGCCAAAGATTTGACGATAGCCTTAAATGTCCACCATTGTACATCAAGAGACTTTTTTTAGAAGGAGCGATTGGGTGAAATGGGGTACAGTGTAGGGACTACATCGTTTCAATTCCATTTTAGCCCTGGCAGCATTGGAAACACTGTCAGAGCATTGTTGGATGTATGGTAGAGTGGTGGAGAAAAATGAGACAACTTCCCAGAGACCTCAGCAGTCTGTGGGTGGTGAGGAACATGCAGCGGTGAAACAACAGACATTAGTGCGGCCAAAGGGAGCAAACAGAAAGACATGGATGCCCTGCCCGCCCACAGAGAGGAAGGATCATACGATACCTAAGTTGACCGTGAGCTTAACTTTCCCTCCATCCAGCTCCAGCCGCAGCGTGTCAGCTGACTCCCGAGATGTTGTGGCTACCAGTAGCCCATAGGCTCTCTGAGACTTGAAACGTAAGGAAACATCTTCAGCCTCTGTGTGCATCACCACCGGCATGACAATCTTCATGTACATGCTGCCATCATAACTGAGGACGGAGGCCTCTGGAGAAGAAAAAAGACACAAAGGAGATGTGAAGAAGTTTATACTAGACCCGGATCCCTACAGCAATACAACATTTCTCTTCTGCTCCACTGACATACCAGGGACCGGGCTAATGAAGTCACTGAACACAGCTGGACCATCTACATCAGTTGTCTCGAAACTGCAGCCCATTGCGTGCCTTTATCGGGCTCTTGGGATACTATACCCCCCAATGATAGAAGGCACTATTCCTCCCTCTAACACTAAAAATGGGGTATTATTCCTCCCACTGACTGGTGATGGAACATAAATTCTTCCCCCGACACCATTAATGGGTCACTATTCCTTCCAGGAACACCAAAGATGTGGCACTATTCCTCCCACTGACACCAACAATAGGACACTATTCCTTCCACTGACACTAACGATGGGACACTATTTCTCCCACTGACACCACCAATGGGACACTATTCCTCCAACTGGCACCAACGATGGGACACTATTCCTCCCACTGACACCAACGATGGGACACTATTCCTCCCACTGACACCAACGATGGGACACTATTCCTCCCACTGACACCATCAATGGGACACTATTCCTCCCACTGACACCATCAATGGGACACTATTCCTCCCACTGACACCGATGGGACACTATTTCTCCCACTGACACCAATGGCACACTATTTCTCCCACTGACACCAATGGGACACTATTTCTCCCACTGACACCAACATTGGTAAATTATTCTCTCCACTGACACCGATGGGGGGCACTATTTCTCCCACTAATACCAATAATGGGGCACCATTTCTCCTCCTCCTAACCATAGGAGTGCTGTGTAATTTTTTTACTCCCACTGAACACCAAGCCTAAGGCATTATCTATTCCCACTGGCCACAGTATGGCCCCAGCTAAAGTCTGGAGGACGGTAAACTGGCCCTTTGTTCAGAAAGTTTGGAAAGTACACCAAGACCCCTTATCTACATTAGTGTTTCTCAACTTCAGTCCTCAAGGCGCCCCAACAGGTCATGTTTTCAGGATTTCCCTCAGATGAAACGGCTGTGGTAATTACTAAGGCAGTGAAACTGATCAAAATCACCTGTGCAAAATAATGGAAAGCCTAAAAACATGACCTGTTGGGGCGCCTTGAGGACTGGAGTTGAGAAACACTGATCTACATGAACACAACATCAGCCAATGGATCAGACTCAGCCACTTGAGGTACATCTGAGGGGTCTTGGTGTACTTCTGCTGGTTATCTGAAAGCCTAACTGGCTGTAATACTATCCACCTCTCCAGTGCCCCACCAGTGTCCCATGTAGTAATTCAATGCAAACACTAGATGTCCTCAGTCTTCTGGGTTAAATGATGCTGGACAGAAGACTGAGGACATCCTGTGAGTGCAGAGTGTCATGAATACCATAATAGACCGTTCCAAGCCTGCAGTATCAGTCTCCTAGGTTTACACACTGTATTCAGGTGCCAGATATCCACATCCCTTAGACAGCATGAACTTAATCAAATCACAGAGTCACCGACATAAAGATGAAAGAACTCATAGTGAAGTATGTAAGGTTTGATTGACGATTCATTAAAAAAAAAGTCAATCCACAGGTACAGTTTATAAAATCGTATAAAAACGAGCAGAATAAGATACAGATTTTATAAACTGTACCTGTGGACAGTAAAGAGGCCCTTTGTTTGAAAAGTTTGGAGACCCCTGATCTAAAAGAACCAAATTATACATTATTTGTAGTTATCTCTCAGCACTGAGCAATGTTAATAAACATTTGCAAGCTTTTATTTATTATTTTTACAGCTCTGAGCAGAGAACGGCTTTGCACTGTTTACACAGAATTGTGGAAATGTCGGATTAAGATCGTGAGGGAGGTTGAATCGAGATCTCGATTTTTTAAACAATTAATTGTGCAGCTCTACCCCAAGATTGGATTACAATTGTCTAAAATGTCTTTTTATGATGTAGTATGAAAAGTACAGCTCGCTGGTGTAGCCCCCCTTGTCCTAAAAAGCGGCTACTATGTCAATTTAGTTTTTGGTTGGGCTGTAGTTAGCTCAGACTGATTGTATAGTTTTTTCACCTGGTTTTTCGCTAAGAGTAAAGCGGTTCTAAAGACTGACTTTTTATGCATTAAGGTGAAAAAATCTTCTGTGTGCAGAGCCCCCCCCCAATCCTTACCTGAGCCCCCTCCTAGCCAGCGATGTTCATGATAGCCTCATCTGTATGGGGACTCTCTCTCATCATTGGCTGAGACAGTAAGCCAATGAGGAGCGAGCGGGGGGGCAGGTCATAGTATGAGATTTAACAAGTAAAACTAACTTACGAATATTTAAATTTCCTTCAGCCAATCCAGTAGGGGGTTTATGCCACTGGTGCATGCTGGGGGAGGATCTAAATATTTGGGACAGACCATGTGCTCACTCTCTTCTTCTGGATTGAGGAATAGACAGGTGCTGCTGAATGGAGCTTTGCTGGCCCAATAGCCTGTTTCGGTGCCTAATGTGCTAAAGTGGTCCTGAAGCCGTCCTGCCCTGTCTGGAGGAGCTGTGCTAAGGAGGAGACCCAGGGGAGGCTGATTTCTGGAGAGAGCCAGGAAGAAGGCTGGTGTATCGGAAGGGCCTGGTGACTCACTTGGAGAATGCACTGAAATTTGGGAACGTGCTTACAGTGTTGCTGGGTCGGATTTAGGGTTGCCACCTGTCCGGGATTCACCCAGACAGTCCTGGTTTTGAATCATGTGTTCGGGTTTTAGGTGTACTGAAACCCAGACACATTATTCACACCAAGCTGTGGCTCCCCAAGGAACCAAGATAGTCACACACAAATCTGTTGCCATCCAGGAGCTGCGGGCGGCTGTCTGAGGGGCCGCTTCGGCATCACTGGGGAGCAGGGCGATGATGTCAGCAACAGTGATTTGGCCACACCCACTGTTTGCTGTGGCATGCTATGCGCACCGCATTTCTACCCTCCTTAGAGCACACAAAGGTGTCCAAGGGCGCTAAAGTGTTGGCTTGAAGAAAAGGTGGCAACCCTAGTCGGCTTAAAAGGTTCTGACACTGAAGGTGGACATTGATCTGGAGAGTCTAAGTGATCTGCTACGGTATCTGGGACCCCTAACCCTCATCTCCTTAAAGGGTAAGTTCACCTTTGTACACTATTTTTTTCTAAATTCCAGCTCCCCTATGCACCAGTATAGCATTCATGTACTATTTTTGCAAAAATATCAAAGCTTTCTATTTAATCTACAGTCACTTACTTTTCTTGTCCTAATCCACGTTTCCAGACGCTTCCATTAGTAATGATCAGACTTTAGGTCACGACACAGGAAGGAGTTGACCAGCTGATCTCATTAGCATTCACCCTGCATCATCCACCCTCCCATTCTCAGCTGCACGTTTTTTTAAATGAAATGCAATCAATCAGTGATCACCCTTCTCACTAAATACATAATATACAATCAGATTGCATAGTGTATGACCATCTTTATACAAGTACATAGGAGAGAGTGGAAAGAAACACTCAGCTGTCAAGCCCCGTTCACAACTCTGCATAGCAGGAACTCGCATTCCCATGTGTTTTCTCACACATGGGGGAGCCCATCCACCTGAATGGGCTGCCCTACACACAGCAATCACCCCAAAGAGGCTTCAGAACTTTTTTTTAGAGCGGAGCTTGGTGCGTTTTTTACTGCGATTTTGGTGCAGCGCATTTCTAAAAAAATAAATGGTAGAAACTACCAACCCGCGCAAATGGAAGCTGGTTAAATTAATATAAAATTGATTAAGGAGCAGCACGTTATAAAAATAAATAAATATGCCAGGAAATGCACAGATGCGAATGGAGCCTCATTGTTCTTCACTTTCAGGACCTATTCACATCTAGCATAGAGGGAGCGCACATTTTGGGTCTCGTTTTTCCTGTGACGTGCATAGGGCAGCCTGTTGATTTCAATTGGCTGCATTACAAATAGTAAATGGGACATTGTGGCGTTTTGTGGGTTGCGTGTTTTTTACCGTGCATTTTGCAGCCATTTGCCCCTCGTTTTCTCACATGACAAAATGTGTGTTTGCTTCTGTGTTTGGTGTGCCGTTAACCATTAATGGCACCGAAAGTGCAACTATAAACTTTAGGCGCATAAACATGACCATACAATCTTATTGTATATTGTGTATTTAGTGAGAAGGGTGATCACTGATTGATTGCATTTCATTTAAAAAACGTGCACCTGGGAGTGGGTGGGTGGGTGATGCAGGGTGTGTGCTAATGAGATCAGCTGGTCAACTCCTTCCTGTGTCATGACCTAAAGTCTGATCAGTAAGAAGACATTACTAATGGAAACGTCTGGAAACATGGATTAAGACAAGAAAAGCACGTGACTGTAGATTTAATAGAAAGCTTTGATATTTTTGCAAAAAAAGTACATGAATGCTATATTGGTACATAGGGGAGCTGGAATTTAGAAAAAAAAAAAAAAGTGTACAGAGGGGAACTTACCCTTTACCCGTTCTGCAATAAGACCTTGAAAATACTAAAGTGACTGGTGCCCAATATCCTTTCTCGGTTCCCCATTTTAGCCATTCACTCAGCCCTGGGGTGAAATTCTAGCCTACCCCTGGCCTCTGGAGGTGGCTTCCTGCCTTCGGGGGACAGAAACACTGGAAACACCTGAATACTGTCCCTTGGAGGGGAGGTCCACATACTTATCCATATAGTGTATCTGTCTTCTGTGAAGGAGCACTGGGACCAGTCATAGACAGATGTCAGTCTTAAGCCTCGTACACACGATCGGATTTTCCGCAGACAAAACCTCAGACTTTTGTCTGAAGGGCGTTGGCCAGGAACATGTCTTGCACACAAACGGCAAGGAATTGTCGACCAACAAACACGAACGTAGTGACGTACTACGTGGTTTTTCAGCTCTTTAGAGCCACGCTTTGGGCACCTTCTGCTAATTTCGTGTTAGTAGGAGTTTGGTGAGTGTTGATTCATGCTTTTCATTTCGCGCTTTTCACTTCGTTTCTGAACGACCGTTCATCAACCAGACATGTTGCGGAATATGGGAAATAACGTGTTATTTATTATTGGCCTTGGAGTTATTGCTTTGACCCAAGTCCAGTACAGGAACAGGAGGAGGTGTCGGGCTGGGCTCAGCCCTTCCTTCTCTGAGCTGGCCGCTCAGCTGTCGGCTAATTACCAGCTCTCATCTCTCTCCACAGTTAACCAGCTGTTGTGGATCTGCTCGTAAGTCCCGCCTACTTAAAGATCTCCAGCTCACTTCATTCCGGCCTTCGCCTACTGTCAGAAACCATGAACCAGACCAAGATAGAAGTACAGTAAAATCCCACTTGTTTATTAATAAAAATAAAAATGCAACTAGAGTAAGCTTAGTCAAAGCATAGCCAGAGTCCAGTAACCGGATCAGGGAAGTCAGCCAAGCCAAAGTTCAGTAACCAGATCGGGTAATCAGCCAGGCCAGAAGTCAGGGATCCAAGTAGAGGAACAGCAAGCAGGATAAGGAGCCAGAAGGAATGTCAACAAAGCCAGTCTTTAAACAGGAACGCATGACATGGTTTCTTGCGATGTGACCAAGGCGAAGGCAGGAATGAAGTGAGCTAGAGTTCTTTAAGTAGGTGGGACTGAAGAGCAGATCCACAACAGCTGGTTAACTGTAGAGAAAGAAGAGAGCTGGCGATTAGCCGACAGCTGAGCGGCCAGCTCAGAGAAGGAAGGGCTGAGCCAGCCCTGACAGGAGGAGGATTTCTTGGACCAAAAATTGGTTGCTTTATTAATCGTGACCAATTATGTCATATGCCTTTGCTGCGGGAGCTCCAGGGGAATAATCTGGATGATTTTTGGAATTATCTCCGGATGACGGACCCCTGCTTTCACCAACTCTTGGCATATTAAGAAGCAGGACACATGCATGAGGCTTTTATTTTATTTTTTGGTTGAATAATAATGATTTGATTTGTTATATTTTCTATATTTTTGGATGCATAGAATGCACTTTTTGGTTAAGTTCTACTGGCAGATAGCATGTCTAATTTTATTTGTTTTTCTTTTTTTAATGCACAATAAAAACAATTGTGTAGAATAATACTTGGCTGTGTGTTTTACTTCAAATGACAGTTTGGGAGTAGGAAGTTACAAAAAATACAATGTAAAATAAACAAGGGACACCAACATAGTTGTATCTTTGATCTTAAAAACTACGGGATAATGGTGTTGTGGTAAATTGCACCAAAAAAAAAAAAAAAAGCATAATAATATTATTCTTGATATCACTAGAAAAAAAAAGCCAATGAAAATTCGTTTGCAATAACTCCATCACTATCACCAGCAAAGTAGCTTCATTATTATCCCATTAAAGAAGAAGAGAATTGTGCGCTGCGTTTCGAGATTTCATAATTCACGAATGTTAATTCTCCATTATGAACGCTAGTTTACAAGACCGGTCGGTTCCGGCTCGTCCTTGCTTCCGAGCATGCGTGTTTGTACTTTGGACTTTTGTCCGACGGACTTGTGTACACACGCTCGGAAAATCCGACAACAGACATTTGTCCTCAGAAAGTTTTAAAGCCTGCCATCCAACATTTGTCCGCGGAAAATCTGACAATTGTCCGATGGAGGGTACAAACAGTCAGATTTTCCGCCAACAGCCTGTCATCACACAATTCCCGTCGGAAAAGCGGATCGTGTGTATGAGGCTTAACACTGTGAACATGCTTAGAAGGAGGAAGGAGCACAAAGATAGACCTAGACCTGTCTGTACTCTGCTGAGAGGGTTCAAGGAGTGCAGAACCTGGATACGGAATGTTGGATGCTGGAACAGAAAATGACCTTCTATAAACTGTTACTGCAAGGCTGGATGTGCACAATTGTCCAAAATATCCTTGTATGCTGCAGGATTATTAACACCCTTCACTGGAAACACCTGAATGCAGTCATTTGGGGGGGGGATCCTCATACTAAGTATTAGCTATTTAGTGTATGAGGCAAAGCACATGCAAACGTGTGTGTGTAAATGTTTTTTTTTTTACTTTGCTAATATCCAATCAATAAAAAATAAACAGACATTTCAAACTTTGACAAAACACTTTTGTGTCATTTACAAATCGTCATTTCCAGGAAAGGTAACACTAACAATCTGATGTATCATATGGAGTCTGAATATAAATTTGTGTCACAGCAGCCCCTGGTGGTCAGATGCGGTAATACACACTGGGAGCTCTATCCTTTAGATTAGCCATGAAGGTCATTGCATGGGAGGAAGAGGGATCCTTTATTATGATGTCACCCTCCTGACACCTCTCTGCCTATTACCAACTCCGCTCTCCCCGTGTCACCCCGCCAGTCAGCCCCCTATGGTGGAGAGAGAAATCCAGTACACGTTTTATCTGATAGAGTCAGCCAAGACAAAAAATGATCTGTGAACTCAAAATAGCAGGTTACGTCCACCTGGAGTGTGTCTGCCACCTCTCCATTCCCTACACCAACCTCTACCTGCCTCCAGGACCCGGCGGGCACCAATCACAAACCTCGTCTATGTCTTTTTTTTTTTTAAAGGTAAATTTTTATTTGGTTTTTTGCTACAAAACAGACATACAGACGTAAAAACACACAATTCGAGCAAACATTGCTCATTGCAATACATAATATAAGACAATGGTATATATATGGCATACATGTTCTCATGTTGTACAGCTGCATATCGGTATTTAATTTTCATCAAACTTGGTATCATTGACTGGAGTTTCTTTATTAGCTTTATATGGCAGGTGTAATAGTGTTTTCGGAGCTAGTCCACAGACCCCATATTTTACCTCGTCTATGTCTGATCTCACACCTTCTGGATGGTCCGGATGGAGCACACATGATCGGCCGCCATTCAAGTCTTGCATGCCGCCCTGAGCAATTATTGGGGGCCGGCCCACCGACTTTAGATGAAGCCCATGGTGGCAATTGTGACCAACAGGAATATCTTCTAGGGCCTGGTCATGCATCAGCTAACGCACATTAGAGTGTACTTTGTGCGTTGTGTTAGGGCAGCCTACTCACACATAGGCCACCAATGTGCAGCAAAGGAAGGAAAACTCACCCAAACTTTTTAGTTGGTTAACACAACACATCACAATGCATGGCCTGTTCATTGTGGTACTCTGCAGTGCCGGTCCATTGGAACTACCGTACTTGTGTTTTAAGATGCAATGGAGTGTTGTGCGTTACACTAATCCATGGTACAATGCCGTACACAACTGCAATGCATAGGAGAGCAGCCAACCTTTACCAAATACTAGATACACATGGTACTATATGTACACACAGCACTAAACACACTATACTATGCATACACACACTCTATACACACACACACACAGCACCGTAAACACTATACTATGCATACACACACACACACAGCACCGTAAACACTATACATACACACACACATAGCACTGTAGACACTATACTATACATACGCACACACACACACACACTCTATACTATACTATACATACACACAGCACTACACACACACTATACGATACATAAACACACACACACACACAAATAGCACTGAAAACACCATACTACACACACACACACACACTATACATACACACAGCACTACACACACTATACTATACATACACACACTCACAAATAGCACTGCAAACATCATACTACACACACACTATACTATACATACACACACACTATACTATACATACACACACACACTATACTATACACACACACACACAGCACTGCAAACACCATACTACACACACACACACACTATACTATACATACACTATACTATACACACACACTATACATACACAGACACACAAATAGCACTGCAAACACCATACTACACACACACTATACTATACATACACACATCGCTACACACACTATACTATACACACACACTATACTATACATACACACACACACACACTATACTATACATACACACACACACACACACAGCACTGCAAACACCATACTATACACACACACTATACATACATACAGCACTACACATACTCTATACTATTAACACACACTATACATACACACACACACACACACACACAAATAGCACTGCAAACACCATACTACACACACACACTATACTATACATACACACATCACTACACACACTATACTATACACACACACACTATACTATACATACACACACACACATAGCACTGCAAACACCATACTATACACACTATACATACACACAGCACTACACATACTCTATACTATTCACACACACACAGTACTAAACACCCCACCCAACACACACAGTGCTATATACACGCACACACACAGTACTATACATACACACAGAACTATACACATGCACACATACACACACCCCAACACAAACACACATAGTACTAGATATACACACATACAGTACTATATACACACACGCACCCCAACATACACACAATACCATACACACACACATTATTACACATACACACACCAATACAGTAATGTACCATAAACAAAAATTATAATACACAAACACACACACAGTATTTATAGGCACACACACTAAGCATTCACACAGTACCCACAGTACATACTACACACAGTACTATACATATAGTACTATACACACAGTACTATACACACAGTACTACACACACAGCTCACACAGGAGATGAACACTCCATGGGGGTATTTGAAGAAGAAGATACAGTAAATGTTAGCTGTAGCCCAGGGATATGAGTCGGTGCGGGGGAAGGAGGGAAGGAGG